>CAWUFW010001993.1:1764204-2473409 GCA_963921515.1 Calotriton arnoldi | reverse complement strand
AAGGCCCATTACGATACCCGGCGTAAAAAATCCGCCACGCATGAAAGCGGCAAAAATCCGCCCGCACACACCGTCTGAACACCGACCACGCCATTACGATGACACAAACCGAAAACCGCCATCGGCGGAAAAATCACACAAGATACCGCCCGCCCTCGTCCGAGTCGGAGTCAAACCGCCCGCCACGGACGGAAACACGCACGACAACACAAAACCGCCCGCCCTCACGGCCGACACACCGCACGTGAAATTACGATCGCACCGCCATGAGCGCGGGTAAACTACAAATATACCGCCCGCCAGCGCAAACAACGCCGATGAGAATTGACACGGCAGAAGCCATGGCGCCCACGTCCCTGCACAGAAACCATCCGCTGACAAAAACAATCGCACACAACATGGCCAACAAGTCCACACAGCAAGGCACGCACAAATACACAAGCACAGTACACATCCCGAAAACACCCCCTGGACAAACAAAAACTACAAAGGCCAGAACACCAGACACAACACACCTGAAAACAACAGACCATGAGGACACACCCACATAGGTAAGTACAAAAGCAGCACTCCCACAGACCACAACCCCTTGCAACATTGCAAACCAGAGAGGAGAGGAGAGGACACAGTGACACAGCAAGGACAGCAGCACACCACAGAAACGCACACATCACACCACCACCACCACCACCACCACCACCAAACACCGGCACCACAAACCCCCTGCACATTACACAACACACACCGCACCAGCACCACAAACACCATGGCACCACAAAGAATGCCCAAGTTCACGCCCATTGAGCTGACGGTCATGGTCGGCGAGATTATCAAGGTGCACCCACAAATCTATGGGAACCTGGTCCAGCACACACCACTAGCCACCAGAAAGAGAATGTGGAACCGGATCGTAGACCAGGTCAATGCAGTCGGGACCCTGCCCAGGAACAGAGTTGAAATCAACAAACGGTGGAATGACGTCAAGAGCCTGGTCAAGAAGAAGGAGAGCAAAAACAGAGAGCTGGCTGCCGTCACTGGCGGAGGGAATCCCGCGCTTTTCAAGACCTTCAAAGCGTGGGAGGAGAAGGTGCGAGTCATCATACATCCGGAGATCCTCACCGGATTAGCAGAGGAGTGGAGGCTGGTAAGTACAAACTAATGTATACCAGCACACCGCTATGTACTCACATGCACTACCACCATGCCACAGCTCCCAGGGACAAACACCCCCATGTCCAGCACACAATACACAACACATCACACACACATGCAACAGACACCACCACACACAGCCCAAACCTAACAACTGTAAGATACGTGGGGGCATGTGTACACTCAGCCAGCCACGTAACCACCAACAGGTCCCCAAGTATGCCAGAAGCGCCACAACGAGCACCCACCACACCCATGTGTCCGCCATAGCTGCACTAACCGACAAGTAACAGGTAAGTGGCAGGAACACAAAGTGCAGTGGGTGGGAGGGTGGACAGCTCAAGTACAACACACACCAGGCCCCTAGTCCCACAGCACAGCAAGGAGGAGCATCCCCCACACCCCACACCCACGTGTCAGCCACCGCAGTGCACACCGACAGCCGAAAGGTAGACATCACGGTCCACAACAATCGGTGTCAGTGGGTGTCCAGCCATCACCACGACCCACAACACCGCCCCCACCCCCACAGACCTGCAACATGGAGCACCCCCGCTTAGAACCATGTGGCATCCAGTACAGTGCACGCACGAACAACCTGCAGGTGGGAAACTGGACAGGGCTGGATTACTGGAGGCATGAGGACCGTAACACGACCAACACATGGGACATGTCACGTAGCAGACGAACACGCAGCACCGCCCACTGTCACGAACAAGTGAACAATGTGCACACGGACATGAACCACAGACTCACACCCCACATGACCCATCACAGACACAGCAACACCCAAGGAGCCACGTCTGCATGCACAAGCCACACTGAATATAGTACCACACGGCAGCCACTGTGCAACCCATCACACACAACCGAAACACCATTGAAGTCCTGTCCATGTAGCCCCTACTGCCTGTCAACCACACACCCCACAACTACGCCTATGTAAGACAAACAACACTAGACGCAACAGAGCGGAACAACATAAATGCACACGAACACCACTGAACCCATCAAACACACAGACACACCATGCACATACAACATACCATCCATCCCATCCGTCAGCCCCAGTCTCATGAAAGGCATGTCATCAGAACAGCTGCCACACATACAGCAGTCACGCTAAGAGACATGCCCATGACCAACCATGTGCCAGAAGTCAATGAAGCGCACGCCACACTGTGAGCAACAACACACAACATGGGCCACACCCCCGAGCACTGCAGTGATGCACATGGCACAGGGCAGCACGCACACCAAGGAGATGGGACAACTGCAATACGTCGGGTGGCACACAACCATCACTCACTCATAACGATGCGTCCAATGCCATGTCCAGTAATCACAACAGACAGCAAATATGCAGGGCATGTCAGGCATGCACACACCTCAGACCATGCACTGTCATGCTGCCACAACACATGTCACGTTCGGCACCCATGGCTCACAGCATGTACCCCAAAAGCATATTCCATCCCAAATGCGTTTCTGGGGCATGACCCCCATGTTGCCATATGCGTTCCTAAGGCGTTCCATATGCACCCCAAAAGCAAAGTACAAACCAGACCCAGGATGGGCCTGGAGCCCGCATACACCAGAGTCACAATAAGTAGGAGCACAGCAACACACCCATCGGCATAGCCAATCCGTCCCATGCCACATGTGCACAGCACACAGTCCCATTGCCAAGCACACACAACAACAGATTGTACAGCCACACACCCGCCTCCGGGACACACGTGCACGAGAGTGCACGAACGGAGAATGTCAGACAACCAATACAGACTTCGCCAGGTGCAACACAATAACAAATCTCATTCTCTCCACAGGTGACGAACTGCTGGATGCTGGGGATGGAGACAGCAGCCAGCACAGCCAGCCTACAAGCCCCCAACGAGGACACACGGATGTGGAGGATCTGTCCTCCTCTTCGGACACGGACCACCAAGCAGGCCCATCTAGTGTGGCAGGGCCCAGCCGCTCCCCAGGACCCCTCCTACCCACCAACCCATCATCCAGGGCTGCTGAACATTCCCAGCCCCCTGCTGCCACAGTCGTTGCGGCCACACCCATGGTCATTGCGGCCACACCCACGGTCATTGCGGCCACACCCACGGTCATTGCGGCCACACCCACGGTCATTGCGGCCACTACCACTGCCGCAACCGCCACCACGTCTTCGCTGGCCCCAGCCCCAGCGCAGGTGGTGGCCCGGACGACTGGATCCACCCTGGGAGCCAGGGCGAGGACCGTGGTGAGCAATGTGGCTGAGTGGGCAGGCCGGTGGCAGCAGGACTGGTAGGAGGAGGAGGGTCAGGGAAACGCCAGTCTCCCCTGGGAGCCATGCCCTGCCTCAAATGGCCAGAGTCCTTGGGGCCTATGAAGAGGCCCAAGGACAATGGGCCAGGTCTGCTACAGACACGCGTGAGGTGCTGGGGGTGCTGAGGTCCATGGACGCCCGTATGGGCCAACTCGTGGACCTCATGGGCCAGCTGGTGGTGGCGGTGAGGTCACAGCCAGGGACAGCAGCTCCCCTCCGCCACCACCTGCCGGGGCGCAGGGTGGAGCAGCAGTGTCCAGTTCCCCTGCGTCCACAGCCAGTGAGCACACCTCAACCACCAGCAGGTCGCAAGCAGGCACCCCCTCGCAAGCGTGGAAGGGGCCGTCCGGAGTGGAAACAGATCTCCCGGGAGGACTTCGCACGCTCCAAGCGCAAAGTGAGGCAGCCAGCCAGCCTTCATTGACCACCCACTGCATTGACTTGGACTACGATCCCACTCCACACAGCCATCTGGATGGCATGTGTGTGTTGGACTATGGACATAGAACCAGTGGGTACACCCTGAGCATCTCGCAGCCATGACCGACAGCTCATTGTCACTGCACGCACCACTTTTGTCATCACCTTACACACAATCACATGTCACAGTTTGAAATAAATGCACCTCTTCCACAAACTGCTGTCTGTGCCCTGTGTTTTAATTGTACGGAATACAACGGCCACCTTGAGCGGAACGGCACCTGATGCGTGGCATGGCAATGGAACCGGAGGGCCTGTAGGGACCTAGGGGTGGGAGACAGAACAGGAGCACATTCAATGAGTGTGTCACACACCCATCACACAGTACATGTCAACAACTACAAGCAATGTACACACATCGCACAGAGCAATAGGGCACAATGCCACAGCCACCATCAGTGGCATACTAACCTGGGCATGGAGCGTTGACACACAGCACGCAGTGAACAAAGGCCACCCTGACACAGCACACACACACCTGCACAAATACAGACACATCAGCCGTCGTACATGGACACTCACCGTCAAGTGAAGTAGCGGGCGATGAGCTGCTGGCGCACATTCCCAGCTTCCTCCTCTCCGCTGTCCTCCTCACTCGAGCTGTCCTGGTCTGCGGGCTGGGGCCCTGGTTGATCTCCGTCATCCACAATGAGGGGATCTGCTTCCGAATGGCCAGATTGTGCAGCATGCAGCACGCCACCACTATCTGGCACACCTTCTGTGGGGAGTACGCCAGCGCACCCCGGTGCGGTCCAGGCACCTGAACCTGGACTTGAGGAGGCCAAAGGTACGCTCGACCACACGTCTGGTCCTCCCATGTGCCTCATTGTAGCGATCGTCTGCTGGGGTGCGAGGATTCCTCAATGGACTGAGCAGCCATGCCCCATTCGGGTGCGCAGAGTCACCTGGGTGTGAGGGACACAGAGAACCGTTGCTATTCCAACTGGACAGGGGACAGCATCGCACAGCCAGCACGCTACACCATTCCACATACTCACCGACAATACAGCCACGATCCTGTTGCAGATTGGACATCAGTCGTGGCAAGATGCTGTTGCGCATTACGTGTGCGTCATGGGCCGAGCCTGGGAACTTTGCACACACGTGGGTTATCACCATGTCCGCAAGGCACACCACTTGCACATTCAGGGAGTGCGTGTGCTTCCTGTTGCGGTACAGGTGCTCAGTGGCCTGTGGTGGAACAAGGCCAACATGTGTGCAATCAATGGCACCAACGACGTGTGGGATCCTGCCAAGGGCATAGAATGCACCCTTCACTGCCGCCAATTCACGAGCCCTGGGGAATCTGATGTACCTGTTTCGGTACAGCATCATGGCTGCCAGTACATCCCTCAGCACCTTGCTGAACATGGGCTGGGACATCCCTCCTCCACTGCCCACTGTGTGCTGGAATGACCCAGTGGCGAAGAAATGCATGGCGGCCATCACCTTAGCCGTGGGGGTGAATGCTGTCGGATACACCCTGCGGGGACGGAGATGGGGTTCCAACATGGCACACAGTCGATGCAGGGTTGGCCTGTCCAGCCGAAACTTCCTTATGACCTCAGTATCCTCCATGTCCGCCAGCAATTGGTATGGGCGGTCAATGTTCGGTCTCCGCCTAGGGAAGATGGCAGTGGACACATGTCAAAGCAACACAACACATAGCAATTTCGCATTCACATCACTGACATGACTGAGCAAGCACATGAGTCACAGCCCAGCTGTCAAGCAGGGGCGGCACGGCCACAATACACTTACACAGGTCTCCCACCAATGGCAATGGCTAGTGATGCAAACCACTGCCATGAGCATGCACATGGGGATCTAGGCCCCAATGACTTGCGGGCGTGCTGATGGGGACTGACTGCATATTCGTCAAGCGGCAACGCCACGGCAACATGAATGTCTGCTGAGCATGGCACTGCTTCCGAGGCTGGATGAGTATGGCACACGGCGACGACGATGTGGGCACAGGCTGAGCGGCCAAAACAAGTGGGACCTGTGGCACGAGGGGATATGAGACAGTAGTAGGTGTCAGCACTGCACCCTATGTACAGCACTGTACGGATCACACCTCCCGAAACATTGACAGGTGTACACATTGACAGCCCCATGCCAAGACGGCTGTGTGCTTGCAGACACACGTCACAGGTGAGAGGTTACATTGCACGTGCCAGGTGGCAGACGTACATAGTGGGAGCTGGCATGTGTGTGCATGTGTCTCCTGTTCAGGATCCACCAGATGGGCGCTGACTCTGTACTGACCATTGGACACAGCATGTTCCGTGGAAGGCTTGTGTGTGTGGGATGGTGGCACTGGATGTGCCTCCGTTGGGTGGGGGGCCATGCACAGGGCGGGTACGTCGATGATTGCGCATTGTTGGTCACGGTGGGTGCACCCACTCAGATGTGTTGCCCTGTGTTCAATTCCTATGTCCGCATGATGATGGACTGTAGATGTGGGCAGACTACACATTGGTCGATGTGCTGTCTATATGCATGTGCCTTCACACCAGGCACAGCTGCCCCTGCACATGTGACCCCTGCTGGACTCGCTGCTGGGTCTGTGGAGCTGATGCACCTTCTGTGCGTGGGGCGGACAGCTCTCCTCACTTCCCTCATTGCGCATGTCATGACTTTGCCGCAGGTGACATGGATCATGGAGGGCCCACATGTACGCGTGGGTAGGCTACACATGATTGTTCACTGGTCGCCACCCCCAGTCAGTGTTTCGAATGGGAAGGTTGTTGTGCTGGTGGTATATTCGATGTGGCGGATGGGCGGGCCTAGGTGCGGGCTTACATTCCGGACATGGGGGTAGTTGGTTTGGCGACTAGTTGCAGTACACACGGGACACGTCTCTTCCTGTCCACATCTGGGTCATCCCTTGTACTCACTGACAGTGATACAGTCATCTTCGCCCCAGCCCTCATGTCCTCCCCTCGCTCCCCCAATATGCATGTGCACCTGCGAGGCTAGCGCTTGCACAGGCAGCCCCAAGCTCGCACCAGAGAGGGCAAGGAGTGTATGTGTGGGTCCAGTTGCACGAGTGGGCTGTCTCAGGGTATGATGTGTGGCGGGACGCCGTCCACCTGCGTGGTGCCCCAAATGGAGACCCGGCCTGCATGGACTATGCATCACAGTCTTCGCCTTCCGGATCCGCCACCTGCGACACCCAGTGGCTGTGGCTGCCCTTGCGGCCAGGCCGCGTCCGTCTGTAGGTGATGGCCCACACATTCACTCTTTGGCCTCTCTGGGGAGGGCTCGGGGGTGGTGGCGCACGCGCTTGCACTTAGTCGCAATGGCATGTGGCGTGGTTGGTATAATGGGCAATGGATGGGATGGTGCGAGCCACCTCCCGTGACGTCAGTGCTGCTCGTGCTGTGGTGCGTCCCCCTACACTTCCATTTGACTTGTGCCATGCTACACGTTGAGGTTCTATTGCCTGCGTGATATGACCAGGAGGAGCGCGAGGAGACCTCTCACACACCATGCTCCACTGCCATCCCGTGCCCTGTATCGCCTGTGCGGATTGACTATGTTGGGGTTACACCTGGTCGACTGGGGCTGTGTGTGCCTTGTCAAGGGGCATGGCGGTCGCACAACAGGATCCAGCTTGTCCACGGAGGGTGGGCTGACGTGTGCGCCTGGTACCGCATTGTTCGTGTGCCCGGCTGCTGTGCACACACGTGTTCACTTCCCCCCGACAGGTGTCCTCTCACAATGCCCAGGGAAGCGGTGGTGTACTGTTCATGACCCCTCCCAACACGGCGTGCTCCAACTTGGCATGTGCGCATCTACCCGTCACACCCACCCACCTGAGCACTGCGTCCATACGACTTCACACGACACATGTGTGTCTTCCACAGTTGTGCTACTCATTTGCGTTGACATCCAATGCCAGTGGACTACATGGTCATGTCACGACTGCCGTGTACTTCACATACTCTCATCCTCTCTCATTCGTACTTGTGAAATGAGTCAGCGGAGACAGTTTTGGTTTCAAACATTATATTGAGTCTTCTGTCCTCTGTGATGCAGTATAGTGGACACTACTGGCAGCGGAATACATGTTGAGGATATACTGAGCATGATTACAAATGGGATAGGGTGTAGGGTTACATGTGATTAGCTGTTGCATGTGGGATGTGGGCTTCAGAGTTACATCTGCTTGGCCAAGGCTGTGCTAATGTACATTTACGTATAGCTGCGGAGCTGCGGACTTTGACACAGACGGTATACAAGTAGCCTACCAGACCGCTTGGCATCATGGGCACAGTCCATCTCAGTTCCATGTGACAGGTTTGCTGCGGTTGTTCCTCATGCACGCGTGCATGTGAGATGACATCAGGGCATGTGCTTGCGTGCATGCAGCGGCGTGCCACTTGTTGTTGCAATGTGGTGGTTACTGGACATGTCACAGTCACTGGGGTCGTGTTGTTGTTGTATGCACTTGTCGTCCATGCAAAGGTCCTGGTATGGGATTCCCGGGGCGGGGGTGGGAGGGTGCAGCACCCACAGACTCCAGGCGACCTATTCATGTCCACTGAGCGGTGTGTGTGTCCATGGGCGCTGGATCCATGTCGTGTCCTGGTTGTTCGTGCAGTTCCGTCCATGTGGGTGCGATACACAGACCCCATGCCACTGCCTCCCACGATGCATGCGGTGTTCCTGGATGTGATGGGGAACAGTGTGCATGTCCCGGTCATATCCGATGTCATGGCGATGTCGTTGATGGTGTGGTAATTGTTGCCGGTCGTTTGGTATGGCTGTTGTGGTGGTGACTGGCCAGTCCGTGCGGAAGCTAAGCATGGGTGCGGGGTTGGACATCATAGGTCAATTGGGGAACCTGCGTTGGGGTCCGGCGAATTTACAGGTTGTCAGGTATGCGATGCCGTCCAGCAGGGCATCCATGTCATTGGTGGTGTACATGTTTGCCAGCCAATGTAGCGGATGGTGGCTGTCAAGGTGTTGTTCGTAAGTTGTCCCTTGGAGGACCATGATGGGGCATGCTGGGTGACATTCGATGTAGCTGTGCTCGATGATCCGTCGTGTGGAGGCACAGTGGTCCCATTTCAGTGCGGGTGCGATGTTGGCCACATACGCCATGCCCCCATAGGCAGAGCAGGCCCTGTCGTGTGCGTCCAGAGGGAGGAGTAGTGGTAGCAGGTCCGCCTTTAGACATGCCGGGTTGGAGAGACACATCTCCACGGGATGCTGGTAGGGACACCTCCGACAGTAGAAGACGGGTATGACGCAGCTGAACAATGTGATGCGGTAAGTTAGTCGGTAACTTACGTTCAGCAGGGACAGGAGTTCGCATCCCAATATATGTATCAGGTTGGTTTTGTACAGCTTGACCTGTCCGGCGTAGTTGGGTAGGTGTGTTGGGAGTGCCATTTTGCAGCGGTGCGTTGTGGTGGCGTGCTCCGGCTGTGTGTGCAGTCTGCAATGTGCACGCTCCGAGGTTGCTGTGAGCTCTGTGTAGTCGTAGGGAGACAGGACTTGTGTTCTGTTGGCTTGTGCGGAGGACACGGGCCCTCATCCCACATGCTTCTCAGACAGTTCAAGGTCAGTGATGTGTGACTCCTTCCAGATAACTTGCATGGGGCCGACATGGGGAGTGTTTTCTTTTTCTTTCCCGTCCGTAGTGTTCTTCTGTGATATGCGCTATCTGCCCTGTGGTCGGTCTCCTCTGCATGCCTGTGTTGGTCTTTTATTGGACAATGGCTGTATTCACCGGCTTCTTTCGTAGGGCTGTGGTTTCGGAGTTGGAATGGAAGGTCATTCAGTGCTGTCTGCTCTCCCTTGTGTGGGCGGCAGGCTGCCTTTCCGCTCTGCGTTGGGCCTTGTGTGTGAATGTTATTCTTGGGCCACCTGTTGTCGGTCCCGGGCTCTTTGGTGTTCCGTTTTGTATGTCTTGTTCATGTGTGCAGGGTGGTATGGGTGTTTCAGTGTGGTACTGGCGTTCCTCTTCCCGAAGGAGCCCTGCTTCTCCTAGTTGGTGTTGCCGCCGCTGTGTGCTTCGCCATGTTTGTTACACTGGGGTGTGTCCTGCTGTTGCGTGACTTCACTGACATGTGTGCGTCGGTTGTGTGACGTTGGGTGTTGACCGTGAATTGGGCGTTGGGGACATGTCTGTGGCAGGCCTGTCACGTGTCATGTGCGTTCGGGGTGGGGCTGGTGTGTGTGCTGCTTGGTTGTGTCCCTGTGTCTGTGTGCGACGCATGCATGGCGCTGCGGTTGGCCTCTGCGTTGTGCGCATGTGTGGCAGCGTCATCGCCGCTTTGGGGCCGTGACGGGGTCGTTGGTTCCTAGTCCCAGGTGGTGTGTACACATGTGTTACGAGATGTTACAATTTGGCCTGTGTGTCATATGTGGATGCTATGGTAGATGTGTCGTGTACACGCGGGGTGGGGGTTGTCCGCTTTTCCGCCCTTGCACTGTGTGCGCTGTTTGCGTGCACTTGTTGTGTGTGTGCCTACCTGCGTCTTCGCGGTACGTTGCGTCCTTGGTGGTGCATCAGATAGAGCATAGGGAGGGCCTGCAGTGCTGGATTCATGCTCGGGGTGCCGCTTCTTCGGTGTCCGTGCTCGGCGTTCGTGTTACCGCTTCGGTTTGACGTACGGTGTCTCTTAGCCGTGGGATCAGTTTGTTTGCGGCATCGTAATTTGTACGCCGGGCGGTACGTGTTTCGTCGGACGGTGTGTGTCAATTGGGCTGCGCCGCTACGTGTACGGGCGCACTTTGATGGCGGACGGTGTCGCTGGCTTGCCGGCGGTGTTTGGCTGACTTTTCGCATCGTAATCGGGCGGGCGTGTGGAATGCTGCGTGCGGACGGTAACTGGTGGTTTTTGCATCCGCCAGCACGGCGGTAGTGCTTCCGCCCGCCATCCTAATGGGCCCCTTTGTTATGTATTATATATTATATAATTGAATTGTAATAGTAATATTTTATATTATTAATGTTTAATGTATTAGTATTTTTAATATTTTAGTAATGTTATTGCTGTGTTAATTGATTTTTAAATTTAGTAAAATAGTTATTGTGCTTTATTAATTTAGTATTGTTTTTAGTAAATTAATCATTTGTCGTTTAATTTTTATATTTATTAGAGTTTTATATAGTTGATATATTTAATTTTACGATATTAGTGTTGTCGATATTTTTGTGTACGATATTTTTAACCTATTTAATGTATTTTAATGAAGGTCGATATTTTTGAATTTCGATAAGTATGTTAGCGATATTTGTGAAATAGATATTTATGTACTTCGATATTGTATCCTCTATATTTTTAGGTATATGATGTCGATATTAATGTTATCGATAATTTTGTATCGATATAATTGTAGCTCGATAATATGTCTTTCGAGATTTTGTCAGTGATTCCTTTGCACCATAGTGCAAACATTTGCGTAAATCCAGCATAGGTTTTCTACAGGCAGGGTATTGTTCCAGTACAAAACACTATGCTTAGACTAACTTTAAAAATGTCCCATTTTGTATGCAAGCAGTACTGTGCAGCACACGTGCAAAGTTTGAAGGGATAAAAACATTTCTCCTACTTTGTGCCTGCCTTGAGTAGGCTTAATTTGTTTTGGTGCAAAACCCTGTCTACCATTGTTAGTAGATGGGCTTGATATCAAAGGAAGGTAGCACGGGAACACCCAAGTACCATCCATGAGATGCTCTCTTGATGCAAAGTAAGGTAAAACAGTGCAAACCGCTTCTTTGTTACTTTTAGGCAACATTCTAGAACAAAAAAGGTGCATTGGACGATAAATAAAAAAACAGTTTGTACCAGTTTGTGTACCTTTTGGTGACTTTGTGCAAGTTCAAAGTGTTGATAAATCTTCCTTCTCGTTTGCTGGGAAAACTGCTTGGTTTCAGAACTCTCACAGCAAGGATAAGAAATCTTCATGACCATCTGAACTTCTGAGGAGCTGTAGAGATCTGGCCGTTTGCATATATCCGACCTTGTCATTAAACCAGGATTACTCTCTCAACATAGGCATGTACCCTACAGGCTGACATATACAATCTCACTGTGAAGGCTTATAGAAGCATGACTTTTATTATACACACTGCTGTGTCACTGACACTCCAAGCCCACAGCTACAAAATCAAGGTACCCCTCAGTCCCCACACACAACACCGAATACTTCCCACATAACTCATACGACAACACTCTCAAAAACATACTTAACAAGCAGGGTACCCTCTTACCCGGCCACCAAGATCAGATCTTCAAGTTCAGTTTCTTCAAAGATATGTACATCAACATCCTACAGTTTGAACCCTGCCATATTATCTCCTGACATCCAAATCTTTCAGAATGACTTCAACACATTTCTACAAAACCATTTGTACAAAACCATTTGTACACCCAGATACCATCCGAAACAGACAAGTGCAAGCCACATCCTTCAGCATCACGGCACTCCATAAACTTTGCCAGCAACAAATTCTTCTTTTGAAGAGAGGAAAGAAAATGGAAGAAAAGCAGCGCCTGTTTATCTCCACCTACTTAAGTCCTTCATTGCAACACACAGACAACTCATCAGAACAGCAAAATCCCAGTATTATGCAAACATAAATAAAACTGTCATGGAAATGGTTCTGCTTCAGCTTGCAAAAAAGCACTGCAGCAGTTCCCAGCCTGACCCTCCTTTCTCACATACTAGACAAGTGGATTGCATCAACCTCATCTTCAATGAAAAAATACAGATGATCCAACAGAACATCGATAACACCAAACCTACTTTCCCTCTTACATCCACCGTTCCGCAACCCATCCCACAATGGTCATCTTTCAAACTCGTGTCTCTTGCAGATCTCGATTACATCTGCAACTCCCTCAAAACCACCTTCTAGAAAGATTGTCTTAACCTAATTTTTCATCAAAGCCCTTTCTGCTGAGGTCATCTTACCACTACTCACTATCATCAATGCCTCCCTCACTCAAGGCATCTTTGTTGAATCTCTCAAGACAGGTGCGATCCTCATATTCCCAAAGAAACCCACACTAGATGCCATCTACCAGCCCATCACTTACCTGTCCTTCATTGGCATGATCACCAAAAAGCAGTCTTTGCTCCACTCCAAGATCACAGTGCCAGCCATCTCCTGCAAGGCTACCAATTCGGATTCAGATAATACTGCAACACAAAGACAGACTCCTGACCATGGATAATGTTGGCACCTGCTTCCTCATATTCCTTTACTTTCTGCCAACTTTGACACCATTGAACATCACAACCATATTCATGGATTCAGCATCCATTTCCCTCTCTTTTTATCTGATCTAGAAACAGGGGTTGTTACAAGGGCAGAGTGATCAAAAGTACTCTATGCCATACATTCTGTATTCCAAAACCTGAAAAACGACTCCTGTGGAGTAAATATATAGTCTAATCTCAGCAAGGTACTATGGGCCCTGCAGTAGGTGGAAGATTGCCTCATGTCCCTGTGGTTGCATCTCCGTTTATCACACACACACACCCACTGAATTGGCAAATTCACACAATTTCTTCACCCCATCCCATACTCCAGGCCTACCTACTGACCAATCACAACAGTCATCCATTCAGGAAGTCAAAAAAGGCCTGAGGTCGAAGGTGCAGAGAGACTGTTGCTCCCGGGACAGATCTTGTGAGCGTTTATCTGCAAAGTCCAGTAGTTCAGGTAAGTCCAAGAAATAAAAAAAATTAAAAAAAAGTCATTGAAGCATGGGTCCCCTTCATCCTGCCACTCCCATCATTCAGAGCACCTCCAGGTCGTAAAGTTGTTCCCCAGTCAGAACTGATTCTGCAATTAATCTCCATGCACCCCCACCTTCCCCATGCCATTGATGACACCTCACAGCTCCTTGAGTTCATACAGGCCTAAGACAGAATCTTTGGTATTCTATTGGATCCCTCTGCAGTGCCTTCAGACCATAAGGATCCAAGGAGGCTTCCAGTCAGATTACTTCTGGCGGATCCATCCCCACAAGTGAGCGGGCACCATTCAACCTCACTTCAAGGTTGGCGCCGTCTGTGAGCCCACCTCTGCTGACTCCGGCTCCAGCACAATGTCTGATGACATCTTCGGTGCCACGGCCGGCATCGCAACCACGTGTCTCGAACAGAGACCACCATTTTGATGATCAACTGTTTGTGGCTTTCTGTGGGGCAAAACAGAAAGGAGAAAGCTGTAAAAAAGAGAACTATCTCTCAATGGATTGTTCTATGGATTAAGATCTGCTATGGGCTAGCCAACAATCAGCCCCCAAAAGGCATGCATGCTCATTCCACCAGAACGAAGGCTGCTACCACTTAGCTGGCACGCAATATGCCAGTCTCGGACATCAGCCAGGCTGCTACATAGGCATCCCGCCACACATTCACAAAGCACTATTGCCTGGACAGCCAGGTCTGGTGGGACGGGCACTTTGCCTGATATGTTTTGCAGGATTTCCTGGTCTGAGCCATTTCTCAGACCCACCAACTGAGGTAATGCTTTGGTATCTAGTCACAAGGTGAGGTATCTGTGGTTAAAGGTCTCTATCAGAAATAACAAGTCACTTATCTTCGGTAATGCCTTTTCCAGTAAAGACTCTGACTGCAGATTCCTTACCAACCCACCCACCCAACCCTGCCCATTCTGTGGAATTGACTCATACAGTCCATTAATAAGATCCCCATCTAGAAATCTGCACACTGGCATATTCTGATTTCTATGGACTACACGTACAATGGAGCGGACAGAGATCAGACAGAAACCGGCATCAGTGTGCAGAGGTGGCACCTATATAGTGGCCCAACGTCACATCCGGGAGGAGACATATCTGACACAGAGCTGCATGACACCACCCATCGACATTTGAGGGAATTGGTATTGAAATTCTTCTGATCTAATTTAGCACCTGAGGGAATTCACAAGGTGAAGTATCTGCAGTTAGAAGTCTCTATCAGAAACAGCTATTATTGCATGAACACTCCACTGCGTCTTCCCCCATTGCTGCCGGTTGTTGAGAAAACAGATTGCAACCTGTTCACAGTGTCTCTCAGGGATTTCAGCTCTTTGGTATCCTTCTGTGAAGTCTTCTCCACTCTACTCACTATTTCAGTCATTTTATTAAAGTCACAAGTCTTCCCTCAAAGGCATGAGATTAGTGGCCACTGTCTACTTTTTTTGTTTCAGAGCTGGATTTAGTTGCCTCCTACATGGAAGAAATCCTCAGGAAGACATGCATTTCTGGTCTCTCATCCCATCTTTACTACAGGGTACCAAGATGAAAGGGCTCATAGTGTGCTTGAACAGCTACCTGCCCATAACCTGTTCTGTGGCACTTTCTGAGGCCTCTCTAAGCTATGCACACTTAATATTACTCTCTAGAGACTGCTCACTGACCTGCACTGGGCCTTAATGTTCCATCCACTGTACTCCCTCCCAAAAAGCACCCTGCACTGCTCAATACTAGAAGCACACACACACACCCCGCCCCTCCACTCCTGCTAGGGCCACACAAGGTTGTTTCCAGCCAAGGACCTCCATTCACCTCCAGGGAGAACTCTGCAACTGGCTAACCATACGGCCTGCCACTCACTAGATTCTAAAATCACGACCTCCTCATTGGGGAGAACCTGCAAGCAGCACTTGAGCACCGGCGCCGCTACGCTCCTTAATAGTGTCTCATCTTTTATACCGTGGTCGCCAGGAAAGCTTGGGCTGCATCTCAGGCTGGGACTGTGTTCCTAGACTACAGTCACCTGACATCCTTCACCGCTCTCTAAGCCTCTGGTTTCCATGCGGATAGTGCCAGGTGGAGACGAGCCTCCTTTCCAACAGCCTTTCCTTTGCTTGCATGACTCCTGGGCTATAAGACTACTGTCAGCTTCCCCAACATCTCTGTGACACATGGAGACTAAAAATGCCCCCTTCCTTGTTGGGATTCTGTATGATGGTAACGTCTTAAGTTCTGGGGGCTCTTCTATTTTATGGTTGCCCTCAAAGGCAGGCTCCATATGCAATGAGAATCTTGAATGACATCCATGGATCCACCAGGACTGCCCCAACCCTACTTCTATTTTGGGGAGCTTTGAAGCCACACCTCTTCAAAGAACATGACATCATAACAAAGTACCAGTCTGCTTGCACTCTTAGAGCCAAGTTACCCACCATTCACTGGTTGGCTATATTTTTCCATTTGGTCATGTTCAGGACTCTGTGCCTTTCAGTTACGTTCACTGTATACAAATAGCACATACATGTATGCACCCCAGTGGTATGAAGGGCTGCACAAATGGTACAATACAGTACAGCAGAATGAAGAATAATGCACTGTAGTGAATATGTAAACTTATGCACAATGCAGTTTCATCATTTTGTGCCTATCCTATCACAACCTTTTCAAGTGCGCATTCCATGGTTTCTCATGTCACTAGAGCTGAAACTTTTTAAATTTCTGCTCCCTTCATATCCTTTCAGCCTAATGATAACTCTGTCATGCTGGCCAAAGGAGAAGGGGCAAGGATAGAAGTAAATAGCAGAATTCTGGTTGATTTGGTCTGTACTAAGGCCTCCTGAGGTTCATTCCTCAACTCTCTGCCCCTGACTCTGCTTATGCTCAAAACTAATCGGCTCCAGTGCTTAATTTGTGCCAGTGGATGCAGGTGGAGGGCTCCTGTACTTATCTTTGAGAACCAGGACTCATTTTACATCATCAGACTTTGAACTAGAGCAAGAGGGAGAAAGAGGGAAGAAGAAAAAGAAAAACTGTGCAAAGGGAGAAAGTAGTGATGAAAAAGAACCTGTAACAGGGGCACAAAGTGGCCTAAAATGTAGAGTGATGAAAGAAAGAAGCAGGACGTGGAACCAAGAATATTTAACCTTGGTATTTGGCGGTCTGGCATTCTGAAGCGTCGGCAACAGACTCCTAAGAAAATCTTTAGACACCTTCACTTTTTAGGTTGAACCTAGGCAGCGCGCATGCGCTGTCTGGAAGACCTGCTGTAATCATTGTACAGAGTGTAATCCCGCCTGCTGCTGCTCTATTGGTTTCAATCCTGCATTGCTCTTTTTTCCTGGCTTCTTATTGGTTGGTGTTCCCTATACATAATTTCTGTTTTATGCAGAGGAGCACCGGCAAACTACAGTTTACTTGCGCTGTAGGAGGTTATATGTTCCTTTGGGGACTACTGGTTTTATTTCCTGCTAGTCATTCACCATGGCGCCCGCTTCACAGGCCGCCGCGTGCATAACCTTTTTGTACACGGACGCTACGCTTTATGTTTCAGAACTGCGCCCGCTTTCATGTTTGCAACACGGGCGCCACACTTTATGTTTCAACACTAACAGTACCAGTACTGACAGTAATCTTAATTAAGATTCTTTTAGTTTTTGTGGTCATGGCTGTGAATCAACGTGATCACTTTTTATTATTTACAGTGATACAAACATATTTCTGTTACTCAATTTGAATACTGTCAAACACATTAAGGCACCACAAAGAGATAACATACACATTTGAATGCATTTTTTTTTCAAATCGTCCAAATGAACATATATCAAAAAATTATACAACACAGGACAAAAAATTCAAACAGCAATATGAACAAAAGAACATCAACGTAGTCCCAGTTCAGACATTTTTAAGAGCAACGAGCATCAACCACTAATAAAGGCTCCCTTTGCTATTGTGAAACCATGGGGTTTTGCTATGCCTCTATTTTGTTATTTAGGCTTTATGCACAGGGACCCTCCAACAAAGTTCATCAAAGTCCTTCTCAGGGTCCCCTAAAAGCTAGTCAATATTTGGGGAAAAAAGACCTCCCACATGGTTTTTAAATTGTCAACACGTTTCGAACTCTTAAACTATTAGAGGGTTCTCTTCAGGACATCGAACTGAGGGACACTGTAACGACAAAAATAGGGAAAGCTACTTTAGTCACCTATTTTTTAAGTTATTTATCTCTACCCTTCAATTTACGGCCACCAAGCTTAAAAAGCCAGCCCATTTACTTATTTCCTTGTAGGCTCTTACTAGGGTCTTGAAAATGAATTCACCCTACCTTAACAGTGATTGAACATCTAAAAAGAAAATATAGAATATGTAGATGGAGTTTCCAAATACTTGCGGCAACCCAATTGACATATTATCTCATTTAGAAAAATTATTTTTAAACTCAAATGTTGGAAAAGCCGTAAATCTTTTCTTTTCCTTCCTGTAGTGCCAATTCAAATCACTCCAAAACCGTGCCAGCACAAGTCTGGTTTATTTACTTTATTGGGCTTTGCCTATGAAAGAAGCATGAAAAATAATTACACTACATGATTGCAGGCTCAAACAATGTTGTGTTTTGCTTTCGTAGTGAGTCAATCCGAAGGAGAAAATAATGTGTCAGCATGAGCAGCCTAATTAGTCAGTCGGTTTATGTTTCAGCATGTCGCCTGCTTTTATGTTTGCCATCTCAATAGCTCCAAGTCTTGCCAATGCATTGCAAATGCTTGTTACCTTTTGCAATGTAAGCACGGATCAATTCTACATAATTGAGCAACGAGGGTGGGCACAGACAGAGCTGGCTTCATTTCGGGGTGTTGCTCAAGACAGGTTCTAGGCATGGGGCTGAGACAGACTGTACAAGTGGCAAATGTAGCCCCCCTGGAAGGGGGCAGAGGGGAAAAAGTAACTTCATTTTTAGCAACATAAATAATTGTGCCAATCCTGTTGGTGTTACTTACAAACATCACATTGTGGCAGACCAGATCTGGGAAATGTTTTCCACTGCAAGCCCAACACCAGCTGCATTTGTTTTTGCGTGAACCAATCAGTCCAACCCGCCCTGTTTAGGATGGCTGCCTTCTTACAATTCAATGCACAATGTCAAGACTGGCATCCATAATTGGGATATAAATCGACTCGTTCATTGTTTCTACCTGTAACTACTCTGGCATCATATCCCTCAAAGTCAAACTGACCTTGTCCCACTATAGCATTTTTTTCCATTTCAAGGGAAACTTCAAAAATAGGTGGTGTCAATATTTTGTAATTGTTCATGACTTACAAGTGTCAAAAGACATTGAGTGAAGAGGAAGTGTTTCCATTCAACACTTTCCATGTTTGTGACAGTGTACTGAGAACCATCTGAGAAAATACGTTTTTGGGTGGGGGAGGGGTGTAAAACTTTTATTACCTCACACTGTGTAAAACAACATATGAAAACATGCGCTGGCATGCTAACATATAAACGCAGGTATTCACAATTTCTATTAACATATGTTGCACCACATTAACACCTGCTCTCCTGGCTTTGCCAATGCTGGGGGAAAAAGGATTGCTTTCTGTATAGAACGTGTATGTAAAATAAAGAAAATTGTGTGACAAACACCATGATGACTGAAGGTGCTTTTCAATACAACACAATTTGTTTCTCTGAAGTAAAATAGTCCCGCATGCATTCAAATGGAAGCACGTTCTGGAAGGCGAAAGGATACAACAAAGAACCAATAGCATGAGGCAGGAGAGTCGTCCTGTGGATCAAGCCAAAGCCCAACCTATTCGTATTTAAAAAAAAAATAAAAAAAAAATAGTAGCAATACGTATGCAGACAGCCGCACTGTCAATCCAGACCTAAAAGCATTGTTAACACTACGCAGTCCGCAACAATCAATAATCAATATCAACAAATGCCACTTTTAAAGTATAACCACGGCCTGACTAGCATTGAGCACCTCGTGTGAAATGCTAAAATTGGCTCAGCCGATCAGAATGGTTAGAAGGGTGGAGGAAACGTCTATTTAGCTGCACTCTGAGTTCAGTGGCAGGGACATGAAGCAGACAGTTTGGTGATTATTTGCCTGTTAGGGTTCTAATGGACTTATTGAATACATGTTGCGCGTTAACAGCTGTTACTTGCTCTTCTTTTAGTTATGTGCTATTGCTTTAAGCTGGAGCCTGTAATTGCCCGGCGATTAAAGCCCTCTGTAGAGGAAGGTACCCTCGTCTAATGCAAACACCCATTGTGAGTGGCGATAACGCTTGGTTATACAAACATTCATTACAGTTAAGGACGTGACAGAGGCAGATCGAGAAAAGCAACATTTTCAGATTTAAAGTTTGAGGATTTGGGTATATTATATGATATGGCTGCAGGGCCTTACCGTGGAATACACTCACAAAAACTGTCTTGGGTCCAGTCAGGCTCTTTTGCAAACCTTGAGCTCAACCCTTGGTAGCTGTGGCTTCAAGCAGCAAAGCTTAACAAAGGAACTTAGGGGCCTATTTATTAAAAAGTAATGCAGCGCAGCAAATCACCTCACTGCACTGCGTTACAGGGACAGGGAAGTAATGCACCGTATTTATTACAATACGGTGCATTCCTGTCCTTTCCCCAGCACTTGCGCTCAATGGGCTACCTAGCGCCGAAGCATGGTGCAAGGGTGCCTGCGTTGCATTCAAGATTGTTTTGTGCAGTAAGGGGCACCTTTCTGGCATTTAAAAGCACCAAACTATGAAATACGAAAGTCACACAACAAGCAAGAGACACAACAACAATTTATAAAAAATAGAGCATATTTTTATGAATTTTTAAAGCCCCTTGATCATCAGAATCCACTGGAGGGTTCCAGAGATACAGATTTTCGAAGATATAAATATTTTAAATGCAAATACAAGCAAGTATTGCTGAACAAAAACTTTGTAAACTTTTGAATAGTTTAAAACTGTTAGTTTGGTGATTCTGGCCCGACTTGGGTGACCAAATCTGACAGGGCATAGGTCTAGGAGTCCAGTAAGTTACTTTGGACAGTTACCTGGCCACCAGAGCCTTTTCCATTCCAATTCCTGCCTTTAGGAAATGACTGCAATAGATGTCAATGGAGTGGTCCTGATGCTGGAAATGCAGGCAGAAAAG
Organism: Calotriton arnoldi; assembly: GCA_963921515.1. Lineage (NCBI taxonomy): Eukaryota > Metazoa > Chordata > Amphibia > Caudata > Salamandridae > Calotriton > Calotriton arnoldi. Next base: position 2,452,555 of record CAWUFW010001993.1, on the reverse strand, counting down.
ATGCTCAATGATGCTCCTAGAGCTGTGCGATCGACTAGGGGTGAGTTGGGGGTGACTCATCTGTCCACGGGGGAGGTGGGGCGACTTTGGCCACGGAACTCGGGGTCCCATGACGCCCTCTTTAGAAGGCCAGCTGTGGCTGGGCTACCAATCTCGCGACACAGCGGTCACAGTGAATATTCTTGGTGGGGTCAAGTGTCCGCCTTGGGTGATGAATCTGAACTTTGATAGCACTTCCGGGTCAGGCAGATCTGGGTGCAACTTTTGGCTATGTCAGATTTGTCTTTGGGTGCGCATTGCGGCGGCCGCCAGCAGCAATTCTTGTGAAGCGGCTACTGCTTTGCCAGTTTGGGATTCTTCAGCTCTTGTGTCCCTGGAGCTGGTTGCAGGGGATCAGCCAACTGATCCTTGGAGTCACTGCTTCAAACAGGAGCTGGAAATCAACTTCTCCCTGAGCCAGGAGCTACAGGAACCGTCCAAATATCACTAGCCCAAAGTGCAGTAGGTGCAGTCCCTCCAACGATGCAGCCTCTGTTTGTGCAGTTTCAAGGGCAGTCCTTTCTCCAAATTCAACAAGTACTGAGGTTCAGGGTGCCTATTTTATCCTGGGAAATTGCCCGACGGCGTAACGCAGTTACTAGCCAAAAGGCTAGTGGGTCTCCTTCTCTTTGGTGACAAAGTGTGGCATTTGGCAATCCCAGAGTGCAACATTCTTGCCACTCTCAAGATGTCTGAACCTTCACTTGACTGTGAGGAGCTTGATAGCCCATCCCAGAGGTGTGGCTACCTAAGGGCTACACGCCCACGGGAAAACCGGTTTGGGGTTGCCTTTTTCCTCTCTGGCCCTGTCTCCAACTTATCTGCATGAACAAAAGGCAACCCTTCTGAGGTGGCTTCCCATTTGAGGCTCGCCTTTGGGCTAACAACCCGCGTAGCCTTCCTGGGAAAGGAGGTCACACCTCACTCTGTGGCAACTGTCTTTGTTCGTAAGCCTGGGAGTCATTCACAAGTCTCCCCAGGTGGCCAGAAAGCTGTTTATGCGTCAGGGCCTTTGTAAGGCCACTGGACTAGCTGGGGCACAGAGTGGCAACTTTCTAAAAGTTGCTTAACTGTAATAGTGACATTAATCTCGACTTGGGCATCAAGTCGGATTTAATGCCATGATGTGATACCTTACAGTACCCAGTTACGGAGTCCCATTCAGAAGTTAGCCAGGCTGAGATGCCAATGGGGCTACTAACTTTCCTCAGCAAGACAATTTTAAGGGTTTTGCTGCGAAGACATATATAAACCTATATGTCTTGCTCAACAATATACAGCTCCCTGCCTTAGGGCTCTATAGGTCTTCCTTAGGGGAGACTTACATACATTGTTAAGGGAAGTGGTGGCTTTGCCGTTAATGGTAATGGCAAAGTTGAACTTGCAGTTTGACAACAAGGTGACACAAACATTGCTGCAGCCCTGGTCGGACACTCTGCCTTACATGCCGTTGATACCCTGAGTACCATATACTAGGCACTTATAAGCAAGTCAGTACTTGCCAATTGGGGACATCCAATTCAACAAACCTTTTGTAAAGGGTCAGAATACGGTCACTGAAGTCTGGACAGCAGGCCTCCGTGCACTCTCAGACGCGAAAAACCAGCAGCTAGTAGTCCAAATGGGGGCAAAAAGGGGGCGAGGTCTGCAAAAAGCCTGCTTCCTTACATAAAGGAACAGCCTTTTGACCTGCTTCAAAATGTACCTGGAAACAGAAAGGAATAACGACGACTTTCAACACAAACGTAATTAAAATGCGAAACTAGTCGCTCACACAATCCAAAGTTTGTTGTGACAAACTGTTAATAAAGCATACCTGAAATGTTATCGGTCAGATCAAGTTCTCGCTTCTATTGACTCCTGGCCTGTGCGCCAACGAAAGCTGTTTTTCAGGTTTTGCATTTCTTATTCATTTGCCTGTATTACTTAGTTGCCCTGCTATTGTATTAATGCATAATGCTTACCGACTCAATGATACCTGACCCCTGAGTGTTTCAGCAAAAATCACACAGGCCTGCTGAATATTTTATTGAAATTAAGTGAAAGAAAGCCAACTAAATCTGCTAACACGCCAATTAGTTGTTTTAATTACAATCACAATTAAAACTCAAATCTGCTTTTTTATTATTTAAATGTGTTGTATGTAACTTTGCTTCTGCCTGTTTTCACACAAGCATCGAAAGTTACCTACGGTAGAAATGTGTTTTCCACTGTTACAATGCTCGTGCAGTGGCAGGAGTCCTGTTAGTTAGCCAGCAGGATGGCTTAGCAAGGCTAAACATTTGCTGCTGGTACAAAAGTTGATCTGCGGATCACAAATTTGAATTTTAACAATGGAGATTCACTAAGTTCTCATAAAGTATAGCACCACACCAACAAAAGTTGTAGCGCTGAGTTACATCAAAGGAAGAGCTGAACAGTGCAATATCTACTACAATATAGTGTTCTTTTTCTGTCCACCCTTCACTGGTGCATTTTAAGCTTCCTTGAGCCAATGCACACATACTTGCATCACAGCGCCTGAAAAGTTGCAGTTTGGCCAGGACCGGTTCCACAATACCCCTCAGTCCCACTGATGAGGGCCGAGAAACAGAAGTGAAATTCCAGCATCATTCACAGCCTCTGCGAGGCCCACCCAGTGCTTAATTTTTAAAAGAATGAGTGCTGGGGCTCAGAGCTCTGCTCAAATGCCTGCAGCCGGTGCTATTAAACGTCGGCCCACCGAATGGTAGTTTTGAACAGTGCTTAATTTGAGCTGGCGATTCCCGGTGCTCTGCACGGCACTTACTTGTGGTTGTATGATAGAGGCACGCATGGTTAAACCACACGTGCCTCTACCATGCAGCCCAAACCACGAATGCGTCTTAACCACACATTCCTTTACCACGCATGTCTTTACCACACAATTTTGTGGTATAGGCATGAATAGTAAAGGGGTATGTGTGGCTAAGGTCGCCACTACCCTGACCCCCACCCCATCTACCCATTACCCCCCCTGCCCTAAGGCCTAAAACCCTGCCCCTTTACTTGAACTACCTCAACACCCCGCGCTGTCCCTTAAACTGCTCCAACCCCTTCCACTGCCCTGAAACCTACCCTGACCCCCTACCCCTAAAACTACCCCGACTACCCATTCCCCTCCCACTACCCTGAGACCTACCTGCCCTAAAACCCTGCCCCTTTACATACACTACCCCGACCCACCCCCCACCCTTGCGCTGTCCCTAAAAACTACCCCGACCCCCCCAGCCCTGAAAACTACCCCCGAGTCCCACTCACCTCACCGCGTCTCTTCCTGGTGTCTTCCTGCCTCTACCACAGCAGCAGCAGCAGCCAGCAGTTAGACCGCGCACTGCCTTAACCACGCATATGCGTTGTTAAGGCATATGCGTGGTTAAGGCAAGCGTGGTTGAGCTTGCATAGTCGGAATATGCGTGGCTAAGACTGTGGTGTTCTGACTGTTTCCCCTTATTTGTCAACACCGCTTGTGACAGTCTGCCACATGGTGGCGCCGTCTGTCTATTTAAAGATGAATACAACAACAGTTGTTTATTAATTCAATATAGATTGAAAATTACTATTACCTGCTGCTTAAGCCATTCTTATAGCTTTGGGGGCCTGGAAGAGTCTGAATTGTCACACTTAGTAGGAGTGTGATGGTTAGTAGTTGTGTTGCTACTATTATTGGCAGTGCTAGCAGGAGCAATGTGTGGTGCAAGCTGCAGTGGTCTCCTGATGAGAGCCCTGGCACTTATTTTATTTTGCAAATTAAGCCCTGGTTTTGAATCCATATCAGGGCTCTTTAATGCACTACCAGACACATCCTGTCCTTTTATCTCACTCTTGCAGGTTCCTGCTTTGTCCCTTTGTGATGGTGTTTCTTCCTCTTCATTGGGTGTTAGTTCCTATCTCACATGTGGTCAAAGTCTTTTTAGGAAAAATAAGCACTGGTCCCCAAAAATGAGTGTCGGTGGGCCCCACCGGCAACCAGTACCTCAAACTAAGCACTGGCAGCGTATGCTAGTTCCAGTTTCAGAGTAATTAGCAGGTGGGGGAGAAAGACCTCACCCTGGGAAGGACGCAAGAGCATGAGGACGGGAGAGTTTGACAGGAGAAAGTGGATATTTTATTTCTCTTGGGAAGAAAATTGCTTAAATTCAGCCGACAAAAAGCATTCATTTGCTGAACAATGAAACTTTAAGAGGTGTAAAGATGCACCACAAATGGGAGTAAATGCCAGCACAGAAAGATTTCAGGTTCAGAAAATGACAACGGCTGAAATATTAATTTGTATTTTCCAATCTTTAGACTTCATTAAAGACAAGGAGGCGAGTAATATATCCCTCCCTCTCTCCCCAGGGATCTCAAAATGGGAAGGCCTTTTGCAAGAATCTGCTTTTCTTAGCCAGCGAGGCATGGGCTCCAGGAACCAGGTGTGCCAAGAAGTCTGTCAGGACATCTTGGCTTCACTGGTGCCTGGAATTAAATGGGAATCCCCTTCCTCGGTTTCCTCCTCTTCGCTCTTGAACTTTTTATCTAAACTTGTGTCCAAAGGATTTTGTTATACAACTTTCAATGTATGCTGTTCAGTAATTGTGGCCCACCTTTCCCCATTTAATGCCTTTTCGGTCAGGAAAGGACCCCTGGGGTACAATACCACACAAGGTATTCACTTTCGTGACCTCCCATTGGCCCAGAGGGAGGATGTTTTTTAAGCCTATCCTTCATTTCCAAGAGTCCATGCAATGCAACACTCTCTCTTTGGGTTCCCTTTCTCAAACCCACGCCCCTCCTCTGCTCAGGGAGTACTTGTTTTTGTATTCTCCTCTGATCAAGAAAGTCAAGGAAGGGGTTTGTTCAACATTCAACTCATTATACCGACCCAGCTAATATGGTTTTCTCCCAAAACATAATGACATGTAATATGTCAGAAGGTGAACCCTGGAAGACTCAAAGCAAAACTCAAGGGTGTTTGGAACGTTTGATAACGCCCTTTGGGCCCCCACAGCACTCCTATGACTGTCCAGCAACGTATTACTGATGTCTGTAGGCTCTCAAACGAAAATCTATTTCCAGCCCAGATCTTACCCTTGATTAGGATTCTTAATGAGTAACCACTTAGCGGAATGTAGTGATATTACACTTTTGGAAATGCTACTTGTTTTTAACGCTTGTGTATCTACTATTGCATTGTTTTTACAATTGCTAGAATTGCTATGGTATATATGCTAAGCAATAAACAGTTGAAGTGACAGATGTCTATAGGCATGTAACCATAAAGGTACCTTAGTGATGCATGTGCTTGCTCTGAGATCTGTGTGTCGCATGTAGGTCTCTGGTTCAAATCCAAGTAGGACCAACTCAGGTTGTGACCCTGACTAAGTGGGTAAAAGGAGTGCCTTTGAGCTGTCTAGTAGTAACGCCTCTTATTTGCAGGGCTCTGAAATGGAAAACAGTTCTAGCAGGAACTATTATAAACACAAATCATTTATAGCACTGAGGGCTGGTTATATATGTTATCTTTTTAAATTATCTGCAGTGTTTTTATAGAAGAATAAAGAACATCAACAGCTCTGTGATGTTTTCAGACATCATGACGACAAGCTTTACGCCATAAAAGGTACATTTCTGATCAATCAGGCCAGCATTGATGAAGTGAATGACATGGAACCACTGAAACGCTAAGCCAGCAGTACCTTTGGATTACTGTCCACACAACACAGAGCATAATAGATTATCTGCACTGTCACAAGCCCTCTTTGATGATGTTGCATAGAATCAATTTTCTAAAGTTGTGTGTGTGTATGGTCACACGTCTTTAGTAAATCTTTGTTTCTGTTCATGTAATTAGAATGCTTGGGTGTTTTTAAATGCAAAATAGTTCTGTGATATTATCAGTCTATATTTTATGCAAGAAATACCGTGATTATATTTTATATGAAGATGGGAGTTATGCCAAATTAATTCTGCACAGCCCACTTATAAGAAAAAGATTTCTTTCAGCTTGGGTCTTTTTAATCTAAATTGAGGTTTTCTAAGGCAATGGAAATTGACACTTTCTGGCCTAGAAAAAGTTCTGGAAAAAAATGTATCCGAAAAGTCCCGGTGATACACACATTTCTAGTTCGAAGTGCGCAGTATTCTCCCAACTTTGTAGATACAGGCAGAGGCCCTCGGCCAATGAAAGTCAAGATCTGTTTAAAATTTCAAATATTGTTCCTATCAGAGTGAAGAGCAACGTGTCCCTTTGGCTGAATTATCGCAGACTTTGAGTATAATCAGCCACAGGTCAGATTAGACAGAACTGGTGAAGGTCAAGGTATGTATCCAAGTCAGACTGCTGCATTCAAGTTGAAACATGATGGCGGAAGACACAGAAACAAGGAAAAAGGATAACATTGATTCAACAGGGAATCCTACATAACACAATGTAAGGGATGGAGAATCCTTACCCCAAAGCCCCGGGTCCTAAGCAGCAGGGATAGGCAGACTGTCACTTCCAACCCTGAGAAAAGAACAGTCAGGGATACATCAATTCCTAGTACAACAAAGTGTGTATGCGCACACACAAACACATATGCACAGATAGGCAAGCACCTAAGAGAGGTCTGAGGCTGGCAAAATGGCTTGAATTCGCCTGTCACTGCCATCAGTGACGTCATAGCCTGGTCATGGTTGGGGAGTAGTCCTCTTTACTTGGGATGAACATACACACTGAAGGCACCGCCTTTAAAAAGAGGCATACTATGTTACAGACACTGGGGCTTATTTATGAGAGCCCTGTGTCCCTTCACTTCCACTGCCAGAGTGGCCATGCGTGGCGCAGGGCTGTAATCCTGATTTATGGCTATGCTACTTAGCCACGCTGCATGGTTTTGTGTGGCCTCACAAATCATGAGTAAGGCGATGTAGTGCAAATCACTGCATGACCTTACTCTGCACCCGGGAGGTGTTCCATCGGCGTTGCAGTGGGTTTTCTCCCGCAACACCCATAGAATTTGATGCTGCCCCAGATTTACAAAGTGATGTAAACCTGTGGAAGCGCCAAATCCGTACACCTCCGCGGTGAGGAATTAGTAACGAGGAGAAATATGTGTTTATTTCTCCTCAGATTTTTACCACTCTTTCTATGTGTGGCAGCCAGGCAGCCCATGAGAAAGCATATCTTAGGATTGTTTTTGTGCAGGAAGGTGTCCTTCCTGCTAAGAAACACAGTCCACCACATCTATGAGCCCCCTTAGCCCCATGATGCCAAGGGTGCCTAAGTTAGCGCTAGACTGCTGATGCGAGCAGCAGTGCAGGAGAGAAAGACGAGGAATGCACCGTGTTGCATACATATGGTGCCATCCTGCCCCCTTCACTTTGGCCGTGGAGCGAAGCTGACAGAGCCATGCACTGCCCACTGCACTAAGTCAAAATCCCATAAATGAGGGCCACAGTATAAAAAAAAGGTGAGCAATAACAGTGGGCAGGTGATCTGCTGGGTCCACTGAGGAACAGCAATGGGCAGCTCAGAGAAAAAGAGTGGTACATCTTGCATGTCGAATACTTCTGTCCCACAACCAGAACGTTCAGAATCAACCCAAAACTAGAAAGCTAAACAAAGGCCAGAGGCATGTGATATGAATGTTTGAAAGTTTATAGTAGAATTGAAACATGCTTAGATCATCCACCTGTACAGCCAATCTCCTTTTTGATGGTTCCCTTAGAGGTAAACACTCTGGTGCCCTACTCCAGGCTGTCGATTGTCGGAGAAAACATGCCCACCTCATGACTCTATCCCTCATCCATAAATTCTCACTGCTCTTCCAATAAGTACCACTGCAGTTCCCCCTAACCACTTTTAAGACACAGAATGGCAATCAGAAAATAAATGAGTAGACATATACCTCTAACTCTGAAATCCTTTTGCTACATATCCAAAATAAGTTTGATTCGTCATGAAAACCTTCAACAATTGTACAACTCTTCTTCACATCTTTCAGTCCCTCTGAGCAGCACCGCCAAGTGTTGCAGAACTTGCTACCTCCTTAGAAACAACACGTGCATCCCCAAAGCTCTCATTTACCAACATTCTATGGTACAGCAGCTTGGCCTGCTCTTCATCACAGAGATAATTGCTCTATCAGCCTCTATATGCTACACACCATTCTCCCAAACAATATCCATCATTTACGTTTGTAGACAAAACATAAGGGTTAGTTACAATTTGTAAATCCTCCATAAAATGTCCAATTATGTCACCCTACATATCGCACCTTCTAACCTCACCTCCATCTCTTTTAAACCATCACCTTCTCCGTCCATTTCAACAATCATCAACCACGACAACCCCGTCCATGACAAAAGCTTCAAACAATACTCTGCTTACTTCTCAAGCACCATCGTCTCCTTCCAGCTTGGAGCACACTCTGCCTGGGGGTCACCATGTGATGGCATGCTGCAACTAACCCACGCGTGAGCTAGCGAGTGTGTGAAAGTATGCCAATTCTTTGATCTTCTACAATACTGCACCTTCAACTCCCACAACAAATCTAACAGCATAAACTCAGGGCCTCAATTAAAGTGCATTTTACGATCAATCATCCTAACTTTCAGACAAATGGACCATGCTGTTGGCTCAAACTGTATGAGGAGCAAGAACATAGGAAAGTCGACTATCTATCAATCAGTCAATCAGGGGCTAGTAGAGCCCGGCTACTCACCTGTGAAGGTCTCAAGGCGCTGGGGGCGGGGGCTGCTGGTCGGACTGGGTGGAGGATCTTTCGAAGAGCCAGGTCTTGAGGTCACTTCCTGAGATTGGGTCCAGTAGTAGCGGTTTGCCTGAGGTGCAGGAGGCAGGGAGTTCCATGTCTTGGCGGCGAGTTAGAACTATCTTCCTCCGGTTCTGGTCTTGTGGATCCTGGGGATGGAGGTGAGGGTGAGTTAGGGAGGATCAGGGTTTGTCTGTAGTGGGTGCCGTTGGAGTGTGAGGTGGTGGATTCCAGGTACCGCTAGTCTTCGAATTTGTGCAGTGCTTTGAAGGCTTGAGTGAGGAGCTTGAAAGTGACTCTTGTTGACTGGGAGCCAGTGGAGTTGTCGATGTTGCATGATGTGGCTGCGGTGGGGGATGTCGAAAACCAGTCTGACAGTGGCGTTTTAAACATACTGTCGTTCATTGAGCTGTTTCTTGGTGGCCTTCGGCACCCAGAGTGCGACGTTGCCGTAGTCGAGTCTGCTGAGTGATGAGTGCGTGTGGGTGACCGTCCTCCTGGAATCTGTGGGGATCCCTCTGAAAGTTTTTCTGAGGAGGCGGAGCGTGTGGAAGCAGGCTGAGGAAACTGCTTTGAATTGGCGGTCCATCGTGAGCGAAGAGTTCAGTATGATGCCAAGGTTGCATGCGTGGTCTATCGGGGTGGGGGGGCACCCAGAGTGGCTGGCCACCAGAAGTCGTCCCAGGCTGATGCAGTGGGTCCCAGGATGAGAACTTCGGTCTTGTCCGAGTTGAGCTTGAGCCAGCTGTCTTTCCTCCATGTCGTGACGGCCTTCATTCGACTGTGGAAGCTGGTTCTGGCGGTCGAGGATTCATTGGTGTGGGAGAGGATCAGCTGGGTGTCGTCTGTGTAGGAGATGATGTTGAGTCTGTGGCTCTGATGATGGCTGCGAGGGGTGCCATGCAGACGTTGAAGAGGGTGCGGCTCAGGGAGGAGCCCTGGGGACTCCCCAGCTGATCTCCGTGGGTTCTGGAGGCAGCAGGTGGTGAGTCTGACTCGCTGAGTCCTGCCGGTGAGTGAATGAGTGGATCCAGTCCAGAGCCCTGTCGCGGATGTCTGGCATCGTGGAGTCTGAGTGATTAGGGTGTGGTGGGAGGCCGGTGTCGAGAGGCGGCCCAGAGGTCCTGAGTAGGATGAGGGCTGCTGTCTCGCCCCGGTCAAGGACGGAGCAATGTCATCTGTGGCGGCAAGGAGTGCAGTATCTGTGCTGTGGTTGCTTTGGATGCCGGATTGGGAGGTGTCCAGGACGTGGTTCTCTTTGATGAACTCGGAGAGTTGGGCATTGATGGCCTTCTCCATGACCTTGGCTGGGAAGGGGAGGAGGGAGATCGGTCTGAAGTTCATGAAGTCTGTTGGGTCTGAGGATGACTACTTCAGCAGGGGGTTGATCTCGGCGTGTTTCCAGTCGTCGGGTAAGGTGGAGGTTTCGATGGAGCAGCTGATGATGCGGCAGAGCTGGGGGGGCGATGGTGACAGCTGCTTTTTGTTGGATGTGGTACGAGCATGGGTCCGTCGGGGCCCGAGTGGATGATATTCATGGTCTTGAGCATGTCCTCTGTAGTGAGCTGGGTCCAGCAGAGCACGGTCTGTTGAGGGGCGGCTTGATTGTCTGCGATGGTGGCGGGTGTGGCGGCTGGGTCCAGGGCCACTCCGGAGCTGCCAGGAGATCTGCCCGATCTTGTGGTGGAAGAGAAGGTGCCAAGTTTGTTGCAGGAGGTCTTGGGAGGGGGTCGATCCTGCGGTCTCAGCTGTTGGGCCTGGCGAACTCCTTGATGATGGTGAAGAGTTCTTTGCTGTTGTGTGCGTTGGCGTGTATTCTGTCTTGGATGGCCGTTTTCTTAGTGGTTTCGAGGATAAGGTAGTGTGTGTTGATGGCGGACTTGAAGGTTGCGTGAGTTTCCAGGGTTTTGTTGCTCCTCCATTTCTTCTTGAGACGTGTGAAGGTGCATCTGGACTCGTGGAGGGCTGGGGTGAACCAGCTGGCTGCCTTGGATCGTTGTTTGCCTGGTCTTCTCTTGAGGGGTGCAAGGGTGTCGGCGCAGTTGGGAGGGAGTTGACTAATTCAGTAAATTTCAAAAGCCAAAACAATAAACTAGGCCTTCTAATGTAAAGCACGGGGGATCAGCAAGCATGGGCTTCATGTACTGAAGGTTTTTGCTGTCACAATGCCAGCGAATCAGGTGAGTTACCACTTCTCAAGTTGGGGTGATGACTGATTTGAAAATGGGAAGGTGTCCTTCAGTGACAGATTCCCCTTAGTAAACATGTTGGATGCCTTGGGGGTAGCGGGGACAACTGCCTGCTCCATCAATGTTTTCCCAAATGGAAACTTTTTTTACATGCTGCACTTGAATTTATTTTTAAGTTATGTACTTGGTCTGCGCGCTTGTGTATTTATGCATAGTCAGGGTAGCACTTCCTGGAAGTACTTCCACCATAGACCCCAAAGTTTGTCCTGATTCCTTGAGCACCTCCTGGCCTTAGATACAGTCTCTTCTGCCTTGGCGCAGTAGTTCCTTGTTGCACCATTCGCTGACCCGTGAGGCTCTATATGACCGCCGTTGCATGTTATACCATGTTTAGCCACTAGGAATCCCATTCCTAGCAGGGTTTAAGCACTCTCGGGAGTTCCCCAATTAGCTCAGGATTGTCAACTTGGGTTCCAAGACAACGTGCCACCCCACTCCCATTTCCAAAATGTGGTGGATTGTTGACCAGTACGCTCTAATTATAGTTCAGTCCCAAACTGTATGTCTCAAAGTAACTACTGTGGTATCACATCTAAGGCAGTTCAGGTTGTGGCTTTTGCTAATTCTCCTTACTCTCTCTGGGATGTAGTAAACCCCATAGAAGTATTTAACATTGTTCAGGCATAGACAAGGTAATATTGCCAGAGTGTGGGAGGCCATCTTGCCCTCTGTCCACTCTTCCTCGTAGAGGGTCACTACATGGTGTTCCAATCTGGAACACAAGTCTAGTAGAGGGCCGGCCGTGTATAGCACCAATGATCTGTAAATTTCAGAAAACACTTTCCTGCCCAGGGTTTCATGGTCAGCTTGGGCTCCGTCTTAGTAAAGTCAGGGATGGCAGCTAAATCCGTTTTTTGTGCCTCTAACTCATGCCATCTTTGCCAATAGCATTAGAATTGAGACTTATGTAGGGCAAATTACTCTTGCAATCCCTCTAACGATTTCATATGACTTCCATCTCACACGTCTCAGTTTTGGGATCTCGATTAGAATGCATAGCCAGAAGCCCTCAAGTTTTGTCATGTATGCGAGTCATGTTTCATGCCCTAAAGTGGTTTCTCATGTGAGCGTGCAACCCCACTGTATCCATGTCAGGGCCTGGCACCAGCATTCCAGGGAAATTCTGGTGACAGAGGGAAGTGCAATGGGAACTGCAAACCATAGCGCAAGCCAGTGCCATAGGCCCTTCAAAGAGGTGGTTATGAAGTCTGCATGCAGGATCATGTGCGGCTCCAAACAGCCAATAGTTAAAGGGGATCAGTTCAGCTGCCCAGCAGTAAAGTTAAACTGTCTGCCACTACCAAACCACAGACTGTACACACTTGCTGAGGACAACCTTAGCTGATTACTGGCCCCCAAAAGTTCTGATTAGAGGCATGCAAAATGGCGAAGAAGCCAGGTGAGATCTCATAGGAATAGCTTTGTAGCATGTGTAATAGTCCGAGGAATGAGATCATCTTAAACTGAGTCCTTTACCCATGATGGAGAGTGGGAGCAAATCCTATGCCCCATGTCTCAGCGCACCCAGTCAATGAGGGTGTTCATGTCCCAGCACATCTAAGAATCAGTGTTTGTAATAAAAGAGAGTGGATACACTGAGAAATGGCCCTGCGCTAGTCTCACCCACAAATGCCAGTTTATCTGGCTGACAAACGTTATATGAGCTTTATAGTGGATCGTGGGGAGTACAGAAGCAACATTCAGAATTCAAGTTATTGAAATACAAACGAAATCATTGATTTGGTATTTGCTGTATTAACTTGTTTCAACAAATTATATGCCTCAGTTTAAGGCTGTATCAGTTACAGAAATTATTCGTATGAAAATACTGAATCATTGATCAATTATGAAAACCAAAGTGTTACTTGAATGTCACTTTGGTTTTCAAAAATGTATCAATGATTCATTATCTTCTTGTGAAGAATTTCTGTAACTGATACAGCCTTAAACTGAGGAATATCATTTGATATGTGGATTTTTTATTATTATGATGTTCTTTTGTTAAAACAAGTAAATACAGCAATACTAGATCAATGATTTCATTTATGTTTCAATAACTGGCATTCGGAATGTTGTTTCTGTGCTCCCCCCATTCCACTATAAAACACCTAAGAATCAACTGAGATGAACAAGCGTAAGTAATTTAAGTGGTTGTCTGCTATACACAGCTTTGTTTGACATCTAGATGCATCGTTGTCATCCCAAACCAGGACATATGTAAACTTTTTCTAAACCCAGAAGAAATGTCCTTGATTCTGGCGTAATCTCACATAATTTCTGGTATTTTCAGTGCTTAATTTGTGTCATTGGTTTCCAGGGCTCAGCACAGGCACTTAATTGTCAGCACCAGCTCTAGTTACAGTCCACCACATGGTGGCACTGTCTTTTTAATTTTGAGATAAGCACAACAATCGGGTTTATTAAGTCAATATACCCCGAAAATGAATAATATCAGCCTCATGCCATTATTATAGCTTTGTGTTGCCTGAAATAGTCTGAATTGTCACACTTGTAGGAGTACCATGGTTAGGTGTTATTATGGTACTGCCATTGGCAGCGCTAACAAGGAATGGGCGGTGCAGGCTGCAGTGGGCGTTCGAGAAGGGCCCTGGCAGTTAATTATTTTACAAATTAAGCAGTGGCGTATTGCATATTACAGATGTGACGTGTAGTCGCAAAGATTTTATCATTATGCCATATCATATAAACAAGATTTTATTTGGGTAAAAATCCTACTGTGGGATCACGCACACAACACAAAGAAACCAAAAGCTAGCATCTGTGTTTTTTAACGCAGGGCACTTATAAGGGATCTGGAAAACTTATTTTGAATTTAATTTTTACTCAAGTGAGATGGAACTACAAAAACACAAATACAACAACCTATTATCAAGGCTATGTTCAGCAAGTAGTAAGCATACCACTGGTCTATTTATACAATGCGAAATTGGCCAAAATATTGGCACTTGACCTCCTACCCTTTTTATTCTTTTTCTTTGGTGGAAGCAGGAGTAGTTTCTCAAATACATGAAGGCACTTTGTCCAAAATGGAAGGTTGTAAGCTCGACCGCTTTTCATTGCGCACAGCTGCACCATCAAGTGCTGGAATTGGCTGCTGACACAATGAAAGAGAACGTTGTGCAGTCCATCCATATCAATAGGGACCAGTTGTCAAGCTACAGACCGCATGTGTAGAACTGCACATTGGATCGTCAAGCGTGTTAAGCACAGGTTAGCCACTGGTGCCAGTACTGGTGGAACTTGATCAATGGAGTTTGAAAACAATCCACCCCACTCCCCAGAATGTAGGTAAACCTGTGCATGAGTGAGCATGAATAGCACAGGTAAACTCTGGAGGGGATGGGGACTGGGAGGCGGAGGAGGAAGAGGGAGGAGAGGGAGGGAGGGAGGGAGGAGAGAGAGAGAGAGAGAGAGAGATATATATCGGTGCAAGCTTGTCAAATACACATCTCTCAAACTTCGGGTGACTGACATTCGCGTTTTCAAAGGTCAATCGAAAATGTATACTAATGGTACAAAAAACAAAGTTTTACTATATTGCATAAACTCTAAAAGAAGGTATTGGTGATTATGCTTCCTGGCTTCGTATGGCGCTCCCTAGGCACCCAAGCCACAATCGAATGAAGCCGGTAACAGCAAGGGTGGAATCCCAGGTCGATAGTGAACCTGGTATTCAGGGAAGAGGCAGGAGAAAAAGCACCGCAGCCAATACTAAAATAGCATTCAGAGGCAAGTCAAAGTTCAGGCAAAGATTCAGCAAACACCAACAAATCGTAATCCAGAGAACCAGTCACACTTCAGGCAGGAAGGTCAAGGAACTGGTCGAACCCACAAGGGAGACCAAACAACAAAGGTGAGGGATGCAAATGGGTGAATGAACTGAAGTAATAGCAAAAGTGCTAATACAACACAGAAAGTTGGCAGGCACCTGGACTGCTTACAGAACCCTGCTGCCACTCATGGCCTGGAAGTCCCTCCTTTTGATATCCACCAGTGATGATCCTGACTGCCCCAGTAGCCAAACACCGGTCCTCCATAACCTTACTGGCTTTCTAATGCAGATTCTATGGTGACCAGTCCTAGAGTGCGAATCCCTGAGTACACGTGACCTCCTTATTCCAGACAGTAACGACCCACCTTAGGACACTTCCGTCTTGGAGCTGTCTTTTGAAAGAACCTTTGGGGAAGGAGGCTACTAATCGATGGGTGTATGCAAATGCGGAAGGTTCACAGGAGCATTCTGTCTTTAATCCTTCCAGGCCACTAGGTATTGCAATTGACCTTTATTCCTAGAATCAAATACAGCCTCAAACTCCAGGGACCCATCCTTGATGATTGGAGGAGGGAGATTAGTTGTTTTACACATAGCAGGTTTAACTCTGTAAATGTAAAGACAAAAACTGGGTGTATTCTCTAACCCTTACGAAGGCTTAATGCCACTGCTCTTTCTGCCCTCACTAGGGTTACTGAAAAAGGCCCCACAAATCTAGGTGAAAACTTCGGTTGGAAAAGCCAGGAAACTGGTAAACTACCAAAACATAACCCCTTTTTGGATTCTTTAGTCGATGAAAGCCAGCAAATCGTTTATAGTTAGCCTTTGCTTGCTGCAAAAGGAGTAGGGTAGTGGCCTGTACTGAAGAAATATTAGAAAGGAGTGCTGTAACAGAAAGGGCTGAGTTGACCTTTATGTTTTCTGGAAAGAATTGCAGTTAAAAATCAAACGACCAAAAGAAGAGGAAATGTTCCAAAGAGAATTGTAGTGAATTGTTGTAGGTCAGTACAGCTACTGGTAGCCACAAAATCATTTTTTCTTGTTGGTTCATAGTACAACATGTGATGAATTGCTCAATGGACTGATTAACGTGCTTGTTTGACCATCAATCGGGGGAAGGTGTGTCTAGTAGACTTGAAATTGACTGTTACCAACATCCAACGTTATTTGTTCTAAAACAAGGTTGGAAGCAGGGTCTGGTCTATGACCAGATCCCTCTACATTTTGTTTTATTGTTTTTAGTTTGGAACTGCAGTGCCACACAAGAGGACCTCATTGGGTACCACAGATCTATCCACTGG
The DNA here is from genome assembly GCA_963921515.1 of Calotriton arnoldi. NCBI lineage: Eukaryota > Metazoa > Chordata > Amphibia > Caudata > Salamandridae > Calotriton > Calotriton arnoldi. The sequence continues at coordinate 2,436,420 of CAWUFW010001993.1, read as the reverse complement.
AACTGTGGTTCCAGCAACCAATTTGGTATTTTTTTTATTTATACCTATAGGGGAGTCCCTTTGGGCCCTCACCCCCCCACCCCCACCCCACTACCACATGGGCCTAGGGGTCACAGTATTGTCACACATCCCCTTTACGCACCCATTTTTTCAAGGCTCAAGGACTGAGGTTCCAACGTCTGTGCTGGCGGCTGCAACATTTTGGCCAGCCAATCAGATCGTTTTGGTAATCAGGATCCTTCTTCGGGTCTGCCCTACTGAGATTGCTGACGGAAGTAAATGTTCCCAAAACCAATCAGAAGTGGCTATTTTTTTTAAACATTTTTGCTATTGCAGTACCCAACAGTCCAGTCCAGATATTGCTAACTTTTTCTGAGAGTTAACCCCTTCATGCCCAGCCCACTCTAATCCAAAGTTTACAAACTCTGCTTGAAAACCAGACATTTGAGGTGAGCAGATTTAGAGCTTAGGTTGTGTTTTAGAGTGCTCCGTGTAAAGGAGCTAGTTTTCACATAATACTTGGGAACTACACAAGGATCTATAGTTCCTTTTTGGATAACATGCTGCACTCTGAATGAATGAAATTATATATATATATATATATATATATATATATATATATATATATATTTTGTGTAATCGGTAACAAATAAAAACAGGTTGTTGCTTCCCAAGAGTACTATTGGGGATGTTGGACCCTCTGAGTTACAACTTAACCCTTACCTTACTGGGTTGGGCATACACCACTTCTGTCTGACTAAGTTTTTCAAAGAAAGGTAACTTTTGGGCCTCATCAGGCATATTAAAAAATGCCTAGTTAGGTGCCACAAGAAGGCCGCGTAGCTATAATGTATAAATACAGCACTATGCAAGTGGAAGGGCTAGGCGCCAACTACTAAAAGATATGATGACCATTACCTTTGGGTAGCACAGATGATGAAAACAGCTAAAGATGATTTACAAAATCAGAGACACTATACAGAAAAGGCAAGGCTTGTCAGATTTCTTAAATCCTCAAGAAATTTGGGAAACCTAAGAACACTGGGGAATTACTTTGCAAATGAGGCATGCCTTAAGGTTTTTGCCTCGGACATGTTTTGTGGCCAACCACAGGATCTTTCCCTTCTTGAACAAAATCAATGCACATGGTATAAATGAAACCATTCTTTATATTATGTTCATTGGTTCTACTGAATAATGGTTACAATATTGTGCTGGTTAAGTGGTCGAATTATTTACATATGAATATTCTTGAGGATTACTGGACCTTAACATTCATCGGTTTTGCTTGAGATCGTCAGGCCCGTTAATTGTAGGAAGATGCATGAATAAAGTTTTTTAGCGCCGTGGTGATAACAGTATCATAATAAGTTAATTCTAAAAATATGACCATTTACAGATGAAGATCGATGTGGAGAAATTTTAGAATACATTTTCACGTAGAAGCTTGTTCCAATTGGGAACAAAGCCTGTTTCTCTGCAAGGCTAGTTAAATGAATCGGCTACCTTCTTAGATATGGTTATGTGAGTTATCATGAAGTACATCTCAGTGTCATATGCAGAATTTAAAATATTTCAGACTCTAAGTGAGCCAGTCTATATACTTTTTTACAGGCAAGTCCATTTGTGGATGGTACTTGGGTACCATATATGTGAATCATTCAAATAAAGACGAAACTACTACTTCTGAGTAAATCAGCAGAGGTCTGCAATTATATTCTGTTACTGGAATTGAGTGTAGTTCATGTTTTTCCACTTTGAAAAGTTGTGAAGTTCTGAACTTTTGACCCAATTCTTATCTGGAAAAGCTCCAATGGCATCAAAATCCTTTTGTGGAAAGTGTATCGGCCAAAAGTGTATATGCGACTTTTTTTTGTGGGAAATAATTGGAAAAAAATGTTTTTTTACATATTTCCCTGGGTAAACACATAATCGGAAAAATAATATGCTGTATTGTTCTCCTGTGAAACCAATGTTTCTGTATTTTCTCGTTTGCACCTAAAAAAGAAAAAATATTTAGAAACTATGAAGTTTCACAAACTTAGTTGAGTTCCCCACAAAGCAAAGTGTGCAGAAGCAAAGTCCTGTGAGTGCACAAACCTAGTAATTAGGATCTCTTAACTCTGAAAGGTCTGAAAAGTGTTTTCTTTGCCCTGAAGATGGAAGTCAATGTGGGATGGCCACGGATTCATGGTATCCTTTGTAGACAACTTAACTGAATTTGAAGAGGGTGCTTGGGTTGAGCTCTGATAAACATCACATGCAATGCATGACAGGGCTCCATTGATCTCTCTTTTTTAAAAAAAAAAATAGTAGCTAAGGAAACACAAAAGCAATGTAATATTACCTAAAACCTTTCACAAATAATAGTAAACATAACAAGTTTCTTTAACCACAACCGCTTCATGAATACAAGAATGACTAAGGGAGGAATTATAAAACAAAGCAAACAAGTCATATGTAGAAAGAACCTTTTTTTTATTAACTTACATAAATATCCACAGTTTCAGGACTCCAAGATTTTTAAATACATGTTTTCTATTAAAAAAACATCACATAAATTTGAGTTCAATCTAGTAAATATTTTTTTATCACTTGTAGATGTACTAAAATAAGTCACTCACTCATTTGCACATATAGGCAGGCCTTCGTGCCCCTTTCACACAGACCCCTGAGAGGTCCTAAGTAGATCGCATCACAGGGAGGTGGGCTTATTTGCCGAGGTAGAAGGGGGACTAAAGACCACCAGTATGAGCCCCATCTCCCTTCCACCCAGTTCATGTGAAGACAGAAAAGGGCAACCATAATACTAGCTTTATTATAGACCAACAAATCCCTTCAATAGAACTCGGCTAAACTACTCAACCACTCAAAGACAGCTACATGGGGGAGACCAGCCTTCTAAATTGCAGGAGACATCCAAACAAGAAATTCGAGATCTTGGAGGTCTCTTGTACAACATGTGAAAAGGTTACTCGAAAGCAAAGTATAGGGAATCGGGAAAAAGAAGAGAAAATAATTTCCAGAATAACATTTAGGGCCTGAATATGATGGCGGTGGGACCACCACCGTCAGTGGCAGTCCCACCGCCATCTAGCCCATTGGCCCGACTGCCGCATTAGGATGCAGGCGTCGGAGCTCTGCTGTTGGGGGGAAAGACCGCCTCATCCGACAGGATCCCGTCAGTGCGGCAGTCGGACTCCCATACCCTGCAATGAGGGTGCTGCCTGCTCAGGAACCGCCGTAGGCATTACAATGTCCTTTTCCGCTTGTCCTTTCATGGCGGTTCACCCACCATGAAAAGGCAGGCGGAAAGTGACTTTGGGTGCCCCTAGCAGGGCCCCTTGCCACCTGGCCCTCTGCTATGGGGCCCCCCTAAACATCCCTGCACCATGTGGCAGGCACCGCATTGTGCCTGCCACATAGTTCAGGGATGTTTTAAACGTGTATATTTTGTATCGCAGCGTGTGTTACACACGCCACAATAAAAAATATACACATTGCGACCGGGACCGCCGACTTCTAGTTGGGTGTTCCTGCTTCCGCCACGGTGTCCGACCGGCATCTTAATCAGGCCCTAAATCACAAAAGAACAATGGGAATATGTACTGATTATCCTTATGAAAAAACGTTGAGGGCTCAAAGAAGGAACCCCCTCCCACCCCTGCGAACACAGACAACAAAAACACAAACTTCAGAGTTACCACTTTCATGTCATTGGTGGCCAATGGATTGAATGGTTTAAGAGCAAGAACTCGAAAGTTTTGTGAATCAGGATTCCCGCAGCAATCAGTCACTGATAGGTCCATGCGCACCCTAAGACAGAACACACTTGTAATTCTGACTGAGTGTAAAAACTTTCTTTTTGCATCCAGGTTGGACTGCAAGGGTGTTCGCTCTTAGTCAGAACAATCCAATGACTGAATAGGAGGTAGATAAATTGTTCAGCTGCTGCCTCGTTGGGATGTACATGTTTGGTGCAAGTCAGTCTGCTTACTCAAGATATGAAAAGTGGTTGAAGTGTGAATTGTACTGTGTATTACTCAAAATGACATGAGGTAGTTTGAATTGCGTCCTTGCAAATATAAGTTATCAAAAGATAGTTTGTAGTGGCTGTACCCTTTGGAACTCCTGAATCAAAAAACAGACTATAGAAACATACACCACAACCAATGCCGAAGCACATACCAAAAATATATCTTGACAATATGTGATGTGTGCATTAGCATTCTTTGTAATATATACTCAAGTAGTCTATGTCACTCTTAGATGACCCCAGTAGATAGATTCTGAAAGCCATATGCTCTCAGATTTACTACAGGTACATAGGTCAATGGCAGAGCTGGTGAAAGCATATGACAACTATCCAGTTGCTAATGAGCACAGTGTTTGTATCATTCATTAACAGCAACATCCTCTTGCCCTTGCCATGCAGTGAAGTCAACTAGGATTTCTGCTATAGAAAGCCTCCATCTCCACAATGTTGACGTAAATGAAGAAGTCCACCGAAGATGAAAAGAGGGCTCATGGACCTGTGCAAACCATACATAAACTAATGAGCTGTGGTCAAAATCTGAGTGCCAGGAGTGACGAGGAGACTCAACAAGAGGTTAGTTTCCTGGGACCACTGGTACATGATATATAAGTCTTACATCTAAGGCTTAGTTGGGATCCATCTTCTGATACCAGTGAGCAGTAGGCTACATCTAAATCCACTGTAACTCAAACACCAGAGACATGAACTGGAAAAAGAAGGCTACCAGACCTAAGCTCATTGGAACCACCATGGAGCAGTCATTGAAGTGAAACTGGGCCCCGGCCTGAAGTAGCAAAAGAAAGAAGATTTCAGAAAGACTTGCCGTCTTGACTCCCATCCCTAGATTGGCATCATCAACATTTTCAAGGCAAAGAGCAGCAGTAGAGTGGAGGTCTATATGTTTTTCCTAGGTCCCTCAGCATTTCAGCTTCATGTTCATTTGGGAGGGGAGGAGGAAGGGAATCTCTTAGGTGCACACACTTCTTGTTGTGCCCAAACAGTACTGCATCTGTGTTAGTCTGACAAAAGTGCTGGGATAAATTAGAGTGCAACTTAATGTCAGTATGGCAAGGGTCATGGTTTCTTTATTGAAAGATACAGAAATTGAGGATGCTGCAGCAACCACAAAGGATTGTACTGGAGGTTTGGTGGCTACACAGACTGCTTTATCTGGCCTCAAGTTGTACTAGGTGTCAATTTACCTAGTGAGCAATAAGAAAGATGCCTCATAGGCATTTGTTGCCATTTACAACCATAAGACACCCGGGGCCCAGCAGAATTCCTTTTCCTCACCCTCCGAGGTTTATCACCAACCAATATACAACACTATCAGTGCTAGGGATCATCTAGAAGATATTTATGCTGTTATTCCTCTATGTGTGTTACAAGTCTCCCAAAAGATATACATAGGTCACCTCAACTACTTTGTATTGTAGCATGTGTCATCACTGGTGCATGTCCACACAGAGGTAGGTGAAGTACCCCTTGAGCATAAACAACTGTTGTCCGGGAGCTCTCAATAAAATAGTTCAACAATATATATACTATAGGTGATCCCCAGCACTAATGGTGTGGTATGTATCTCACTGGAGGTCGTGCTAGGGTATCCTACCTCTAACTCTCTAGTGAGGTTATCACCAACCACTGTCAGGAGCCAAAACAGATCCCTTGGTAACAGTAGTGATATTGAGATTTGAGATAGCAAATCAGATGTGGGCAAACACTCCACAACAGAACTCACATCCACATCTTTTAGGACATTTTTATCAAGAAATATCTCATGAGGAAACCACATGATGCGTCTGATCTGTACCGGCAACCACCCTGGTCCTCAGAAAGACCTGGCAATGCTTTAGAGGAGGCTCTGGTGTCAGGAGCAGTAGACCTGCCAACACACATCGGGATTTCCTCATGCATTGCAATCACCATCAATGGACAAAACACGTCTTGGAAAAATAAGGCTGTTTGGGATACCTTTTAAAATCAATTATGACTAAGCTGACAAAAGCGATGTCTCCAATTGAACTTGGTAATGTGTGCCTGAATATTCTGTGGGTCGTCAAATCTAGAAATAACCTGCGATCCATGAAACTGATTTAAAACTGCTCAGTAGAAGAAAGCCTTACATTGCATTCTACAGTTCTTGTCACCCAGGCAAATAAAAAACATGTTGGTCATCACCAGTGAATGGGCCTTGATATTAACAGCAGTTTTTGAATATGGAGAAGGGTTGAATGGATTCACAAGCAGAGAAAGACAAGCTATGCAGCCACCACCGACTGCCTTGAGTGTAAGGAAAGGCATGATGTACTGGAGTCAACGACTCCATAAGTTAGCAGAACCTGTAGAGGGCATGTTCCAGACTCTCAACCATTTAAGTCTGAAGAGGGAAAGTTATGTTCCATGACTTGCCTGTTGATTGGGACATCCCATATATCCTGAAGGAAATGAGACTCAACATATGAGTAAGTTGCATCAATGTTCTTAAACGCATCTCAGGCAACAAGTGCATTCCAAAATGTCTTGTCCTATAAGCATGTCTTGCCTGCCACCTAAAATGGGTGCTTAGTTCTTCATATTCTACACAGCCAACAAAGACCAGATGGGAAGAAGACTCAATCAGGACAATGGACCACATGTCTCCACTTCCTCTTTTGACACATTTGTTGAAGGAGTATTTTCAATTTTACTTTGCCCTAATGTGTACAGAGATGGACCCAGTCTCATGATTTTCCCACTGCCGAGGCATTCATCGCCTTTGTAGAATACAGCAAACTAAAATAAAAAATACAAACAAAACAGCAATTAAAAAGGAATTCTAGAACAAAATATGTACAGTAAATTGAACATTGCGGTGCACATATGATTTTTACTGTAGGTTAATGTTTAATTTTTTTTTTAATTGACTAATAGGATTTTAAACATAATACTTAGCAATGGGCCTCTAGGTTCTGTTATAGATAGTAACTGAAAATATTCTATGCTTTGGGTGGTAACTCGCTGACATGTTTAACCTCCTAATGTAATGAGCTGTTATGATCAACGCACCGAACCGGTTTAGGAGGAACCCAGTGGCTACTACCATTCCACCATCATTCGAGCCATTATTTGACAATCACGGCTTCACTCCTGTTCACTGTTATAAAGTGCGTGATTTGTTCAATTCAGGATCAATAATATCTTTAGAATCGTGTAAGTAAGCCTCCAGCACTGTTGGAGAGTGTGAGAGGGTTGAGTATGTCCAGATAAGGCACTGGGTTATGGATGTGGAGCCACAGAAGAGAAATAAGTGGGCACTCATGTCATTCAAACAGAACTCCCAAAAAAAAACAATTTTAATCTCTAAACTTCACAAACCTGCGAGGGTGCCTTGATAGGAGAGAGGAATGGCCCGACCAAGAAAAACAGTCACAGGAATTACAATTCGTCCTTGCTGATGTGGACTCGTCCCACACATGGGCTAGGGCATTTAAAAGTGCCTGGAATGCACATAAGGTAGATGCATTGTGGAAAGTCTTATACAGGTGGGTATATTCTCCAGCACAACTCAAAGACATGGATGCCTCAAAGTCTGACTTATGTTGAAAGGGGTAGCCAAAGGGGTGCCTTACATCATATAATTCAGTGTTGCCCGAAAGTCTCACACTTCTGACCTGAGAGACTGGATGAAATGCATTGTATAATGGGGTTTGAAATACTGAGTGTGGTATTTTAGCATTGAGCTGCTTAGTAGGAATGTAGAGTGTCAGGTCATTCTAGCCGAGCTATGACATGTTGTGGGTTCCATGTGTCAGTGAAAGTTACAACGACCTGGATTTGCAGCCTGACATATGGATGGGATGCTCTTTTAATAAAGAACCTACCAATATCAAAAAGGATTTATTCTACTTTGTTACACTGGCGACGAGCAGAGCAGGCCATCTCAAGATACTTCTGCTACTTGAGGGTTTATTCTACTTTGTTACACTGAGTGAACGGAATTCAGGGTCTCCCTTGACCGAAATCGTACATCGTACCCACTTCACCACAGAGTCAATCAGCAACTTACTTCTTATTGATCTGCCAATTGCCTACATTAACCAAGTGGAGTACACCATCACGTCCAGCGTACAAAGGATGGTATGAACAATCTAGGAGATGACGGCCATGGGAAAATTGACTTACTTGGCTAACAATTCCCACAACAACTTTTCTGCAATATGAATGACAACACTATGATGCATGTCCTCACGATTCAAATAGATTCCATATCTTCAATGGATGATGGGGCTTACACCAGTTGAAGATGCTTTGCCAAGTCCTCTTTGAAAGCCTGGGCAAGGAATGATGTTGGACCAGGGGACTGTTACACGTTAAAAGCTTCAGTGCAAAATGCAAAATAGATCCAATGCAGGAGTTTTGGCTGAAGTAGAGAGAAGTTCATGTTTACATTTTTAAAAAATGTTTTAATTCTATTATGTGTAAAAATAATAGCACACTCAAGATTGCCATTGCTTGCAAAGGAAATAATTAGCAGCTAGTTTGTATTATGGTTAATTCTGTTTTATGCTTTGCGAAACACCAATAAAATCTGCCTGGAAATACAAGTAAGACACTTGGAATAACATATAAATGAGATGTATACGTGTAGTGAGATACATCACCAAGTTAAAGATTAAAACAACACTGATTCTTGACTTCCAGAGAATGATAACCTGCTACAAGCCTATTCAAAATTGAAAAAACCCACTTCTCTGCATGTGTCCGAGATGTAACTATATGTGCACATCATGCTTGAAGGTGGCACAAAACTAAAAGTACACAGCAGCAGCTTCTCCATTAGGGGCGGAGGAGCGTTGCGCCACCTGCTGAGAGCACAGCAAATGTGAACAATAAAAAGGTAATAGAATTAGTTGGACCTAATCGCGGTTCATTAGCCACCACTGCAGATCTTTTGCAGTTCCTTCAGAGAGCTGGACCATGTTGGAGAGATTTCCCATGATGCCACGTCCACTTGGCGTTCAGGTCCCACTGCAGAGCCTGAATATGCCAGCACGCATGGTTTACCAGCAGGATGCACGAGGCTCAACATCCTCAGAGTCAGTCTCACTGAAATCCAGGATAGAAGCTGGAACATCGGTATCATAGCCTGAATCTCCTGGACTCACCACTCCAGAGGATAGGCCCGAAACTGCACCATGTCCAGAACAGCTCTGATAAAATGGAGCGTCTCAGAGGGAGTCAGGTGTGACTTCGGCATGTTGATAGTGAACCCCAGCAAGTGCAGGAGGTTCGCCATAGTCTAAAAGTCGGAGACAACTGGCGCCTTCAACAACCAGTCGTCAAGGTAGGGGAAGACTGAAAATCCCTGACCTCCGCAAATGGGCGGTGAATACCGCCATCACCTTGGTGAACACCCGGGGGCGCTAATAAAGCCAAAGGCGAACTAAAAATGCGCGCAGCCCACCATGAACCTCAGATAGTAATTGTGGGCCGGTAGGACGGGGATGTGGAAATAAGAGTCCTGCAAGTCCAACGCTACCATCCAGTCTCCCGGATCCAGAGCAGACAACACTTGGATGAGCATGAGCATTTTGAATTTCTCCTTTTTCAAGAAGAGGTTGAGAAGGTTAGGGCGGAGTTCTTCCATCATCTTGGGCACCAGAAAGTAGCTAAAATAGCAACCACAACCTACTTCTGATGCCAGCACCCTTGGCCAAGAGAGCCTGCAGTTCTTGATGGAGCAAGAAGAGATGGCCCTCCGTCAGCCGGTCATAAATGGATGGGATGGACAGAGGGGGTATCTCAAAGGGGAGGGAGTAGCCCTTTCGGATGATCTGTAGTCCCTATAGGTCTGACGTTACTGACCGCCACCGGGGGAGGTGATGGCTTATTCTGCCTCCCACTGGGTGCCCATGATGGTCTGAGGGCGAATTAAAGAGGCTTGGAGGCAGCAGTTGCCAGGGGAGTGGTGAACTCTCCTAACCGCTGGACACCTGTCCCACGTGGTCGCAGGGATCCTCGGCCATGAAAAGGACTGTAGTGGCTAAGAGGGTATGGGCGCAGCTGGAGACCCCTCCCATAGCCACGAAAGGGATGGAAGGTGGATTGAGGTGGACGAGGGGCCATAGACAACCCCAGTGCCCTGGCCGTAGCTCTGCTGTCCTCTGTTCTTGGCCTGGTGAGAGTGACCCCGCTCTTAATTACTGGCCCATCATCCTGAAGATACTTAATTTTACCACTTAAGTTTAGCAACTCCAGAGGACCTCTTACTGATGGTAGGAAAAAGTGCACATGTGTGCACTGAATGACTGTTTCTTCAAATACGAGACAAAGAGATCATGATGGTGTTGCAGTATAAGCTACACAGGCAGTAAGAAGAAGAGGATGATGTAAAAAAAAACAGAAATAAACCAAAAAAAATCACAACCATTAGCAAGTGTTTATTATCAGCTGGGAATATACAAATATGAGAGAGATACATGTGGGAGAAAAAGGGCTTTGAGCATGAGCCCATTGACAGGCTATAACTAGTGAGACTTTTTAAACTACCTGATACTGTGTACCGTTAGCACAAGTTACTAACCTTGCTCCAATAATGCCTCTTTTGATTATAATTGATGGCACTGTTTTTATAGGTGCGGTGTAAATTAACAATAAATATCTTTCTACAGACATAAGTGATAAACTGATCCATTGGGTGACAGAATATGCAACAGGTGTGCTTGGAAAGTCAATAAAGTGAAAAGGATTTATTCAGAATGAACAATATAATTAGAGTAGATATGCAGAAAAGCAGATGCAAATGTAAATCATTAGACAAAGGTCAAATAGGAAAAAGTATTAGGAAAAGGGTATTCCTGATCAAATTTCTACTGTAGCGATGCTTTGTAATGCTGCACCGAAATTTGCATTATAAAGATGGATTTCTTTCTGCTGTTGTAGAATGGCAAAATTACTTTACTTTAAAAGACAGATAACTGACCCTGTCCTAGGTGAGCAGAATGGGTCAAAGTCACATTTGGTGACATGCAACTCTGTGGCCAGACCCTGACAGCTATATCGGCAGGTCTTAGTTTAGCAGCCCATACACACAGTCTGTGCCATCAACCATGTAAAAGTCAATTGTGTCAGGTTCAGCAGTTAACATTTGCATGCGAGTCATTTGCCTGCCTGAAAGTAAACCAACAGTACTTCCTTTCCTTGTTTGGTGGTGATCTAGTCATCCACTCTGGGTCTCTGCGTCTAGCTTAGGTAACTGGTGAAGCTCACTGAATCATTACATGTGCCGAAACACAGACCAGTTCAGTATCTTGTAATCTAAGCTGTATGCTAAACGGCTTGACTAGTAATGGAGAAAATGTAAACTTTTTTCAGAACGACCACAAAGTCCATCAGAATGCATCAATTTTATTAAAATGTTTATTAAAAACACCAAGATGAAAACACATTTATCAAGAAATCTGTTTGGGTCCTTCACATCAAGTAATAGAAAAACTCTATTCTTCTCAAAGGTCTTGAGCAAATTAATGTCTACAGCTTCGTAGAAGAAAGATCTATCATTATAAAAATCGATTTTTTCAGGATGATTGTTAGACCTGTCATCCTTGGTGTGGTTTCCTGTCTTTTAGCCTCTACCTCCTGTATTTTTGATGTTATGTTGGACTTCATCTTTGCTAGTTTATGTACTCTGGGCACTTTACCACTGCTGATCAGTGCTAAAGTGCAAGTGCTCCCTGTGTAAATTGGGACTCTGATTGGTTCTACATGACTGGCATATTTGATTTACTGGTAAGTCCCTAGTAAAGTGCACTGTGTGCGCCCAGGCCCTGTAAATACTACTAGTTGGCCTGCGTGCTCCGGCAACAAATGATGGATGGAATGCTGAATGAATCAAACATTCACCCCCAGTCAAGAGATCGGGGTTAAATCCATCGTTCTTTTGCTCACTACGCCACCCCAGTTTGGACAAACAAAAGGATGGGGTGTTCTAACCTGCATCAAGCAACACCTACCCCAGAAGAGTCCATCATCGTTTTTTTGTTTTTTTTTTGTTTCTTTTTATTAAACAATAGAGAATCAACATTCTTGTTTACAGAAAGAGAGGGATAACATCAAATTTAAATGCTCATACGTAATCTGTGATGATGAACCATACAGATGATAAATAATAAGTTACAGTGTTTATGGTGAAGCAAACTCCTCACTTGGAGGTACATTTGGTGGGACACAGAGATTGCCTCGATAGGCATTCCATTTATTCCATATAACAGACCATTTTTTAGGGCACCCCCGTGCAACATACACAGTTTTTTCTCTGGCCATACACCAGTCCATATCGGCTTTCCAGGCTGCAACTTTAGGTGGTACCCCGGCACCCCACAACTGGGCAATATTCCTTTTTGCCACCATTTGGCCCAGGGTGACCCATATTTTATCTTTGCTGTTCAAGTCTGTAGGTTCCCAAACATTCAAAAGACACCTTTTAGCTTCAGGTCTAATATCATGCTCGAGGACCTCCCTGATACAGTTGTGAATTCCCGACCAGTACTCCTGGACATGCTCACATTCCCATAATGCATGCATAAAGGTGCCCACTTCGCCACAATTCCTCCTACACATTCCCTCATCAATCCTGCCCATACTAACGAGCCGGGACCCAGAAACATAGACTCTGTGGAGGATCTTGAGCTGAACCAGGCGTAATCTGGAGGAGATTACAACCTCGTGCGGGGAGGCCACTGCCTCCTGCCATTCCTCGTCATCGAGCCCATCCCTCACCCAGCGCTCCCTGACCAATTTGAGGGGATCAGGAGTATTATTAATCAATTTTTTGTACGTCACAGATATTACTTTGTTTGGCAGATATCCATCCAGCAACCTATCTTCCAACGGCGAAGATTCTGGGGGAGAGGCACCCTTCGGTAGACACGACATAAGCGCGTGACGCACCTGCAGGTATCGGAAATGCTCTGTGCTTGCTAGCTCAAACTCCTGTTTCAGAAAATCAAATGTAACGACCTCACCCTTTTTCCATAGGTCCCCTATCTTTGAGATCCCGATCAGATCCCATTTGTCAAATCCCTTCGAGGTCCGCAGTGTGCCTAACTGTTCCATATCCAACAAAGGAGTAGCTAGAGTAAGTTTTTGGTCCCACCCCAGGCTTCTGTTTGCTGCATGCCACACCTGCACTGAGTGCTTAGTTGGTCCTGTGAGGGGAAACTTTTTGGGTTTGGAATATAAGGCCGTATTATAGTTCCCTCCTGGCAGTAGCCATTTGTCCATTCTGTATCCCGGATCCTCCCAGCGGCTGTAAGTAACAGTGATTAATAGCCGCTAAGTGGGCCGCCCAATAATATTTTTTGACATCAGGAAGGCCGATCCCCCCATCAAACCAGCTCAAAACTAGTTTCTGCAGAGCAATGCGGGGTCTACCATCCCAGAGGAATTCCCTTTGGAGACCCTCTATCTCTTTGAAATATCTTGCTGGGACCAGATCCGGGAAGTTCTGCAACGCATACAGAAAATGTGGCAGGGATATCATTTTGAACAGCGCTGCTCTACCCAACATAGAGAGTGGGAGCGCCTTCCAGCTCGTGACGTCGCGCCTCAGCCGCTGCAGAGGGGGGAGCAAGTTACGCTCATAGCGGGTTTTGGGATCTGCTGTGATAAAAATTCCCAGATATCGAAAACCCACCTGTGCTACTTGGATAGGACATCCCCTGGGCGGGGGGACCTCCACTAAGGACATACATTAATGACTTGCTCCAATTAATTGTGTACCCTGAATATTTCCCAAAGTTGGTGAATATGTTGAGCACTCTATGGAGCGACGTCTTGGGGGAGGCAAGGTACAGGAGAATATCGTCCGCGTATAAAGAGATGCGGTCCTCCCATGTATCAGTCCACTTCAACCCCCGGATTATTGGGTCTCTGCGGATCCATGCCGCCAGGGGTTCCAGGGAGAGGGCGAAGAGCAAGGGTGACAGTGGACAGCCCTGACGAGTCCCGCGGCCCAGGTCAAACACCTACGACTTTTTGTTGTTGACCACTACTTGCGCTAAGGGTTTTGTGTAAAGGAGCCTCACCCACTCAATCAAGCTGGGTCCAAATCCCATTTTCACCAACACTGCCAACAAGTATGGCCACTCGATTGTGTCAAATGCCATCGTTGCATCCAGCAAAACCACCACTGCGGCTTCTTGGATCGTATCCAATCTTCCCAGCACCTCCTGCAATCTCCTCAGATTTAGTGCGGTGTTTCGATGAGGCATAAAGCCCGACTGGTCAGGGTGCACCAAATTATTTATTACTTGGGCCAGGCGACTCGCAAGCAGTTTAGCCAAAATCTTTGGTTCGGCATTTAGTAAGGAAATGGGCCGGTATGATGAACACCGAGACTTTGGTTTGCCCTCTTTGTGTATAGTGACCAATGTTGCCACCCGTTGGTCCAGAGGTAGCAGTCCCATCTCATGGCTCTCCTCAAACATGGCCCACAGGTGCGGCACTATTTTATCTGGGTGCAACTTATACAACTCAATAGGTAACCCGTTAGGGGCCGAGGCCTTGCCGGACTGGAGGTTTCTGATAGCCTGTGCAACCTTATCATTCGTGAAATCGCTGTCTAGTGCATTCTTCTCTTCTGTTGACAGGGTAGGAAGCCGTATATCCGAAAAGCAAGGCCCGTGAGTCTTCCTCCAAAAAGGAGGCGTTTGAACGATATATAGATCGATAATATTCAGCAAACTCATTGGCAATTGCCTGCGGATCCGTTATTGTCTCACCCAACTCGTCAATTAACTCTTGTACGAGTCTACTAGCCTGTTCTTTCTGGTCTAACCAGGCAAGCAACTTCCCAGCCTTATCTCCCAGGTCATATAATCTGCCATCTTTATCCCTGCCCAGTGCTTTGGCCATATCAGTAGCAATGGATTTGTATTCATCTCTCTTGAGCTTCAGGGTATGAAGACTCTCCTGCGTCGTCGCTCCCCCATTCTCTTCCTCCAGACGGAGGATTTTGTTTTCTAAGCGGGTTAGGTCTTTCGCTTTCTCCTTTCGCACTCCTGCAATGGACGAGAGTGCCTGCCCCCTCAGTACTGTTTTGAATGCTTCCCATAAGGTTTGTGACGAGGGCACCGAACCTGCATTTTCAGGAAAGTAGTTATCAATGACTTGTATGAGTGCTTTTTTGACCACAGGGTTGCGAAGATACCAGGGGTTGATTGGCGCAATCCTCCCTACCCTTTGTTCGCCCAGAGCCAGTACTGCCCATACGGGGGAGTGATCAGAGATACCCAGCGCCATATGTGTAATGTCTCGGATATTCTCTATCTGAGATGCCGGGACAAGAAGACAATCAATATGGGAAAGACTATTATGCGCCCCTGAGTGGAAGGTGTGTTGGATGCTTTCAGGGTGATATGCCCTCCATGCGTCTACAAGGCCCAGAGCGTCTAAGAAGTCTGGGAGCCATCTGTGTGAGGAACCTATTTCTCTGGAGGGATGACGGTCGAGTGATCCCGACACTACTGCATTAAAATCCCCACCCGCGACAAGGTAGCCATCTGGAAACGACAGCATGATGGTAACTAAGTCTTTAAATGTAGGACCCTGCAGACCCGGTGGGACATAGACTGTCAATAGTGTGAGTGTTTTCCCCTCCCACTGCCCCGAAACCGCGGCATAGCGACCCATCTCATCGATCCAGGTACTCTGTTTAGATAACGGAAAGGAATTTTTGAGCATAATGCCCACCCCCCTGGAGCCCGTGGTGAAGCCGGCGTGCGCCACCAGCCTATAGCCCTATCTATTCATTGCATTACAGGAATTGCCTACCAGGTGTGAATCCTGCAGGAGAACAACGTCCGGGGTATGGCGTTTGATATATTGTAAGACAATGCAACATTTTAGTTTGTCCCCAAGCCCGTTGACGTTCCAACTCAGGAGTCTGAAACTTTTGTCCCAATGTGTGTTCATTGACGTATTTATAGCCCATATATCCCTCTTCCTGTCTACGGATAAACAATGTCACCTTCTCTAAACATTGCTGAAAAAACTCTTTCCCATTCCAACTACCCACCTCCCTACTCCCCTGCACTCTGGGCCCCAAACTGCCCATCAAACACACATGCAGAGTGCCTGTCGCCCAACTTGGAACTAAAAGTAGTTAACAGTGGGGGTGAAAAGCTCCGCCACCCCGACCCCCCCCTTTTACTAATGACTCTTTAAACACCCAAAGCGGGAGCGGAATACAACAGTAAGTTACCAGAGGATAAATATTGTAGCTACCAGAATATTGTTCTTCAGCGTGATTCTGTGGACCACTGCCCGTCAGTGGAGTCCGTGCAGTTAAACTGGCAGAGTGAGTCTAAGGCACCCCACTCATCTAAACAGTTTCAGCTGTGCTAGTGATCAGGGCCGCCACTCATCGGGCATTATGTTCTCTTGCCCATCTCCAACCCTCCAGCCAATCCGCAGCTGCTTCAGGATGATCAAAAAACCAGGCTTTGCCCTCCGCCTCCACACGAAGCTGGGCCGGAAACAACATTGTGTATTTTACCCCTTTGTCTCGTAGTTTTTTCTTCACCTCAAGAAAGGACCGGCGCTGTTTCTGCACATTGAGGGTGAAATCCGGAAAGAAGGAGATTTCGGCATTCTCATACCGCAGAGGCGGTGCCCCCCTGGCATTCTGTAATATAACATCTCTGTCCCTGAAATTCAACAATTTTGCCAGTATCGGGCGAGGAGGCGCACCAGGCTTCGGCCGTCCGCCAGGAACTCTATGTGCCCTTTCTATTAGGAAAAATTTTGATAGGCCTTTAGGTTGCAGGTGGTTAAGTATGAGGTCCTCTACAAACAGGTTAGCAGCAGGGCCCTCCGCTTTTTCCGGCACCCCAATAATTTGCACGTTGTTACGTCTGGTGCGACCCTCATAATCATCAAGCTTGACCTTAGCGAATTTACGGAAGGCTTGCAATTCTTTGACATCTTGCTGTATTTGGGATGTGTCTCCAACAAGGCTAGGTGTGAATCTCCATTTGTTTCACCTTTTCGCCGATTTTAGTGAGGTCCCCCCTGATGATCGTCACCTCCGATGTGATTGCGTCCATTCGTTGTTCAAGTGATGTTCGAACCCCCATAATAGCATCCATCACGTCTTTTAGAGTGAGGTCGGGGTGCTCCCCTTCTGAGCCAGTCGCCGTTTTACTTTTGACGTGGTGGTCAGAGTCAGAAGGTTTCGGGAGGGCATATTTGTCCAGCTTTGTCTGCTGGGGTATTTTGAGGCCTTTTGAACCGGACATCGCTCTCCTTGGTGTAGGGCCCACACTGTTCTCCCAGGCAAGATCGCACCACCTTCAGGTTGATGTGCACTGTGGTGCGGGCTTCTTTAGATGAGTAGGGGTCTAGGAGTCCCAATGCGCCACTGCAGTGTCTAAATGGACAAGGCCTCAACACCCGGAGTGTCCCTAAGCGGTTGCGCAGCGGATGCACGCCTCTCGTGCAACCCTCGAACCCAGGCCGGACTACGATGGCGATGCACCGGGCGCTTCCTGCTTATATCCAAGCGCTGGTCTGAGCAAGACAGAGCAGTGTCTCTCCAGCCCACAGGTGTCGTCGGTTCAGGGCCGGGTAGCTACCTCTCACCACAGCCTTCAATCAGGGCGAACCACGCCTGAGCCCACACGCGCTGCCTGGGGTGCAAGAGTGCCAAGCGGTCGCTTTCACACCTTCCCCAGGTTCAGAAATGCTGGCCTCACTGCGCCCTTTAATTAAGATGCCGGCCGTTAATATCGGACCACCGGGGCCGAGACTGTTCAATGGAGCCTCCGGGCGAGCCCTCTGCAGAGCGTAACCCAGCCGCTACGGCACCGCCACGTTTTCAGTTCAGGGCTCACCTGCTACCTGTGAGCTCCGGCAGTGCTCCGACAACTTTCCCGGCTGCGGAGTTGCAGCGCCTTCACACCTCCTCTGACTGCGGCTTCAGGCGCCGACCACGGCCTCACATAGATCGTAGGCCAGAACTTCGGCAATGCCACGCCCAGTGCGATTTCACAGGAGCACCCGGCCTCAGATGTAGGAAAGGCACGGCAACGCACAATCCGTAACCTTTTAACTACGGGGCCCCCAGAGTTGGTTCTTGCGGCGATAGCACCCCCAGCAGCTCCAACGGTTCACCCGCCGCCTGGGACACGGATATGTTCAGCGGATGGCAGGTAGGGATCCGGCATGCTCGGAGCTAGTCTAGCTCCCGGCCATCATTCTTCGTGGCCAAGCCCCGCCCCCATCATCGTTCTTCAGCTCACTGGGAACAGTCCAGCCCGAACTGCCAAGCCAGGTCTTCCCTGGACCGGAAACAAGCATCCTGGGACCGGTTTCGGCGTAACACCCCTCATCAGCCAGGCTAGCTTGAATCCAGTGGCAAAGTGAGCAAGGGACCCATGTCTAGGCATACCCTGCCAAATTAGGGCGAACAAAGCAAACACAAGGAGATGATGGACAGAGCGCTGAAACTTTTCAGACACTCACCCCCAGTCACAGATCTGGGTTGAATCCATCATCGTTCTTTAGCTCACTTCGCCACCCCGGTTCATACCCAGCCATATGCAAATCAGTCTTGACCCGGTTTCTCATGCGAACAGTCCAACCCGAACTGCCAAGCCAGGTCTTCCCTGGACCGGAAACAAGCATCCTGGGACTGGTTTGGGGGTAACACTCCTCATCATCCAGGCTAGCTTGAATCCAGCGAGCAA
Organism: Calotriton arnoldi; assembly: GCA_963921515.1. Lineage (NCBI taxonomy): Eukaryota > Metazoa > Chordata > Amphibia > Caudata > Salamandridae > Calotriton > Calotriton arnoldi. The sequence goes on along the minus strand of CAWUFW010001993.1, from coordinate 2,417,655 downwards.
GGGACCCACGTCTGGGCATACCCATCCCACTTAGGGTGAAAAGTGCTGCGGCAACAAATGGACGGAATGCTGAACGAATCAAATATTCACCCCCAGTCAAAAGATCTGGGTTAAATCCATTGTTCTTTTGCTCACTACGCCACCCCAGTTTAGACTCAGCCATATGCAAATCAGTCTTGACCCTGTTCCTCATGGGAACAGTCCAGCCTGAACTACCAAGGCGGGACAGGAAACAAGCATCCTTAATTGTAATTATGATTGGTTATCCATGATTGGCATATTTGATTTACTGGTAAGTCCCTAGTAAACTGCACTGAGGGTGACAGGACCTGTAACTAAAATGCTATAGTGGGCCTGCAGCACTGTTTGTGCCACCCACATAAGTAGCCCTGCAAACTTGTCTCAGACCTGCTTTTGTAGTGTCTGAGTGCAGTTTAAAACTGCCATTGTCGACCTGGCAAGTGCACCCACTTGCAACGCCCTAACCTTCCCTTTTACGACACGTAAGACCACCACCCCAAGGTAGTCCCAAGGTACCCCCATGGGCAGAGTGCAGTGTATGTGAAAGGTAGGGCATGTACTGGTGTGGTTTACATGTCCTGATAGTGAAATATTGCCAATTTAGTTTTTCACTATTGCAAGGACTAGCTCTCCCATAGGCTATCATTGGAGCTACCTTGTAATATTTTACAAGTGTAACTTTCAATTGGGAACAGCTAGTGATTTGGAGTTTGGGCTCTCAGAGCTCAGAATTTTAAAACACATCTTTTAGTAAAGGTGGTTTTTAAATTGTGTGTTTGAAAATGCCTCTTTTAGAAAGTGGGCATGTTCTTGTTTTACCATCTTTTGCCTCTGCCAGCCTGTGGAATCAATGTCTGGTTTAGACTGACCGGGCTTGTTTGTGCATTCACTCTAGACAGTCACACAAAGAGAGTTGAGGTGTGCCCTGCATAGCCTGATTGCCCATCACCAGGCTGCTGGGCCTTTCTGAGCTAGAGTGGTGGGTGGAGTGGTCACAGACAAGTGAATAGGGCTGTGCCTTGCCTCTCACAATGCTGTTTCCACTGGAGAGTGTCTGGAGCCAAGACAGGGCAAGGCAGGATCTGTGCACTACAAAGACAATCCTTTGAAGACCGCCTAATTCAAAGGCCAAAAGGGGTATAAGTATTGGACCTGAAACCCCAGACTTTTAGAACACTTCTGGATCAAGAGGAGACTCTGCCAAGGAGAAGAGCCGTAAGGAGTACTGCCCCTTTGCTGTGTTTTGCTTTGCTGGGTTGGCCTGCAGTTGCGCTTCTGCTTTGGAGAGGAAAAGGACAGGACTCGGCTGTGTATCCTGCTTGTGAAGTTTCTCCAAGGGCTTGTGTGTGCGCTTGCCTCCTGTTAACTTCACTTGCAGCATCCCTGAACTCCACTCCTGGGAGTTCTGGCCTGCCAAATGGTGCCAATTCCATTTCTGGGCCCTTGGAAGTGGTTCCTGCAGCCAAAAGCTTCAAAAGACTTAAAAATTGATGATTCGCCCTCCTTCCAGCGCCTGTTTTTCCAACGCAGCACCGCTGTGCGGGAAAAGTTTCCACGCGGCCGAAGAAATTGATGCAGCGCCTGCCCACGGCTGAAGAAACTGCTGCAGCCCAAGTTCAGTGCACTGTGTCTCTGTGTCCGAGACCACCGCACTGACTCCGACGCAGGCCCTGCTGTGTGGCTGAAAGAATCGACACATGGTGGGACCGAGGCTGAAGAAATCGACACAGTGCCTGTTTGCCTCTACTGCATCGACTTCCAGCGCGTCCGGATTTCCACACATCGCACCTGTGCACCAAGTTTCCCCTCGCATCACCTGCAGACCAGAGCCATCATGGATTTAGATGCATCACTTTCCCTTACGGTCCGGATTCGACGCAACACTTCTACTGCGTGCCTCAGAACTGATGCATCACCTCCCCAGGGGCTCAGGAATCGACGCATCATGGTGTTTGCTTGCCTCCTCTGCAGCTGTTTTTCCTTGTGGATTTTGACGCATCTAAGGTACTTTGTGTAAAAACACCACATTCATAGAGTTATATGGACAGAATTGCTTTAAACCTTTAAAAAGTGATATCTTAAGTTCTGTATGTTGGATTTTTGTCGTTTTGGTCTTGTTTGGTTTAGATAAATATTGTTTATTTTTCTAAATTGATGTGGTGCCCATTTGAAGTGTTTTCACTGTGTTACTGCATGTGTTATGTACAGATACTTTGCACATTGCCTTGGAAATTTTGGCAGAGCAGATGTCAGCCAAACTGTCACTGCTACTTGCCCGTTCTTGAGTATTTGATAAAAATGGACTTAAAGAAGGATTTAATTGCTTGGTTTCTGCTGAATATCATAAACATTGGTTAAGATTGCAGACCTGGGACGAGAATACCAATGTACTCTCCTGTGGTGAGCTTGTTTGAAAAGGAAAACATTGTCCTACTGAAAAATTGACAGCGCTATATTTTCAGCTTTGATGTGTAGATTATGAAGGATATCTACTTTGGCGAAGGAGTTGCTATATTTGGTTTCAAACTGAAAAATTAAAAGGGGCGAAAAGTTACTTACCCTAACGAGTTTTCCAGCTAAGAAATGCTTTAACAGTTGCACGTGCAGGGAATTATCCCCCGTTTGTAGGCTTGAAAAAATTGGCATAATAGTTAGCCTGAAGTTTAAAAAAACAAGCATTGGCATAGCCAATAGGTTTCGCCTTTGGGACCTTATAAGTGTTTAGCAATGCAGCACAAAGCCGCTTAATAGCGATTTCAACGTCGAGGCGGTTTTTTACACTGTATGTATGTGTATAAATATATATTTTTATTTATTTTACAAAACTTAATGGTGTTTATTGTTCGGGTGACCAGGTGACTCCGTGTCACCGGACACCACTTTTCCATGCTTGGACTTTGCATTCACATAACATTATCTGATGGGTTGGTTCAATTGGCTCAATTAAAATGAACTATGACTACAACTCCCAGAATGCACTTATATATAAAAGCAAAGTCTAAGGAGAGAAAGGTGATGTCCCGCTGACATAGAGGCATCTCTGGTCACTCAATTCATTGTGCTTAAGGAGGTTGAAAGGCTGAGCGAACCACTGCGACTCCAATCTGAGACCACCCAGTTAACATACTTTGCAACGTCTAAGGATTCAGGAACATCTATCCTGCACATGACACTTAGTAAAAAAAGTGTGCAGGTGCCACAAACTTAAGGAATACCTAATAAAGCGGAAGCCAGACAGATTTGGAAGCAGGTGCAGGGCATGACACATACAAAAGAGAACTCTGAGCTCGACTTCACAACGTGCTGAGAATGCGGGTCCAAGGGGCAAGTTAAACACGACCTACATACACCGCGCCTCGCTCTACCTCATCGCTTCATGAAAATGTGGGATTCTGGCGACGCCTCAGGTGAAACAACGGGTATGGAGTGTCAGATTTCACAGAGTGCATTCACGTATACCGCCGTTGTCACACCTCTGCAAGCTAGTGCCCCAGGCCAAGGTGGGGTCTTCACACTGCCTCTCCAGTTTCGGAAGTCCTTGTTTTGGAAGCACAGTCCAGGTTTCTACTTTACATTCAGGACTTGTAGTCCATCGTTTACCACAATGAAATGAAGACTGCAAGTACCAAAATGCAACCCTAGGCTGAGCTGGGTAGGCTGCTTACTTATAGACCCAGGAAAGGTGACAGTTCCTGCACTCCTCTGCGAGAGGATAACGTGTGGGCACTGCCGTTCCCACGCTGTTTGTTGTAATTCCTCGCCCCCTGATGCACCTGCCTTTGCTCGGCATTTAGCCAGGGCCGGTATTGACAGTCAGTCGAGCTGCCGTGAATGAAAGGGCTCGCTGTGTGTCGGGCTGTGCGCACGCTCCCAGCTGCTCTGAGCGTGATCTGACCGGGCACGGGCTGCGGCCGCCACTGCGGACCCAGAGCACAGAACCAGCCCGGGGCAGAGGGCAGGGCGCTGCCGAATAACACTGGTGAAAGGCGGCTCGTAAAACACCAAATCTGAGCTCCCCTCCAGAACCTGCAAAACCGATCATAGTCCGATCCTCCCAGCGGCTGTCCTTGTGCGTTGGAGGCATGCAGCCTGGTAGACACAAGCATACATACACCCTGAAGTCATATACACAACCGGCCGACACATACACCCGACCAACACAAGCATACAGCCCGGCAGACAGCCACACGCATACAGCCCGGCAGACGACATACGTCCAGACAACAAGGAGCATTGCTAATGCAAGTAAGTTGTTTGAGCAGAGCGCTCACTCCGATGTTTGCTTTCTCCTCTCAGGCATAGTTTATGAAGACACAACGACAAACAAACACTTACTGTTCTAGCGGCTCCGTGAAGTCTGAAGACCGGTTGTGAGGTTACGCTCCAAGACCGAAGGAGACCCAGGGCCCGGCTCCTCTCCCTCCAGCAGAGCTCAGGAAGAAATACTTTTGTACGACTGGAGCCCTCCGGGCTTTAAAAGTAGCGGCATAAAAAAACAGAAAATACACCAAAGCAGAGAATGCGGCGCGCCAGTCCGAGCTGGGTTTCTGCTGCCACCGGTCACTTTGAGGAAGTTGCTTGAGCTGCGCTGGATATTTTCTGAGCTCTACTTCCTGGTGTGATACCTACAATGGGCATTTGCATACAGTTAGTGCCCCGGGGAGGCACGTCTGCCTGTGAAGATTAGATGGACACTCTACTGCAGAGTTTTAATAATTAGTGCTGCAGGCGTGCCCGCTCTCGCTGCAAGTAGGAATTCCAGGAAACACGCGGCCGCAAAAGTGAACGCGACCGCCATCTGTTTACAATTAACGCGACCGCGAGACAGGCAAATGGAAACAAGCGCGGGCGCGATAATTTGAAACAGATGGCGCCCTTGCTCGTAACCGCAAGCCGTAGGCCATGGGCGGATACATTTCCTGGGAAAGGTGGGACATGCACCCGCCTTTGCCCAATTGCGTGCTGTCTTTTTTAGAAAGACGCACGCAAAGCCCAATAGCAAAAAATACTAAAAAAAAAAACACACGCACGAGCGTGTGAAAAGTCCTGAGTGATTACAAGAGGTCGCTTTCATAGAGCAGCGCATGCACGCTGCGCTAGGCTCGAACTAAAAAACAATTTAGGATAGGGGACCTCGATTAGTGTCCTCTGAAAATGAACGTAAATTATGTTGGGGGTGGGAGCAAATGCTCAGCAGGGCAAAAATCAACTCTAAGCCCTTTGATGCCTTTATGTGAGATGGCAGCTACATCAATGTGACGAGGACCTCTATCAAACAATATAGATGAGAAGCGACACCAGAAGCAGCAGCTTAAGGGAAACACTATAAGTGGTACAGAGAATTTTTGGGAGGTATCAATACTAAGGAGCAAGTTGGATATAGGTAATGAGGGCATATTTTACAATGGTAATGACCCTTCCTATTAGACATAGGAAGTGAGGACCAAAGCGGCAGTCACCAAAGCCAACATGCAGGACATCACTGTAGAGGCACAAGCTCAACAGCCCCCCTCCCCGCCCAGGTTTGTCAGGTGTCCTGATTCTTTGGAGTATTCTGCTGCCAGAACCATCTGAGGGCTTTAAGGAGTGCCAGGCATTTTAGGAGACTGTAATATGTATACAGTTCACTTCTTGAAAGATCTGATGCCCCTTACTTACCCAGTGCCAGGGCAAGGAAACAATGACGTATGTCCTTATACACACCAGTTTTAAGACCCATGGGAAATCTTCCCTTGAACACACAGAGATAATCAATTCGCATTCTGTGTTCATGGTATATACTTACAAAAGGATGCCATTAAAGCTGTGGAGATTCATTGCAGATAGACTAAAGAACCTTTCACTAACATTAGCAAATGTGCAACGAGAAATATAGTTTTTGATAACTACGGCGGGCGAGTGCCACTCTCAATAACAACCCTTTACATTAACACACACTGATTGATGTAGCTTACAACCTGTATAATATCTGTGCAGACAAGCTGCGGCATATTTTGAAATGGGCATTAATTCATGCTGTAGATGTTACTGGCTTACTCCCATCTACAAAACAAAGGGGACCATTGAAAGGCCAACGATGAACTGAATAATACACTTCATACATCTGCCATACACACAATCAAAAGCAGTATGAACACAGCCAGAAGACATTTCTGTAAACCGACATGTCCGACTCCGCAAGAAAAGTGTTGTCTCCAGCATTAAAAGCCCATAAAGAGAGAAGTGAGACTTCAGAGTTTCCAAACCTGGTAGTAAATAAGGCTACTCCTTCATGCAATACAATGATACTTCCGTTATGAAAGAGAAACCATACAAGGAATGGCGCTGAACTAGTACTAGAAAGTTTTTCATAGGTGCAACTGAAGTTGACGCGGTCCGAGAAGCATGGATATTTGGGCGATCATAGGGGGACATGTTACTGAGTAAAATTCTGGACAATAACTGAAAAAAGTCCTGACAAAGAGGCACTCTAGACAGGGTGCAACTTTCCAGCTCCAAACAAAGCATAGAAATTAATGTTTACAACTTTAAAAATGAACAAGTGACTTAAAATACCTGGTCATGTTTCATGTCACATTTATAAATCTCCCACTTGTGTAATCCAGGCAATTGGATTATCATTTTGAAAATCTGAAAAACACACTCAATTCAAACTGTACTCTTGTCACAAAATAAAGTCCTTTTCCAGACCTCCTTTCTCTCAACTTGCAGCCATACCTACGCCCTAGATTGCATTACAGGTCTCCAGGCTGCAGCTTCGTTCTGCTCTGCACAATCCGCTGTAGGTCTATCTGCAATCAGCCTGGCCTCTAGTTCCACTGCCTGAACTTACTGTGCACACAAATTAAAGATGGAGAAGGAGGTCTGGTGGTCCTAAGGTTGGCCGGTGGAAAACCCACAAAATGGAAATTTATAGGAGCCAGTCGTCTCACACCCTACTAGAAATTGTCCCGGTTATGATGCCACTGCCTGTGAACCCCCTCCAGACTGTTTACTTGGCAAAAGCAACTGTTGCAAAGGATGCTGGTCCTTTCCTGCGGTTTGCTTCACTCTTAGCTGCATCCTCCAACTCCTGCCTTTGAAGGCCTGCCAAAGGAGGTGATGTCAGTGGGAATCTGTAAACCCTGATGGACCTCCAAATCTACAACATCCCAATGCATCCACATCCAGGGGTTTAGTTAGGGAGCCCGCAGGTGAGTAGCAAGAGGTGAGTGCCCCAACAAGTTTCCCATTTATTCACCTGTATCAGCCTGAGAAGCTGGAAAGACAGAGAGAGAGAGAGAGGGAGTGCAAGACATCCTTTTCCGCTGGGCGAGGGGCTTCCCTTGGAATGAAGCTGCACTCAGTATTCTGCTGACATTGCACAGACTTATTGGGCAGAAAGGCACCTACTCCCTTGTGCTGTGGTTACTGAGAGATTTTTAAAATGTGCTCTGAATGGGCATGTCCACCCTATGTTGACTACCTAACAGGATGTCAGCCAGTCGAAGGCTAAGATGTTAAGCCCTTGCTCATCCTACAATCATGACTTCTATTTGCTTAAATGTTTTCACGGTGCTTCTTTAGTATTTCTAATACCATCCCAGCTTTTGAACACTACTTGTACATTATAGAGGACTACTCCCAAGTAAAGAGAGTGTTCCTTATTTAGTATTTGAATACCACCCCAGAGTGTGAAGACTATTTGCATAATCTGGGATTTTCCCTGACTGCTCTCCTCACTCGTGGAGAATGTCTGAAATCATACAAGTCTGCCCAAGTATGACAGGAATGTGATTCCGTTCTATGCTTCCAATATAAGAGCATATTTAATGTAAAGCGTCAACGTAAATTGTGGAGAAATGGCATCCACAACAAGACATCCCATCGTCTCCTGCATTGGACCAAACAAAGGGATCCTAAATAGCAGCCACAAAAACATACTCGGAAATAAAGTATAAAGAAGGAAGTGACTTAAGTATCTTTTAGTGTATCTTGGGTGTGTGTTGGGGAGGGAGTATAAGTGTGACTTTGTGTATATATCTTCAAACAATGCTAGCGGTGGGATTAGTGTGGGGAGGGTGCAGGGGTGGAAGGCATGGCTTCTGGAACTGGGAAATTCTGAGGACTTTGTTAGTCTTTGGTCTTTTTTTCCTACGCTTGCATTGTATGTTGGAGAGACTGAAAAATATTCCAGAGCTGCACATGGCATTTTGATATAAGCTTTTCTGTGGCAGCTATAGGGCGAACTTGGGAGTACTCAGGGTGACAAAATAGATGATGTGTTATGGCCTCTTGGGATCAGTTAGCCTGTCTTCCTCAGCTCGTGTACTAATCTTTCTGGAAAACTGCAAGAAAACTATTAAGCAGAACTACACCAGAAGAGAACTGAGAGAGGTGAAAAAAAAGAGTTTTGAGGGATTTTACTTTGAGTGCGACTAGGTCACACACATACTATTTAATGAATATATTGGTTTGGCCTTATCAATTTAATATCAATCAATAGAAGGGAACCTGTGGAGGGAATAGGGAAATATTATTTATTTGTTCTGATACAATAGGCGTAACAAAATTTGATTAAATGGCCTGGATGGGAGTCATATATAGGAGAAGACTAAAAACCACCATTATGACCAGTGGAGCAAAATTACAGAATGTAGGTGTATTCTCACACTGCTTGCTCTTCTGCTTCATAACAAAATACTGAGACACTGAGTGCAGGCGACACGGCAAACTCTCCAAGTGTGTGCCATCCCATGGCTGTTCCATGCAAAGTTTTAAGCAGAAAATGAATGCCACCAACATCTAGGAATACGCAAACGTACAAATGTTGTCAGCACTGGGAAAAAAAATCCAATTGCACAGACTCACCTGGCCCAGTGTTAGTGCCCGAATTGGGTTGTTTAATGTCACCCATACTGTCCCGTCCTGGTTGAGAGTTAGTGTGCAAGGAACTGCGAGGGTAAGAACGAAAAGGAACTGTGAAATGTACATTCTAATAAAATTCATTTTACCAAACAAATATGAAATAAAAATTAAACATATCAAAGAAAACATAACATAGCAAGGAGAAAGGAAAATGCTACTTACCAGTATGCATCTGTTCTTGGCATGTAGAGCTGCAGATCCTCACACTGTGCATTAGATCGCCATCTGGTGTTGGGCTCGGATGCTTGCACTTTGTTGTTGTCTTCGAAGAAGTCTTTTGTAGTCAGGTGATAGACGACTCCTCCTATGGACGATAGTGCGCATGGGCATCGACTCCATCCTCAGATTGTTTTTCGCCATAATGGGGAGTGATGGAGTTAGTAGAAAGGAAAAAGATGTCCATGTGTGAATATCTAAATAAGAAAAGACTGGAACACATACAGGTCCCGGGAGGTGGGTGGGCGTGTGAGGATCTGCAGCTCTACATGCCAAGAACAGATGCATACTGGTAAGTAGCATTTTCCGTTCGAGGCATGTGAGCTGCAGAGCTCACACTGTGCATAGACTGTACAGCAGTATCTCCCCTAGCGGTGGTCGCCTGTATGTGTTGCAGTAGTTTGAAAGAGTGTTCTAAGAACAGCTTGGCCCACAGAAGCTTGTTGCTTGGCTTGCACATCAACACAATAGTGTTTAGTGAAGGTGTGTGTTGTAGACCATGTGGCTGCCTTACAGATGTCTTCTAGGGGAATGTTCCCTAAGAATGCCATGGAAGCCCCTAGTTTACGTGTTGAGTGCGCTCTAGGGAGAATTGATAATGTGCGCTCGGCTTTTTGGTAGCATATTTGGATACATTTAACGATCCACCTTGCAATCCCAGCTTTTGAGATGGGGTTACCCTTATGTGGTGGAGAGAAAGCTACAAACAATTGTTTTGTCTTGCGAAATGACTTGGTTCTGTCAATGTAATACATTAGAGCTCTTTTGACGTCTAGGGTGTGGAGAGCTCTTTCTGCTACAGAATCCGGGTTTTGAAAAAACACTGGTAGTTCCACAGATTGGTTAAGGTGGAAAGGAGAAATTACTTTAGGAAGGAATTTTGGGTTTGTCCTGAGAACTATTTTGTTATGATGTATTTGTAAGAAGGGCTCTTGTTTGGTTAAAGCCTGGATCTCACTCACCCTCCTGAGAGAGGTGATTGCAATTAGGAACGCTACTTTCCATGTAAGGAATTGAAGTTCACATTTATGTAGGGGTTCAAATGGGGGTCCCATGAGCCTAGTAAGCACGATGTTAAGATTCCACACTGGAGAAGGTGGTAATCTGGGAGGTATGACCCGTTTAAGGCCTTCCATAAAGGCTTTAATTGCGGGGACCCTAAAGAGTGATAAGTGTTGCCTGTTCTGTAAGTAAGCAGCAAGTGCTGCTAGATGCAGACGTATAGATGAGTATGCTAAATTACATCTTTGCAAATGTAGTAAGTAGCAAATGATGTTTTGCGTGGAGGCCTGTAGTGGCTGGATATGATTGTTAGTGCAGTAAATAGCGAATCTTTTCCACTTTGCTGCATAGCAAGCTCTGGTGGTAGGGAGTCTGGCCTCTTTAATGATGTTCATACAGTCCGGTGGTAGGTTAAGGTAACCGAACTCTAGGACCTCAGGAGCCAGATCGCAAGGTTCAGTTGAGATGGATCGGGGTGCCTTATCTCTCCATGGCTCTGCGTTAGTAGTGATGGGGAGAGGTGTCGTTTTTGGTGTGGGACTATTGACAGTTCCATCAGTGTGGTGAACCAGGGTTGGCGTGCCCATGTGGGAGCTACTAGGATCATTTTTAGAGACTGTTGTCGGAGCTTGCGTACTACAAGCGGAATGAGTGGGAGTGGCGGAAAAGCGTACGCAAATCTGCCGGACCAATTCATCCATATGGCATTGCCTTTGGACTGCGGGTGTGGAAACCTGGCGGCGAAGGTTGGGCATTTTGCGTTTTGGTGTGTGGCGAACAGATCTATGTCTGGCTGGCCCCACATCTGGAAAAAAGGTAGAAGAACTTGTGGATGCCATTCGTGAATCTGTTGTGTCTGTCGACTTAACAGATCGGCAATCTGATTGTGAACTCCTGGTAAGTGTTCGGCGAGAAGGTATACGTTTTGTGGAATGGCCCACCTCCAAATGTTCTGTGCCAGTTGGGACAGTTGTAGAGAGTGTGTCCCCCCCCTGTTTTTGTATATAATACATGGCCGTGATGTTGTCTGTTCGGATCAGGACGGCTTTGTTTTGTACCTGGAGTTGAAAGGATTTGAGGGATAGGAATATTGCTAGTAGTTCTAGATGATTGATGTGGAGCGGTGTTTGTTGAGTGGTCCACTTGCCCTGTGTTGTATGATCTAACAGGTGTGCTCCCCATCCTGTGAGTGATGCGTCTGTTGTTAGTACTATTTGTGGAACAGGCTCGAGGAACGGCCGCCCTTTGGACAAGTTTTTTGTGTTCCACCACTGCAGAGAGCGATGTGTGTGGCTGTCCACCAACACCAGATCTGTAAGTTGTCCGTGAGCCTGATTCCATTGGTGTGCTAGACACTCTTGTAGGGGACGCATTTGAAGTTTTGCATGAGGTACGATGAAAATGCAAGATGCCATCATGCCGATTAGTTGCATGAACACTCTGGCTGGGAGAGAGTGTTGAATGTGAAACTTGGCGATGAGGGCTTGTATACTGGTTATCCTGGCTGGACTGGGATAAGCTAGAGCTGTGGAAGTGTTTATTGTGGCTCCCAGATATTGATGTATATGGGAGGGCTGGAGGTGCGACTTGGTGTAGTTGATTGTGAACCCCAAGTTGTGTAGTGTTTGAATGGTCTGATGAGTGTGTTGGACACACTGGTTGAATGATCTGGCTTTTATGAGCCAGTCGTCCAGGTATGGGAAGACATGTATTTGCTGTCTTCGTAGGTGTGCTGCTACTACTGCAAGGCATTTGGTAAACACCCTTGGAGCAGTGGTGACTCCGAATCGAAGGACTTTGAACTGGTAGTGTTGTCCATCGAGTACGAACCTTAGATACTTTCTGTGAGCAGGATGTATGGGAATGTGGAAGTAGGCGTCCTTGAGGTCTAGTGTGGCAAGGAAGTCTTCTTGTTGTAGTAAGGGAAGCACTTGTTGGAGAGTGATCATGTGAAAATGATCCGAATGTATATACTGATTGAGGGGTCTGAGGTCTAAAATTGGCCTTAGGGTCCCATCTTTCTTGGGGATTAGGAAATACAGGGAGTAAACCCCTGTTCCCTGGTGTAGTAGAGGGACTGGCTCTATGGCATACTTTTGAAGCAGTGAAAGAACTTTTTGCTTTAAAAGTGTAAGATGGTCTGCGGACATTGGACGCTGCTTGGGTGGTATGTTTGGGGGGGGCAGCTGTAAGTTCCAGGCAGTAACCATTTTGGATAATTTGTCTCACCCACCTGTCTGTTGTAATGGAGTTCCAGACAGGTAGGAACTGTGCTAGTCGTCCCCCGACAGGAGTGGAATGGTCGGGGGGAAGTGGAGGGAAGTCACTGTTTAGCAGCAGGGGAGGTACGGGTGTTGGTGCTACCTCGGCCTCTTCCTTTACTGTTGTTCCCTCTGTAACCTCCTCTAAAATATCCTCTATTGGGGGATGTTTGGGTGGTGTTTTTGAAAGAAGATGAATTGTCTGTGTTGATGTTCCTGGAGGCTCCTCTGTAGAAGGAGCGACGAAAGGAGCCACGCGGTTGCGGAGACTGCAACGCTCCCATTGATTTGGCAGTTTCGGTGTCCTTTTTCATTTTCTCAAGAGCAGTGTCTACAGCCGGTCCAAAAAGTTGGTTGTGATTGAACGGCTGATTTAAAATGGTGGTTTGAACCTCCTGCTTAAAGCCTGAAATGCGCAGCCATGCATGTCTTATGAGCAGTACGCTAGTGTTGACAGACCTAGCGGCAGTGTCAGCTGCATCAAGGGCACACTTAATGGACGCATTGGTGATTAGTTTGCCCTCTTGAATTAGGTCATTTGCCTGAGTTTTGTACTGGTCAGGCAAGTGTTGTAACAGGGTTTCTAATTGGTCATAGTGGGCCCTATCATATCTGGCCAGCAGTGCCTGAGTGTTGGCTATGCGCCAGTGATTGGCGGCCTGCGCAGCTACTCTTTTGCCTGATGCATCTAGCAATTTTGACTCTTTATCAGGGGGCGGCTCGTCTCCTGAGGTTTGTGAATTAGCTCGTTTTCGAGCATTGGAGACTACTAAGGAGTCTAGAGGGAGCTGGCCTTTAATGTACGCAGGATCGTCAGGGGCAGGTCTATATTTTTTATCGATCCTGGGGTTAAGAATCCTGGCGCGTACAGGATCTTTAAATATGTCAGGAGCATGCTTGATGACTCCTTTAATCATAGGTAAAGTTTGTACAGTTTTGAGGTACTGTTCAAAAGTGTCTAGTAGGAAATCTTCCTCTGGTGCATTTGTGTGCATGTGTACTCCATGAAAAACAGCAGCCCTGTTGATGAGTTGCCCAAACCCAATATTATCATCTGGAGGAGAGGGTTTTGTTGGGTATGGTAGAGGGCTTGGGAGGTCTGGGGGATCTATTGGATCGTTGTATTCCCAATCATCCTGTGGTGGGTCATCTGGGTTAGTGAATTGGTCATCAGGTTCACCACCGTCCCCTATGTCATCTTAATAATCATGTGGTGGAGATGTTACGGGCTGAGGCGGTGTAACAGGTATGTGGAGAGGAGGGGTGTTAGATGGAAGGACAGGGGAAGAAGGAGGCATAGGTGAAGTGGCACAGTCCTTCTTTTCCACAGGTACTGGCTTGTGGCGTGGTACAGCTGTGAGATGTCCTGTTTTGGGGTTAATGTGGATCTTTGTTTGGTAATGATCAACAGGATCCGGGTGAAAAAGCTCCTCTTCCTGGATAACCGGTTTCGGCGCCGACTTTTTTGGTTCCGAACGGGTGGTGGCTGATTTTTATGGTCTTTGGCCTTAGGAGGCGTGGAAGAATCCTTAGGCTTAGAAATCGGCTCCGACGGCTTTGGCTTAGGGGCTGTGGCGTGATGTTTGAGTTTCGATGCCGGCTTATCCCCATGCTTCGATGTGTTCGAGGCGGGTTTGATTTTAGAGGTGGACGGAATAGGTGTGGATTTCGGAGCCGAGTGTTCTTTCGGCTTCGTCGCCGAAGGTGCCGGTGGAACTAGTACATGCGGCTTGATTGGTGCCGAGGTATCGGAAGGCTTACATTTTTTCTTCGGCGCCGGGCTCGAAGGCGGGGCGTCTGAAGCGTGTTTTCGGTCGCGACTGGGGCCAACAGGCGAAGTCTTGACCGGTGCCTTCTGCTTTGGTGGTGGGGTTGGGGTAGGGGCAGTAGTACTCACTCGTTGCCCAGGAGTGATGGGATCGTTTGAGTCTTCTGCCTCTGACACGATCTGGAGATCTTCTGAATCTTCCTCAGGGACATCGGGGCCTTCGTCGAAGATGTCCACCGGTTCTGGAGAGGATCTCTGCGCCATGAAGTGCCTTCGAGCTCGACGATCTCGAATCGTTTTCTTCGAACAGAAGGAGGCACAAGCTGGACAGCTGGACTCGTTGTGGTCGGGCGAGAGGCACAGGTTACAGACCTTGTGATGGTCACTGTGGGGGAACTTTGCTCCACACTGGGGGCATTTCCGGAAGGGCGTCCTTTCCATGAGCCGTAGGCCTCACGGCGTCGATGGGCCCAGCGGCCCGCGTCGACGGCTGGAAAAGGAATGGATGAGAGGCGCGTCGAGATTTCGATGTCGATAGAAGGTTGGTGGCAGTTTTGCACGATGAAAAGGTTGAAAATTACAGTTTTGAACCGGTGCGCAAAAATTGCATCCGAACCCAATGGCGGAAAAAACAATCTGAGGATGGAGTCGATGCCCATGCGCACTATCGTCCAAAGGAGGAGTCACCTATCACCTGACTACAAAAGACTTCTTCGAAGACAACAACAAAGTGCAAGCATCCGAGCCCAACACCAGATGGCGATCTAATGCACAGTGTGAGCTCTGCAGCTCACATGCCTCGAACATTTCTTTAGGATTTTTAAATGGCACTGATGAATTAGTAGACAAAAGATTGAAGCGGCCCAAGTCTTGCTCTGAAAAGGAGGCAATACAAGCAGATGTGCATTGGATAGATGAGTCAAGACACACTAAGCACAAGCAAGATTACCAGCTAGCTAATCCCAGTTGTGGGCCAGAGACTGAATTCCCTTCTGTAAACAGCAGTTAACAAAACACTCTGTGCATCAGTGTCAGGGACTAAGCTTCATGACATGCTTGGTGGGTGTTGTAGCTACTGTTGATAGAAAGGAAAACATTGCTCCTGCATTCAAGGGACATGGGCAGCGAGATTGTGGTTGATGTGTTTTCTGAGTACCTTTTAAAGTAAACCATGCAGCACTGCACACCACATAGCTCCTCCAGGGACCTTCAGTGCCAACAGAGCGTGTGTGACGATACTTGAGAGATGGAATTATGTACTACTTCTCGATAAGCTCCTTCTACCTTGCTGTGGTGATTGTTTCCTGGGGAACTCTGAATTTGAACAGGTTTATTTTGGAGATTGGGAGTTTTCCTTATAATTCACTGTTTTAAAAAAGGAGCGGTCTACTGGCAATATTGTGTGTGGGATCCGGTATGTCTTCACGTCATTGGGACTCACATCTGAAACTGCACATCATTTTGTTGTAGAGTGTGAGCATGTGAAGTAGATTTAGTGTGCAGGTAAAGGGAAAAGAAAAGAAGGAATCTGTGCAGGCACTGTGAATGTACAGACACCTACATACTGTTGGATGAACACTGGTTAACTGCATTAAAATGGGGTTCCTGGGAAAAAAGGGTTTCTCCACCTGGTCATGGCGCTCTCCGAGCAAAATCTTTCTCATCATGAGTAAGTCCTTACCCGTACATTTTTAAATTTGGAAGGCAGAGTGCGTACAAGGTTCCTTGGCTTCATAGATCAGGCAAGAAACAGTGACGTGATGAAAGATTATGAAGAATTTTTGAAACAACTACAAAGACATTTTTCCTCGAAGTTTTTGACAGCATTGTGCGGGTTTGGCAGCAACCCGCGCATTTGGTGATAAGTATGATGGATTTTTAGGATCAATTCATGTGGAGGTATAGGAACATTTTCTTGAAAGGGGACGCAAGGTTGGAGGCGGTAATAGACACTGAAAATTAGTGAATCCACCTCAGAATGTGTGAAAAATTTGGATGTGTACAAGAAGAGGAGAAATAGACAAAATACTTTTGATAAAGGCAAACAAAGGGGGAGGAACCAGTGGCATCTCATCCAAAAGCGAGGCAAGAAAATGAAAAAAATGTGTAGTAACCAAAGATTATTTTCCCATTGTGCAAGCCAGACATTTTGCAAGTGCAGACAGTGACCTGGATGGAAGGTGAACTGCAATATGCGCGGGAGAAGACCGAATTTTCCCAAATGTTGCAAATAAAGCAAAGGTGTGATAGAGGCCGTGAGGAATTTATCAGAGGGAAGTAAACGTGAGGACAGATCTTTGAAAAGAAAGAAATAATTGTAAGCATAAGACTGCATCCCCAATTGTGCAAATAGAGATGGTTTACAGATTCTGGTGCTCTACCATGATTTCAGCGGGAATATTGAAGGTGTGTGTTTAGGATGTGATAAAGATGGCATTTATCAAGGGGTTCCAGGGGTAGGGCGTACGGTGAGGTATAGGTGTGGCTTATTTCATGGTCGATAAGGAACAGGGTCAAGACTGATTTGCATATGGCTGGGTCCAAACTGGGGTGGTGTGGTGAGCAAAAGAATGATGGATTTAACCCAGATCCTTGTGACTGGGGGTGACTGCTTGCACTGTCCAGCATTCCGTCCATCAATTGTTTCTTTTGCATATGTCGCCCTAAGTGGGAAGGGTATGCCCAGACGTGGGTCCCGTGCCCACTACACCACTGGATTCAAGCTAGCCTGGCTGATGAAGGGTGATGCCCAGAGACCGGTCCCAGGATGCTCGTTTCCGGTCCAGGGAGGACCTGGCTTGGCAGTTCGGGCTGGACTGTTCCCACAAGAAACAGGGTCAAGACTGATTTGCATTTGGCTGGGTCCAAACTGGGGTGGTGTGGTGAGCAAAAGAATGATGGATTTAACCCAGATCCTTGTGACTGGGGGTGAATGCTTGCATTGTCCAGCATTCCGTCCATCAATTGTTTCTTTTGCTTATTTCATGGTTGTTGGACTTGGCCCTTTTTGCAGGGTCATCCCTGAACTTATTGCCTTCCTCCAGTATTTTTTCTGACCTGTTTTTGTTGGTTTTATGACTCTGGGCACTTTACCACTGCTGATCAGTGCTAAAGTGCATATGCTCTCCCTATTGTAAATTGATGTATTGATTAGTGACTCCATGATTGGATTATTTGATTTACTTGTCAGACCCTAGTATAGTGCACCCTGTGTGCCAAGGGCCTGAGAATCAAATACTGCTAGTGGGCTTGCAGCACTGATTGTGCCACCCACAGAAGCAGCTTGTAAAGTGTGTCTCAGGCCTGCCATTGCAGAGCCTGTGTGCAGTCTGTGACTGCCAAGTCGACTTGGCAAGTGCACCCACTTGCCAGTCCCTAAACCTTCCTTTTCTACATATCAGTCACCCCTAAGGTAGGCCCAAGGGCAGGGTGCATTGTATGTAAAAGGTAGGACATGCCCTGGTGTGTGTAGCATGTCCTGATAGTGAATTACAGCCAATTTCGTTTTTCACTATTGCAAGGCTACCTGTCCCCATAGGCCAGAATGGGCAGTTTGATTATAACATCTTATAATCCTAACTGACCCAGGGAACATGGTAGAAATTCGAGTTTAGTATGCCTGAACTCAGGATGATATAATACATCTTTTAGTGAAGTTGGTTTTAACATTCTGTGTTTGGAAATACCACTTTTAGAAAGTAGGTATTTTCTTGCCTAACCATCCAGCCTGCCTCTGCTAGGTTGTTGATTGTATGTCTGGTTTTGTGAGTGACAGGGGCTGGGAGACTCCAGGAGACAGGGTGAGTCAGCACTAGGCTGAATAGACCTATCTGCATTGGGAGTGGTGGGAGGAGTAGCACCTGGGCCTGAATAGGGCTGTGCCTCCCTTCCACAATGCTGGCTCCACCTCCTGTGGTGTGTCTGATGACCCTGGCCCACTCTGACAAAAGGAAGAAGTTGTGCACTGGCAGAATACACCCAGGTACAGGACCCTCTGCCTTCAGAGGACAAAGGATTTATTGGTATAAATAGTGGGGCCGAGACCCCAGAACTTTAGATCACTTCTGGAACAACAAGACAAACCTTTGCCAAGGAGAAGAACCAAGGAAGCTGCAGGAGTTTTGGACTGCCCCTCTGCCAGTGTGCTGTTTGCTGGGTTGGCCTGCAGTGGTCTTCATTGCCAAGGAAAGGAGAAGGAACTTTCAAAGAACTTTCATCATCTTGCAGAATATTTCTCCAAGGGCTTGAACTAGAGCTTGCCTCCTGCTGAAGTCTCAGGGCTACAAGACTTCACCACCAGCTCCCTCCTGAATTCCCTTGCTGGGGATTCTGTCTGCAGAAGCCTGCGTGTCGCTGGAAGCGCGACTCAACGAGAAGAAGCGTGTCGCAGTCGCAGCTGTTGCCGTCACATCGCGGAGAAGCGTGTCGCCGCCGCAGAGGCCGCCGCCGCATCACCAGAGAAGCGCGTCTTTGTCGCAGCTGCCTGCCGTCGCATCACCGGAGAAGCGTGTCGCCACCGCAAGGGTCTCCGTCTCATCACCAGAGAAGCGTGTCGCCGTCGTAGCTGCCTGCCGTCGCATCACCGGAGAAGCGTGTCGCAGGGCCTGTCGCGGCTCCAAAGGTACAGAGTTCGCCGCACGGCCGTGCACGCATCATCTTCACATCGTCACATCGCATCAAGGGCGCACTCTCATCGCATCAGATCGTCGCACCGCATCGAGGCGCCTGCTCGCCGCATCGTCCTCCCTGCGGACCCTTTGTTTGTTTTGTGTTACGCAACCAAGGTACTTTTGCGAGAAACGTGTCGCATTTATCATCATCTTGAACTAAGTTATTTCTACCATTTTTAAGTCTATTTTGAGTACAGTATTGTGGATTTTTTTGTTGTTTGTGGTCGTGTTAAGTCTATATAAAGAATACTTATTTTTATAAAACCTGTGTGGTGTCCATCTGTAGTGTTTTCACTCCATTACTGTATGTGTTCACAAATGCTTAACACACTGCCTCTGAGATAAGCCTGTCTGCTCGTGCCAAGCTACCAAGGGGGTGAGCAGGGGTTATCCTTTCCCTGACTTAGAAGCAAGGGTCCCTATTTGGACAAAGGTGTATACCATTGCCAACTAGAGACCCCCAGTTCTAACAATGGTTGATACTACAAATTGGCGACAAGTTTGTTGACTGTAGACCTGTACTCTGCCACCATTTTTGATTGAGCGCCCTCCAGCAGCATCTTTCATGTGGGCGAGCTCTGCCTTACTTCTGTGTAGTCCAATTGTGGCCCCATCATTAGACATTAATTGCAGGATAAACAACGGCTGCACCACTGACGTCATGAAGGAGGAACAACTTTACTTCCTGTGCACCTGATTCACCCAGTGGCAAAGGCGGCACCATCTGCAAGAGACAACTGTTCAGGGGCCTGGCAAGTCATTGTTCAGCGCAGTTTCCATGACTGCCTCCAATCATTAAGGGCGGAATACTCCGCCCTATTACCTTCTGCAACCGACTCATTAATTGGCTATGTAACAACAAGTCTGTTGTCGAGAGAATGGAGAGGGGCGATCACTAACAACAACCAACTCTTTCTTCAACCAGTGACGTAAGGTGAGAAGCACCACCGTTATCTCCTATAACCTGCTATGCGGTGGGAGGAGCAGTGGCATCATATTAATCCGCACCTCAATCAATAAGATTCCTATCAGAGAGGTGGCCATCTTAGAATGATGCGCTCACCGATATGCGAACTCTACTTTTGGCAGCACAACCTGTGTGTATGTTACCAGCAATGCACGTGCTTCTTAAATTTACAGGATTTATGGCTGCCTGCATATAATCCTTCACATCCCTACTGTGATGTGCATGTGAGATTTAATGGTTACAAAAAGAAATAAAAAGTAAAAACGTGTAATGTCCAAATTTATAGAGCACTTTGTTTAGCTTGCATGTTTTCAAAAAGCTTATTTCCCTCACCATCATTTTCTGCCCCATGCACATTGTTTTTGGTAAGGATCTCAGTGCGCTCCAGACACTGAACTCTGTCGTTATATACTCACTATTGTTAATACATACATGTGTACTATTGCCTCAATAAGAGTTGCTGGTATTGTTGCAATTGTGATTAGTGTCATTGTAGTAATAACCAAGATTTATTGTAATTATTTTATTTAATTATTATCTTGTTTCATCGGTTTGCAATATGCACTTCAGAAACTCCTTCAATGTAAGGATAATCTTCCCATTCCTTGGAAAAGATGGAAAGACGAGTTTGTAAGTTATTTTGCTGCTATTGAAGATGATCAAATTTCAGGTGAAAGGAAGAAATGCATTTTCTTTTTACATTGTGTTGGGAGGGGCACAGCATTTCCAGGACCTTACCAAGGTTTGTTCCTCTGCACAGGGTGAAGAAGATTTAAGTGACTTTAATGACGCCCGAGAAGACTTGAGCAGCGGTTAAAGCCCTGCAATAGTATAACATTAGAAAGATACTATTTTTATATTCACTCACAATCAAACAATGAGACATTTGATTATTTTTTTACTGCCCTAAATGGATTGCTCTCGATGCCCGAAAGGGATTCACAAAATCCTAAAATTGTGGAACTTCAATCGATGACAGGATCTGATACCAACTCGGGGTTAACACTAATTCTAAAAAAATCCAGGAAACTTAATGGGTGATCCCACTCGAGAGAAGGTCATTTCAATTCTAAAGCAATACAGCAATCGATCTCATGGGTAAAAGAGGTCAACGAAGACAGTGTTGACAGGAAACAATTTGAAGTCTGTGACAAGGGGAAAAATACTAAACAATTTGCTATGGAGATGAGAAAGAAAGAGCCATGTGTGTTAGGTCCAGGAGTTCCTTCCATGTTTCTGCCCGTAGAGGGTTTTCTGTGTTGAATGAGAATTGAATCAATTATGGCCAGAAAGGCCATTTTTCAAGGTTTGTAGGGAGAAGAAGAGGATGTAGAAAAGTAAGGTAGCCCAAATTAGCCAGGGCAGTCTGAAGAGGATTGTTAGAAGCACAAAGATATTATTCTAGTGGGGACTAATGTAATAGTATTGCTGACGATCGATTTGGGACATCCCATGTGCATTATCCACACAAGAAGGTAGGATTTAGAGGTAATGGTAGATCCAGGCTCTCCCCTTACTATAATCCCCCAAAAGTATTTTGATTGCAAACTTAAAGATGTGGTTGATGCGTTACAAATCCCAGACATGAAAGCAGAATCAATCGATGTTAATAAGATTTAATTTGTGAGGAATTTTGCAGGTGAAGTGCGCTTCAAGAAAAGAATTGCGTAGATCAAAACTTGTGCCACCATGAAAGGAGTTGGGTACTGGAATGGGGAGATCAATGTATGTTAGAAATGTTAATTAACCTGTGCACACTACAAGTATTGGCAATTTTGAAGGAAACAAAAGTACAGTCCGGAGAAACTGTTAGAGAGAACTTTGGCACAGCGTTTCCATGTGCTCTAGGGAAGCTGCCCATTGACGATCAAAAACCTTATCACTAAATTTGAAAAGGAGCAATCACTCAATAATGAAGTCATTGGGAACAGAGTTTTGGAGAAACAATTTAAATGCAAAATGACTCACGGGAAAAATAGCAAAGCCAAATCTTCTGAATTTAAGAAACGGGACCTGGTGAAAAATAAGTTTAAGGCCAAATGCAAATTGGCACATCCAATAAGGATTATGAAAGTGATTAAGGACAGCATCGTAACTATCAACGTAAATGATGGAACATAAGGAGTGTCCAAATGGAATCGACTTTAAAAATAATGACCCCTATCAATGTTCGTATGGGAACATTTGGGGGGGAACTCCAGGATCGATCCAGAAAGTGGGTGACACAAGCTCCTCCCAAAGGTATAGTGTAGCATTCCCGTGTGATGATCCTGCGTGCGCCACAATACCCTGCAGGTCGGTTGATCTGAGATTGTTGTTCAGTTTGTTTGGGTTTGTACAAAGGGAAAGGATGTGCTATATTGCATAATGTTTCATTACATCTCACTTTCTATCACTCCATTTAGGATAACCTTGGCTGGCCTTTCTCCCTTGCATTGGTGCATTCCTGTGCTACCCTTGTCCCGCTAGACTCCATTCTGTCAGTTATGACTGGGGAGGGTTGTCAGTGGTTTATGGTTCTGTGTTTGGGATTATTCTTAATAAAGCGCTTGGGTTTCTAAACGAGTGCCTGGCCTCCAGACGTCTCCACTACATGTGACCCATGAGCTGTAACAATAAGGCTGCAATCCCCGTTCATAACTGGGGGGTGTAAAAGGACCCGCAGTCCACTTTTGATCATTAATACATTTTAGGGTGCCATTAATGAAGGAATGCCCGTGAGGGATATGACCGATTTGTCAGGAAACAGGCGGTTTTGCAAACAGGTGCTGTTGTTTGCATTAGCATGCACTTATCGGAAGTCAATAAAGAAAAAAAAACACAAATAAGCCTGACAACGTGAAAGTGTGCCGCACGCTCACCTAGCGCCATCTGGTGCTGAAATCGAAAAAGGCACTCCATCATCTTATTAGCCACAAGCTCTGCCGGGGGCTGCTCCGCTATCCAGTGCACGCGGTCCGTCCGCAGCAGGGCTCTGTACAGCGCGGGGTGGTCTCTGGTGGGAGCCTTAAAACAATGACATGCCTCAAGTCACAAGAACGCTGGCATTGCACTTAAAAGTACATAAAATACATGTAGACCTTATTGTCGGTTACATCCACTAGTGCAATAACAGTTGAAGGCAATTATTAGTTCCTAAATTAAAAATGCAGTTCTGTGAATAACGTCTCATCGTTCAATGCAATAAATCAAACGTTAATAGGTGAAAAGTAACTGTACATGATTTAACACGCGAAATCAAATTTGGTTCCAATTATGAAAAATACGTTAAACGATTCCTCGGATAACGACAACAATTAGAAATATATAAAATATTCTGCATCAATGTACAGTGCATTTCTTGGAAGGACATAATCAACAGGGTGTTTCCGCCTATTTATGCCTTCGGGGCTCGTCCGAGCCAATTGCGCTGTCCCCTAACTGAGACAGGGGCGAATCTCTGTTGCTTCTGACAGTCGCCGCCAGCTGGACTGAGGCAAAAACAAATAGGCCCGGGCACCTAAATAAAAGTGACCACGATTAGAGAACCAGACAGCTAAAAAAAAAACAAGCATTTGCAATGCAATAGGTCTCGCAGTACTGACAGTTTGAGGTATTGGCGTTGCAAATAATAATGCAACGCCAATAGCTCATACTTTCAGTAATGCGAGACCTAGTGCATTGCAAATGCTTGCGTAGTGAGCCAGGAACCAGCATTGTATGTCTCAGTGCAGTACCGCAAGCTGCTACTAGAGGTCACTAGTGAGCAAGGCCCCAGCACTGCATGTCTAGGTGCAGTACCGCAAGCTGCTCTAAGAGGTCCCTAGTGAGGAAGGCACCAGCACTGCATGTCTAGGTGCAGTACCGCAAGCTGCTCTAAGAGGTCCCTAGTGAGGAAGGCACCAGCACTGCATGTCTAGGTGCAGTACCGCAAACTGCTCCTGGAGGTCCCTAGTGAGCAAGGCACCAGCACTGCATGTCTAGGTGCAGTACCGCAAACTGCTCCTAGAGGTCCCTAGTGAGCAAGGCACCAGCACTGCATGTCTAGGTGCAGTTTCGCAAACTGCTCCTAGAGGTCCCTAGTGAGCAAGGCACCAGCACTGCATGTCTCGGGTCAGTACCGCAAGCTGCTCCTAGAGGTCCCTAGTGAGCAAGGCACCAGCACTGCATGTCTAGGTGCAGTACCGCAAACTGCTCCTGGAGGTCCCTAGTGAGCAAGGCACCAGCACTGCATGTCTAGGTGCAGTACCGCAAACTGCTCCTAGAGGTCCCTAGTGAGCAAGGCACCAGCACTGCATGTCTAGGTGCAGTTTCGCAAACTGCTCCTAGAGGTCCCTAGTGAGCAAGGCACCAGCACTGCATGTCTCGGGTCAGTACCGCAAGCTGCTCCTAGAGGTCCCTAGTGGGCAAGGCACCAGCACTGCATGTCTAGGTGCAGTACCGCAGGTTGCTCCTAGAGATCCCTAGTGAGCAAGGCACCAGCACTGCATGTCTACAAAGTTGGAGTTATTGGCATTATAAATGGCAATGTTTTTTACCTAGCCATGTTGCAGGGTTCAGTACCATATGTGGCCAAAAGGGAACCTCTTTTGGTCACATATGGTACAGCACCCTGCAGAAGATATGATAAATCCACCCTACCCATAATGCATTGCAGGCAAGACAGTACTACGAGTACATTCAAATAGCTATGTCCATATATACAAATAGTAGCTTTGAAATGTGACAAAAGAATTATTACATTAATTTCGGATTAGGTTGTACTCTGTGTGGAGCTGATGAAGCGAAATTTATAGACAGTCTCATATAAATGTGAGATGTCCTAGTGAGTGAAGTAACCACTGCCAGCCTAGCTTAGGACCAAGTGCATGTCCTGCCTGAAGCCTTTTAAGAAAATAGTGCCTTGAGGATGAAATTAAAAACTAGGGAGTAACAACACATGTAACAGGGGGTGCCCTTATGGGAGGTTACAAGAAGAGACAAGGCGGTACTAAGGAGGGACTACTAAGCCTATTGACCAATGAAAAGCCACCATTTACAAAGGAGAGGGACAGGAGCCAATTAAAAACATGGGCGGAAAGTGGGCGGAGCTTTCTGCCCATATCCTGAATACAGCATATTTCGAAGAGACAGCGCAAGCGCTGCCTAGGCGAGACCTAAAAGGCACCCCAAATTTTAAAATCAGAACAGTTCTGAACATGTAAAGACACGCTGTAGGGGCATTTTGCAAGGGATGGGAGAAGGTATGCATTTGTGTTTGCTGCAGGCAATGTTTGTGGTAATATCAGTGAAATCAACACTAAGAAGCATTGGTAATGCATCGGTTTCGCCTATGTGATGAATAAAAAGCTGTTTTTAACAATCATCGTCCGGGAGAAGGAAAGAACTCTCTGACAAAACACAGGAGTAGAGAGTATGTGGCGCAGTGGCCAGAGCTGCTGACTCGAGAACTGTGGATCTCAGTTCGAGTCTCAACAGTGGGGTAACATCCTGTGATCCTGGGCAAATCACTTAATCTCTCTGGGTGATAAGTTGCTATATAAATCTGCTGCAAGACGAAAAGCAAAAAGAAAAAAAACTTTAGAAAAAATATTTCCACCAAAGCGGATGTTAACAGTGTTTCGGCTATGGAAAACTGATAAGAGAAGCAGACGGGGAACACGCATTGGTAAATGCAGGAACATATGCGCACATTTTAACACTGCTTTATCATTATGTTTAGAGCTTAATTATACAGTAATTCCACCCTTGATGCTCTATTTGTCTGATTTTATTTTTATGAGGGTGCTGCTTATTAACTGTTGTGGGTGTTTTATACAACTTCGATGACTGTATGGTTTTTAAAACAGACACATATAAACAAATATATTCAACAAAAAAATCTAAAAATAGATTCAACTGACTAGACTAGATGGAAAACTAGGGCAGTACAGGCAACCTACCAGAAATAGGATTCACTTTCAAGTTGATAGACAACACCTTAATGTTCATAGCCTGCACAAAAATATTACGAGGGCTAAAGCACCCCACAAGGAAACCTGAAATCACCTTTTAGCCCTGTCATTCTTGGCATTCCATCGAGGATGTGCCAGCGTGAACCTAAATGAACGTAACTGAGGTTCCAAACCCAACATTCCTCTAACGGTGGCCAAATAATCTCAGAATAGAAATACTTGGCGATTGTGCCACATACCCTTAAAAACACGTTCCACTGAAATGTTAGAGAACCTGAAAACGTGACTCTTACAAACAGTTCTTGTCCTCTCTGGCTCAAGCGACTAAAGCATCGCAATAGAATCTTCAAAATAAATGAACTCCACTCCTGTAGTTTTAGACGTGAAACGTGTATTAGCTTAGAAGTGCTTCGAGGCAGTCGGCGCTATATAAGTGTCTCCCCTCAATGAAAAAGCGTGCCTATGTTCAAGTTAAGTAAATAAAGGGCATACAAGTGGTGGCCCAAGACTGTGCGTCACGTTTCATCTCTCAGTTTCTTAAGCGTATAATGCCAAACAGAGGCGGATAAAACATGATTGTAGTTATTCAATAACCCTGTCTCCAGGGAGTTAGTTGTATGGATTTCACAGGCAGAGGCTAGTGGATTACCATTGGCCAGGAAAAATGAAAAGGAACTTTTTGTTGAGGGTCAATTATTACAGAAAACAGGCTGATTTCATTAAAAATAAACAGACTTTCCAAAGAACAGCAGCTACATAAATGTGTGTACTTTTCCTGTTAAGGTTCATAGATTTTCCAACTAATTAAATTATTACAGACGGCAAACCGTGTCCACCTAATGCCGCTAGATGGAGGTCGAATCGCATCAAAAAAGATTCTGTTGTCTTCCTTCATTAACATAGTTGCTAACAAGCATTGGTAATACATCGGTTTCTGCTATGTGATGAATAAAAAGCTGTTTTGAAGGAAAGAGCTCACTGGCAAGTAATACGGGAGTGGAGAGGATGTGGCGCAGCGGCCAGAGTTGCTGACTCGAGAGCTGGGGATCCCTGCTCAAGTCTCAGCAGCGCAACGTCCTGTGATTCTGGGAAAATCACTTAATCTCTCCATAAGTTGCTATATAAATCTACTGTAAGCTGGAAAAGCAAAAAGAGGCAAAACTTTATTAAAAAATAGTTCCACCAAAGAGGATGTTAACAGTATATCGGCTACGGGAAACTGATAAGAGAAGCAGACGAGGAACAAGCATTGGTATATGCAGGAAAATATGCTACAGCCAATAGAAATGGAGGAAAAGTAAGTGGCACACACTGGAACCAATGAAAAGCCAGGAAAGAGAGGAGGCGGGATTGAAGCCCCTTTTAAGTTTATTTTAAAAACAATAGGTTTCACAAGCACAGCGCAAGCGCTGTGCAGGCGGAAACCTAAAAACTGTCCCAGCAGACTATAAAACAGCCCCACAAACTCCTTAAAACCAGCCCACACACTGGCCTGTAAGAACAGCCCATCAGGACCTGCGTGCTCTAGGGCAGGCCTACCTTGGTCACGGTGGCAGTAATCAAGCTGCTGACCAATGGTGTAAGTAAACTTGAGCCCCCTCCTAGCAAAATACATGGAGGGGGCCCCTACGCTTCTGACCCAGTCAAGAGCTTCCAGGCCAGGGGCCTCCGCCCGTGCACAGTGCTTGAGGGGGCCCCTGGGGCTCGCCCCTCTCCCGCACCGCAGGGGCTGCAGGGGCTATTGTTACACCACTGCTGCAGACCTGGGACCGTATTACGCACATGGTGCATTTTCATTGTTTGCGCCGGGCGCACCTTTTGCGCTGCTTTATGGTGAATGCGCTGCCACCAGGGCAGCTGTGAACTCGCGCTGCCCTCAGGGCGGCGCCTTCCTGTGAAAAACGGAGCGGCTGCTTTGAAGCTGCTCCGTGTTTCACAGTACAGGCTGCACACGCCTGCACTTAGAGATAGAGATCCCCTTGCAGGCGGGTGCAGGGAGTGACTGCACCCGCCTGCAAAAGAATGTCTGGGGGTCCATGGGGCCCCCTTTCCACCTCCAGAGGGCTGCTATCAGGGAGCGCACTGACAGTGCGCCACCTTTTAGGTGGTGCACTGTCAGCACGCCTCCTGAGAGCTTCTTTGCCTCTGCCCCACGACTGTAATAAAGCGCAGGCGCAGAGGCAAAGGGATTCCCTCATTTGCATGGGGCCATGGAAACACCCTCTGAAGATAGCACTGGCGCTTTATGTTCCTCAGTGCTATCGGTATTACAGAAGGGGTCGCACAAGCATCTGCGGCCCCTTCTGTAATACCAAAGTGCTCCGGGGGCTCGCAAAGCGGGGGCACGCAAAGCGGGGGCTAACGCCCGTTGGGCCCCCCGGGGCATTTGGCTAATACAGCCCCCTGGTGGACGGATGACAAAATACACAAACAAAAAAGAAAATAACTTACCTGCTCCTCGCCGATCGCTGCTCTGCTGCTCGTCTCCTGCCTTCTGTGTACGTGCTGAGGCTCCCAGTTTCCCCACGGCCAATTCCAGCGCTTCTCTCATGCTGGCCAGCATGAGAGAAGCGCTGGGATTGGCCTGAGCAGGCTTGTTTTCTGCTCCAAAGGGGACTGGGAGCCTACGCCTGCTGTTCTCTCCACCCGGCAATGCAGCTCGGGTTGGGGAGATGTCAATGCGCAACGGTTTGGCCGTCCTAAGATGGCCGGCCAAACTGTCATGCATACTGAAAGCAGTGCTGCCCACCACTCCCCTTCCGGCCTGTGATGGCATGAACCGCCATTAAAGACTCGGCTCCATCCAGAGGAAAAATAAAATAATGATAATACTTTTTATCATCATTTTATTTTTCCTTTCCCTCAGCTGGCCACCAGCGGGGGCGACGCTCCTCCGCCATAGCAGAGGAGCCGCTGCTGATAATGACTCAAGCTTGTCTACGTCAACAGTGACCGAAGGCTAGTCCAGAAGGTTATGCGCCACCTCATCTACATCACTGTCATTCCAAGCTGGAGGATCAGCAGGGACATAGCATGGAGCAGGATAATACTTTCATGGACAAGAGACGCTGATGGAGATGCAGCCGTGAATAAGGTTTAGCTTCGCCAGTGGAACCTGTAGGAAAGGTGTTTGTGGCTGAGCGGACGCCCCAGATAAAGGCTATAAAGAGCTCGCTCATGATCAGGGATTTTACGAAGGCCACATAGGAACCTGGAGTACCTTGAAGCAAAGGTTACACCAGAGGGTGATATGAAGGCAGAGCAAGAAAACCAACAAATTCACATATATTGAGATCATTAAGGGAGCTCTCTTGCTCTTTTTAATTAGCTCGCTTAGATACGTCTTTAAATCACAATTACTAGACAGAGAAAGGTGCAAAACTTAGACTGTTTCATAAGCTAATAAAAAATAAACTGCAAACCACCCACAGAACTGAAAAGGTGACCAAAACATGATAAAGATATATCAGTGTGATACGTGTGCATACATAATGCTGCTTCTGATTAAAGCCTTTATGAAACTAAATAAAAAACAGGGCCTGGAGTTGTCTTTCATTGTCATGAAGCGGACATGCTGAGCATCAAGTTAGGTAGCAGTAGAACCAGTTATGGGCATACTGATGAGTATTTGAATTCTGTGCTATGAATGAATGAATACATAAAGGGCTCAGTTACCCCCAGCGGGGCATCCTTGCGCTGCAGGCTGTAGATGGAAGGAAAGTTTATAGAGTGAACAGCCAAGTCTTCAGCTTTTTCTCAAGACTGCCAACGAGGGAGACAAGTAGATATCCCGCAGAAGCGTCTTCCAAAGTCCTGGCGCTAACAAGCTAAAACAGCGACTCCCGTATTTGATCCTCAAGACATGGGGTTGGAGGCCAGTTTGCCGTGGAGAAGCGCAGACATCTAGATGGTTCGTAAAAGCTGATTAAGATACGTAGGTATCTGGGACCTGTGTTAAGCTGCTCTTTGCAGAAGAAACAGAGTTTTAAACTTATAACTTTTGGCCATTGGAAGCACATGGAGGAGAGAGAGATGCCCATTTGTAGTTGGTGATGAGGATTGTTATATAAGTTGCGTCATAGTGCTAGTTCCTGTGTTAAAAAAACTAGAATACGGAGGTAGAAAGTGGAATACCAAAACAAGTAATTACTAATTATCCTTAGTTTTAACAGGTTTCCTCTACTGTGTAATATTATCAAGGATTTGCAAGAATACATGCATCAGATATTACTCAGCACGCGTTCACTTAACGGACATCAGAAATCGGAAGAGGCCATTTTGTGTCTTCCATTAGTTAAACACTTAGGGCCACACTGCAAAGCTATCTGTAAATCGGCAGCCAAAGGTTTATGCACTCCCATGTTCGTAAATTAACGAATAGCAGAATTCACAACGGTTAGCAAGAGTAGTACACAAAAAGTTTTATGAATTTCAATTTATGAACATGTGACAGGCTTTCTGCCTGCATAATTTTGCCTACAATAGCCCATAGGTTAACGCCATGTTTCTGCCATCAAACACTAAGAATATATATCTACTCTTCACTGAGGTTGACACAACCTAAAATAAGAACATACCCATTCACGGATGGATAACACATTTCTTAAAAGCTGAATCAGATTATGGTCTTGCGATGCAAACTTTATTTGGAAAGTCACCCCAGGACTATAGAAAGTGCTGCAATTCCATACCAACTGCAGATTGAGTGCTACACAAACGCTAACAATATAATGTCAAAGGAACATAACATAAAAATGCAGTAATACCAGTAAAATGACAATCCATGCCAACAGAAGGTAATCAAGAAATGGTGTCCCTTAGTAGCCCACTGCCCACACTCAAAACTCCCTGCATTTTAGTCTACCACTAACATTTATCTAAATATTTATCAGAGATATTAAAAACAAAATACGCACAACACTTGGATATGTTGCCAGTGCTGTCCCATGTCAGAAAACAGAGGTATAGGTAATTGCAGCTACTTCCTTCCTTTGAGAATGCCACAGATACTCACCACAAATACAGTTCTTGAGGCAACATCTTTATCCACAACAAACCACGGATCTCGCAAGCCCCCTATTCTGGCTCTCTGCCCCAAAGTAAATAGGAACCAACCTGTGTGAACACCAGAAATGAAGGAAGGTTATTTTTTTTTAATATACGTCTTCACATGTTTGCACGGGCTGGAAATTCATAGGGTTGTATGCTCTTACATGGAGAAACACACGGATTGTAGCCTAGCATTCAAACATTAGCCTGTGTGTAGGTGCCACTGTTGCACAACAACTGAAAAAGGGATGCCCTCTGTGACAAATTGATGTTGAACATTGGCCGGCTCACTGTCCTTGAAGATGAGGGAACAATGCAGAATGGCACAGTGTACACCTCCCCAACCAATGCCCCATCCAAAAAGATCCATGTTAAATGTTGTTAGACCTTTAAGGACAAAGGCCATTTCTACAACAGCATTAATCTCACTCAACCTTAAGGTGTTGCACGCTTGAAGGATGGTATGATATTCAGACCTTTTAGATTCCAACTGATGACAAGAACACATAGAGCAAGAAAGGGAAGAAGAAACATAAGCAAAGGTACAGCCCACTAAACCATGACTACCACAAGCAAAGGTGCCAACAAAGACAGACACTTGCAACGACCAACAAAGAAATAATACGTACACTTGCTAAACTGAAAGTATTGGTGAATACCACACTGTTCCCAAAGAAAGACGAGAGATATCAAGTATATGCTCACCATAGTCCTGGGCAAGACTTGAACCTCCCTGAAGCACTTAGCAAGGCGTCGCCAGTACACGAATTAAGACATCAACTGGTACAAAATACAAAACCTCACAGAAGCAGAGAACTGATGACAAGTAGAAGACAGCACTGCTGCCTCAGTCCAGCTGAAACTCGCTTCCTGTGAAGGTACAAAGACCTCCAAATGTGGTTCTCCATTGCCCGTTTATAAACTTGAGTAATGCGGTCAACATTAAGGTTTGATCTTTTTCCTTAGAAGTTGTTTATACCAGCTTCTCGGGCTATGCTCCTTGCATTTGCATCTTTAACTAAAACTCGTATCTTGGATTGGTTTTGATTAAAGGTGGAGAGGGTAGACCTCAAGCACTTCAACGCTGAACATTGCAACTTCTCGGCCTGTGGGAGTGTACCCATGCAAGGACTTGCACCGTGGCCCAAATACTCTCAGAATTAAACTCCGACTCTGGGCTCAGCTGTGAGACTTTCTATAGTTTTAACTATCAGAATCTCTGTTCCGGTGCTTAGGTACTTGCACTATTGAAGATTAAAGAAAAATGTTCTGGGTGAAGAAATGTTCTGTGACATTGCTGAAAGTGTCAAGCAGATGATGCCAATGTCGTAAGGTATTCGGGGGAAGTGAGTGAAGAGCTACTAACCACTAAGATAAGATTAGATAGACAGACAGATAGATAGACAGATAATATTGAGATAGATATTTCGAGAAAAACAAAGTTAAAAGTAGGTGAATTGTTTTATTTGCATAGTAATTTAAAACCTTTATAAAACGGTAAAAGCGAACTATATCGCAAAACTTAAAAGTGTGCTTCTCCAGTTCATGTCACAAAGCCAATTTAAAAACCAAAAATACAATAACTACAATCAAACACACAAAAAAGCATTCTACTCGTTGCAAGCAATCCCAGCACTACTGTACATAAAGCAAAAGTCTACTAATCACAGAGCACGGTGAGTGGATTTACACAACAAATCCTAAAATTGGATTTATTCTGCCCCATACATTGATGGCTGCAGTTAATTACGACTGTGTTTCTGATCTACATCTTTCATATTCCACAGAACTCAACAACGTCCATGAATTTGACAAAACTGGTTGTCAGCTGCGGGTGATCACCTATAAGGCAGGGGATCAGTGCCTGTAAACGTGTACGGACTCCCAGATAATTTAATGGGTCACACATACAGGTCAAATAAAAAGGGGACTAGCACACGCCCTTGCTTGAGACCACCCACTGGGTATACTCTAGCAGAGACATTATCACCAGTGCCCACTTTTTTTCCTTCATTCATGTATTAGGATCAGTACTGACGCCACAATAAGAGGGGGATATCCCACAGATTAAGTTTACACCATTACTGATTTCTACACACTCTGTCAAAAGCTGACCTAAGGTCGACAAAGCAGGCATATGTGTGTGTCATAGTCACAAAAGTTATTCCTGCAACTAGGGATGAAAGCAAAACTGTTGTCAATTGTGACCATAGCTGACTGGAAACCAGTTTGTGTGAAGGGAACGCGTTGGAGTGAAGAGGCCTAGTCTTCTAGCTCTAGTAATAGAGCTCTGAAAAAAAGCTTAGCTTCCACATCTAGCAGAGGTATGAGCCCCTAGCTTGCTAGATTTGAAGTAGGATCCTTCTTAAATGTTGGGTGTAAAATCGAGCATGGCCAAGACTCTAGTATAACTTGAGACTGGATACAGTGAATATACAAAGGACTCCTGCCCCAAATTCTGCTCCTTGTTTGAAAAGACTGGTGGGAAAGCTATAGGGATCTGGAGCCCCATCAGATCTATAGGTCTCAATAAGACCATAGACTTCACCGATATGAAAGCGGTTGGACACAACAGATGCGACTTTCCCAGCTTTCACATTTGCAATGAACTTGCAAGTACAGCCCTGATATAAATAAATGATGTAGTTAATCCAAGCATCAAAAGAAACCTTTCTGCCACGCTTGGAATTGTCACCTTTGGCTATCCTATTTACAAATGAGTAAAATTCCTTCAGGTTTTTGTTGGTACAGATTTGAATGTTTCAGATGTTGTGCCTTTTGTATGTCTTTCTGCTGTCCAAGTGGATATTTACATACTTTTTCAAGTGTTCTTACTGTTGTTATGAGTTACATTTTCTGTTTGTAACTCTAAATTCACTGTTCAGTACTTTTTCTTTTCTTTTAATCAGACTGTACAGATTTAGTGAACCATTTGTTACCAGTTATCACTGCCAAAATGAACTCCATTCTTATTTGATTGTTGCAGTAGTTCATCCATTATCTCCTTTATCTCTGTCACATTTCTCAACAAGATTAGGCGTACCAATCGATTAATGTGGTTCGTCAACCAGAGATGTTAACCTCCCACTTGATTCTCTTTAGTGTTTCTATACTGAACCGGACATCTAGACAATTATCTATAGCCAGCGGCACATTTGCCTTATCGATGCAGAAAACCTGAGGGAGATGTTCCCTTTCGTAGCTTTTAATACTGTAAAGTGACTAAGAAACAAGTAGTGGGAGACTAACCAATGAATAATGTAAAACTGCTTTTATGCTGAAAAAAGATGGGTTGGGGTCATCAGTTGGCCCGTAAAGAACCAGCTAAGACCCGTTAGCCCAGTGGAGACAAACAATAAGATTCACCCAGTGTGTTCTTTCTCTGTGAAATGGTTGTTTGTGATGGGATGTTCCAATGACTGTCCTGCCAAGAGAAAAGGTTCTTCCTGAAGTGATTCATGCATGGCTTCAAGTTAAAATACTGGTTGATTTTGGCCCACACATAGTTAAATCAGGTTTCGAATAATTAGTATCCAAGTTGACCTCATTCATAAAGGAGATAAATATATCAATACGTTTTTTTTTAATGATTTGCAGCTTTTGATAACATAGCGTCATCTGCATGGAGCATAGAGGGAATAGGTCTGTAGGCAATTTGCAGTATGTCTTGACCAATAATAACCAAATAAAAGTTCAAATTGTTGATGTACAAAATAAAAAGCAGACGGATAGGAACACAACCGTGGCAGACCCATCTGTCCAAGTTAAAATAATCAGTACTATAGGAAAGTGTGTCTTTTTGTATGATCATCCCCCACGTTTTTGGACTGATGCTGCTGTGTTTGTGTCTCTGAAGTGCACTGGGCCCTGCTGACTAGGCCCCAGTGCATGTGCTCTGATCTGACCATTAAAGTGTATGTATAAATTGGCTAATCCCGGATTGGCATATTTATCTTGCCTATAAGTCCCTATATATGGTACCAAATGTACCCAGGGCAAGGGCGTTAAATGTCACTAGTGAACTGCAGTACTTACTGGGCCAACACTACAGTGACAAAGTGAAAACGAAGCTCTAGGTTTCCCATTGCAGCCTAGTCGGGAATCTTTTAAACTGTCACATCGACATGGCAAAATAACATTCTTGCTAAGTCAAAGCCTTCCTTTTTAATATTTATAAGTCACCCCAATGGAAGGCCTTAGTAGTACTGTAGTAACACCGGCAGTCCTAGGGCTAACATGGGGCTTCACTAGCCCAACCACTAAGTGCCACCCAATATAGTACTGCAAGGTATCAAATTTATCGTTACATCAAACCAAACGTTTTGCTGAAGTCAGATTTAAGGTGACATTTAATATTAAGGTGATTTTAGAAAGTCGCCACTTTCTTGCCCCTAACCTCTAGTAGTCATTTCTGATTAACTCCAGCGGTTGTCACCTGAGACAGCCTGCTGTCCTCCTGCCAGGAACGGGGAACAGAGGGACTTTTTTTTGGGGGGGCTGACCTCCTCCAGCAGGTTGGCTAGAGGGCTGTGGCCACAGATGGCCCAACTTCAAAGAGACTACTGCCTCTGATAGGCACACACAAGTCACACTGTAGCCTGCCCACCCCTTTGTGTAGGCAGGTAGGCTGGCATCTCTCCCACAGGGGGCAAACAACTGCAGAACCGGTTTTCCAGGAGGGGTGGCTCATTATACTGGACACACCTCAAGGGTGTGCCTATAGCTCTGACCCAGCGAAGAAGGGTCCCGACATTTTGGATTTGGGCAAGAGATGCACTGTGAGACTGCTAAGCGCCAACCCCACAGGAAATTATGGAAAGGTGGCAGGTTTGCCACGTGGGAATTGCAGCACCACTAGCTAGAGAGTCCTCCCCACCCCCAAACTCAAAATTGACATAAAAGTGGTACCCATGGCTACCAGCCTCAGAACAGTGCTTTACTCAGAAGGAACAGAAGAAGGACTGCACCTGCTGAACCTGTGGCCCTCGGAAACAAAACAAAAAGATGCACCAAGAAGACTGCACCAGCTGCACACATTGAAACAAGTCAGGACTTAAGAAAGAGAAGGGCTGCTCCTGTTATTGAACTTGGGTGAGAGACCCAAGGGCTGAACCTGCTCACACTTGTGCCAAGGACCAGTGAGCAGACTCCAAGGGCTAGTTGGCTAACCTCCTGTTTGCCTGAACTCCACTGGTGTAACCCGTGGGATCGAGTCTTAGCCCCCAAGAGGTGCCTCCCAGGTTACGGATCACTGGCTGGAGCTAAAGTGTACTCTTTCTCCCAACAAAACTGCAATTTGGGTCCACAGCTCATACACTACGGCCACTTGCTGGTTTGTAGGTAGCCTTGAACGGAGCAGAGAACCAAGGCTCCTCACTGGACTTTGCCTGTCCATCGATGTTGAACACATCGGACTCAAGCTTCAGAGGACTCTGCCGACCGGACCATTGCCAAGAAAAAGAACCAGAGAAGTTTTTAAGTTCAAAGATAAAATCTTGACCGGGACCAACCCAGCGCCCACATCTGACCCAGACTTCCATTGAGTCGAGCTGAAACTCTGACTTTGCCCCAGACTCTCACGTTTGAGACTCAGACTACTGCTGAAAGTGAAAAGCAGTGATTTACAAACGTTTAAACTCTTTTAGAGTGAAAAGCAGTGATTTCAAAAACTTGCAAAAACCATAACTCCAGTTCCCTTTATAATATTTTTGTTGTTCTGATTTCTATTTAAAGATAAAAACATATTTTAGGAATATAAATTGGAGTGGGGCTTTTATTGTGTTGTGTCTCTT
Source organism: Calotriton arnoldi (assembly GCA_963921515.1). Classification (NCBI taxonomy): domain Eukaryota; kingdom Metazoa; phylum Chordata; class Amphibia; order Caudata; family Salamandridae; genus Calotriton; species Calotriton arnoldi. Next base: position 2,381,069 of record CAWUFW010001993.1, on the reverse strand, counting down.
ACTTATTAACTGTGTTGGTAAATGTTTTACACTTATTTTCCTTTGAGTTAAGTCTGACTGCTCTATGCCACAGCTACCCAAGATTGAGCGAAGGTTTTATGTAAAGAAACCAAACTGGACCGGATATGGAATAGTGGCATTATTACTGGGTGAGGTCTCACTACCACCTCAACCAATAATCCACTTTTCTCACCGATACAATCACCGTTATCTCCAAACCTAACTTTAGCAGAAAGTTCAGCATGCAGATATTGCAAAGAGCTGGATCAACACCCAAGTTGGACCTGTTCCTGTGATTAAAGAGGCTGCCAAGGTCCATAAAGCAGGCCTTGATAAATCTACTCACCCATTAGCTACGGCGAGTCAGATTTCATCTGGGTGAGCTATTTTTAGGGCATACTGGACAGTTCTGGCGAGCTGACAAATAATAGGAGTTCTTCTCCCTCACAAAGCGAATGAGCAATAAAGATGACTTTAATCTTGTTTTTATCTTGTCTCATTTGCTCTGCATTCAGAGACAGAGGTCAAAAGTCAGTTTGTCTTCTTGCCTGAACAATCGTGCTGAGCAAAGCAAGTGAAATGAAAGGATGAAAGGCTGTAAGATGTCGGGGCTTTTTTCTAACCCAACATTTAAATACCTAATAAGTGAACTGCACAAACATTTCAAAATGTATTTTAGTAATCATGAAAGCACATTTTGTAATTCTGTTTGGTGAAAAAAAAAGATTTTTATAGGATGAAAACAAATCAGAACACTTCACTTGGTGATGTGCAGATGATACTTTTTTTTTGCTGAAACCCAATTCCAAAACATTGTTTATGCGATATATAGTTTTACAAGTAAAACTGCATGTTAGTGGGAAAGTCTGTCGCCATTTCAATGGAAAATGTGCTGTCTGTAAATGACAGTGCACTACCACATCATGATTTAGTAACATATTTATTAAAATAGAGTTTTTAAACATGAACTGAGAAATATTTTTGCCCTGCCCTAATGAAAATGTTGTTAATAAACTAAGAGGCAAGTCAGGCTTCATGTGTACCCTATATGTGGCCCAGATTCGTATGATACATACAGCAAACGTTTAAGAGTATTAACTCACAAAAAAGAGGGGTTTTTTTGTACAGCACAAATGCTGAACTCGCATATTTGAATGTACTCTATGTGATAATGAAGAAAAAGGCGGCTCCATAAAATAAAATATTTGCCTTGGATCACACAATTTGAGACCGGCTTACAGGTCAAGTATATTACAGTTAGGTCGAGTAGATTGTTCAAGTTACTAGACCCGCAGGTCTAGTTAAATTCTAGGATTTTTCGAGGCCTGATGAAGGCTAGATGAATCACACCCTGCCAACCACTGTGCGTTTAATAATGAGCAAATGTAAACTGAAAAATTGTTCTGTTGTCCCTAATGCCACACTGAACATCGGCGAGGGTGTTATCAGGATCAAATTATTTCAAGGAGATCCCGCACAGGCAATTTTAACTATTGAATTGATCAGTGAGATGGGCCAGTAACTACTGTGTGTTTCTAAACACGGGAACTATAACAGAATGAGACCAAGAAAATGGCAGGGTTGGAGCTACTGGATGCAATGAATACCTTTGTTTTTAAGGAAACCCAAAGTCCTCTGTCGGATTTATAATGATCCATGCAGACCCCATCCGGACCAGGTGCTTTGTCCCAGTGGCTATTAATTATTGACAGGGATACCTTGTCAAGACTTAAAAGAAGGTGAGTACCTACATTTCTCAAAGGGGGTACATTAATTAAAACATCACTAATGGAGGATCGATAAATGTTAGTAAAATGGGAAACCCAATGTTAGGGCAAAATGTGAGCGTCCCAACATTGAACCAGGAGAAGACTTTTCAAAAGAGCTATTAATCACCTTTCAAAACAAGAAAATATCTTTTAATCTACTTGCAATCGATCAAGGTATTCATACTGATGATAGATGTCCTATTGCACAGAGCTATATTATAAAGAGCTCTGCAGCGGTCAACCTCTTCTTTATCTCTGGGGGACCACTTCAAAGCAGTGCAGTGTAGAGATGTCAATTAGTCAATCAAACTCAAACTATTTGTGTAGGTTGGGTAGCTTATTTCTTTTAAAAGAAAATTGAGATTTTCAGACAAAACAAGGAGATGTGGCTTAGGCAGGGGAAACAAATTATAGATTTTTAGTAGCGTGGGGGCTCATGCCCTAGCATGGAGTATTCTCAGAGATATGAAGAAGCAATTATCTGGTGGAGCCTGGTGGACATATAAAGCAGATTCGCTACTGTGCGCACAAGAAGCCTGAATTGGGTGAAAAACAGCTAAGGTGGGGGAGAAACCGAAGGGGAACCAGATGTTATAGGGGGGGGGGGAAGTCAGAGGGGTCCTGGGGGAGGATGTCAGGAGGGGGCCCTGTTGAGTGCTGTTGCGCATATCACAAAGGTGGAAGTGCCTGTGGTGGTACAGACCGCCCTGTCAGGGGAGGTTGCGTAACTTCTTAGTTGATAATTGTATCAGAAATGTAGAAGTTGACTCACAAATTATTCAAAAGGAACCTATAATTTGGTCACTGTGAAGGCTAGACGATAAACAAATATTAAAATCATGAAGCCTTGTCATTACCAGTTTCTTTTTAAAATTACAAGAGTCGACCATACTCCATTTCGGAGTTGAAACACCCCAAGGAATAGGTTAAATAAGTGTTTGTGAGTGGCACATTGATGTTAAACTTTTTAATGAGCCAGTGTACAACTTTATTCATAAATTGAAATACAAAATCAGTTTTGTAAGCAGCTAATCGAGGAACATTAGCTAGAAGCAGCACAAAAGGGCAAGCCTCTGAGGAATTTGGAGAGTAAGTGCAATAGAGCTTATAACAGAACCCAAAGTGGGATCCATAACACCTGGATACTCAGATACAACAGGATTAATCATAGATGGTTTAGGGTCGGGATGAGAAAACTGAGAAGCACAACCATCGTCACTACTACACACACCAGTACAGGCATTCTTTTTAGAAGAGTTGACAGCACAGCTCTGAACAGGAGAAACCATGCCAACATTTTGTGCTTTAACATGCTACCTTTACAATAAGCTGAAGTAACATGAGAAATCTTCACACATACAATGGAGTTAATCAGCTTGGCAACCAATTTTCCAATTTCGGTTAGTCTTTCAAATAGTTATTAAAGCAAGGTTCAACAATAGTCTGATTTCGCTAATAAAATTATATATAAATGACTACAAATTAGAGTCAAGCAACATCGCTTCAGGATCCACGAAAAGGCGTTGAGAGTGGAGCAGCTCAGTGGTAGCCTTTATCGACTTTTTAGAGGGAGCAACAGTTGCAAAAATGTCTGACAAACAATGAATGGAGCAGCAGGCATCAAATTCAGTTCTAGGTTCCACCTGACCCCTATTTAGGACAATATGGAGAATAGTCACTTCCTCGGACACTTGCTGAGGCTGAGATTAATGCAGTTGAATGGAATCGCCTACAGATAAGTGTCTCAGCCATCTCAATCTCCTTTGTTATTACCCCCACGGCACGTTCAAGAAAGCTGTCAATAGTTGATGAAGATCAGGGTCCCTTACCCATCGAAAAGTGTCAAGGAGCCCTTCTCTTCCCCATCAAGATGATAGCAACTAATTTGCACCCAGAGACCAAAATGAGGGCCCAACTCAGCCGGCTCAACCCACTAACAGGTCTTGGATGCCCCGCCCTGGGCTGTGCGCTACATGACGTTAGGGATCTTCCGTCCACCTGCTTCTTAAGGACACTATGGGTGCTTTAGTTCCTCTACCACCATGAGTACAACAGCAACGCCATCCAAGAGACCAGCACAGCGGGACTGACAAGCGCTTGCAATAATGTACTACAGGCAGTGCTTAATTTGTAAAAAATTAAATGCATGGACCCTTCCTGGAAGGCCACTGCAGCCTGCACCACCCATACCCTGCCAGCGCTGCCAATGACAGTAGCAACATAACACCTAACCATTGCAGTTTTACAAGTGTGACAATTTCAGGCCACACAAAGCTATAATAATGTCATGAGAGTCTGGTAGTAATCATTTTCAATACATGTTAATTAAATAAACATGATTGTTGTGCTCATCTCGAAATAAAAAAGTCAGCGCCACCATGTGGTGGACTGCTACTAGAGCCAGTGCTGACAATTAAGTGCTGGTGCTGAGCACCAGAAACCACCGGCACAAATAAAGCACCGACTACAGGAAGTGAAGGATCATCCTACCCTACCCTCACAGGTTACCGCAGCACCAGCGTTCAAGAGAGAAATAGCAGTCTTTTATTTACCACATTGATTCAATCGTTCCTGGATCCTGACATAGCTAGATTCATCGAGCTTTGGAATTTCAAGATTTCCTTCTCTTTCAAACTACCAAAAACATTCCGAGCACTGTTGTGTCACCACAAAGGCCCAAGCTAGTATCTATTTTAGCTACCAGGACCTAAAGCATTTTTCAAACTGATTTTTAGCTAATATTCGGATGGGACACCATTGAACTTCCGGCCCTTGTTGAGTGATTTCCCAGACCATTATGATCATTTATGGTAGGAGAGGGTGAGTATAAGGAATAATTGGGGGTCTGTTTCCCTATTTCACAAATATGCATTTCCCACGAAGCCCAGGTTATCAGGGTTGATTTGTTTCTTTGACTCATGAAGATGGAAACTTCATACAAGCAATTGAAGAAGGTCCTAGATGACACAATCTTATTATATGTTGGCCTATTAGAATTTCAAAGCTTCCTTTCAACTTATATACGAGGCAAAATAATTGTTTGACACTTGCTAGAAGTGATGGGGATTTGGTAAATACTCGCTTTGCTGTCCTTGTTGTGCAGAGAAATGCAGGTGTTATTTGTTTCGGATTCAACACACATTGCGTTTCATAAATTTGAATTTGCATATACTAAAGTGTCAGGAGTTAAAACTGTTGCTTTAAATGCTGTGGTGGATGCTGGAATGAGATTGATGGTAGAGATTCATCACAAGCAGCTAGGAAAAAACAACTTAATTAAGGTTCAGAAGCATCTAGGGGAGGTAAGGTTTGTCTTGCTTTTATAGGGATCGCTTACCGCTCGTTCAGAATCAGGAATAATGTCAACTGCTTGATTTTTGCCCTGTGTTAGTAAACAAACCCATGCTTCCGATTTGATTTACAAAAGTATGGACTCCCCTGTCTGCACAAGCTCATGCATTAATAAACAAAACAGACTTTAAATTCTAATGGAATACTGGATTGACTTCACTAGAAGTTGTTTGATTATTCCTGATTTGTTTTACTCTCCACTTTCTAATTAGTTTGTTATCTGGTTTCCTCAACTACTTCCTTTGCGTTTTTGCAAGAGTCAAAGAAAAGTTCCCTTCTTTCAGCGACAGGTAGCTTCAAATCTGGCTTTCTCGGGACCCGAGCAGGGGCATGAAATTCTGCAACATGTTCTATCTGATTTCTAGAGGCAGTTGACTGTGCTGCAAGCTGACTAGATTGGCCACCGCGTTTGGTAAGCTTAACAGCAGCTCTCTTGTTAGTTAACTTGGAATCTCTGGATTATATTTTTTACTTCTGCCACCAGTGAGTTTAGTACTTTTGAAAGAGTGGAGTGATTTCCAATAGGGAACAAGAAAACCTTGATTCACGAAGTGCAGGTCCGACCTTTCCCAGTTTATTAGGTCGTTTATGCATTCGATTTTTTTTTATAGCTTTCTGAAACAAACAGGACTCGAGTGTGTAACAGATCAACCAGCATTCAATCAGCCAGATGCTGCCGTTTTGGAGTCTTTCAAATGATGTAGCGCTTTTCAAAGAGAACTGAGTCTGTGATAGATTCGGAAGCTGGTAAGGGTGGAGTTGTGGAACATGGAGTGGGGGCCACTGCTTTGTAGAAAGCACAATGTCCTGAAGATGCACCGCCTCTGAGAAAATCATAAAATCAAAGTATCAACTGGCGCATCATGATGGGAGGTTAGCTCAGGTGTGCAAAGGCCCAAATTTTTATAGGGAAACTAGGAGGAAATCAGGGGCAAACAAAATGTACTTATTCAGCAAACAAGCAAAGCTTTGGGCTTAAAACATTGCATAATCTTGCCAAGTTGAGGTTTCCTTTTCAGGGAGCACTCACTAATGACCTGAGCATATTTTAAAAATATGACGAAAAGAATGTCATCTTTAAAAAAAAATCATACTAAGACAAGCCCGATGAACTGTAGAAATTGCAAAATAAAGCTATTGGCTGACGACTTTCAGGTGTCCTGGACAGTTGGAACAAGCAGAGATCGTGGCACAAGAGAGCTCGTCCGCTTCCATGTTGAGGCTTTGCAAGAGGGTTAAGATTAAAACCAACAAACAAGTCTATAGTCCAATGAAGGCGAAGGATCAGTCAAGCAAATGTTATTGGGCAACGCCCTTACATAGTCTGACAATAATGGCATCAAATCAGATTAAAATATGTTTTGACCACGAAGTCAAAGAAGGAGAAAGCTTTATTCGACTGATTTTTTAACAGTCATAAAAGCACATAAAAAAAGAAAAGACAATAAAACATGTTATCACAATATTAAACAATTTTAAAAACAATGATCTTGTAGAAACGTTAAAATATCAGATGTTATTAAAGCAACAGCCATAGAATCATAAAAACATCCAAAAGGCTCTTTATGTTAGACTTCATTTGTTAAATACGACTTCCTTTGGAGGAGTACCGTCTTAAGAAACATAGCTGTGCACCAGGCAGTTTGTTCGTTCTCCAACATCTGAAGTCTAATTAATGCAGCGCGGCATTGCCGCAATCCCTGTGATTTTAAAAACGGTAAAATCCATGCTTTCCTCAACACAACATAAAATTTACAGAATAAAACCAAATGAATTGTGGACTGGGTAGAAAGATTGTCACACGGACAGAGAGGCAGCTCCCGTGACCAGTCATTGGTTTGTGGGAGGGTCACGAGTCTGCGGACAATATTCAATCTAAACCAGGTCAATAACCGTCTGTCAAAGCTACCCGGTACAAATGTGAGGTAAGGTTCCATATGTGTGGCAGTTACAGTTAGCTGATGTTGCCTTACACTGGGTTTTAAAATTTCTCCTGATATTATATTCTTACTATACCCAATGATTCAAGACACTTCTTTTTTATGGCCTTTCTAGAAATCGCCTGTAAGGCAGTAGGGTCAATAAAGAATCAACTGGCGCATCATGATGGGAGGTTAGCTCAGGTGTGCAAAGGCCCAAATTCTTATAGGGAAACTAGGAGGAAATCAGGGGCAAACAAAATGTACTTATTCAGCAAACAAGCAAAGCTTTGGGCTTAAAACATTGCATAATCTTGCCAAGTTGAGGTTTCCTTTTCAGGGAGCACTCACTAATGACCTGAGCATATTTTTAAAATATGACGAAAAGAATGTCATCTTTAAAAAAAATCATACTAAGACAAGCCCGATGAACTGTAGAAATTGCAAAATAAAGCTATTGGCTGACGACTTTCAGGTGTCCTGGACAGTTGGAACAAGCAGAGATCGTGGCACAAGAGAGCTCGTCCGCTTCCATGTTGAGGCTTTGCAAGAGGGTTAAGATTAAAACCAACAAACAAGTCTATAGTCCAATGAAGGCGAAGGATCAGTCAAGCAAATGTTATAGGGCAACGCCCTTACATAGTCTGACAATAATGGCATCAAATCAGATTAAAATATGTTTTGACCACGAAGTCATAAAATATTATCAGGATGGCAGGAAGTATAATTAAAAGAGTAAATGTAAAAAGGAATAGTCTTATGAAGTTTTTTATTGCTTTACAAGCCTAACTGCCCTTCAACTGCTTTGCTTTGGGACAAAAAAAGCCACAGAAATAAAGCGTAATTCCGTGTTTTCAGTTACCATCCAATTCACAGATTTTATTCGGATGGGAATTTATTGTTTTTTGTGTTAAAACTGGAATCCCTCGTTGTGTTTTGTTATGCGTTTGGTTTATGAGCTCTTTTCTATTAGTACTTTTTATGGAATTTTAATCTACAATAACTAAGTGTAAGGTTTTTTGAATGACAATGGATCTGCTTAAATCGTTCCAACCCACCATAAAGCTAGCTTTAAGAAAAGGAAAACATGATCAGGCATATTAAGGTTCATATTTACATAGGGTCATGTTCAGGCTTCAACCCTGTGTGCGCAGAAAGGTTGGCACATTACAACGTTTTCTCTCGTCTGTCTTCAGCTGAATATCTTTGTAACACACACAGACAGTATATGTACCTAGGAGCATGCTTCCAACACAAACCTGACTGTGAAAATAAAGGATACACTTTCTGAGCTTTTCACTTTGTTGGCTTTCTAAAGCTCTGGTCAGTCTCACCTCTCCTGGTTATATTTACATTGCAATCCTTAGCTGTTTTGTGGTTTTTAAGTTCTCTATGTTAGGTTAAGACAATACTTCCCCTCTTCTCATGCAGCCCAGGCCTGACAGAACTCTCTGGAGGGCTCGCGCTTATATTTGCTATTTCCAATAAGGGAGCAAGATTTATTTTATTTAGTTTCATTTTTGTGTAGTGCTTGTATCACTCTCAGCCACTTCAGACTGCTAACACAAACCCTACCAGGATGTCCTTACTGTTTTTAACCAACATGCAGAAAAGCTGTGTGCCTATACAGTACATTCAGTAGAAGTCTCCATTGAGGCTGGGTCTCAAAGGAACAACTTCCCTCACCCTTCGAGACCTCTTTTATACTTTACCAGGCTCCAACATATTTAGAGCATCACCCATTTAACTGCTCCGGGAGACAGTAGATTGCCCCCAGCACTCACTTGGTATTCTCTATACTGCATGCCCCTTGGCGAGCAGAGGAATACAAACCTCCAAGGTTCAACTGGCCTACAAGCCACCGCCTTCTGCACCTTGGCCAGTAGAAGTTTACTGGACCAGCAAAATCTGGACAACACAATAGCACACTAGTCCATACAAAGATCATCTACAAATGCGTCGGGCAGCTCAACGGGGCCACACACATACCTTTTATTAGGCATTTAATCGGTTAGAGTGACTACAAAATAGGATGGTAGAAGGTTTGGTGAATGCAATCCACTGCAAGATTGTGAAGTGGGCATTCTATTCTTCCATAAAAACAATGCCTTTAGAAGGCCCAAATTGTTGCAAACAGTTGGGGTGCAACACTAGACCTCGAGCTCACTACAGCCAGAGAAGCCTTCTCCATTCTCCTGCTATATTCTGCAGTGGGAGTTGACAGTACTGGCTCCTCATAGATGCAGCTCACTTGGAAGGTGTGGTTGTCACTTCAATGACAGGTAGGCCTTTCCTTGATGAGGCTTCACCTCAACAATGCTATGAAAATCCCCATAGAATTCAAAATGCTACCATCCAACTAGCAGTCATTCAGGTAAACACTTCTATCTGCACTCTAAAGGGTTTCTTGAATGATCCATCCAGTGTCTGCCTTAAAGGAGTAAGCAGCCTATTAGAGGCTGAACTGAAGGGCACCAGTCATCTACATCCTGGTAGTACTGCCAGCTCCTATTCAAGTAGGCAATGGTGTGTAAAAATGTATTATTGTGTATTGGTGCACTCAATTCACCTATGGTACTTCAGCACCACGTGACACCTACTCGTGGTCCTCCTGCAGAAACATTACAAATAGGACACCATGGCAGACAGGGCATTCTTTCATTCCAGAGAGCAAGAGCTTAAAGGACCTTTAGCCGATCCTGCCAGCCTGAAATAGACTGGATTTGTGTGAGCTGAGTCTGCTTCAACCTTGGCAGCTGGCATGCAACTGCTGTACTTCACCTATCACAACCGCAGACCTTCTACCTGCTGATTGCTAGTAGCAAAGACTCAGTAGGAAAGGAAATATTAAAAATACTATGTAATCTCTCTACATAATTTTTAAATTCCTTATATTTTCTACTGCCACAATAACAGTGATATTTTGCTATTATTGTTTTAAATATGTTCAGTACTAGATTGGCTTCAAATGAAAACCTCTAATAGCACTACTCCAGGTGTCTTTTCTGTGTGCCAACTTGGGAGAAAGGGTCATAGGCACCCAGAAAAATATACCAGTTGTCTATGGTGGGTTTGTCTGTTACTGACATAGATCCTTTCCAGGCAAGGATTTGGCGTAACAGCCAGAGCAGCCGACTTTGGATCTGGGGAACCAGGTTCGAGTCTCGGCATCGGCTCAACATCCTGCGGTTCTGGGCAAATCACTTAATCTCCCTGTGCCTACCAAAAAAAAAAAAAAGAATGAATGTGTCTTTGTGTAATGAAACTGGTGCTTGTGTAAAGTACTCCAATACCTTCGGGTCGAGTTTGCCCTATATAAAATTGCAAAGAAATAAAAGATATGGGAGTGGATCACAGGACCCCCAGTCATTTTCAACACTTCACATAGTTGTTTTCTTTTTTTAAAGCTTTATTTAATAGTTTTCATAATTATCGGACAGAAGAAATAAAAGGAAATTACAGAAAAAATAAAGGACGAGGTTACAAGTATTACAGTGATAGATTATGTTCACATCTTGACTCAGTTGTATATTGAGACAATGCCTCACATATAGAACAAGAACAATAGATGGTTGGTGGGGAGGCATAAAAAGAGAAGCTTTATGTAAAGAGCGGAGTAGTGAGGGCTTGTGTGTATTCAGGTTGTGGTGTCCTGGCTGGTTTGACATGTGGATAGTTTGTCAATGGGTGTTGGTGGGGTTGAGACCGGGGAGTCGGGGTCTAGCGAGAGCAAGTAGGAGCGGAATGGTTGCCAAATATCTTTGGGCCGAGCAGAAGGGTGTTGCATTGTAGCGTAGACCTCACTCGTTAAGTCGCAGTATGTCATGCTGTGAAGCCAAGCTTTGGTAGTGGGGTGTATGGCATTACCCCAATAAAGTGCAATCTCTCTTTTTGCTAGTAGCAAGGTAATAGCGGCAAGCCTGCAGACATTTTTGGAATGGGCGAAACATTGCCTAGCAACACCATAAACGGAGAGGGGTCTAGAGTTAATGAAATCATCTGTGAAAGGATACCAAACACGTCGGTCCAGTATTTAGCAATGGCGGGGCAGGTCCACGTCATATGCGGGAAGTCCGCTTCAGGAAAACGGCATTTAGGGCAGAGGGAGGACCTGGAGGAGTCAATCCCAATAGGGGTAGTGTAGGATCTATGCAGCAGGTGAAAATGGAGTAATTTATGACAGTGATTGGGGGATACTAGTTTAATCTGTGCACAACAATACGTCCACTCCTTATCGGTTATGGGATGGCCTAGATCCTCTTCCCAGCACTGCGTCACCCAGCTGTCATGGGAATGTTTAAGAGCCACACATGCATGGTAAAGCTTGGTGATCAAATGTGACCCATCTGGGTCAGTTACTAAAAGAGTGAGCGGAGGGAAGTCCTCGGGAGCGAGGGGATAGGAAGGCACACGAGAACGCAGCGTACCGTGTAGTCTGTTAAAAACAAATCTGTCCATAACACTTCACATAGTTAGTTGGATATCCCTGCATTGCCTTGGGGCAAAGGGAAATCTACCGGATGTCACCAAAATAGTTTGCTAACCACATCAGGTGTAAGATTATCACACTAAATTGTTGCAGTTACCCCTCTAAAAAGACTTCTCTCTCTACTCCAGAAACCACTTCGTATGTATTCTCAGTTATGGTAAAATAGGGAATGTGTCAAACCAACTCGCTCAGTGTGAAACAATGGCCCCTGAATATTCATTCTTGCATACTCCCTCACTTCATCCTTCAGATCTGAATAGTTATCCACCAAATGATCACATTTTCGAGTCTGCCCTGGATACTGCTAATTACAGCCACACAACCACAAACTACGGTCATTACTATAACTCTAAGGATGAGGGGAGCTACAGTCCGTTTGGACCTGTGGTATCAAAATGTATATATTTGCACAGACAAACTATTTGGTTAAAAAAAGAGAAGAGAAATAGTGTCTCACCATTGTGTGTTCCCATGGTTTTTCCATCTTCTATAGAAACAAAATTACCCGGTTGAGGATGTAAATACTATAAAATAAAAATAAAAAATACTATAAAATACCATATTTGTAATGCATTTAGAGGCAAAACGTCATTCTAAGCATTTATTAATTCTCCAGCAATTTCACATTCGCAATAGGGCCCTCATTCCGAGTTTGACTTATTGAGAATTCAACTGCCCCAGAGAGCCACAGTTACCGCACCATGCCTTTTTATCCTTGGTGATCCTACCACCCATTACAAATTTGACCGGTCACAATGAGAATATTGCACTCCAAAAACCCGCACATGTTTCCCCGGAGTCAATTTGTGTCGGGTAGAATTATTGGAATATTGCCATTTTGCACAACGCAGCACCCTGATTGAGCCATAAACACTGTTTAAAGTGGAGTCTGATTTCAGAACGAAGGTGTAGGAGGCGGGAATGGAACCCCAAGCTGCAGGTATGCTGTGACTGGCCTCTGCTGTGTGTCAGCTGAGAACCAGGACTCTAGCACTTGGGGGACGCTGCAAGACTCGCATTTTGCGACTAACTTTTCCTTATAGCAAAACCGAAGGTCATTTTATTTTCTCTTTTCATCCCATTCACGTATCGGCCAACAATAGGATGCAGATTTCATGTGAGAATTGTTTTCCATGCACAATAATAAAAGGAAACAATCACTCACCTCAAGAATAAAGTCTGCAAAATGTCTTTCACCGATAAAACAAATCCCCATGCTCTAGAGAGGAAGCAAACACAAATAGCATATTAGTCGAGTGGTAAAACTAGGCGAAAGTAAAATAAGGTTACTTTATCATTCACAGGAGCACTATGGTGAGATGCTAGGGTCATGGATAGGTAAACATCTGAATTACAATCCACAGTGAGAAGACCACAGAGCTCTTTCAAACACCTCCAAAGCCAACGGTTAGGCACGTGTAGAGTGAAAAGATCTTGGCAAGTGTCATTAACCATGCACACCAGGTGCAGCAGAGCCAGCAGTAATGTCAGCTAACCAACATTCGCACAGAAAAGATACATCAGTGCAAAGTCCCCTCACAGACTACAATGTACATAAGGATATGCATGGGTCTGGCAGAAGCAATGCTTCATCGGCGTACATCGGCGCTAATTTTGATCCTCGCTATCCTGTCCATTGACGCGGGCTAGCCAAGCTATAGGGTGCGAATATTCCTGCAACAACCTCTTTTCAAAAAATTTCAGCATTGCAATTCGATTGGCTGGAATCAAGAGGAAGTCCAGTTTTTAAGATGAAGCCACTTTTCCATCCTTGGGCCAGCTTCAAAGCTATTCATCAGTTAATGTAAAGAATAGCTGGAATGCAATGACTCTTTGTCCACACTCTGTGCTCCACTCATTACATCAGCCCGGCTAAGCTCATGGGTAGACATTGGTGTACTGCTCACGCTGCACAAATCGCTTAAAATCAAGCTATCTTCAATCACTTTCTTGATACTCTTGCGTGCAATGCTTACTCAAACGCAGAGGTTTGTGAGGGGGCCTCTAGAAGACAGTTGGGATAAACTACAGTAGAATAAGTTATGTTAATTTACTCAAACTTTAATAGAATAGACATTTATGGAGACATCCAGCTTGGTCTGTGGGTGCCATTCTCCAACAGCCACTTCCGCAGACATATCTGTCACCATCAGATGCCTCATTCTGGGAGAATCCAGACACACAGACCATCCCGTCAAACGCCGGCAGATATAGAGACAACATAATGAACAGCTGCTGCAGCTAACGGTGAGGGGAGCCCAGCCCTGGAGCCCATGTGTACATGGTGATGGTGAGCAGGCACAGGCACCCAAAGCACTTCAGAGCTCACACTACATCCATAGACTACAATCACATTCTCACCAGCTTAAGAGTCACTGCATTACAATCAATTTCTTTAGAACATTAGCTGGCCCCTTTGCCTGGTCACCATCACTGATTTTCAGAACTTGGGCCCAACAGACTACCAGCAAGCCCAGCTGCGGTGTTTCCTAGCTCTAGAAGCACAGTTCCACTGCCTGCCCTGGGCTGTCACAACTTGGATCCTCCACAGCACTGGATCAGGCTGGATGAGGCCAGATAGTACGGACTGAAGTGAATTCACTCTCATCCCAATAGGGGCTGAAAGTGCTCCGAAATGTATAGTGGGAATTGTGGCTGCTATTGAATCTTCTGTAATTTCATCACAAGGTAGAAGAAGCAGAGTTGAACTGGCCTATATGGAATCAGGCAGCGCCAAATGGGCTGGTCTGACAGGTCAGTGTGAGGGCTGGTTTTTGTGGCGGTTAGTAGGCATGTTTTATGGTCCGCTGGGTCGGGTTTTACTATTGATTTCCCTGACATTAAAACAAGCATTGCCTGCAGCAGGCTCAAATCCATGCAGTCATCCTTATACTAAAACAACAATTGATGGACAGAATGCAGAACAATGATTCACCCCAGTACAGAGATCTGGGCCTAAATCCATCGTTTTTTTGCTCACCATGCCAAGTTTCACCACTCAATCCATCATCTCCTTGTGTTTGCTTTGTTCGCCCTAAGTTGGCAGGGTATGCCCAGACGTGGGTCCCTTGCTCACTTTGCCACTGGATTCAAGCTAGCCTGGCTGATGAGGGCTGTTAGCCCGAAACCGGTCCCAGGATGCTTGTTTCCGGTCCAGGGAAGACATGGCTTGGCAGTTCGGGCTGGACTGTACCCATGAGGCACAGGGTCAAGACTGATTTGCATATAGCTGTGTCTGAACTGGGGTGGCAAAGTGAGCTAAAGAATGATGATGGATTCAACCCAGATCTGTGACTGGGGATGAGTGTTTGAAAAGTTTCAGCAATCCATCCATCATCGCCTTGTGTTTGATCCATACTTATACAGCATGTCTTTACACATTCAGAACTGCCCCAATTTGCAAACATGGGTCACTTTTTTAGCTATCTAATTTACTAATGGGGGCCACTTTTATTTTGGTACCTGGGCCTATTTTCTGTCTCAGACAGACCCTAAAAGAAGGAATGATCTGTGCAGGGTGCAGCCATTTTTTTTATACGTTTGTTGCTGACATCTTTTTTTTTCCGTGGCCAAACATATGTGAACATACTGGGGGTGGACATGTTTGTTTGGTCAACTAGTAGAGCTCAGGGCACTGCTGGGCTCCAGCTGCCACCACCCATAGTGGAGGGTGGCCAGTGCACCCTCCACAGACTACGGGAAGACTAGCGATTGATGGCTGCTAACTAGTAAGCAGGAGCACAGACCTAAACTGACCGTCTGTATGCTGTGTGAATGGGTCCATTGCAAGTGGCACTCAAGATGGAGGGATCTTGCATTAGAGTTATGGCCTTCTCTGCTTGTCAGAAACCCCACAGTGCTTTTTTCTGATATCTGGCTTGAACATTCAGACAAGAGATCTGCCCTGCAACTTCATCTGTTTAGAACCTATTTTGCTTCCTGAGCAGAGGAAGGAATTAGTCTGCCCAGCTTAACCCACTTGGGATGACCGGCCTACAGCTTCCTAATTCACATCCAAGAGACAGTTTGTTTCCTGTCCCTCCAGTATAGGGAGCACAAATGAATACCGGTGAAGATGAGCCAATGTTCTATCTAGCTGGCTGGATGAATTAAAAAATGGCACATCTAGTAATTAAATATGGCATACCAGAAGCAGGAAACTCATTGCTGCTCGCTTAAAAGACTGAGACTATGCCTAGAATACGACAATAAGGCTAAACCTGCTGCCCCAGCTAGAAAGGCAAGGAAATGGACTGACCATTGTGGAAGACCTTGTGCAAGGCCCTTAGGCTCAGCAAACTGAGGCGTGATTGATGGACCGAATTACAGAAAAAGCCTGCCCCGGATCGAAGAGGATAAGTGGCTGAGCTGATCTGGATAGAAACCGAATGCGAAGAGCAATATCTGCATCCTAGGAGGGTCGAAGATGTGCAAGCGACAGCGAAGTTCTTTCTTCAGTTCAGACTGCACTGTGCTCTCGGCCTGCCCCCTTGATGAAATGACTTGGTAGAATGATGCCCTAAGGGCTCAATTATGGAATGGATCAAAGTTGTTTTTGGACTAAGGAACCTACAACAGAAAAATACGATTTGTCTCACAACAGCATATGATCGTTACGAGCACTGTAAGAAGGATGGGAAGGAGATCAAGAATTAAGACAGGCTTGGAGCAGATCATGACAAACATCCAGAGGCACCTCTCAGCATACAAGGACTTTTGAATGGTTGCAGTTATTGGTCTCAAATGTAACTCTTAAGCAGGACAAAGACAGTAATAAGGCTTGCTACTTTCTTACTTCGTTCTGTTATCATTTTTTTTCTTTGCAGAAATTGTTATTTGCAATCCCACATACATTTTAAGCCTGTGGGCTCTCCCGATGTTGCAGACAGTGGTACGAAATATATTGAAACTGAGCTTCCGTAATTCTTGTATATATTAATACTGATTGATGCAAACAACTTCAAATAGGTTTTTTTTTAACATTGCTAAAGGAATTGGGTTTCATTCCGCAATTCGAAAAATATTTAATTTGACGAACTTCCAGTGAATGTAGGCATTACAAAACACTATTTCACTCGACTGAATAAAAAACTCCATTCTAATAGTTGTGCAGGGTGGGTCTGAAGAGAAGCTTTCTCTTCAGCAACCGTTCATTTTTCTTCTGATCATTAAACATGAGCATATGCCTAAAAAACAAAACATTTGAAGTGATGTTATGATTAAGTAACAAAACTTTAAAAAAATACTGAAATTTGCCACTTATGATTATCCGCTCAAACTATAACTTGCCCCTCAATGCTCTGCTCGTGACTTCACACTTGACATGACAACAGACAATACTGAGGTGATCATATAGCACGTCACCACTAACATCATCAGTGACATCACTATGAACATCATAGGCAGTGTGGCTAGTCTCCTAAAGGACTTGAAAGAAAGCAATGCAGACGTAAGAGCCAATTTTTAACAGTGGAAATAGGGCGTGGGTCCACAAAGTGGCTAGGTCACAGTTCCTTCACTCAACCAATCCTGTGCATGTCCAAAGGCCATGCACACACGTTATGAATACATTGGATTGACCACTAAAACCCTTCTGCACACAGCAACATGGTATACAGGAGTTTGGCACAGAGCCTGGCACTATGCTGAACCCTGTGCATAGCTGAAGCCCAGGCACAGTGGGTTACATCTATCAAAAAGGGACTTGCACAGGTCAGCCACACCCTGCAATCAATCCATACTGCGCAAGGACAGAGCCGAGGAAGTGGGTTAAGTCTACATGAAGGCTCTGTGAAGAGATTGGCCGAGATCCAAGGCCTGTGCCCAAGCCCTGCAGTGTATGGCCAACGGGCCATTTGCAGTGGTTTATATCCACAGTCATGGCAGACTGAGTGCTTAGCTAAAGATAAGGTGTTATTTTACATTCAAATATGACACTGCATAACAAAACATACAAAAATAATCAAACCACTGCATATCTACAATGATATCATCAATGATGTCAGTGGTAAGGTAATTTGATGTCAATGATATCATTCGCGATATCTTCTGTGACATGCATGAAATCATGAGCTACTGCTATTACGTCTCCTGCAACGTAATGTAAGCAGTGACACGATCATTGCAAGACACTGACTGTACACTCACCTCCTTCCTCTTCAGTACATGATGAAAACCAGCCTCAGCTGCCATCTTTTTTACAAAACCTTTTGTTAATCCTCCAAGTGGGAAAATGGTTCTTCTCAAAGCATTCTGGGAAATCTGACTGAGGAAGAAGGTCTGGTCTTTAAAATGGTCTGCTGCCTGAAGAAGGTGGACAACTGTAGTAGTAATAATAATAATAATGATGATAATATTAATAATGAATACTAAACTATAAATGTTTATTCAGTTTAAATGAATCTAAAACAAATTACACACCAAAAAGAAAAATGCAAAAAGTAACTTTTATTTTACAAAAACTATTTTCTAAAAAATATCCCAGTGTAAAATCACACATAAAAATTCCTTACAGCTATTTAAATCCATAAAAATTGGAATAACATTTTTACATCCGTTCATATTAATTGTATCACTGGGTCGAACAGTTTGTTACACCAGTAAAATAATTGATAACAATGAATTAAGGTATATTTTACTGTCTCTCTATCGTTGCTACAAAATTGACATTTATGGTCCATCTTGAATATACCCATCAGTGCACCGACTAAGGGCTGATTACCATGTCAGTCACCGGAGGTCATGTGTGGTCGCATCCAAATTGGGCAGTCAGAAACATCAATTTTTCAATGGGAGCTAGTGCGGCGGTAGGAAACCGCCCGTAGCACAAGCTCCAATTGAAAAATGGAAGTTATTAAGAATCCCTGCACCGTGTGGCAGGTACCACACGGTGCAGGAATTTTCAGGGGGCCCCCTAGGCCCACAGCCGTAGGCAGCGGAAGGATGAGGGCCCTGCTAGGGGCCCCCAAAGTCACTTTCCAACAGCCTTTACATGTCAGAAAGGCCGACATGGAAAGCCTGTCGGACACCAACATCATAATACGGACGTCGGAAATGACGTGTGTAAGGGATTATGAGGCCTTTCCAACCGACCGACTGTGTCAGATTGACCGGACGGTTTACACTCCAACTGTCGACATTGTAATTCGGCGATCAGAATCTAAACCTACCATGTCGGTCGGAGGCTTACCGACTGACTTTGTAATCAGGCCCAAGTCTAAAACCAGACATTTCCACTTTTCAAAGTGGAAAACAATGAGGATATTACTTCCAAATCCGCAGAAATACAAAGGCATATGAATGATAAGCAACTTGTTGAAATGCTTATAGTTTCAAATCTTAATTTTGATATATGCTGGATCTGAAAAGCCGCAGTTAGAGAAAATGGCATCTAGTGACTTTCAATCAAACGTTAACCACAGCCCAAAGGAGTAGTATGTATAATATATCTGTGATGAATAAATTACTTGTACATTGTATTGTTGCAAGACCTGGTCAATTACAAAGAATTTAACTGGGATAGAGTGCCACACGGCTTGCCTAGATGGAAGAATATACTGATAGCAATTGTATCAGACACAGGTATGTAAAATGGCCAGCTATATTAATTGATAGCCAGAAGAATATGAATCTTACAAAGTAATTATTTACCCAGTATTGGATTTTATATAGCAGGTAAAGTTGTACTTTGATCCACACTCTTTATTTTCTTTCCTACAGTGGCATGATGCTGAAACCCTAAGGTCTTACAAAGTAAAAAGTGCTGCACATACCCATGCGCATCCTCAGTACAGTGTAAACTTACGATGCATAGTTTCACCTCAAATCGGTTCCAGATTTGTTATTTCAGGAGAATAGGCCAACTGGAAGAGCACAAGTCAGGGGGAGAACAATACTTAGTTGGCCGGGCTCTTCCACTTTATGAGGCTGGTCCTTGTGAATCCACTCTCTTCAACAGAAAGCAATGCAGTACCCACAAGTCAGCAAGGAGCTAATCAAAGTAAACCTGTGGCAAAGGATTTATCCAAATCCACCTAAACCTGCCAGGATTTGGCATTACAAGAATTGTCAACACAAGTATATCTACAGAAAATGTAGACAGGGTAGCAGATAACCTCTTTATATGGCACTTGTATAATGTGTGACTACAGATCTCCATAGACCTATTGTCCTTATATATGCCACAATACTTTGCTTACTGTGACCATACTAGAGCCTAAATCCTTCAAGGAGGGACTTGTATGCCAAATCTATATATAGAACTGTTAGACCTGTCAGCCTAAAGGTGGTATTCCCCCAAACATTTTGCTTATTCCCCTTCTGTTTAATGAAATTCATTTTTGTTGGCATTAGGATTCTCTGCTCTTTACTACTGCTAACCAGTGCACAAGTGCTTGTGTTCTCTGCTCTAAACATGGTAAAATTGGTCTACACCAGCGTGGCATGTTTAATTTACTTATACGTCCCTAGTAAAGTGGTACAATATGTACCCAGGGCCTGTAAATTAAATGCTACTAGTGAGCCTGCAGAACTTGTTATGCCACCCTCTTACGTAGCCTTTTAAAACATGTCTAAGACCTGCCATTGCAGTCTGTGTGCAGTTTTAAACTGTCAATTAGACTTTGCAAAATAAACTCTTTGCCAGGCCTAAACCTTTTTTTTTAATACATATAGGTCACCCCTAAGGTAAGCCCTAAATAGCCCATTGGGCAGGGTATAGTGTATTTGAAAAGTTGAACATGTAATTTTAAGTTTTACATGTCCTGGTAGTGATAAACAGATTTGTTTTTCACTACTGCAAGGCCTACCTCTCCCATTGGATAACATTGTGTTACCTTATTACATTAATAAGTGATAACTCATGTTTAGGAACAGGTAGAAATGTCATGTTTGGCCCCATAAAACTGTAATTTTAAATTCTCATTGATGGTTAAAGTCTGATTTTAAGTCACAATTCTGAAAGTGCCATTTTTAGAAAGTTGACGTTTTCTTGTCCTAACTTGGTGCCTGCAGCTTGTGTCATAGGTCATACGATTCGCATGGCACTTGGCCTTTGTATATTCCTCCCAGACAGCGAGACAAAGAAGAACTAGATGTTGGCAGGATGGGCCATCCTACCAAGATGCGAGGGGGGGGCTGTTCTCTGCCCCACTTACTTTTCAAAGGAGCTGCCTTAGCACACTCACAAAGAACTTCACACCAGTCTTTTGTCACCCTAGACCTCTTGAAGCTTGAGCAGAGAGGAAGGAAATTCCAGAACCGACTGTGGTGGGAAAGCTCAAGAAATTTCTTCTACTTCAAAGCTGGCACCACATATAAAAATAGAACTCTCAGACCCACTCTTCAGTTTACTCCTGGGCCTTTGGAGGACACTCAGAAGGCCTGCTTTGCACTTCAGAGAACTGCCCTACTGCTCGAGCCTGCTTTGTGCTTCAGAGGACTGCCTTGCTGCTTGAAGCCGGACTTGAACCCTCAGATGACTGCCCTACTGCTTGAGAACTGCCTTGCTGCTTGAACCTCGGCTACCAGAGTGGCTCCAATGGCAACCGGGCTGGCCTCCTATTCTGAGCTACAAGGACACAAAAAGCTCCAACAACGTGAATTTTGCCTGAAGTGAGTTCTCCCTACCAGGTGGTGCCTACCCAGTCCTGGACCCTTGGACATGGTGCTAAATGTGCCCAAACAGACAAAATCTAAAACTTGGGAATTTTCAGCCAAAAAGTGCTCTGAGAACCGACAGGAGACCGGGACCTACCTGCTCTTCAATCCACACAAGGTGAATGGCCAGTTGGCCTGACTTCGCGATAGCTCACAATACGTTCTCCTCCGCAGCAGCAAATCCTGCACCAGTCTTGCTTCCACAAGTCTCCGTCAGATGGACCCATATCACAGGTGTCACCTCCTCTTGCCCACACACATGTAGTCTGTTCCCCCTGCAGGGCTGGCTTGCTTCTTCCCTTTTCTTCTAGGCTGGATCCGCCAGGCATTTCAGGACAAGGAACAGCTCTTCCTTCAGGTCAGACTTCATGTGATATCCCCCATCTCTGGGGAGCTTGCTGTCAGGATAAGACTAGCCATGGTTGAGCAGTAGCACTCCGAGTACTCTGTGGAGCACCCCCAACCTTGGTCAAAGAGAACTTGGAAGTGGGTCAACAGCTCCCACCTTTATAAAGGTACAGCAGACAAGGGGTGTGAATTCTCACTCAGCACTTCCAGAATCAGTTTGTGTGAGTTCTTCTTCCATGTGTCCTTTTTTCCAGACTGAGCCTTTGTGTAGCACCCCCCAACAGAGGCACAAAGACAAAAGACAAGTCGCTATTCAGCACCTGGTTATTACAGCCACACAGGACAGGACAAGACAGTGATCAGGAAGAGCAAAAAAAGGCTGGCCCCCCTGTTGTAAAAGATGCTTTACACTCTGACAACAGAACTGCAGAGCAGTCCTTCACCCCAATCATCCACCAAATGGCAGTATTCATGGAGATTAATCAATAGCTGTCTGCAGCAAAAAGACCTCACTGAATTTCTCAGGGAAGGTTGTCTCCCCTTTCCCCATTTCATTGTCTGGGTGTCCTCTCTACAGTCTCAGGAATGTCAGAAATACACTTTCACTGCATGGGAAAGTAACTTCACTTCTGTTTCGTGCGCATGAGCATGCCGGAGGCTTCTAAAATGGAACCCACGGGCATCCATGTATCAAACATACCCAGTCAGCATAATATGCAAACCATATATATATACATACACACATACGTAATGGATATCAGAAGACTGGTGGGTTCCATGTCTTTATCGCAGCAACATTCAGATCTACAGGTTAGTGGTGACGCGAGTCTGACAGGAAGCAAAGGTGTCTCCTTCAAGGACCATTGATTGGAGGAAAAAGCCATGCAGCATAAAAAAAACCTCCAGGCAGACAGTATATCCAAAATAGAGAACTGTTGAGGAATCTGGCACTCACAAAATCCAGACCAGAGTAGATGAGGACTGGATCCAGCAGGAAAAGGATTCCAGACGAAGGAGCAGTATTCAAGGGGATGAAGAAGGATTCCAGGAGATAGAGCATGAAAATACAGGAAAACAGAAGCAAGTAACTGTGAGGGGAAACCCAAAACCACAGTTATTGGAACATACTGAAAGTTCCAACTTCTTTTTTAAGGTGAAAGAGGACTCAGGATGTGACTTACAGTAAGTTGTACAGATATGACGGGTTTGCATGCAACAATATTATAGACTGCAGCAGTGACCACGATAGTTTTAGGAGGCACCAAACGTGTTACTTCCTGTTTCTTCATGGACAGTTTGAATATGACAACACGCACAAAAAAAGCAACACAAAAGGATGATGGACAGAATGCTGAATATTGTCAAACATTCACCCCCAGTCACAGATCTGGGTTAAACCCTTCATTTTTTGCTCACCTTGCCACCCCAGTTTGGACCCAGCCATATGCAAATCAGTCTTGACCCTGCTCCTCATGGGAACAGTGCATCCTTAACTGCCAAGCGAGGTCCTCCCTAGACCAGAAACAAGCATCTGGGGACCAGTCTTGGGGTATCACCCCTCATCAGCCAGGCTAGCTTGAATCCAGTGGCACAGCGAGCACGGGACCCACCTCCGGGCATACCCTTCCCACTAAAGGCGACTATAGAAACACAAACCCGGTCCTAGGATGCTTGTTTGCGGTCCAGGGAGGACCTCGCTTGGCAGTTCGGGCTGGACTGTTCCCATGAGGAGCAGGGTCAAGACTGATTTGCATATAGCTGGGTCCAAACCGGGGTGGTGTTGTGAGCAAAACAACAATGGATTAAACACAGATCTGTGACTGGGGGTGAATGTTTGCATTGTTCAGTATTCCGTCCATCATCTGTTCTTTTTAGTTTGAATATGAGCCATTTTCTTAAAGAAAGATTTTACAGATGTGGGCTGAAAAGTAAGGTCAGACAAAAAGCTGGAAACAGGACTAGAGGTAACGGAACTGTTATTGTGGTGTTTATCATCGTTACAAGTGGAAGAATGTGCAGAGAGCATAAAGAGCGGCTTCCGGAGACAGCATTGTGCACGTGCAGGGACAAACATAGGAGTCTTCCTCCTGCAGAGTACCCAGGGCAGGGAGACTGCTACGATCCACGGGCCACAGACAGAGTGCGATCTGCATTGCTGTGCAGCATAACACCTATCTCAACTCATGATTTGCTATGCCTGTACTGATTTGAACTCGGTGCTTATTGTGCTCAACCTCATGGCTGCTTTCACACCCTAAAACATCAGTTTCTTTATGATATTCTTGTTCACACCCTCTTTTAGATTACTTGAGATCTAGTAGACTTGTGGTTTCCCATGGGGCTCCTCTCTCCTAATCCATGGGTACACGTGCCTGCTTCTCGAGGTAGTATCAGGTCACTGCATAGATTTACTAATGAATGCCAATGGAATGCAGCTGGTGGTAGACCTGGTATAGTACTCAAACGCTCACGTAATATACAACTGTTTGTTGCAACAATGGATACAAATAAACTGTCTTTTGCTTAACAGCTCCAAGATAGAGGATACATTATTTGGCCCACGTTCTGTGCCCTCAGCTTTGAATAGTCTACTCCCAAGGATGAGTTCCAAGGGAGCAAATCGAAGACCATTGCAAGAGCTAAAAACAAGTATTGGCAAAGCCAACAGGTCTTGTTTATGAGAGAGTTATTGCCTTTGCCAATTTCTTTTAATCATCCATTTTCTCAGTATGAGATTATTCTCTGCCTTAAAAAAAAAAAACGTTTAATTATCTTACACACGAGCTGAAGTTCGCCGTTTTGTGCCTGCATGAAGACAGCACCAAAAAGGCCATGCAGAACAGGGAGTGCAGTACTGCTTGCATCTTTGTCGCATCTTGACACCTATTGGCTGACTTTTGGGCTCTTTTTTTCTAGAAGGAACGGAGGGGGCAAGCAATGAAGAGGGAGGAGGTGGATGGGGCAAGCAACCACAGGGGAGGGGCAGACAGGATAAACAACAATGCAAATAGCGAGGGGGGGCAGGGCAGGCAACAATGTGGGAGGGGGAGGATGGGTTGCAAGTAAAAGGAAAAAAACGGAGAGAAGTTAAAGGACGACGGACAAGGGAAGCAGTAGTTGGGCCACGCTCCAGGGTAGGGACAAACAAACGAAAAAGAAGTAAAGCTGATACTTGCTGACCAAAGTTAAGCAAGGAAATGAGAGAGACGATGAAGCCAACCAATGGTAAGCAATGATAAGCACCCCAAGTAAACAAAACTGTTATGCACATGCGCTGCCTCAGGTGAGACCTAAAGTATAGGGTGTAGGGAGGGAGAGAGGAAAAGGAATGGGCAAGCCGTCAAAGAGGGGAAGGTGCACACCAAACATACTGAAGGGCATAAAACAACATTCAGTGTCCCCCAAAACATGTGTGTCCTATCTCAGGGAAAACAACCTTTACCTCACAACATTTCCCATGCAGGACCTTTACCATGCTGTCTTTACCATGCAGGTAAGTACCACACAGGTATTTTTATCTTTACCATGCAGGTAAGTATGTGTTTTAAATACCAAACATTTAATATTTTTTTTTAAAGGTGTTTTTAGGTTTTAGGGATAGGTAGAGGAAAGGGTGACTTTAAGGTTCAGAGGTGGGTAGACGTAAAGGGAGGTCAGGGTGGCTTGAGGGTTACTGGTTGGGCAGAATTCAAGGGAGGTGATGGTGACTTGGGGGTTGAGGTGTGGGTGGAGGTAAAGGGAGGTGAGGGTGACTTGAGGGCTCAGGGGATGTTAGAGGGAAAGGGTGGTGAGGGTGACTTGAGTGCTGAGCGGTGGGTAGAGGTAAACTGAGGTGACCGTGACTTCAGGGTTCAGGTGGGTAGAAGTAAAGGGAGGTGAGGGTGACTTGAAGGTTCAGGGGAAGGTAGAGGTAAAGGGAGGTGAGGGTGACTTGAAGGTTCGGGTAGCAGTAAAGGGATGTGAGGGTGTGTTGAGGGTTCAGGGTGGGTAGAGGTAAATGGAGGTGATAGTGACTTGAGGGTTTAGGGTTGAGTAGAGGTGAAGGGAGGTGAGGGTGAATTGAGGTCTCAAGCATGGGTAGAGGTAATGGGAGGTGAGGGTGACTTGATGGCTCAGGGGAGGGTAAAGGTCGGCAAGGGTGACTTAAGGGTTCAGGAGTGGGTAAAGGTGAGGGCAGCTTGAGGGGTGGGCAGAGGTAAAGGGAGGTGATGGCGACTTGAGGGCTCAGTGGTGGGTGAAGGTGACATGAGGCTTGAGGGTTCAGGGGTGGGTAGAGGAAAAGGGAGGTGAATGTGACTTGAGGGTTCAGGGGTGGGGAGTGGTAAAGGAAGGTGAGGGTGACTTGAGTGTTTAGGGCTGGGTAGAGGTAATCGGAGGAGTGGGCAGAGGTAAAAGGAGGCGAGGGTGACCTGATTGGATGGTAGACCTGACAATATTCGGTATGGTTTGGGGTATGGTATGGCCTGTCATTTTATAACCTGGGCTGTTATTGTGTGTTATAGTATGACCTGTTACTGTACAACATGGTAGAATATGGTATGATATGGTATGAAATGTCATTGTATGGTCGGGTATGGGCTGTTATTGTATAGTACGTAATGGTATGGTATGTTATTATATAATATGGTATGGTCTTTCATTGTATAGTATGGTATGGTGTGGTATGTCATGGGCTGTTATTGTATAGTACATTGTGGTATGGGTATGGGATGTTATTGAAGCATACAACCTATGAACTGTTAACAGCACGCATACATATGATTAAGCCAAGCGTCGATATACCAGTTGGTACCATTTAAAATCATGTAACTTACATTGGCTTTCCCAAACTCGGAAGGGAGTCACCATTACACCGGATGAGACCAAAACGGGGAGGAGTCATAAACAAACGCATCCTTAATGAATATTGCAACATATAAATGTATTAAAATGTAATGAATTTTTTTGTGTTGTTATGCGTCTCAGATAAGACCGGCCTGAGGACATCAGCTTAGTGGAAAGTGAAGTTTTGAAAAATCTGGAAAGCAAAAAATAAGCGACAGGAGCAGCGGGCCCAAGACAAAAAAGCAAAAACAAATGGCAGCTAAAAAATAAGAAACAGCAGCATAGGACCATGTAAAAAACACATTCACCCAAAAAAAAAAAATCACAATCTGAGTGCAAGCAGCACAGAAGAACACTAATTAAGAAATCACTCAGTAGTTAGTCAATGGGAAGAAAACAAAAACAATGTGAAGCCAACATGCACAAACACACTTTCAGCAATGAAAAGGAAGAAAATAAGAGTGACAATGAAGCCAACCAATGGCAAGTAGTGGGCGGGCTAAAAGCTCCACCACTTTTTCCTTTCTTTTTTAAGAAACAGTAGATTGTCGCAAGTGACAGCTGTCTCAGGCGTTAAAGAACCAGGAGAGGATCCTGGTTTATAATAGGAATCATCTGAAAATCCTGAGTAATAATCACCAAATGCATTCCTTAGAGATCATGTTTATCCAGAAATCTGGCAAAAGTAATACCTAGAAGGTTAAACCCAGATAGTTTGAGGTAGTGGAACCTGCTACCTCTACCACTTCTTCAGTGCAGCATAAACCTTTTGCAGTTTCTCAGTCTTATAAACATATTTGTCTTAAAATGTGCAACCTTTTGTCAGTGTCCTTTTTGGGCACTGCCGCCTTGTGTGAAACTGGCCCCTAGCAATATGCAATCTGAAGCTGCCATGGCAACACAGTGCTCAATATTAAAACAAGCATTAGAAAATGCCAACTAAATTGGCTTGAATTCTGAATGTATAGCCTGTAATACACATACAAAAGCACAAGGTGGCGCCATTGCTCCATGTATGTTATATTGTAGGAAATACTTTACGTCACACAAAAAAGCCAGCATGTAAAGTCAAAGGGACGGTGTGCGGCCTTATGACCATCCGCAGGAGGCATGCACTATATGAATAATGGATTAAATAGGTGTTCGGAAACATACAACTAAACATTTCTGTGTTCAGATGCCAAAATATGTTTAAACCTCTGAAAGCATACAGGAATTTAACCTCACATTTTATGTTTGCAGCTCTAAAGCCCCTTTGAAAAAGCGCAGGACATCAAAGACAAGCTTTGAAGCAATAGATGTTAAATGTGTCTGTAACAGACGCAAAGCCGACACAGCATCGCTGTCTGACAAAACAACTTTTCATTTACAGGTACAGGCACCTGTAAATCATGCTAATTCCCACTCTTTATATTTGCATGTAGGTCAATGAAAATACGATCATGCAACTTACCGTTCCGAACTTCAAATCTGTTCCTAAAAAGTCCCTCCGGCCTCTTGATGTACCTCTGCTGAAAAACATCCTCATCATCTTGCGACGTTCTTGCATAATGACCTGTTGCCACAGCAACTGCTTCTGTTCCAAGCAAATAAACCATGTTGTAGATGTCAATACTACTTATCATATGCGGATGCCAGATAGGTGAAAAGGAACTGTGGCAGTTTTCAATCATTGTTAAGAAACGCACATAAATTCGTGCAAAGTTCAATTTCTATGTTTGCACCATAGCATATATGAAGATTCACATCCACCCGCCGCACTTCATCTATACTGACAGAAGTGCCAGATAATGTACATTTGAATCAGAAACAAGTCGAATCACCAAAATAAAAGTGCACCACCTGAGAAACATATCAGAATGTCTACCAACATCTGCTTTCACGAACAGTAAACTGCAGCTAAAACTATCAGCAAAGAAAGCTAAAAAATAAAAACTTGTAGACAAGTGACATCTGCCAGATCTTCAAAGCCAAACAGCCTGTAAA
This sequence comes from Calotriton arnoldi, assembly GCA_963921515.1. Lineage (NCBI taxonomy): Eukaryota > Metazoa > Chordata > Amphibia > Caudata > Salamandridae > Calotriton > Calotriton arnoldi. The sequence goes on along the minus strand of CAWUFW010001993.1, from coordinate 2,352,726 downwards.
GATTCGGTCCGAGTCCAGGCGGATTGAGAGATTTTCAACGACGTTCAAAGTAAGGACTTCACCAGTAATGTGGGAGAAAGTCAAGGTTAGAACAGCAGCAAGAAACCAGAAGCACCAGATGTGAGAAGTTGGCCTGGTATATGCTGTCCACTAATTATAGTGGGCACCTTGCACCAGTCCAAACAACCCCTTATTGGAGATAGGTTAAAGACAACCTTATTGAAAGCTATCCTAGTGGTAGCTATGGAGAGCAGCCTTCAGGCTAAGGGGCCGATTCCGATCTCGGTCGGAGGCGCACCCAATACTATTCGGTCGGGAAAAAGCCATGCGAAAGCCAGTTTCCCGACCGATCCGTACAGTACACCGAACGAGCAAGTACGATGCGCACAACAGCAAAAATCCCGGCCGAGCCGTACTCACCCAAACCAGGTCCTGTTCTCCGACCGAGGCGAATCCGGAAACGCCCGAATCGAGTCGCACGGAAGGGAAAATGCAGCCCCGTCCGGCCGGACAAGTACGATGCGCTTTCCGTACGCGCCCGAACCCGTCGCTACGCACGGCACGTCAAAGCATCCGGGAGAGGCGCACATAAGCTCCGAATCGCGCCACAACACGATCCACGGCTACGAGACGAACACAGCACCGACGAGGACGACGCGAAGCGACGAGGACGAAGCCAAGCGACGAGGACGACGCGAAGCAACGAGAAGGACGAACGACACGAACCAACCATGAATCCCTTCGTCCCGATCATACCAATATTCTACATCTACTACCGGAACAGGCACGGACGCGTACGGCGCAGAAGGTAAGTCAGACACCAACCACAAAACACATACAACACGTACACGACACATCACACACATACACTGGGAATCTGAATATACTTACACCAGCAACAGCAGCACCATAGGGGCGGGATGCCCATCACCAATGCCACATATGCACACAGGGGCCTGAATGCGCGCCACCACCCCAACCCAGGGGGGCTGGATGCCAACCACCACAACCACCCTCAACCAGGGGGGCAGGATGCCTACCACTACTACCACCCTCACCCAGGGGGGCAGGATGCCCACCACTACTACCACCCTTAGCCAGGGGGGCTGGATGCCTACCACCACCCTTAGCCAGGGGGGCTGGATGCCCACCACTACTACCACCCTTAGCCAGGGGGGCTGGATGCCTACCACTACTACCACCCCCACCCAGGGGGCAGGATGCCTACCACTACTACCACCCTTAGCCAGGGGGCTGGATGCCTACCACTACTACCACCCCCACCCAGGGGGCAGGATGCCTACCACTACTACCACCCTCACCCAGGGGGCAGGATGCCCACCACTACTACCACCCTTAGCCAGGGGGGCTGGATGCCTACCACTACTACCACCCTCAACCAGGGGGCAGGATGCCTACCACTACTACCACCCTCACCCAGGGGGCAGGATGCCCACCACTACTACCACCCTTAGCCAGGGGGCTGGATGCCTACCACCACCCTTAGCCAGGGGGGCTGGATGCCTACCACTACTACCACCCTCAACCAGGGGGCAGGATGCCTACCACTACTACCACCCTCACCCAGGGGGGCAGGATGCCTACCACTACTACCACCCTCACCCAGGGGGGCAGGATGCCCACCACTACTACCACCCTCACCCAGGGGGCAGGATGCCCACCACTACTACCACCCTTAGCCAGGGGGCAGGATGCCTACCACTACTACCACCCTCACCCAGGGGGCAGGATGCCCACCACTACTACCACCCTCACCCAGGGGGGCAGGATGCCCACCACTACTACCACCCTCACCCAGGGGGGCAGGATGCCCACCACTACTACCACCCTTAGCCAGGGGGGCTGGATGCCTACCACCACCCTTAGCCAGGGGGGCTGGATGCCTACCACTACTACCACCCTCAACCAGGGGGGCAGGATGCCTACCACTACTACCACCCTCACCCAGGGGGGCAGGATGCCTACCACTACTACCACCCTCACCCAGGGGGCAGGATGCCCACCACTACTACCACCCTTAGCCAGGGGGCAGGATGCCTACCACTACTACCACCCTCACCCAGGGGGGCAGGATGCCCACCACTACTACCACCCTTAGCCAGGGGGCTGGATGCCTACCACTACTACCACCCCCACCCAGGGGGCAGGATGCCTACCACTACTACCACCCTCACCCAGGGGGGCAGGATGCCCACCACTACTACCACCCTTAGCCAGGGGGGCTGGATGCCTACCACTACTACCACCCCCACTCATAGGATGGACAATGCATGACACAACAAGCACACCACAACCTAGGGAATGCAAGATTAAGACATCCCCCCCCACCATGACAAGCGTGTGAGCAGGCTGTGTCAAATGCCTACAACACCGAACATGACATTGAACATACAATGTGACCCCTAGCACATGTGCCACACATATATGTGTGTGGCACCCACAATGCAAGCAGCCCATGACCATTGTGGCAATGGGGCCTAAACCCCCATCATCACAGTGACCAAAAGGCAAGTGTGGGGTCCATAGCTGAAGCACATTTTGACCATTGTGGCAATGGGGTCTAAACCCCATCATCACAGTAACCAAAAGGCAAGTGTGGGGTCCATAGCTGAAGCACATTTTGACCATTGTGGCAATGGGGTCTACACCCTCATCATCACAGTGACCAAAAGGTAATTGTTGACAAAGAAAGAGCTGCAACTGCCAAACTGCATGGATCATTCCTGGTCACAGAACCAAAAACTCATCTGTGGCAAAGTAGTGTATGTGTCCCATTGCAACATAAATTGGGGGAGCCAAATACTGCAGTGCAAATGAAACATTCCTTTGGCCATGTGCAGACAAACAACACCCATGGTGGCTGAGACCGTCAACAGTCATCAATGACACAATGACAGAAGTGACCATCAGAATGCAGAACCACATATTTGCACCAATGGGCACACAAATGCAGATACCCTGTGGAGACAGCAGATGTGAGGTGAACAGATACCATACCATGGCAGCAATGGGACACACAAACCATGATCACTGTGCTGACCGATGACCTAGGAGTCCCAGGGACAGCAGGGGAAACACACCAAACAACATACAGCCAATGGCACACCCAAGATATGCCAATGCAGTGGTGCAGATGCACAAACACAAACAGGCAGACCAACACTGTCATCATACACAGCAGGTGAGGGGTGGGGGTGCCATTGTCCCCAGGCAACAACACAACACATGAGGAGAGCTGAATACCAATCATACAGATGTGCATACACTGCCACACTAAGGTAACTCATGGATCCAAATCCCCTATGTGGGCAAGCAGGCATTGACAGGTGAGAGGGAGCACAAAACACACATGTCACACAGGCACGTAGGAACAACAACTGACACAGCAAGTCACAGACACACCACAGCACCACCCCCAGGGCCCCCACAATGTGGTGACCCTGGGCTGAAGAAAAATACCACTGTGATGACAAAGCTAAATGTCGTTCACACTGTGAACCACAGTCAGGTGTCCTGAGCAACTAACTACCATCACACCTACACAAGCACAAATCAATCAGCATGGCCAGTAAGCCAAGGCCAACATGGAGGCAGGGGACTAGCCGGGCAACAACTCTCATCTGCACACACTCAACACCACACCCCTCGACCTCCAACAATGTGCAGCAGTGAAGTACACATGCACTGGTGACATTGCACATGCACCCATTACTATTCCAGGGTGGTGGGTGGGAACCAAGGTGTAGAAACACATCACACATGGACACTCAACAAGACTCCTGAATGTCTGACACACTGCACACTACGCTGTACATGGACATGACGGCAATACCACACCGACCAATGGGATCCCAGCCACAGTCACACACCAATGAAGAAACCAAGGTCACCCACAAAGAACACACATAGACAACAACCAACATTGCAGCCCGGACCCTAAGGAGTGCCAGCAGTCACACACACAACGTGTCACAATCACTGAAAGATAACACAAACTGGAAATCACATGACAGGGGCAAACAACAAGTGCCAAAGGGAAACCTGACTGTGACCCATCTGCGTCAGCACACAAACTCTGCCCTGACAGCAAACACACCTATGGGTGACACCCTGATGACCAGTAATGTGCCATGCACCCACATCACAGAGAACACAGGGAGAAGACTTTGGGGGAACATAGCTCAAGTCAGCAAGCATCACAAACAGGTACAACACTAGGGATCACAGCATGCGCAGATGAATGGAAGTGAACACACAGACATGCACATACAACACACACCTTGGGCGCAGGCAATGTCACACGTGTACACACTGCCATGAGGGGACTCCACTCCTGTGTGAGGAAAGCTGTGCCATATGTTGCCTCAGTAGGGCCCCATCATGTCAGCTGAGCACTTGGTCACACAATCAACAATTAGCACCAAATGAGGGCTCCCATCACATCAGCCTGGTCATGGATGTGCCAACGGAATCATCAGCACAGATCCAACACACTTGTATAGCAATGTTGCACTGACTACACGGATGAGTCCCTCCCCATTGATGCCCAAACCTGCATGTCCACTGGAGATGGCAACACGGTCAGGGAAGTAGACAAAAGCAACGATGGCAGGCACAACAGATGTGCAGGGGTGGAAGCCACAGATGTGAAATTGCCAATGTAAGTAGGAAACCCATTGCCAAATACTGAACACATGACACCCTCAGATGCTGCTATTGATGACATGGATACACCACATGATAGGACACATTCCCCCTGGACCACATGGGTTCCTGCACAGTAACACTTCATAATCATGAGACCAGATATCACCATCACTGCAGCAAGGGCATGGTTAGCTGCACCAACAACATGTACATCTGAAGCATGAGCACTAGAGAAAAGAAAGTTGCTTTATTCAGCATATGTGTTGTTTGAAAACGACGTCCAGAAAAATAGAGCAAAGGCCAATGGCCAGTCCATTGTCAAAGTTCAAACAGGGTGACACTGGCAGATGTCACCCTACGCATGCCTGCACAATACCAGGGACAATCCACTAGGAGGGGCAACCGGGGGGCAGGCCAGGCACCGCAGGGACAGGATCAGGGCTCACCAGGGGAGTCAGGGAAGGGGTGGTGGGTGCTGGAGAGCCACTGACAACTGCAGTGGAGGTGTCTGACATGGTGTGTGCCGGCACAACTGGGGGGCATGACACAGATGTCGTGGGTGCCGGCACAACTGCAGTGGACCCTGCAGATGGGGTGGACAGGTCCGCCACTGCAGTGCCCAAGTCAGACAGGGCGGTAGTGGACTCCACTGCAGTGCCTACCTCCAGGGGAGGAGAATGGGGAACAGGCAAGGTGGGTTGGACAGAGGGGGAGGACACCCTCACCACATCAGTGGCACAGACAAGCGCAGCGGGGGGTGTGGTGCTGGGAGAGCAAGTGGCAGGGGGAGAAGGCCGGAGCATCTTGGGGATGGTATATCTGTGGGTGGGGGAACCTGGGGCAGGGTGTGGTGGGGGCACCTGTGCAGTGGGGGCCTGAGGGATGGAGGACGGAGACCTTGTGCCTGAGCTGCAGGGCGGTGGCGGGGTCTTGCTCTTAGCACTCCGGGGGACTTGCGGGTGGGGGCCTCAGTCCGTCTGCGCCTGGGGGAGGGTGTCCGGGGGCGAGGGGCACTCTGCTCCGTGTGGGTGGGCTTCCTCTTCCCCCGGGATGCTGGAGCAGCTTCATCGGTGGGGAAGAGGCCGAGGTCACAGAGGAAGAGCTGCTGTGACTTTGGGGTTGCAGGTGAGGCAAGGGAGGGTGCTTTGGAGGGAGAGGGAACTGAGGACTGCGCAGTGCATGTGGATGCGTGTGTGTGTTCCAGGGCCCCATCCCCTGTGAGTCTGGCTTCAGTCCCCTGAATGTGCTTGCGTGTGCGTTTTGTCATTGGCGTGTGTGTCAGTGTGCTGGATGTGTGTGTGCTGGTGTGTGCCAGTGTGTGTGTGCCTGGGATGGGTAAGGTGCTGGGGAGTGTGGATGGAGCAAAGGCAGGAGGGGTGAGGGACCGTTTGAGGAGGGACACTGCTGCCGTCAGGGAGGAGTCCATGGACCTATTGCCCCTCTGTAGGTCAGACATGCCCGATGAGATGCCCTCCATGAACGACACCAGCTGAGTCAACAGCGCGGTGTGCGCATGGAGGACACTCAGCATGGCTGTCTGCCCTACATGGAGCTGGCGAAGGAGGTACACAGACTCCTCACTCAGGGCAGCAGGGGACACAGGGGCAGGGGGTGCGGTGCCTGGCCCAAAGGAGACACGCTCCCGGACATGGGAGCCTCCACGGACCTGGGGAATGGGAGCCGATGGGAGGGCGGTGGTGGTGCTGGTGGTGGCGGGGACAGCAACACTAGCTGGGGTGTGGTGGCTGCTGACACCCGCCTCCACAAGGGAGTCATCCTCCGAGTTGCTCTGGTCCTCAGCTGAGGTGGATGCTGCTGAGGACTCCTCGGTGTGGCTCCCTCGCCCTCCGTGCCACTGGGTCCCTCCGACCACTCTCGGCTGCTGACCCAGTCTGGCTCTCCGGCTCCTCCTGGTCCGTGGAGCTGTCCCCTTCCGTGGCCGTGGATGTATCTGCAAACAATGGGGAAACAGACAGACATCAGTCACCTGCACATAACGCACACACCACTGTGAGCACAGCACATCACAGAGCAAGCCCTGGCATCATTAGTTGTACATTGCTAAAAGTGCACTAATTGAACAGGAGAAGTCAATTGTCAGTCTGATGCCAAGCATGGCACTCACATCCCACATGGCCTTGCACCCATCTGTCTGGTGTCTGTTGGATTGCAACACCCCAGTGTTGACACATGCACCAAGTACACAGTAGTTGGACAGTGCAGAGGACACGGTGTGGACACATCACAGCTCTTGCCACTGAGTCAGTACAGGTTTACGGATGTAAGGGATGCCCAGAGTCAAATAGGAAATGCATGTGATGCATACCAGCGACAGACACCATGATGCACCCATGTCCTGATAGCCAGCGCCACTATGGTGTGCATGTAGCACATGTCACTCCCCTGCAGGATCACCAATCAGTAGACACATGCCATGGCGGAGGCATGACTGCAAAGTCATACATCACTGTCTCAGTGATGTATGACTTTGCAGCCAGACAACAACACTCTGCACTGTGTCACAATAGTAGGTCATGGGGAATGCAAGTCCTGGAGCTGCACAAGTGCACATGTACATCCCCCCCACAACACATCCTCTTAACCCTCATCTGTCCAGGTCATACCTATTGGACATATGGGAGACCTGTGACACTACCCTACATGTCAGAATACAGGCATTGTGTAAGCAATGGACCCACCCATGATGCCCACCACAGAGTCAGGGAAACAGATGCTGTCTCCCACCTTGAGTCAAGCAAACTGCAAGGACACAGTCCTAAGTGACAGAATTCCCTGCATGTAAGGGCCACACCTGGGTATCAGATGAGGAGTGGGCAGTGCACAATAGAGGGACATGGCTCCTGGACAACATGACTGCTGTACTGTGGCAGTTCAACCTGGCCCGAGGAGGGCACATAACATGTTAGACAGAGTACACAGTGCAGTCTTTGACTCACCCCCTCCTTGCTGCTCTCTGGCCTTCAGCTGCCCATCCAGGTCTGGAAAGACCACCGCCAGGATCCTGAGCATGTGGGGGTCAGGGTCCGTGTTCCGCCCCTCCTGCGAGGAGGCGACAGCTTCAGCTGGACCCGTGCAATCCTCCGGGTCCAGCCCCGAAGGTCCTGCCACCTCTTTTGGCAGTTGCGGATCCGGCGCTTGTAGACCCCCACGGACCGGACAGCCCGGACGATGTCCTTCCAGATCTCATGCTTCCGATGGGCAGAAGCCTGTCAGGATGACAAAGTGATAAGGACATTACTACACATGCAACATATCCGTGCATGACACAGTTGCATATACATGTCGCAATCACAGGGGCACATGGTGTACCCAGGCAGTGCACGGCTGCCCATGGACAGTTTTCCAGAAGTCACTACATGGTATCATAGCATGGGGAGTAAAACCCTGTTCAGAAGCACTGTCACTGCACCATACCTGTCCAGTGCAAGTCACTACACACTATGGGGGTGACAACTACTCAGTGAGCCTGCTAGCCAGTGGTGTGCTGACTCTCAGCCTTGCTAGTCAGACAAAATGCACATTCAGAAAGGCAGTGCACAGAACACTCACCTGCTCCCCTGGTGTCCCATACAGCTTGCTGTACTGTGGAAGTAGGCTGTCCAGCAGGGCCTGGTTCTCTTCAAGGCTGAAGGCTGGGGCTCTCTCCACAGTACGTGCCATTGCAGGGTCCAGAGGGGCAGAGACAGCAGCAGTGCAGTGGCAGATGTCGTCCTGGAGCATGTAGTGCAGGCAAGTGGGCTCTCAGGGGAACATGCAGCAATATATATGTGCTGGAGAGGCAGATACTGTCCCTTGTGTCCAAAGTGATAGGTCCAAGTCGTTTGCATCTTCTGAATCTGGCCAATCCATGGAATAGCAGCACCAAAACACGCCCACAGCATCCTTCAAATCTTCAACTTCATGACATACATTATTTTGCAACATTGTTGTGGGTGACCAACTGATTTTCCAGCAACCGACTCGTTCGAATATTCAAAAACGCGTCCGTTGCCAGGCAAGCCCATTGTCAATGGGTGCGCACCGATCGGTCCATTGCTGTTCAACGCGCACAGGGGTACAACGCGTACCCGCACACATTGAAAGCAATGGGCCGGCCGGAGGCACCGATCGGTCCATTGCTGTTCAACGCGCACAGGGGTACAACGCGTACCCGCACACATTGAATGCAATGGGCCGGCCGGAGGCACCGATCGGTCCATTGCAGTACAACGCGCACAGGGGTACAACGCGTACCCGCACACATTGAATGCAATGGGCCGGCCGGAGGCACCGATCGGTCCATTGCTGTTCAACGCGCACAGGGGTACAACGCGTACCCGCACACATTGAAAGCAATGGGCCGGCCGGAGGCACCGATCGGTCCATTGCTGTTCAACGCGCACAGGGGTACAACGCGTACCCGCACACATTGAATGCAATGGGCCGGCCGGAGGCACCGATCGGTCCATTGCAGTACAACGCGCACAGGGGTACAACGCGTACCCGCACACATTGAATGCAATGGGCCGGCCGGAGGCACCGATTGGTCCATTGCAGTACAACGCGCACAGGGGTACAACGCGTACCCGCACACATTGAATGCAATGGGCCGGCCGGAGGCACCGATCGGTCCATTGCTGTTCAACGCGCACAGGGGTACAACGCGTACCCGCACACATTGAAAGCAATGGGCCGGCCGGAGGCACCGATCGGTCCATTGCTGTTCAACGCGCACAGGGGTACAACGCGTACCCGACACATTGAATGCAATGGGCCGGCCGGAGGCACCGATCGGTCCATTGCAGTACAACGCATCACTGTACATGTGACTGGCATATGTCAGCATGCCTGTCTCAGATGGACATATGCCAGCCACAGATAGCTCCCAGGGAGTGAGGGGCACACCTACATCACGACAGCCTGTCCAAACCTTATCATAAGGCATGTAAGGCTGCATTTCCTATTGTGTGTATGTTGGTGTACATGTTGTCCTGTGGGTGTCACCTGTGGGCAGCCACCCCCAGGCTGTGCACGTGTTCATGGGGACAGGATCATGGGTGTTACGTGTACGTGACCACTGTGATGTGCAACTGTTCATATCTGTGCATGTGCCATGGTCACATTTCACAGTGGTGTTTGTGTATGTCATGTCACATACCCCGTGAGTCCCATGTGGGACGGTATGTTTGAGCCAGGGTGTCCCAGTGGCACAATAGTGATGGCCCTCCACAGTCTTTGTGCATGTAGTGTTTACAATGTCTCTGATTTCATGTGCACAATGGGAGACAGTCTCCACATCCACGTTGTGTGTGCATGGACTCTGATGTTGTGCGTGTGTGTCACAGACGTCCATGGCTCTCCTGCCATGGCAAGTGTGGCCACTACCTGTGGGGGTCATGTTTGTTTTGTTGTGGTGTACACATGATACTCCAGGTGATGCCAGTGTCCATGTGGCATTACAGGGTCCCTGGGAATGTGCCTGTCGTTGAGCTGTGGTGCCTGGGGCACATCTGTCCTCACATGTCACTGGGGGGTGACTGTGACACAGCATCATGATATCCAATGGGCCAACCTGGGACAAATTGATGCCACCTGTAGGACCGTGTTGACAGATGTTGGCCATGTATGTACCATAAATGTCGTTCCGGTACTGCACACTTCATGTAGTTGTGCCTCATGATGATGTATGTTGGGATCTTGAGTGTGTTCAATGCCGCATATGTGGGGTGACTGACGATCTTGCTTACTTCTCCTCTGCACTGCAGGGCTCCTGCTGTCCATCGGCCATTCCCAGACCTGGCAACGATGGTGGAACGGGACAGCATCCGACGGTACCGCTTCACCAGGCAGCTGATTGAGGATTTGGCAGTGCAGTTGTCCCCACATTTGCAGCCTGGCCGGCCGTATCCTACAGCGCTGACCCCCAAGGTGAAGGTGATGGCAGCCCTACACTTCTTTGCCACCGGTACCTTCCAACATACTGTGGCGTCTGCTGGTGGGATGTCACAGACCATGTTCAGCCGTGTGCTCCGCGATGTTTTGGCGGCAATGTTGCTCTTCCTGAACCGGTACATCTATTTCCCTAGACTGCGACGACTCACTGACGTGAAGAGTGACTTTTATGCCCTGGGGAGGATGCCGCATGTCATTGGCTCCATTGATGGGACACATGTGGCTTTGGTACCACCACAGGCCCAGGAGCAGGCCTACAGGAACCGCAAGCACTACCACTCGGTCAATGCACTGGTGGTGTGTCTTGCAGACATGACCATCACACACGTGTGTGCCCGTTTCCCTGGTTCAGCACACGATGCCTTTGTGATGAGGAGTAGTCGCATCCCCAGGTTGATGGCACAGATGCAGAACCAGCGTGCCTGGCTTGTCGGTGTGTACTGACTTTGTGCCATTGTGTGTGATCTGATCTGTAGTATTCCGCCCACTTTTCCAAGTCAGCTGATGTGCACTTGTCTGTCCGTAGGTGACTCGGGATACCCCAACATGCCGTGGTTGCTGACACCCCTCAGGAACCCTGTGACACCTGCCCAGATGCGCTACAATGAGGCACATGGTCGGACCAGGAGAGTGATTGAGCGGACCTTTGGTCTCCTGAAGAGCCGCTTCCGCTGCCTGGACAAGACCGGAGGGTCCCTCCCATATGCCCCTGCGAAAGTGTGCAAGATTATCATCGTCTGCTGCATGCTCCACAACCTGGCAGTGCGGAAGGAGTTGCCTCTCATCCAGGATGACGATGACCAACATCCGCCACCTGTGGAGGATCCTGGCCTGGACCACGATGCCAGTGACGATGATGATGATGATGGTGATGGTGATGTCCGCACACAGCTCATCACCAACTTCTTTAGCTGAATGTGAGTATCCTGAGGTGTCATGTGAATGATGTGAGTTGGCATGATGTGTGGGTGGTGCTCTGGTGCTGTTGGAGTGTGTCCATGGGCTACTTGACAGGATGTGTGTTGCGATGTGTGGTGACAGGTGGGCTGTACTCCCCAACAGTGTTGACATGCTAACTTGGTTCTGGGTGGGTATCTTGTAACATGTATTGTGCATGAGTTTTGCTGTTCTGTCCTGTACTGCATTGCTTTTGACTGTGTGTCATTTCTGTCCTTCACAGGGTACTTTCAGATTCGTTTGGTGAACTGTGTCCACCGACGACGTGATTGCACATCCAGGCTGGTAGCTGTTGTGTCCCTACAGGTGATGTGCGCCACACCCATGGACTTCCTTCTGTCTACAGTTGTTGACTGTGTGCCCGCTACCAGGTGGGGTTACCTTGCATCTGTAGTGGTTACGGCATGTTGCTACTGTGTAATAAACCTGTGCTTCACTTAGTGATGTGCGTTGTCTGTGGTCACACATTTGACTGCCATTTGCTTACTGCACCTGTGGGCTACTTGACTACAACTGGGAATGGGTGTGGTGTCTGTGCATTGCACCGTCTTCCCTGGCAACATCAGTGTAGGCAATGAGTCAGATGGCCTAGGTGTGTATGTGTTGTGTAGCCCTGGTGGTGTGTCTCCCTCATATGTGTCACGTTGCCTGTACTCACATGCCTGTGTTGTCCTTGCTGTTGCAGTTCGCATACACTGTGTAATTTTGCAGTTCATCATCCCCATAACAGCACCCACGTTGGAATCACGACAGAGGCAAGTATGGTGTATTAGTGTGTTTATTGTGATAATAGTGCATAGGATGGATTGTGCTGTACATGAATCTTGCAATCCCAAGTTCCTAGATGAATAGAAAGTCCAGGTAGACAGGATCCCCAGTATCGGGGCCACTGTTGTCTGACACATTGTTCCAACTTATACTCCCCATGCAATGTGTGGGAGTAGTGTTGCCATCAACAGGGTGAACAGTCTGTGCACAAAGGCGAAAATCCAGAACAGGTTCAGGCTTCCTGGGAGTTGCGCTTGGCCATCAGCCTCTCACTTTCCCCTCCTCGGACGACCCCTCTTCTTGGGGGGGGGCCCTCAAGTGCAGGCTGCTGCGGTGCAGGGGACTCTCCGCCAGAGTCCTCCTCCCTCCCTGTGGCAGTTGCAGTTTGTTCGGTACCAGATGTTGTTGGCACACAGGGAGGTGTGGACTGGTTGCTGTTCATCTGGCGGAGGCATTGTAAAATGTCCCTGTGCACCGCCGTCATCTCATGTAGTACATCCCACTTGGACTCCACGCGGGTCATGTGGGAGTCCACACGTGACATGTGGGAGTCCACACGTGACATGTGTGACTCCACTTGGGACATGTGGGAGTCCAAGCGGGCATGATGGGCAGCCTGCTGCTGTTTGATGTCTCTGAGGAGCCCCACTACCTGGCTGAGCTCTCCGGTGCTGGACTGGTACGCATCAGCTATGCGTACCAGTTGTGGGTCTTCATGCACACCAGCAACGTCTGCAAGCAGCGACCTCTGTCTCCCACCCCTCCCACCACCCCTGCTGACATGTGCAGTGTGTGCAGTTGCACGCACAGATAACCCTGGTCCACCTTGGGGGTTGGTGGTGGTGGTGGTGTCCATGGCCCCAGGTTGGTCCAGGGTCACTGCGCTGGTGTTGTTCCTTATTCTGTCCATGTCGGCAGGGATGGTATTCGTGGTGACAGTCGTTGGAGGGGTGGGTGCAGGGGGTGCAGCTGGTGGACCTGCTGGTGCTGCAGCTGGTGGTCCTGCTGGTGCAGCATGTTGACTTGCACCGGATGTGCCAGGTTGTTCTTCATCGTCCGAGGAGGACAGAGGCTGTACGACGCCAGTGAGCTCGGCATCCTCTTGAGCCTGGGACTGGGACTCCTCAGCGTCTGCTGCTGTGTCCCTATCATCACCTGTTTTTGGGAGACACAAACAATGTATGTCATGTTTCTGCAGGCATCAGTGGTTGACACACCTGACAGTTGTGACTGTGCCTCGGGGTGCGGGCCTGTACATTGTATTGTCCTAAGTCGTCACAGTCAGGGGTTGATATTGGTGTGGCACATTGTCCTGCATTATTTGGGCATTTCTATGTATTCTCTGGGGTGTGAACATGGTCTGCATTGATTGTGTTTGGTTGACAGCCAGACCTCCTTCCCACCCACCCACCCACCCAGTCAGTTATCCCACCATGGAACGTGCTTGCATTGCAGGGAGTGTAAGTTGTCTCTCAGGATGTCAGTCAGTGGTGTCCTGCTGTTTGTTGGTGCACAGTTGGCAGCAGGGCCTTGTGCTCCCCACAGCAGTAGCCAGTGTCAGCCATCTTGTGAGTCCTTCTCCACTCCCTGTGATGTGAGCATGGTTCAGGGTGGTGTTGATGGGACAGTTGTGGGGGGGCAATATGTGTGACTGCGACTCCCATGATGCTATTGGCTACACTGACTTGGCCAGCATACACAGAATTCCTTCCTTTGAGTGGTCTTCACTGTGTGTTGGTGTTGTTGTGGTGGCTACATGTGTGGATGTGTGTGTTAGTTCTATTTGTGCCACTGCCTAGCTGTAGTTGTGGTTGTGTTTGTACATGTGTTGGCACAGTTGGATGTGACTTTTTTGATGGCATGTGTTGTGTTTATCTGACTGACATACACATTTTGGGATGATTCTGTTCTAGTTGCTGTGTAATTGCTATGTGTGCATGGTTTGACTCTCCCCTTGACAGTGATGTGTGTGTTTTGTGGCAGTTTATTGTGTACATTTGTTGTGTACTCACCAGGCTCTGGGATGTTCTCTAGTCCATATACGCTCACTGGCGGAAGGATGGCCCGCACCTTCTCCTCCCAGGGCCTGAGGTATATTGGCTTGGCAGGAGGGCCACTGCCGGTCTGTTGGCTGTTGCTGTAGTCTATCTTCAGCAGGTCCCGTACCCTCCTGCGCACGTCATACCACCTGTTCTGGATGTCCGTCTTTGTGCGCCGACATGATGATTGGGCGTTCACCCTGTTGATGATCCTCTCCCACATCTTGGTTTTCTGCGACATGGGGGTCTGTTGGACCAGAGTGCCAAACAGCTGTGGCTCCACCCTGAGGATCTCGTCTACCAGGACTTCCAATTCACAATCTAGGAACTTGGGATTCTTCTTGGGGGGCATGGTGATGGGTGGTGATGGTGAGTGATGTGTGTGTTGGTGTGCAGGTGAGGGTGTGTGAGTGTGTGTTTTGCTGGGTGTATGTGAGGTAGGTAGTTGTTGGTGTGCTGATGGTGTGTGGCTTGTGTGAGGGATGAGCTGTGGGTGTGTGGTTGCTTTCTCTTGGGTGCTGGCAGTGAAATGGCATTTGCAAAGGCTCATGGTAGTGATTTGTGTCCTTTATATAGGTGGAGTTGTGGGTGTGTCTTTGTTCTCTGTCCCCACCCCCCAGTATTTATTGGCTTGGTAATTGCTTGTTTGGCCTTTTTTTGGGTGATTTTTCCTTTGTGCTGTTTGTGTATGTTGGAACGTTCTTGTGACCGAGTCGGACCCTGCATTGGTCTCGTACGGTGTTTTCCGTTTCGTTCACGCTGTGTTTGTGCAGTTTTGTATGCTGCGTACGCGTCGGTCGCGGTGTATTGTGTTGCTTCGGCTCGGTTTTGTATGCGTGTCGGTCGTACGGCTTGTCCTCCGTCCGACTCGGTCGTGTTTTTCGCGCCTTGCATCGTACTTTGCGGGTTGGAGTTGGCGGGTACGATTCGGTCGGATTTGTTCCGGGTGCGTGTCGGTCGGTTGGATTCGCGTGTTTTTCCGGCCGGATTGCTATTTTCCGAGCGGCTCGGTCGGTCGGCTTGGTTTCCTGACGTGTCGGTCGGATTTATCGCGGCTTGCATCGTACTTGGCGTGTCGGGCGCCACTGGTACGTGTCGGTCGGTATTTTTTCCGGATCCGAGTCGGTCGGTGCTTTTTCCGGCCCGAATCGGAATCGGCCCCTAAGTCTTGAAGGAATGTAAAGCAGCTTGTTTTACCAGTCTATAATCTCTTGAGTGACCAAATGAAAGAGCACCACACCAGGTATATATTCAAAATATATGTATTTATTGCTAAACACACCCTCTAGTCTCTTTATGAGGCTAGAGTTCGAAGTACATAAGTTATAAGTTATTAATTCACAGTAATAGCACAAATACACGTTTGGGCCCTAGGGCGTACCAAACCATATACCAATAAAGTGGTATGCGAACCACGACTGAACTAGACACTAGGCCTAGAGCCTCTAGAAGTGCTTGGACCACAAGGAACCACCCAAGGTAGTGACACAGGGGACCCACGGGAGACGTGTGCAGTGTAAATACACAACCGCGATACGCCGTTAACTTCTATGGAGAAAGTCGGGATCGGGAAATTAGAGAAAAGGGACACTTAAAGAGGACTAGGACAAAACCCTTTGAGATCTAGGACTTTGAAGAGTCTCTACCCACGGGAGCACCGGAGTACTCGTGTTACCTCACCCAGGAAGCCGGGTGCATAGGTGCCTTTCGGGGTCGGGTTTCGTCGTCGATTCGAATGGCGATCTGCTGCAAAGTGCTGCTGGCGGCCAAGAGAAAAGTGTCCGGGTGGATCCAAGAGTGGATCGGAGTTCTGAAGAACCTGAAAGCAGAGGGGACAGAGTCTGGGTCACTAGCCAGTGACCAGGAAGGCGATGGACAGATGCCCACTGATGTCGAGTGCTTCAGGTGCGTTGACGGTCGTCTTGACTCTTCAGCCACGAGGTCCAGGAGGTGTTGTCGGCGACCAGGAGCAGGATTCGGGCTGGTACACGATGTCTGTCGAGTGCTGAGGTGTCGGCGACCGGATTGGACCCAACAAGCCTTGGCAACGGCAAGTCTCGGTGAAGATGTAGATCGTCGATGGTGCAGACCAGCAAGGTCTGTGGAACTCACCCAGCGAGGGTAAGTGAGGGCAGGCCTGGAGCAACCAGGATGCCAAGTAAGAAAAGGATTGGCCTTCGTTAAGGGCTACTAGCCAACGGGCTAGCGACCGCGAAGGAGCCTCGTGACGCCGCACGTGGATCTGGCTTACAGGACACTCGTGGAGTGGGGGCCAGTGATCTTCGGTGCAGGTGGTGCTGGAGGCTAGGGCTACTCGGAGCCCAAAGCACGACTTCTTGGGAGACCCAGAAGAGGATGCACTTGCAAATGTGCTCGGTGTCCAGGGGTCACGGTCTCAAGTCACCCACGATAGCCACGGGCCTCAGCTTTGCTGGGGACTCAGGGTAGCCTCGGGGAAGTCTGAGAATCCACCTCTGGTGATGCGATGACTTCGGCGTCCGACGGGAGCTTCAGAAATGCGAACCGGACAGATGCTTCTTTGGTGCCTGCCAAGCAGGGGAGTCACTCCTTGACCCCAAGGGAGATTCTTCAGTCCTCTAATCTTGTCGTAGAGCGTCGAAGGTCCAGGATTCAGTTTCAGAGTTTCGTCCAGGTATAATCTAATCTTGCTGTGGCAAGGGTTCCCCATTTTAACCAGTAAAACAGGGAGGGACTAACTCTATGACCCCACCTATGGGAGGGTCAAGGGAGGGGTGGCTACACCCACTTCCCTTTGTCCAGTTTCGCGCCAGAGCAGGGGCAGGTAGCCCCTGAGCTGGTTTGAACTGGCATATGCACAGAGGAGCCTTTTGCTCCCCAGTGCAGGACTTCAAAGCACTCTAAGAGTGCACCCACCCAGCCCCAATACACATTATCCTGTCTGGGGAGGTGGTCACACCTCCCTGCAACAGGAAACCTATTGTCCAGGCCTCCCCTGCCGGAGTTTCATCCAGCAGCAGGAGGCCAGACTTGTGTCTGTGGCAGCAGCATCCATTTTGTGATGCAAGGGCTTCAGAAAGAAGTTACCGGGTAAGCCAGAGTTAACATGTCTTTCCCTCTAGAAGGGTGGAATGCTACCCCCGCCGCCAGGATTGGCGGGGGGGGGTAGTATTCCAAGATGTTTGACACCAAACACGACATGTTTAGGTGCAGCCATTCCAAAGTTAGCATTTTACCGCGAGGATATAATGCGCTTAAGAGTATATGGTCAGGCTGCACTACAAACAGCATCAGAGATGGTCTCCGAACGCTGCAGAGGGGCCCTGCTCATGCAGGGGCACCCTCTCACATAGGAACCATGCACTCTGCCTTTAGGATTGATAAGGCCTGCCTTAGGAGTGACTTATAGGTTTATATGTGTGTATGTATTTAGTGATATAGGTAACCTATATCACAGTAAGGGGTGCATGCACCACCTTACCCAGGCTGCAGTAGCAGACCTGTGGTGTCAGTTTGGATGGCCTTCCAGGGGTGGCACAATACATGCTGCAGCCCCTGGTAGGCCTCTGAGGTACCTATGCCCTTGGTACATAGTATACCATATACTAGGGACTTATAAGGGCACTCAGATTCCAATCAGAGATGTGCCTAAGGCACATGGAAACCTTTTACAGAGAAAGCAGATAGACTGGGGCCCTGAATAGCAGGATCCCAGTCCAACTAAGTCATAAACCAGCAAAACACCATAAAAAAAGTGGGGGCAACCATATAGTCAGATTCCACCTTCCTACATAACCCCCCAAACGAAAGGAGATAAGGCTAACCTTGGCCAGTTGAGCCTTCATTGACTAAGTGGTCATATAAGGAAGCACCTGCACTAGCATGGTTGCCCACTGTCTTATGGTCCACTAAGCAATCCCTCACCCTAAGGGTATGAGAGGGTCTCCACCATGGGGAATCACTACCTGTGGTGTGCTTAGGTAAAGTACAAGGCTGGTGAGGTGTCTGAGTAGGGAAGTGAGGCCCTAGGAATGTTGGCCTCAGCTTCCTCAGATCACTGGTCACCATGTATGCCCGTCTTTCCATGACTGAGTTGCACTTTGCTCTAAGGGTCAACCTTTGGCTGCCTACAGCTGGGGGTTGGGTCCCTTTGGATGGACTACTGGAGGGACATGGCAGGTTTGGAACCTTCTGGTCCCAGGTTTGCCCTTGCCTACCAGAGTCCTTCTGGGGGAGGTCCCTACATAAAGGTATGGGGGATCCCTCAGTGGGTAGAGGAATTTTCACCTGGCTAGGGCTACTAGACTGGGTGCCCCTAATCTGCTGATGGGGGCTTCCTCTGGACAGGGGGCCCTGGGGGTCCACTGACCTCCCTGACCTCTGCAGCCCTGGGCTGACTGAGGCAGGGTAGAGAGGGGCAGGTTACCTGCTCCAGACTGGGTACCACCTTGGAAGGGTCCTCTGCCATCAGGGGTGTGGCCAGGCCAGGCCTGACTACCTCTGTGGCAGTTCCTTCACTAGGGGTAGGGTCAGTTCCCTGAGGAGGCTGACCCTTACCTACTGTCTGGGGGAAGAAGACTTCTCTTCAACCCTTGTGCTCTCTTTTGGGGGAGAGTGGGCCATTCTTCCAGGCTCCATCTCTCCAAAATCTTGGGCTGGGGCTGTGGCCATTACAGCCCCACTAACCTTTACAGGGACGCCCAACATCCTAAGGTGGGTTTGGTGTTCAACTTCAGCCCAGGCTGAAATTTCCAGATCATTGCCCATCAGGCAATCTACAGGTAAGGTGGGGGACACTGCCACTCTCTTTGGGCCTGTGACCCCCTCCCAGCTGAGATTGACTATGGCCATGGGGTGATCTGTTCTGACACCATCAATGTTGGTCACCTGGTATTTAAACTCAGGTAAAAGCTGGTGAGGGGGGACTAGTTTCCCTGCCACCATGGTGACACTAGCCCCTGTGTCCCTAAATGCCACAGCTTTCTGACCATTAATCATTGGCTCCAGTCTGTACCTGCCCAATGCTATGGGACCCATGGTAAAGGTGGCAAATCCTATACCACCATCAGAGTCAGAGGAGTCTGTTGAGGGGTCCCTGTCTAAACTAGGGCCCACCTCTGTTCCTCTTGCAAAAGCACCCAACTTTTTGGGTGCACTACTCCCAACTGGAGGATTACTACTGGTAGTACCAGGAGGGGTGGTAGTAGTCGTGGGAGGAACATTTTCTTTATTGCCAATCCTGGGGAACTGGGATCAGTTTTCCAGTGCCCAGGCTTTTACAGACATGGCAATATGGTTTCTTTTCAGGAGAGGAAGGAGTTTGGGACCCACCCCCAGAAGAGGAATTTTGGGGCCCTGTAGGGGACTTATCCTTAGATTTATCCCCACCTTTCTCTTGGGACTTAGTAGAATCTTTCTTCTGGTCACCACCCTGATTTCTAGTTTTTACTCTGGTTCTGACCCATTTGTCTGCCTTCTTTCCCAATTCTTGGGGAGAGGTCAGATCAGAGTCCACCAGATACTGGTGCAAAAGCTGGTTTTGACAATTATTAAGGATCTGCTCCCTCATAATCAAATTGTACAATCCTAAAAAGTCATGCACTTTGTTGCCATGTATCCAACCTTCCAGAGCCTTTGTAGCACAATCTACAAAATCAACCCAGTCTTGAGTCTGAGCTTTTGGGTGTCTCTGAACTTCAACCTATACTGTTCAGTGGTTAGGCCAAACCCATCTATCAGAGCACTCTTCAAGACTGTGTAATTGTCAGCATCCTCTTCTCTTACAGTGAGGAGCTTGTCTCTACCTTTGTCTGCAAAGGAGAGCCACAAGATTGCTGCCCACTGCCTCTGGGGGACCTTCTGAACTTTACAGGCCCTCTCCAGTGCAGTTATCCATTTGTGGATGTCATCCCCACTCTGGTAGGGAGGGACAATCTTGTTTAGGTTTCTATGGTCATAAGACCTCTCCCTATCTCTAGGGATATTGCTGCCACCATGGGACTCTAGTCCCAACTTTCTTCTCTCTCTAAGGAGATCTAGGGATTCCCTATCTAAAGCCTCGGGGAAGTCTGAGAATCCACCTCTGGTGATGCGATGACTTCGGCGTCCGACGGGAGCTTCAGAAATGCGAACCGGACAGATGCTTCTTTGGTGCCTGCCAAGCAGGGGAGTCACTACTTGACCCCAAGGGAGATTCTTCAGTCCTCTAATCTTGTCGTAGAGCGTCGAAGGTCCAGGATTCAGTTTCAGAGTTTCGTCCAGGTATAATCTAATCTTGCTGTGGCAAGGGTTCCCCATTTTAACCAGTAAAACAGGGAGGGACTAACTCTATGACCCCACCTATGGGAGGGTCAAGGGAGGGGTGGCTACACCCACTTCCCTTTGTCCAGTTTCGCGCCAGAGCAGGGGCAGGTAGCCCCTGAGCTGGTTTGAACTGGCATATGCACAGAGGAGCCTTTTGCTCCCCCAGTGCAGGACTTCAAAGCACTCTAAGAGTGCACCCACCCAGCCCCAATACACATTATCCTGTCTGGGGAGGTGGTCACACCTCCCTGCAACAGGAAACCTATTGTCCAGGCCTCCCTGCCGGAGTTTCGTCCAGCAGCAGGAGGCCAGACTTGTGTCTGTGGCAGCAGCATCCATTTTGTGATGCCAGGGCTTCAGAAAGAAGTTACCGGGTAAGCCAGAGTTAACATGTCTTTCCCTCTAGAAGGGTGGAATGCTACCCCCGCCGCCAGGATTGGCGGGGGGTAGTATTCCAAGATGTTTGACACCAAACACGACATGTTTAGGTGCAGCCATTCCAAAGTTAGCATTTTACCGCGAGGATATAATGCGCTTAAGAGTATATGGTCAGGCTGCACTACAAACAGCATCAGAGATGGTCTCCGAACGCTGCAGAGGGGCCCTGCTCATGCAGGGGCACCCTCTCACATAGGAACCATGCACTCTGCCTTTAGGATTGATAAGGCCTGCCTTAGGAGTGACTTATAGGTTTATATGTGTGTATGTATTTAGTGATATAGGTAACCTATATCACAGTAAAGGGTGCATGCACCACCTTACCCAGGCTGCAGTAGCAGTCCTGTGGTGTCAGTTTGGATGGCCTTCCAGGGGTGGCACAATACATGCTGCAGCCCCTGGTAGGCCTCTGAGGTACCTATGCCCTTGGTACATAGTATACCATATACTAGGGACTTATAAGGGCACTCCAGATTCCAATCAGAGATGTGCCTAAGGCACATGGAAACCTTTTTACAGAGAAAGCAGATAGACTGGGGCCCTGAATAGCAGGATCCCAGTCCAACTAAGTCATAAACCAGCAAAACACCATAAAAAAAGTGGGGGCAACCATATAGTCAGATTCCACCTTCCTACACCAGAGACTGGGCCTGTGGAGGTTGGGGCACAGATGAAGGCGTGACTCGGGTCAGGGGATAGGTAGGCACAGCCCTGCCGAGAGCCACGCATCATGGGTTAATCTAACGCACTTTAGCTTAGCCTCCGCATTAGCGCACTCGAACCTTTTGTCACGCATATTCAGAGCTCCTGCGCTCACACCCAGTCACAGGAGACGTGCTAGCCCAGGCTGTTTGCCAGTCCGGAGCCTGCAGACTTTCTTTCTGTGGGCAGTCACTTCATTCAGCTGCTGGATCTGAAAAGGCATGCGAGGAGGTGTTTTCAAAAGGTTAGAGCAGCATGCTCAGCCTTACACTCCTGTGTGGGTTCCCACTTGCCTGCACTTTACTGCTTTAAAAGGGGGGTTGTGTAAGGTTGCCACCAGGCCGGTTTTATACTGACATGCCTGCTATTTTAATGTTCCCGTTGGTACAAAATTTGGAAAACTCTCTTAGAGCCGGCATTTTCCCCCCTATCAATACATACTTTAGACACCAATTGTAAGAAGGAAACACTTTAAAATATGTTCTACAGCAACCCTAATGACCCCTAGCCGACAAAGTAAACAAAGACAGAACATGTTAAAAAATGAGTACAGGCAATTTCATATAAAGTTCTACCTAAGAATCATGTCCGGGTCTTTGCAGAATGTTAAAAAGTGAGCAGGTGGCCGGTATTTTTTCCTGGGAAAGGTGGCAAACTTAGGGATGTGTGATGAGGATTTGACTGGCGCTATGCAGCTGGACCCACTCACAGAGGTTCATCTCATGGATGTAGCACTGGCAGCTGAAGCGGCTGACGTACACCAGCAGCACAAGATGAAAGAAAAGGAAATTATTGTCCAGAACGCTAAGCCCAGATAGGCAAAGGGGTTTGAATGGTGGGAATGAGAGGAAGGAGAATCTAGTTTCTGGTGCACAAATAATCATTGGCACGATCATTATACTTACTATATCATGAGAGGCAGCCATAGACTTGTGCAATAAACCTGACAACTTTTGTTTTTATGTCATTCCAGTTATATTTTATTCTTTCTTTTAAAACTAAATTTATTTAATTTATTTATTTACTGTTTTATATAGCGCGAACAAGACCCAGAAATGGGTATCAGAGCGCTTCACATATATATAACATTGTAGTTTTAAACAGTATCAGAGCGCATTACATATATATAGCATTGTAGTTTTAAACAGTACAATTGAAACCTATAAATGGTTGCAGTCGTCTCAATAAAAGTGTGAAAACGAGGAAAAACATTTGTACAATCACTAATACAATTAGAAAGAGCCTAGGTTATTAGCTTATAATACATTTGAACTTGTTCTGGGTATTCACAATGGTGACAGTAGGAGTAGCAGTCCTCAAGCAGAAATCTCAGTGCGAGTAAGGAACAGCGAGATGCACCTAGTAATAGAGTGAAGAGCTCCATCTAGAGTCTGGTAACGGATGAGCTTACAGAGAGTTACTCAGCTGCTGAGTGTTCTAGTGATCAATCTGCCAACAGTTGGAAACAAGATATTTGCATTACCTGGTCTTTCCAGGCAATGTCGCACTGCTGCAAGCATTGCTTTTGAGGGATTACGGCACACTGGATATATATATATTTTTAACTCGCCCTGAATGACAGGTTCCCCAGACATATTACACCTCACAGAACCTTGGTTGATGGATGAATCTCTGCCACATATTCTGGCTGCCCTCCCCGAAAATGACTTTCTACTTAATTCAAATAGCCTTCAGGGTAAAAAGGGAGGAGGAGTGTCTGCTGTTATAAAAAAAAAGTACATGATTTTTAACAAACTCAATTCCCATGGTGGATAACTTACTAATAAAATCTGCATCTTCCTCTAGCTCCCTACTAATCGGCATCTTGTACAGATCTCCAGGCTACATGCAGCAATTTCCACAATTCCTGGCGGACTCTTTAGCCCCTCTGACCATTGATTATGTGAACATTTTGCTTCTAGGGGATTAAACTACTGGGCGAATGAGGAGACAGGTGGTCCTTCCGCCATGGAATTATCCGACACTCTCACCAGTTTTAACCTTGCTCAACATGTGAATGAGGCTACACACGTAAAATGTCATATATTGGACCAGGTCTGGTTATCCAACCCAACCATTTTGGACCTTTCGTTTTCGCCTTGCACATGGTCAGATCACCAGCTTATTAGGTTCTCACTTGGTGGAAACCTCCCCCCTTGTCCAAATTCCCTCTCTAGGAACTGGAATAGAATAAACATTGAGACATTTTGTGATACCCTGGCACTCTCCCTTCCTACCTCCACTGAGTACCTGGAAGAAGCTGAGGTGGCATTGACAAACTGGCTGACTGTAGCCAGCGATACTCATGCCCCCTTACAAGAAATACAAAATTCTCTACACCATGAAGCATCCAAATGGTTTTCGGAGACTTTAAAAATTGCTAAATTGGAAATTTGGCAAGTTGAACAGAAATGGAGAAACTCCTACACACCTGAATTAAAAGAAGCTTTTGTTCAGCATTTGAAAAATTATAAAAACATTAATCTTACAGGCAAACAAATTTGCGCACTCTGAAAATAAAACTAAGGTTATATTTGAGACAGTCGAGGAACTTTCAAATCCAGGCAAAGGAACCACACCTGTGGTCTCCTCTCAAGAACTATGCAATGTCTTGAACTCCTTCTTTATAGAGAAAATAAGGATGATAAAAAATAGTATTCATCCCAGCTCTTTGATTACGTCATCTTTACCTGATGATACTATCCCTTGGGTTCCATCGGCCTGTCCAGCAGAGACTGCTTTCAGGAACGGCTGGCTAAAGTCAAATCTGGGTCTCCCAATGACATCTGTCCCCACAAGATTCAAAATAAAAAAAATTCCCATTGTCCAGATACTGCCATCTCCTTCCTTAACCAATCTCTCAGGCAGGGAAAGGTCCCTCATTCCCTCAAGAAGGCTGTGGTACTCCCCCTCCAAAAACAAAGCTGGGGAGGATCCTACCAATCTGAAAAACTACAGGAGCATCTTTTTGCTTCCTTTTTTGGCAAAAATACTCGAGGCACATAAGTCCCAACCCATTAGTATTTTTGGGGGGAGTCTGCTTTATCTTGACCCCCATCAGGTCGGCTTCTGTCCCGCTCATTCAACAGAGGCAGTCATTTTGGAAGCTTTGGATGATTTAAGGGAAGGAGCAGATAAAGATGTTACACAGGCACTGGTCTTTTTGGAACTCTCAGCTGCTTCTGACACGGTTGACCATTCCTTTTTGATCGACCCCGTCAGAACTGCTGGCTTGCAAGTCACCGCCCTTGACTGGATGAAGTCCTTCCTAGAAAATCGTACTCAGGATGTGAGCCTTTCTCCTTTCTGCTCGCCAAAAGTTCAACTTGGCTGTGGAGTGCCCCAGGGCTTCTCCTGCTCTCCTCTCCCGTTTAATCTTTATTTCCGACCCCTGATACATTCTTGCAGCCGTGAAAGGTGAAGATATATTTTTTAATTTCAAATACTTTTATTAGGTTTTCCATAATAAAGCAAAATACAAGATACTTCGTAAAATATACAAACTGCACACTTAATACAATGTTACAACTGGTCAAAGCATAAAACTGGACAATATTACCACAAGAATTATTATTCCAAGCAATATATAAACAAAAAATGTAAATATAAAGCACCAATAACAATAGGATACAGTGCATTTCTAGATGATCATATTAAATTTATGAAGAATAATAAAAAGAAAGAAAGAAAGAAAGAAAGAAAGAGAGAGAGATAGAAACAAAAGAAAAATAATGAAAAATGGACAAAGGGTTTATATAGAAACCATTGAGAGGCCTACTGCTCCAATTGGATATTATGTCCAAATACATATATGGAAAATAAAATTCTACAATATCAACGTTTTTTTTTTTTTTTTTGATTTTCAAAAAAACCTTTATTAAACAAAATTGCATGGCAAAATTACAAGATTGCATCATATCAAAGCACCATGTACATGAATACAATATATTTCAGCGAGGTTAACCTTGAGTACAAACCGCTGGGAAGCGATACTTAAAAGAAATAGTATAAGAGCACCAGGACAGTGGGACGAGTCATGATAAGAAGCACCGTAAACAAGGGGGAGGGGCGGGACAAGCTGAGGGGAGTGAGATCGGGGGGCAAGCTGCTCACTGACCTTCACCGGCGGCCGCCGCGGGCGGAGCGCCGGCGGGGAGCACGGGAGAGGTCGCCGGGCTCTGGGAATTACGACTTAGGAGGTAAGACACGAGTGGGCCCCATATGTCGAGTGGGCGGGATCTGGCTGGCATGAGGTCCCAGAATTCGGACAGGAGAGTCTGGCAGCGCGTTGCATCCTCAAGCCAAAGGGCGACCCTGGGTGCAGGCTTGCGGCCCCAGCACATGGAGACCCTACGCCGCGCAAGGACAAGTAGCATAGCAATCAAGCGGCGGGAGGCTTCTGGCCAATATTTTACAAAGCCTAAGAGGCAAAGCGGAGGATCGGGCTGGACCGGCGACGAAGTGATCTCAGAAATGGCGGCACAGACCTCACGCCAGTAAGCGGAGACCTGGGGGCACAGCCAGGCAAGGTGGGAAAAATCAGCCGCAGGAGGAGAGCAGCGCAGGCATCTATCATTGGGAATAAGTCCCATCTTGTGCAGCTGGACGGGGGTCCGGTATAGCCTATGTAAATATTTAAAGTGAATAAGGCGCAGACGGTAATTTGGGGACAGGCGCTTAATCTGATTGCAACAATAAAGCCAGTCAACTTGAGATATTTCCATACCGAGGTCCTCATCCCAAGCCACGCGCGCCCGGTCGGTGGAAATGGAGGAGGCTGCTAGTGTAAAGGCGTATATTTTAGTCACTAGCTTCCGAGGGGAGGGGGACGAATAAAGGAAGTCGACAGTGGCCATGGAGGGAGGGGGCTGGGGAAACGAGGGGTGTAGCTCCCTGCAGATAGCCCTGAGCTGATAGTAAAGTAGGGTATCCATGGGGCCGGAATCAGCAGCGAGAGAGAAGCATGTGTTCCCAGGGTAGAGATCCGCTACTGTAGACAGCCCTAAGCGAGTGGCGTGTTTAACCATCCCAGAAGTCTGGAGAGGAGGGAAAGCCGGATGATGAGCGATTGGCATCGCATTCGCAGAAAGCATACCAGCACCGGAAAATCTGCGGAGCCCCTCCCAGGCCGAGCGCGTGGTCTCGACCGTATCGATCTCAGTGCGTGGGAGTTTCGCTGGGGCGAACAGGGCGGTCGTGAGCGGTAACGGGGCAGCAAGATCGGCTTCCACCGCAACATGTGGCTGGAAGGGAGTGGGATGGAGCCAAAAATGCAGAAAACTGGCCTGAGCACTAAGGGTATAGAGTTTAAAATCTGGAGCGCCAAGACCGCCGCGCGACATCGGAAGAGTGAGAATGTTATACGCAATCCTAGGCTGTCTACCAGCCCAGACCAAAGAAATGAGCAGCAAGCGGACTTTGCGAAAAAAGTGGGCGGTGAGAGGGATGGGAATGCTGACGAACAGGTATAAAAATTTCGGAAGCACAACCATCTTAGCGATTGCTATTCGACCGGCCAAAGACAAAGGCAGCCGGTTCCAGAGGGGAATCTTGGACTCAAACCAGTCCACAGGACGGCCAAAGTTCTCTCCATAGTTCATCCACGTCCCTGCTCAGCCAGATACCCAAGTATCAAGTGGGGCCCGACGCCCACACGAAGGGGTAGTCCGGGGTGAAAGGCGTCGTGGCATCAGTGAGAGGGAATAGCACGGACTTATTCCAGTTCACCTGTATGCCGGAGTAGCCACCAAACCGTATCACCTCACGAACCAGGGGGCTGAGGTTTTCCTGGGGGTTGCGGACATATAGAGTGACATCGTCCGCGAACATGGAGACTAAAAGGGCACGAGCCGCGAAGCCAATGCCTCTCTGGGTGTGATGCTGTCGAAGTCTGGCCACAAGGGGTTCCATCGCGATGGCGAAAAGCATAGGTGACAGCGGGCACCCCTGCCGGGTGCCCCGCCCGATGGAAATGGGTTCAGATATTTGACCGTTGATCCGGAGCCGGGCAGTGGGAAGGGTGTAGAGAAGTAATATTTTGCGTATAAAGAATGGGCTGAAGCCCAGGCGAGGAAGGAGATAAAAAAGGAAGGGCCATTCTAGGGTGTCGAAGGCTTTGGTGGCGTCAAGCAGGGCGGCCACTGCAGGAAGCGCTGGGTTAATTTGATGAAGGACGGAGAAAATGGTCCGGAGATTGTGAGAGGTCGCGCGGCCGGGGATAAAACCAGACTGGTCCGGGCGGGCAATGTGCGGCATGAGGAGGAGAAGGCGGGAAGCGAGTAATTTGGCGAAGATTTTATTGTCCGTATTAATTAGTGACAGGGGGCGATAGGAGTCTCGCACCTCAGGGGGTTTGTCCGGTTTAAGGAGTAAAGTGAGCATAGCCTCGCGAAGCGAGGGGGAAAATTGACCGTTCTCGTAGGACTCATTGTACATGGCGGCCAAGTGTGGGATCAGAAGCTGAGCGAAGGTTTTGTAGAAGGAAACTGGCAGGCCATCCGAACCAGGGGCCTTGTCGCCGGGCATGCCATTTATAGCGGCTAGGATTTCTTCTTTAGAGAAGGGCTCATCGAGAAATTCCCGGTGAAGGTTGTCGAGCCAAAGGAGCTGAAGGGTGACAAAATACTGGTAGAGGACCTCACGCGGGGGGCAGATCCAGCCGTGTACAGTTGTGTATGAAAGACTGCAAACCGCGCCTTGATTTCCTCAGGGGAAGTGGTTCTAGCAGGGCCACCATCCTGAAGGGCATTTATATAGGACGCGGCGCGAGGTGGGCGGAGGAGGTTGGCAAGAGTTTTACCAGGGCGGTCACCCTTACCAAAGCGGCGCGCTCGCGCCTCCCTACCGAGGAACGAGAGTTCCCTGTTGGCCTCATCTGCAAAGTCGGTGAGCTTCCCTCGAATCTGGGCTAGCGTGTCAGGGTTAGGGTCCCGAGAGTGAGAGGAGTCCAAAGATTTAATCTCCATTTCCAATTTGTCGAGGGTACCGCGGATAGAGCGTAGGACACCAGACTGTTTGGAGATGCATTCTCCGCGAATGACGGCTTTAAAACCCTCCCAGAGCGTGGACGGGGAGTCAACTGTACCTTTGTTGAGCTCGAAATAGTTAGTGATCGCGGTTTGAATCTCGTCGCAGAAGACAGAGTCTCGCAGCGCATTGGGGGGAAGCTGCCAGGAGAAAGCGCGACAAGGGAAGTGGGGGAGACGCAAGCAGAGACGAACAGGCGCATGATCTGAGAGGGTGCGCGCCATGTGATCAACAGAGGTGAGCCAGGAGAGGGCATCCGGAGTGGTAATCCAGAGGTCCAGACGGGACCAACAGCCACGGGTGCCAGTGACGCACGTGCCCTCGCGAGCCTCAGGGCGCATGTGACGCCACGCGTCAAAAAGGGAGTTATCAGTGAGAATGGAGCTAAGGAGTGCAGCAGCGCGCGGGTGGGGAGCGTGGGGGCCAGAATGATCCAAAGCGGTGGACAGTGTTACATTGAAGTCACCTCCCCAAAGGAGCGCAGCGGGGCCCAGGGACGAAATATGGTGCCAAACTTGCGCAAAGAAGTCCGGGTCATCACTATTGGGACCGTACAGCGCAGCGACTGTCAGTGGTTGGGCCTGAAGGGTACCACGGAGGATCACAAAGCGCCCCCCGGGGTCAACAACTACCTGGGAAGTCTGCCACGGGAGCCCTCTGCGTATAAGGATGGACACCCCCCGAGAATAGTTAGAGTAGAAGGAGGAGTGTGTTTCGCCCCAGTGCCGGGAAAGAAGTCTGGAGGCAGTCGCGGGGAGCAGGTGGGTCTCCTGTAGAAGACAAATGTCCACCTTGTGCCGGATGAGGTGGGCATGTACCAGGCGCGCCTAGCGGTGGTCATTGAGGCCACGAACGTTCCAGGTCCAGAAAGTGGTGTCAGTCATGGTGCCATATTAAGGAAAATAGTGTCGAGGGAGGTGGTGAATGAGGAGGAGACCTCGTATAGATGTATAGAACGGTGCGGCATATAGTGAAGGGAGAAACACAGTGCAACAGCATTGAAGTGCAATAAAACAACACGAAATGTGCCAAGACAAACAAAACGGCCTCAGAGGGAGACCACAAACCCCAGGAACCCCCCACCATACCACCCACACCAACCCCCCAAACAGGCTGAGATTCCACCCACACCCACCCCAGGGACCCACAACTGGGAAGGGGAATGTCTATGTCCAAGGAGGGAATCATCCCGTGGAGGCATGGCGTCGCTCAGCATACACCCCTGCCAAGGCGGCCGGGTGGCCAAGCCAAGTGTCGTAGCAGACATCAGAGGAAAGAACGACAGAGGTTCAGAGGCACCTTGCCCAGCGCTTAGCTGCAAAAAGAGTAACCCTGTGGGACAAGGAGATGTTAAGTGAGCCAAGTCAAAGCATGTGAACCGGCAACAAGAAGGCGGACCAGCAGAAAGGATAATGGATCATGCCAGTTCAGTCATTATCGCTCAAGTTGCGGTCAGCAGTGGCTTGAGAATTCACAGGCGAGGATCGATGCGAACGGTCTAGTTTCTTAGCAAAGGCCAGAGCGTCCTTAGGATCAGGGAAAGTGAGCGTCTTGGAGCCTTGTCTGACTCTAAGTTTAGCAGGGTACGCCAAGGAGAATGAAACTTCATGTTTCTGGAGGATGCGTTTCGCAGGAAGGAACTCGCGGCGGGCAGCCTGCACCGCCATGGTGTAGTCGGGGTAAAAGGACAAGGTGTTGCCCTGATGCCGGATCTCGCCCTTCTCCCTGGCCGCTCGGAGAACTGCATCGCGGTCCCTGAAATTAAGAATTTTTGCGATGATTGGGCGAGCCGGCAGGCCGGGGCGAGGGCCGAGGGAGCGGTGGGTCCGCTCAACGATGAAGACCGAAGAAAGGACCTCGCCAAATAGTTCACGGATAAGTTGCTCAACAAAGTCCTTCATGCGCAAGATATTGGTGGATTCGGGCACGCCTGTGATGCGGAGGTTGCTCGTCCGGGAGCGCGCCTCCCTATCCTCGTTTTTGTTTCGTATCAGCTCCAGTATCTTGTCCATTTGAAGAAACTTTTGACGATCCTGGGTGGCGGCATCTTCCGCGTCGGAAACCCTCGATTCGACATGAAGCAGGCGGGCGTCATGAGAGTCCACACGGGACTTAACCGTGTCCAGACGAGACGACAGCTGTTCAAGTTGGGCCGCAATACCAGAGACAGCGGATTTAACTTCCAGCATGATGGATTTCAGGTCGTCCTCTCGCGTTGAGGACATTTCCGTGGGAGCAGCAGGGTCACCCCCATCAGTGACAGCGCCATCTTGGCGTGTCTGCCGGCGCTGGTCAAAGGCTATCTTTGGCTGTTTGGGGTCAGTCTTCCCCATGTCCGGGCGGAGGCGAGTCGGGAAGGCGGCCAAATGGTGAGAGGAGGTCGCAGCCGGGAGACGAGATGGCAGTGCCCCCAGGTGTAGAGGGCGCGATCCGGGTGAGTGAAGAAAAGATCAGGCGGGCAGGGCGAGGGGGTAGCGGTGCAGGCCCTAAGCGGGCGGGCGTCAGCCAGGTCAGATGCGGGGTGTCGTAGAGAAGCCGCAGTCCGCGCCCCTCACAATGGCGACGTATAGCAGGTGCCCAACAGGTCCGAGGGTCCCAGCAGAGGGTAGCGAGGAGGGCGGCGCGATAGCGCCGGTGGGCCGGCGAGGGAGCGCGAAGAGCCCGAGGTCAAGTACTGCCCAATGTGAGGTGGCTTTTGAGGTGTCCGTCCAGGAGTAGGCAGCGCAGAGGAGAGCGCAACTGCGGGGGCGTCAGCAGCGGGGAGACATGGGGGGCATGTAGCCTCCGGCGCGGGGCCAATGCAGCGGAGTCAGCGGGCGAGGGCGCTGCAAAGATATCCCAACATCGGTGGTGGAATAAGAGGCTCCGCGGTTTGGCATGTATACCCCCAATCCCGCCGCGTAACCCCCGCAGCGATAGCGCCTACCCCAGGCGGCGAGTGTCGAGCAGCAGGTGGGCACCAGAGGAGAGCCTCGGGCGCGTGGCCGGCAGCAGGCCCCCAAGGCCGGGTCCAGGTGGCCAACGGCCGCGGGGCCCGCACAGGAAAGTGCTCAGGCAGGTGTAAGGCACAGCGGGAAGGACGTGGTGCCCGCCGGCCACGACACCCGGCACAAGCAGGCAGTTAGGCAGCTGCAGTGGAGGATGGGCTGGAGGCAGACACCAGGCAGAGTATCGGCCACAGAGGCCGGCTGCAGGATGAGGCAGAGGAGCCGGCAGTCAGGAGGACGAAGCCGGCGAGCGGCAGGACAGCACCTGGCAGCCGCGGCGGAGCGCAAGGGGAGCCGGGGGCAGCGCCGGCGGAGGACAGAGCAGCGGGGAGTCGCGGGAGGCGCGCCGCCCCCGTCGCCCGACTCGGGAGCTGTGGGCCGTTGCGGCGGGCGCCAATAGCTGAGAAAATGGCGCCCGCACTGTGGGAAGGCCCGGGCCAGACGGTGCGGCTCGCGTGCCCCCAAATCCCGCCACAGGGTACCTCCACGGCCGTAGCACTCACCGGCTCCGGTGATCCGGTGCTGAGGGCCGTCCCCAGGCCAGCACTCCAGGCGCGATGGGCCGCAGCAGCGGAGCAGCAGCGAGGCCGGGCCGCACCAACGGAGGGGCTCAGTCTCGAGGTGAAGGCCGATTGCGGCTCCACAGCAGCGTAGGGGGCCAGGAGTTACATCAGGCGGTGCCCCAGGTCGGGGTGAGTCCGGATTGCATGGCGCCAGGCGGATGCGGTGTGGTAGTCTGCAGGATCATGGCGGATGTTAGGCTTGGCCGGCAGAGCCCACTCAGAGTGTGGCCATCTTGCAGCCGGCTAAGCCACGCCCCCCTACAATATCAACGTTTAGTGAACGCAATACGATTTTGGTCCAAATAATTTTTTATGGATCTTTAAGAAAAACTTATACTGTGAATGAAGAGATAACAAAAAGAACCGTTTAGAAATATTACCTATGAAATGATCACGGTGGTTTATGAGTGGTGAAATAAATATCTAAAGAATTCCACATAGACCTGGTTGAGGGTTTCCATGGAGAATTCTGTAGAGCGATATTATCTGCGCCCCTGAGATGGATAATCCAGTTCATCCATACCTTATATGAGGTCTTACGTGTGTCCTTCCAATTATTTAGTACCATTTTTAGGTCGAGCCTCGAGTAGCGCGCAAGCGCTGCTTAGAGGCGAAGACTTATTGTAAGTGAGTTTTCAAAGCAGTCCAAGAAACGCTCGTGCGTCGTGGCTGGCCTTTTGAGATGGGTACGCGCGGCAGACATGTGTTTCCAATTATCGTGCGCGATAATTGTAAACACATGCCGGCAAAGGCCATGACGCACGAGCGTCTGGTCAGCTGAGCAGGCTGCCGCGCTCGCTCGCCCTCGCCCCCGCTCCTCTCTTGTTTTAGATGTAACTCTGTTCAACACTTATTTTTTCAATTTAACCCATGACTATTTCAACTGAAAAAAATGTCAATGCTTTCATGGTTAAGTTTTGCCTGCACAAATAAACCAAACGATTGCCGAATGTATTTGCTTTGCTGTGAGGAATATTGTAGGAGGAAAAAGTTGAAAATTATCAAACTTCCACGAAACAATAAGCTGAACCCTCCATCAATAAGGAAAGTTGGTATGTGTGCACCAAGATATCACGATTAACACACACACTTGGTGCTTCCTTGTAAAAGTACGCTTTCTGTCCAAAGAAAGCCTGACCAGAGAGCGTCCCAAATCAGGGGGGCTTGCTTCTAAGATACACACAAGGGGGCCGCGGCCGCCCCTGCCTGACGTCGCGATGACGCTATCAGGCTCCTCCCGGTGCGGCAGCGGATGGTGTCGCTGCTGCTGAGCAACAAGTAACGGGAGCCGAGGCCCGGGTTATCTCAAAGCCGGAGAAGCTACAACCTCCTCGGCCACTGCAGGGCGAAGAGAGGCCCCGGCTGAACGTGCAGTCCCGGGGGACCCGTGCACGCGCTGCCTGAGCGCCCCGAGAGGCGGCGGACGGCGGCAGAAGGTGATCTGGGGATGGAGGGGTCTGTGTTGTCCTCCGGCCCGAGGAAGGCGCCGCGGCTTCCAGTCACTGGAAGATCCGCGCGTCTCCCTGTGGTCGAGTGTCTCCTTCTGTGTCGTTCTGTTGCCTGGGGGAGGAGGGAAGCTTTCCGTTTGAACAGCAGGTATTAGAAGTGGGAGCAAGAAACATGCCCGAAGGCGCCTGTTTACTAACATTCCTGCCTCCTTACCCACACGCTTCTTGCTGCGCCTTGGAGTGAGGGTTTTCGGGGAGGATGTGGTGCAGATGTGCACAGAAGTTTTCCCTCTGTGATGCAGCAGTACTTTTGCAGCGAAAGAAGCCAAGACTGATGCTCATTTCATGAAGTTTTTCTGTGCCACTCTGCTTATACGAACTGACATTTGTGTGTGTAACAAGTCGTACAGTGCAGCACAGATAATTGCTTTGTTTTACCCAGATCTTGTTTTGTTTCGGGTACAGTGAGGCGTGGATGGTCACTGGTAGTTACTGCGGTGTAGTTTATCAATCGTATGAAACTGTAGGTGTACCGTAATGGAGTACGCCGGTACAGGGAAGACAGGTACATCACGCAGTGTGAGCCCATCCATTGTGGTACAGTATAGCAACGTGACAGTAAATATTGTGGTTTGGAGTGTATTATCACTCAGTATGATCGTTATTATCCCATAGGCTTCAGTGCAGAATGGCTGCAGGCCAAGGGCGCTATGAGACATAGTTGAACAGAACGCAGTGTGAAAATATATAGCATGCTATATAGTGCGGTGTGAAAAAGCGCAGTGTCACACAGTAGTAATGAGGAAAATCCTCATTGAACAGTAAGTAGGGCCGGCATTTAGCATGGGCGAGGTTGGGACAAGGCCGCCAATATTCTATGGGGCGCACGGAGCTATTTGTATTACGGTAATGCCAACTGCAGCAGCATCCCTGTCACCTTTCTCCAGCCTTGTTTTGGTACCTGCGTGCTCGTTTCTGTCTGATTTGCCAGTTTAAAGTGGTTCTAATCCCTCATTATCACACAGTGGCACTATTTTTACCCCACCCCCTCCTTACCGTCTCACCCTCTGCTGACACACACCAAGAAAGCCACCATCAGCGTGAGGCAGTGATTTAAGTGCGCTGGGGGAGGTCCGGGTATGTTTGCATTCAGGGCCAGGACCTGACCAGTGAAGTCAAAAGCGCCCCCGCCTCGTTTAATTCGCTAGCATCAGCAAGGGTGCCACATTTTTCTCCACTCAGGGCGCTAACTTAATAAAGCGCTTTGAGTGTATGTGGAATAGATCACAGGATGCTGCGAGGGCCCAATGCAGTTTGTCTGATAACCTCTTGCTTTCTGTAGACCTTGCGGTCTTACTCATTACGCAGGACTGAACTATGTAAGTAAAATTACCTGCCATCCTCATGTTCACGTGACAGTCTTAAAACGTCTTTCATTCCTGCCAAACGTGAGTCACGTGACATCCGCTCCAGGGAAAGTGTGGCCCGGGTCAGAAGGGTCTAAAGGCACGGGAAGGATGAGCTGTTTATGGGGCAGGGAGACTTGTATCCACATGAGTAGGTAGAGGTCATACAGGGGATTTTTGAGGCCTTCATGGATAGCAGAGTAATTCAGAGCAGGGAAGAGGTGAGAAGGGTCAGCTCGTAGTGCAAAACAAAGCACTTTAAGGTGTCTCCTCTGACTTCCTTCTGAGAACAACGTAAGTGGTTCGATTGCCAGTCAGAAGTTAGACAACCATAGTGTTTTATTAACCGAACGTTATCCTTTTTTTTTTAAAGAGAATTGTGACTTTGTTAAACATGGCCTTATTTAAAATTGCAAGAATCAGTACCAACGATTTTACTTATTTGAAAAACAAATTCCATGCTTTACATCTAATATTAATGCTGTAGTGCACAGTCACACTTTTTTGTACCATATGAGGACACTACGTGTACCCTTTGTGGCAATTCCAGTAGACCAGTTGTAACTGAATTATAAAGGTCCAGATACAAGAAGAAACAAGCATTGGCATAGCCAATAGGTCTCGCCTTTGGGACCTTATAAGTGTTTTGCAATAATGTTGGTGCCCCAAGGATATTGTGATGCATAACTAAATACTTATAAGGACCGAAAAGCGAGACCTATTGGCTATGCCAATGCTTGTTATGGCTGACGTGAATAAAAGGTCTAACAGGGCTTTATCTGCATCATTACATGTATCAACCGTTAGAAAACCCGTTGTTAAAGTGGTGAATTCTCTTTTTCACTCACATTTGAATAATTTTGAAAGGAAATCAAAAACGTTATCCCAAAAGGTCAACACAGCCTTACAGTGTAGTATAAGATGTGCTAAATCACCAGTTTCTTCTTTACAATTCCAGCAAATCGGATCAACCCGAAGATGTTGTGAGTGCAACCGAGCAGGCGTCCAATATGCCTTGTATAGAAGCCAAAGTTTAGTTTGAGACAGTACAGGGGATATTTTGTTACGGGTTGTAGAGCTCCATACTGGAGGCCAAATAGATTCAGGTAATGGGTTAGAAGAGTGCATCTCCCAGAAAGCTACAAGGGTTTTGTTAAGATTCGAGGTTTTGGGGCGAAGGAGTTTGTAAATGTGTGATACTTGGTGGCCTAGCTTATTAATCTGTGCCACAAAAAGTGGTAGGGATGGAGGCGAGTTATGTAATTTGGCTTATGTTAGTGCCGTTCTAACTTTTAAGAAGTTATAAAACTCAATGTTGTCTAATTTGTATCTGGATTGAAGATCCGCAAACGTAATGGGATATGATGAATGTTCTAGTTGATAGGGAAAGAATATACCCTCCTTGATCCAAGTATCAAAATTTAAACTTTTCCCTTTATATAAAATATTACGATAATGCCATATAGATTCCAACTTAGATCCCTTAATGCTTGACTCGAGTTTCTTGACTACCTTTAGTAGTGCCACTTTCGTATTTTTGAAAATAGATTTAGACCTGGTTGGATACAATTGATTAGAAGTGAGCAGGGCAAGGGGATTAAGATTGTCAAGAATAGATTTTTCAACTTCTAACCACACCGAAGTATAGTTGATTGGAGGCGAAATCCAATAAGAACCCTGTTTGGCCAAAAATGCTGATTGATATAACTTGAAATCGGCTAAATTAACTCCACCTAAGGATTTGTCAAGCCTCAGTTTTTTTAGGCCAATTCGAGCCTTCTTACCTTGCCATAAAAAGTTTGAGAGAAGGATATCCAATTTATGGTGAAAGTTGTCTGTCAGGATAAGTAGGAGCATGTTAATGAGATAGTTAATTATGGGCGTAATCATCATCTTTATTGTTTCTATTCTTCCCCACCATGTGATGAATTTTGGTGACCATGAATCAAAGTTTTGTGACCTTTTCCAATGTGATCTTTTCATTGTGATGGAGAGTGTCAATTATATTGCTACCAAATTCGATACCTAAATATTTTATATAACCCGATTGCCACGCCAGGCCAGAGTTGCCAAAAATGTCTTTGGTACAGTGAACATTCAAAGGTTTTACCTCCGATTTGTCTCTATTAAGCTTGTATCCTGAGTGTATGGAGTATTCCCCTATAGTAAGCATCAAAGCCTCAATTGAAGGACCCGGATCATCAGTTATTATTAAAATATCATCCGCGTAGGCAGCTAATTTAACTTGAGTGTTATTGAACCCTACTCCCTTTATATCTGTGTTCATCTTAATGTCTTGAATTAAGGGTTCTAACGCTAAATGGAAAAGAGATGGTGAGAGAGGACAGCCTTGTCTGGTGCCTTGTTGTAGGGTAAAAGACTCCGAGAGCGAACAGTTAATCGCAATGCGAGCCGAAGGCGATAAGTATAGGGCCATGACCATATTTATGTATGACTCCCCCAAGTTAAACGAATACATACATGGTTTTAAAAATGACCATGAAACCCTGTCAAAGGCCTTTTCAGCGTCCAGAGTAATCGCTATTGTAGGATCTTGTTTAATCGCGGCGTTTTCGAAACATGACATAACAAGCGAGTGTTGTCATTGGACATACGGCTTTTAAGAAAGCCAACTTGAGAGTTACTTATTAAATGTGGTAGAACAGTATTAAGTCTTGTGGCTAAAATTTTTGCGTCAATTTTACAATCAACATTAATGAGTGATATTGGACTATAGTTCTTTGGTAATAGGGAATCCTTCCCTTCTTTAGGTATAACTATTATGTTAGCTTCTGTCATGGAGTCAGTCGTACGACCTTTATTAGCTATATTATCAAATACTTTCAACATAGTTGGCTGCAATTGGGCTGAAAAAGTTTTTATAGAAAGTGGCAGTAAACCCATCAGGACCCGGAGCCTTGTTCTCTTTCAAGGATTTAATCGAATTCGTCACTTCCAGTGCACTAATTGGTTTCCCTAGAGTTAGTTTATCTGTTTCGTTCAATTGGGGCAGATTCAGTCTGTTCAAATATTGGATACAATCATCTAAATTAAAGTCCTGATCGTTTTTATATAAGTCCTCATAGAAGGCTTTAAAGGCGTTAAGTATATCTTTTTGTTTAGTATGCGTTTGGTTATTAGTATCTTTGATGGACGAGATAACATTTTGGTTCTGTTTATGCTTAAGATATGAAGCCAACAATTTACCCGCTTTATTGGCTTCGCAAAGTTTAAGGGCTTTAAATTTGTTCACCCATACACCTGCACGTTCGCTCAGAATTTTATTATATTCATATTTCTTTTGCGTTAAGAGGTTGAGAATATTAGTATATTTTAATGAAGTGGCATGAGATGACTCCAGGGTTTTAATTTCATGTTCTAGCTTAACTAACTCGGAATTAAGATTTTTATTGATTTTTGTTTTAATTTCAATAATAATCCCCCTGATGGTTGCCTTCAGTGCGTCCCAAAGGGTGTTTACATTAGTGTCTGGGAGATCATTATGCTTAAGATAGACTGCAATTGCTTCTTCAATTTTCTTTTTGTCTTCAGGGTCTGATAAAACATCATTATTAAAACGCCATCTTTTGGGTGAGGGTTCATTATGACTGCCGGCCAATTTAACACTGATACATGATTGGTCAGACACTAACCTGGCCGATATATTGGAATGTTCAATTAAACGTGTGAATGAGCCGGATATAAGAATGTAATCTATTCTAGTGTATGAATTATATGGGGCAGAATAGAAAGTATAATATCTGGAATCTGGGTGTTGAAGGCGCCAGGTATCTTTGAGGTTAAATTTAGAACATATGTTATGGACTATGCCGTGCGATCTTGTGACGTGATATTTGCATGTGGATTGTCGATCGATTATCGGATCGAACGGGATGTTGAAGTCGTCTCCAACTATGATTAGATCGTCCTGAGGGATATTTCCTATAGTGTTCGAAATACCCTCCCAAAAGCTTGGATCATCTATGTTAGGGTCGTATATGTTTACAACATGTATAAGATCTTCTCCTTTCTTTAGATGAGTGACCAATACTCTACCATCACCATCACATGATTGTGATTCCAGGGCAATATTGGCTTTTCTCGCTATTAAGGTAATCACTCCCTTCTTTTTATGATCCGCTGGTGAACATGCAACTTGTGATATCCAATTATGTTTAATAAACGCAGCATCTTCCCCAGATAACTTTGTTTCTTGTAATAATATGATGTCCCCTTTAGTTTTGGCTAAATAATCAAAAATGTTCCTGGTTTAATTGGATGATTAAGCCCTTTGACATTCAGAGAAACAAGGTTGAGATCTTCTGTAATATTATATGACTTAGTGTGAACCATCACATATACAATTGAAGGCAAAATGTATTAAACACATACGTTGTATATAGTGTATTGAATAACAACATAACAACCAAATTGTTTCCAAAATACACATTAGATACATAAAGATAACTTGTATTGACTACCAACATTGTAAAGACGCCAACAGCATTTATGAAATAAGCAGCACCTAGGCACAGTTGTTTAGAAAAATCGAAATATGTCCAAAACAAAAATGAGAAAAAAATAGAAGACAGAAAGAAAGAAAAGAAAGAAAGAAACAAGAAATAACTGAGATTACCCAGGGAACAAACCACCGCACACTCAATATCATTCCGCAAACCCTGGGAATCCCCAACCTCCCTCCCCACCCTTCCCTGCATACCTCGAATGTAGGAGGTGCGACGGCAGGAGCGTCACACTGTCGAACGGAGATTTACTTATCCAAAAATGATTAAACCTTCCAGAGTATAACATACGAAAGAACAGATAATATATTGAAGGCAAACTAAATCTTGAAAATGATTATATCCAAGGGAAAAATATAGTTTCAACATTTTACACACATTAGAGAGAGATGTATAAATCAACAATAGGCAATCTCTATATTAAAGAGACCAATCAGTGTATTAAAAACTGACCAATTATTACCATTCTAGTCCCTGCTTAAGCTTATGAGTACTAAATTAGTATAAAAATAAACATCGCACGAAACAAGCAACGTAATACCCACATGGTATAAGGAAAAAAATAACCATCTAGTACGACAGAATTTGACACAGCACCCAGCATACGTGGTGAAAAAAGGCCTAAACGGAATGTGAAACTGAAATCACGACTTCCTTTTGTTGGAAGAGGACTGAGAAGAGTCCATGTCTTGAGCAGGTGGGCCTTCCAAAAAATTCGATAAATCTTTAGGATCCGTAAAATAGTGATGTCTACCATTGTCTATGATTCTGAATTTGGCCGGACCAACAAAGGAAAACTGAATATTTTTATCTCTTAATTTGTCACGTAGGATGAGGAAGCCCTTCCTAGTGTCTACTGTAGGTTTAGAATAATCCTGCGTAAAAATTATTTTGTGACCGTTCCAAAAAAGCGGACGGGTTTTACGGGCAAAGCTGAGGATGGCTTCAGTATGTTGAAATCTCAACGGTCTGCAGATGATAGGACGGGTTGTTTGACGTGAAGAAGAATTAAAAGTCGGAATTCTATGTGCCCGGTCCAACTCTAGAGGATTTAAGAATTTTATGCCAGTGAATTGAGGTATCCCGTCTTCCAAGAAGGCTATGCATGATTCCGCGGAGTCTTCCGATCCCTCCGGAACACCTAGAATTCTAATGTTGCCTCTCCTGTTTCTATCTTCAAGTTCGGCTGTTTGTTTTTTTAGAGTGGCAGTCATATCCCTGAGAGATTTTAACTCTTTGCTGGCCTGAAAAGAAACATCCTCAACATCACTAATTCTTTGTTCTGCGGATGCTAACTTAGAATTGATTGTACTCATGTCCGCCCGAATAGCAGTTAGTTCTAGCTGCATAGCGTCCGTATTTTGTTTGGTGGATTTAGCTAAATCGTGGACATTTGCTAGTTTTTTGAGAATCATGTCCATTGTACTGTTAATGTCCGCTTTGGCCTTGATGGGAGAATCAGATGGGGAGGGATCACCTTTGTTTCTTTTGAACTGAATTTTAGACTCTTTTTCTGCCATTGTAACAAACTTGTAAGGAAAGGATCCAGATCAACACGTGTTGAAGTTACCACTCTAATGATAATGTAGGCGTTAAACTGTAACGAAGCACCAATTTATAGATGAGAACTAGCTCACACGGACCGAAGCAGAAAAAATGAATGATGGTAAACGGCCTGAAG
This sequence comes from Calotriton arnoldi, assembly GCA_963921515.1. NCBI lineage: Eukaryota > Metazoa > Chordata > Amphibia > Caudata > Salamandridae > Calotriton > Calotriton arnoldi. The sequence continues at coordinate 2,311,286 of CAWUFW010001993.1, read as the reverse complement.
CAATTACCCGCACTGAGATGGGACGCAGATTTTATAATTCACAAAGTGCGCAAGCAGAATACAGAACCTTGGGTATACAATTTGGACCCTGCTATGAACAAGGAATAGAACCAGCTGGAAAGACCACTTTTTGATAAGTGACTGCACTATATGCAGAGTATGAGTTTAAGGCCTACTGAACACGTGAGACCTTACTACTTCGGAACCGGCTGATAGGATCAGCAAGCTTGGCTGATGAAATATTTACAGGCAAAACAATGATGAGAAATATAGAATGGACCGAGTGCCCCAGGAAGTTCCGAAGACCCACCTGCAGCTATCTAACTATCAGAGGTATGCTGAAGACTCAATGGCAGGGAAGTGACAGCACAAAACAATAGTGCACTATACTGGTTGTAGAAGGCACCTAGATATTGCAGAATAAGAGATGGAAGCCTGATAATGGGAGTAAGGCGCCCCCAGCTTGTGTTGACAATGAAGAAGAAAATCGGGCACAGCCTTACAGTAAAATTAAGCGAGAGCAAAATCATACAATGGTGCTGTGTTCAATAATCCGGCGCCATCTTGGGCTCAGAGACCTTTGACAAAAGATAATCTTGATCACGAAGCCAATCGTGCTGGGAAGCACTTCATGAAATTGGGCTCACAATAAAGCGCGCCTCACATGCATCAGGCGCTGTCTCAAGACCAAATTCTTTCTCGCATATCCTTAGCGCTCGGCGTCATCGGTAAAATGAAACCTCCCACGTTGCCATGAGTCCACCATTTTAGGGTCAGGCACTCTACAATACCAGACACCAGGGATTTTAGAAACGGTCCCTCCGTGCAGCGCTTCTCCCGGACTACCCGCACAGCATCCACCTAGCGTGCACAAACGCTCAGCCTTCGCTCCTCATCACCACCGCAGTCGAGATGACAATTTCCGTGTTGCACACTCATCCGCCATTTTAGGGTCAGGCCGCAACAAAAAGCAAGCACTGCAAGCTTGAAACTGGGTTGAAACGGTGTAAATACCTGAACGAAGGAGTGTCCGATCAATACCTTGTAGATCGGGTGCCTGAGAGGGTAGTTCGGGTCATTAATAGCCCTTAGATAGATCCGAGGAGCCGTCCCTCGCAATCCGCCATTTTGTGCTTCATGAATTATTCTCGGCTTGTTTCCAACAGCGATTAAATTGAAAGCAGCACACCATGGTCATCACGGTGACATCCACCGGAGCAGCTCTCCTTCAGGCAGCGAATCCTGATATTTCGGTGTGCCGCCGATCGCAATACCTCCGGAATTCGTGCATTCCGTCTCCGCTCGAGACAGCGAGACGGGATCAGGCAGCCATCGGCTCTGCCGACCAAGCCACGCCCCCCCCGAAAGGTGAAGATATTTAATTAAGCTGATGACATGCAGCTGATCCTCACAATTGACAACATGCCAAAATCCAAAACCGTCTTTCAAAACACAATGCTTTACATATGGGATTGGATGGATAATTATCAATTGAAAATGAACTCTGACAAACCTGTTAGTGATGACGAAGAACAAACTTCGGCTATTGAACACTTCTTTTTGGCCTTTGGAGATGAGCGCTCCTCCCATCCCCAAAAAAGTGGTGAAAAGCCTCAGCATCCTCAAATGAAAATGTATCTATGAAGCATCAGATAGGTGCAGTGACCTCATCCTGTTTCCAGCAACTTCAGAAAATAAGGAAGATAAGAAGGTACTTTACCTTCGAAGCGATTATTCAAAATCTTAATCGCATTAGTAATGTCCCGAATTGACTACGCAAATGTTCTTTATAAGGGACTCCCTTCTGGCCTCCTGCACATATTGCAGATAATACAAAACCAGGCAGCCAGGCTGGCCATTCGGCAGCCTAGATATTGCCACATCAAACCTTTGAGGAAAAAACTGCACTGGCTTCCGGTATCTCAGAGGTCCATTTTCAAAACAGGGTGCCTAATCTTCAAATCACTCCACGGTAAAAGTCCTGCTATCCTTTCTAACAAAATTCAGCATTATATCCCTAACTGCCAGCTCAGATCGGCACATTTAAATCTTTTGGTTGTTCCCAGTAGCAAAAGAAAGACTGGGCAAAGCCAGATATTTTGGGTCGGCTTCCCACAGTTGGAACATCTTCCTCCTTGAAATACGATCTTCTGTGACCTATGAGGGATTCAGGAAAAAACTGAAAACGTGGCTGTTTAGACAAGCTTATGAATAACTCTGACAGCAGCAGCAGCCTCCGTCTACCCCAGAACCAAGAGATCTTTTTGGTGTAGATGCGCTTAACAAATGCTCTTTAACATAACACAACATGACAGGTTTTTCTTTTTATATGTGCACGACTCTAAAGCGTTTCTTCTGTTGTTGGAACCTACTGGACAGCACCTAGTGGTGCAGCAAGGGTGCCATGTACATTCATAGCCACAATTGGGCGCATAATAGTGATGCACCTACAGCACTAATACAGGGTCTGCCCCTGACGCAGCACCTAGCTCAATTTACATTCTTCGGGAAACACTGTCCACACTATAGTTTAAGTCTGGACTTCCACATATCTTGCTTACTCTGAATGATGCTGAGGGAAGTCATGTTTTTAATGCTTGTTGAGGCAATAGTCAAATATGTCACTGCCTTGCAGAGCTTCCTCAAGCAGTAAGCATAACTCATTTAATCACACTCCTCCGGTTTCCTGCAGTGCTGGCCTAGTCAGTGGGACAGTGAGACTCCAGATTTGTAATGATACCACTGGTACGACTGCAGGACCCACTTTATACAAGATACTCAAATATGGACCTGGAAAACATGCATGTGCACCATGGCACGGTCAGACACCAAACCTCCAGGAAGCTAGCAGCATCGCACTCCATGGCACGCGCCGGCTCATCAGGTTGTTTTCTGCAGAACAGCGGAGGATGACCACGTCAGATAGTCCAACTATGTTCACAAGGGCTCTATTTTAATGAATGAAAGTAATGTTATTCAGGACGACCTCTGTTTTGAAGTGATTTTCTGATGAGCTTCTAGTGCTGAACCATGCCTGCCTAACTGAAACATGAACCCAGGACTGCACAATTGCACATAGAGAGAGTTTCTTCTAAATTGTTCTCCTCCTGTGTGACAAATGATGGATATACTGATAACAGACAGTATGCATGCAATTCTGATTAATACTGAGCAAGACATACAGCATTATCAAACTAAAGTAGTCAACAAATGACAAGTTTTTTTTATGTTGCCTCGAGATTGTTCCGAGGGTGACGTGAAGAAGGACGGTTAAAAACCTATCCAGGTACATTAGGTGTTCTGCAGGTGTTTATGGCTCTTTCTAAGCCTTTACATTGCACACAAAAGGGTAATTCTTAGATTACATTTATTAAAAAAGCACAGATACTTTATTTGACTTGCAAAGTGTCACACATAAGGCAATGAAAGGTCGCATATAAGCACGCTCCAACAATGTAAATGTCACACATAAGCAAATTGGATTCTTAACCGCTATGTAGGTAGCACAGAAAGTTCCAGGGCAACTTAGGCAGAGTCAGCCAGTAACATCTTGCCTAGCAACTTTCAGAAGTTGTAAGGTTCCCACGTGCTGCATTAGTTCATTCCCAACTTTGCTTTCTTACATTTATTTTGTTTTCTCTTCGGCTCCCCTTATGTGAGAGTTGCTTTGTCCTTGTGATTCTCCCATTTTATTTTTTTGTGTATCACTGTCGTGGAGAAGCAGGGAAGACTCAGAGTCAGTGAGCCTTTATCCATCTTATATCTTGGAGAGGGTGGTGTTCGGAAAGTAACTCAGTGCTGATGTGTTTTACAGGACTGGGCTTTCTGTGGTACCCTCCTAACTTTGAGACCGAAACCAGTGTTGAGTGGCCGTAACAATCCAGTTCGACGTCCACTGAAGTCTAGTCTGTACTTTTCTCTTTCGCCTGAGCCTCTAGCCCACTATCTTCCCCCCTTGTCTATATATTTTTGGAAAGAAGTTCAATTAAATGTTTCCAAGCTACACCTAGAGAGAAGTTTGGGATTAGCATCAAAGATGTGCAATGCTCATCCCTCAAACCTGACGTTACCTCAGTGGCACATGGAATAAAGTAGAGAAGAAACATCATTTACTGCACAGATATTGTTCTGAACTAGACAAATGGTCTATGCATAATTTATTTGTTTTCAACTATAACTGTTAAAAGAACATTTGCTGTCCCGATCTTGGTTGCAGTTATTTAGATAAAGCCACCACTACAGACACCTGACAATAAAAAAAAAGATGTAGGGATAATATTCCTGAGAATACAACAGGACGGCAATTATCTACAGTTTAGGGGCCAGTACTTTTTGTAAAACATTTTAAAACACAACTATGATCATAGACGTTTATGTGTACAGCCTACTGATTGTTATGAGAAAATGTTGGGTTACTTTCAGCGCCTTGAGACCCTCACGGGTGAGTAGCGCGCTTACAATTCCCTGATTGATTGATTGATTGGGTTATGTGCTGGGCTGGAAGTGGATTGGAATGGTGGGCGGGTATGGAATGTGGGTATCCTGAGTTCCTTGTGTGAAACTCAATGGGGGGGGGGGTATTTTAGCAGTTGCTGCCAGGCGTTGGAGCAGATAGAATAATAAAGCATTTGCTCCTTAACGTCGTGTCCGGAGTCTTCTTTCAGTGGTGGTGACAAACTATTGGCTTCAGCATCCCCTGCTGTGCCTCATTTCTGCAATTTCAGTCACTTGTGGATGTGTCCTGCCACCCCGTTAATCCCGAAAAGTACAGCTATCTGGTCGAAGCATGGCACAAAGTACGGTGATCGAGATTGAGTGTCGCCATTAAAGCACAATGGGAGCATAGAGGTGGGTGAGCGCAGTGGAGTCTCAAGCCCCACCGGCCATAGCATCCCAATCTTCAGGCATCCACCGCCTGCAGCTTGCATGCGCGCGCGCACCTCAGTGCCCATCATGAAGTTGCCGGGCCCCTGCTGCACTGATATTGGCGGCCATTATGATGAACCGGGAATTTTCCCAAACTATGCCCTAATTACTATAGAAACACACACACTGCATGTGCAATAGAACAGATATTTGGAGTTGGGCTCTTTTCCAAAGTGCGCCCTAGTTACTAAAGAAACACACACACTGCGTGTGCAACATGACAGCCATTTTGAATTGGGTCTACATCAATGTGCTTAATGGGCATTACAGTTTTAGAGCTTGTATTGACTTACAGTGACAGGCACACCTATATAATTGAGGCTCATTGGCACACTTGAAATTCGAACATATGTGGAAGGCACTACCATATGTCAATTCAATATTATGTGAGCAGTTTTCATTTCTAGAGAAACACTGAGTTAATTTTACATACGGTGTGGCAGCATCTCACCCACGTACAGTCACCTAATGGAAAGAATTTTAGCACCACCACCTTTTCTTCAAGTGCCTGGAACTCCTCCGTTAAACTGGCAACTGTAGGAAAGTGCCCCTTTTTGACATGGTCACCCTTACTTTTTGCCTGGTATTCGATGCAATTTTGATGGAAAGTGCACTGGGTTCCTGCTAACCAGGTCCCCAGTGCCAGAATTCTATACCTAAACTATGCAATTGTACCCCAATTGGCAATACGTTTAGAACCCTCTGTAAGTCCCTAGTAAATGCTACCATTGGTACCTAGGGCATGGGGTACTAAAGAGTGTCCTCACGGGTTGCAGCATGAATTGTGCCACCCTAAGGGACCCCTTGCCAAACCCATGCAGACTGACATTGCAAGTTGTGTGTCTTGGTGCAGACAAAAGTGAAAAACACGACATGGCACACAGCCCTGTGTGCCAGGCCTGCCGACACTGCATGCTGTACAGGTAAGTCACCCTACAGCAGACATTACAGCCCTAAAGCAGGGTGCACTATACTACATGTGGGCATAACTGCATGAGCAGATTTATGCCCCTGTGCTGGCCAGTTCAATCACCATTAGCCATTTTAAGTACATGTGTTGGACACTGGTCAAAAACGAGTTCCCCAGCTACATGATGGCTTCACTAAATTCAAGGATGTTTGGTATCAAGCATCTTCTAATAATAAACCCACACTGATTCCAGTGATGGATTTATTAATACATGCACCCAGAGGGCACCTTAGAGATGCCCCTCGAAAACCTACCAACTTTGTGCTGGCTGACTGGTCTGACCAGCCTGCTACCACAGATGAGTTTCTGACCCCAGGGGTGAGGGCCTACCCTCTCATGAGGTCATGAAAAAAGCCTGCTCTGGCAAGAGGTGTTTACACCCCCTTCCATCAGGACGATCTGTAAATTAGCATTCCAAGGCAGGGAGCTTCCAAGAGCCCACCGCCTTTGGTATGCAAATATGGCTTCCCTCAGAGGTGGGGGGATGCCAACCCCCCTGACAAGGGCCCATTTAGTGCCTGGACAGGCGGGAAAATTAGTAGTCAGAGAGGCGTGTCCACCCTCAGGCTAGTTCCACCCCTAAGATGGGCTACCTGATGTGGAAATGAAATTTAAAAGTCTACCATCTTGGTGATGGTAGAATTAGGAACGAAGGACAGGGGTATGCCCACAGGAAGTAGTCCTATAGGAGCCGTAGTGACCCCAGGGGTAAGTAGCCCATTGGCTACTACCCTATACGCCTCTAAATCTAGTATTTAGGGGAGTCCCTGGCACCAGGAAATCAGATTCCAAACGATCTAAGAAATAGGAGGACACAGAAGAGCCGCGAGAAACAAAGACTGTGGAGAAGTACTTGACTTGGCGTTAACCTTGCAGGACTGTCTGCTGTTCCCGACGAACTTGCGACAAAGCCGTCTCCTCCTGCAGCTGCTGTGCCTCCAAATATCTGGGAGGACTGCCTGCCTTTAACAAAGACCCAGGCACTACTGTGGAGTAGTGGAGCTGCTTCCCTCCATCTTGTAGGCATTCCAAAAGAACTGTGAAGACTCTGGACCACCGCAAAACCGACAGCAGAAAGCCCCACTGCACCTATGCCCCCTAGCCAGAGTTGAAGTGGGCCAACGGTGCCATTGTGATCCCTGAACCTAAAGAGATAAAGCCCACCTTGGGTTTGCCCACAGTGGACTCACGGACACTGTCTGCAGCCTCTTTTGCATGCCCCCTCTACCGCAAGCGTTTCCAGTGATGAAAACCCGACGCCTCAGAACACCTCTGCCACCGGCTGCCCTATCCCGAGGAGAAGAGGACTAAAGGTGTCCCCGAGCATCGTGAGACCTGAACCCCCCCTTGTTGGTTCAGCCTGACTGGTCTCCCAGTCCTAGCCTCAATGCAAACAGGACCGTTCCCCATTAAAGTGAACGGGACACCCGACGCCGTAATACACCTCTGCACCCAGACGCCCCGGAGCATCCAGAGGTGACCTGTTGGTGTGGCTTGGAACTTAAGTCCAGGAGATTGGTCCCCTAAGTCACCGTGAAGTGCCCGAATGCAGTACATGTTTTTCCCCACAGGATAATATTACCACTTCAGAAAGTGTCCATTTTTTAAAAACTGTAAAAATTCATAACTCGAAAAGTGAGTTTGATGATCCTGGTGCCTAAAGTTATATAAAGATACGTGTTATTTTTAGGTCTCGCCTAGGCAGCGCATGTGCTGCATGCGCTGTCTCGAAGAGACATGTAGTATCTAGATATGGGCTAAAAAAAGAGCTCATCTTTTTCATTGGTTCCTCTTACTGTACCTTAGAAATGCTGGCTTTTCATTGGTGAATACACTTAGTAGTCCCTCATTTTGTTCCGCCCTGGAGACTGGCCCTGCTACATGAAACCTTTCACTATGGGCCATAGGTTTTCCTTCAGTGCACGACTGTCTTTTGCTCTGTCCTCGCTGCTGCTCCCAGTTCACTTAATCTCCCGTGCTCTTTCCACAACACTCCTCCCCCCTCAGCAGCTTTTTTGTATTCTGAACAGCTGCTCTTCACTCCCTATCATGGGCTGCCTCCTCCTCCTCCCTTCTCCCCATTAACCACCTAAGGACAGAGCTTTCACTTTAGTAACACCCAGCAACATTTCTACAGTGTTTACTTATAAGTAATATGAGAAAAAATGTAGGTTTCTCTCACAAGGACATTTGATGAGCACACACTACAACACTACATAAATTTACCAGACCTGGAAAGTCACTTGAAATTAACATATCGTACAATAAATACAGCATAGCTGGCCTGGGTTGGACCAGGACGTACCTATCAATCAGGAACAAAAACAATAATTTATTTGCAAGACAGCATCTCTGGGCCCCACAAGGACATAACTGCCATTGCCGCTTTAATGAGACCCTCGAAACCGCCCTCGCTCTCTTCGTCTTTTTTTCTAAACTGTGCTCAGCATAAAGCATATGGCAGCGGGACTCCTGTTGTCTACGTTAAATACTAATTGACACTACACTCCCTGCGTCTGCAGCTATTAGCTAACTTTCAAACTGTTTGGGCTAGAAATTTTTTTTGTGAGATGTGCAATTTTTGCTGCAGTTGGAGAATTAAGTGCCAAATGTGGCAAATCCATAATTAAAGAAAAGTGACTGTAGAATTGCAAAACTCCAGTGGCCTGGCTGCACTACAGAAATTCAAGCATCTCGGACTGGCGCCATGTGAGTGAGTTTGTATCGGGCCAGTCAAGGAAGGGGGCACGAATGCTGTGGTCCTGCTTTGATACAGTGGTTGTTCAGCTGTTTCTAAGTGCTTTCTATAGTGGCACAGAGAAATACAGTAATTTGCCCAGGTTCACAAAAAGTGTTTGAAGAAAGAAGCTGTGATTAGAACGCACATCTACTGGTTTACGGGCGTTCAAAGTAAGTCCAGTGGTGCCCAATCCCTGCCAGAATTTCTGCATAACCGCTGGATACATGAGTTCCATTTAGATTTACTGAATGTAAATTAGTTTTATGAAAACATCTACATTAAGCTATTTTTCCTTATAATTCATATCCTTTTGTCATGTAAAGCGCTCTATCGTTAGACCACGTGGGAGCTGTAAAAAGCACATAAAAATTACATCCCCATACATATAAAGGTAGCAAAGGGGAGAGTATTCAATCACACATTTAGCAAGTAAATCGAGTGGCGGAAGAGTGCAGGTGCAAACTGTTTCACGAGACTGCAATCCGCTGCGGTCCTATTGATGAGCTGTAAGCTAGTTTGTTACCATGCCAGCGTACCAGAACAGCTTCAGCAGCAACTCAGCTTCCCGCCATCTGCTGTCAAAAAAACACGTCCTGTGAAAATGGGCTGTCTTTGCAATATTTTGTGTGTGCCTGCAGTACTTCAACCTGCATTCAAGCAGCTCTGACCATGCATGCACATGTGGCTCTCTGTGTTGCCTAAGTGCCTCTGGAGGACTTCTAGAAGCATCAAGTGTGCGCAAGGAAGTCTATCACCGATATTTAAATGTCAGTCCGAAAAAATGAATTGATAATATGGCATATAAATGCAAATCAATTTCAGATTGCAAATGTCTGTCAACAAGACCACAATATTTTATTTAAGGCAAGTATGTTACAGTAAGCTACATTTATTTGATAGTAAGATGTTGTGTTGCAGCATTTATGTAGTGCTTCACACTCATGTGGAGTTTGTGAAGCACTTTGGTGATGCATGGGTAACAGTAAAGACCTTTTGAGTGGTCTCGTTGGAATGGAGTGGCCTCTGTGGAAAGTGCTGGGTGTAGCTATGGGGGGGTCACAGACATGTGTTGAACATGTAGCCCTGTGTAAGCACATGTGGAAAGGTGTAAGAAATGGTGCAGTCATCCTAACTGGTACATATCCTTCTCTTAGGTGTGGTCCTTCTCATAAGCGCCATGTGATCGAAAAAGTTCAGGATTTTAGACCTCTCCATAACATAGATCCTGGTTCAGGTCTAGCCTAGAGAGATTTTTTTTTTTACCTGTCTGGCCACCCACATGCAGTCACTAAAATCATAAAAAGAAATATATACATAAATAAATATATAGACGGGCTTTAGATCGGCCTCTTCATTCACTGGCCTGTGATATCGTCAATCACATTTTGCTTCTAGATACCTCTGCATAAAGCATTGAGCAATGGGTCAGCCTGCTTCAACCACTGGCTCTCCTGCACCATGAGTCACAGCATTTTACCAGATTACAAGTGAGAAGTAGTGCACTTCAGTACCAGGGCTTTAGGGCAAATCTCTCCTTTAATTTTTTTAACTATTTTTTGTATACTTTCATTTTCTTTTGCATGATTTTGCAAAAAATGCATGTTTGTTAATGCTTGTTTTTAACCCAGTCATTTCAAAATTACGTGTCCTAAACACAGCGTATCCTTTGTCAGAGAATTTGATCTAATACATGCAAAAGGATACAATGTGGGAGAGTTAAAGCCAAGCTATTCTTCAGGGGGCTAATTCAGTCCTTCTGGACTACTTCGCACAACCCCTGTGGGCAAACCAACTTGATGGCTAGTCTTTTAAAAACATATTTTGTTATTTTTTTATTTTAGTTGGTGGGATGCAAGAATTGTGTGTGATTTCATAGAATAACGATTTCATGGAGTTCCATTATTGAAAAACACCTCAACTGTTTAATGGAAATTTGCTGGATGAATGGGATTAACCAATTCATAGAAACAAATTCATAGAATGTGGTTTTTTTTCTTCTAAATTGGCTTTTGTATGCTTATTTTTTAAGGCGTGAATACAAAGGATGACGACGGCCTTACTGACATTTTTGTTGGAGGTATTTATTTCAGTGCTTTACTTCAGGGTACATTACTTCGGATTTATATTTTATACGTTGTCAAACATTACCCAGATGCGTTTAATTAGCTGATCCCATCACTGCCACTAAACAGCATTGACCCCTGACCCCTTCACAACCCGTGAACACCTGCATCCCTATAGCAGTCGACTTCAAACTTCTTAATGCTACGCCCACCAGTAGAAAAAAAAAATCCTCTGCCCCCCTCAATTTTTTCACAATTCTGCAAAATTGGCAATGTATAGCTCTACAATCCCTGGTTAGATTTCCCAACGGAGTATTATATAGGGAAAGTCAACCCTATGTTATTAACACTGTTTTCGTGAAGTTTCTGCGTCTTTTACTTTTTACTTTAATATGGTTTAGCGTGCACTTCTTTCTACATGATCACTCCACTGAAAACAAAAAAACCTAAGTAACAAACATTGTCATTTACAACGCCAATAGCTCTAACTTTCACAAATGCGGGACCCATTGCATTGCAAATGCTTGTTATCAATTGGTGTGGATCTCCTTATTGAGTCGTGTGTATCAATTATTGATTGTGTGTATACATCAAATGTCTAACACTCCTCTCTGATTAGCCTAAGGCTGCTTGACCACATTACTCCCTAAGAGAGCACTTTGGGATTGCTAGAGCAAGCCCCTGTCCACTTATAGGGCTACCTGGACTGTTTGAACAGTATACCTCTTTTTGGTATACTATATAAAGAGCCAACTTCCTACAGCAATAATGGAAGGAAACTTTTGATGCATATTTAGAAGCAATTGATGGGGATACTTTCACATAAAAAAAACACTTCCTATATACAACTTAGGCTCAGAAGGCAGGAATATATTGAAAACTCAACCTTTGGAAGTGGTTAGTGCCTACATGAGTGGAGGGAAAGACGGTGATTCAATTATAGTGGTTGATGATTATGCATCTAGCATCAAAACATTGGGCAAAAGGTTTAATCCAAAGAAAAATATTGTACTAGAACGCCACAAATGTCTTCAATGTTCCCAAATTCCTGGGGAATCAATTGCCTATTTTGTCACTGCCCTCAGAACACTTGCAGCTACATGCAACTACAGGGAATTTAGAGACAAAATCATCCGGGATCAGTTGATTGAAAGAAAAAGTAACATGAAACTTCAAGAAAAGCGGTTATCCACCAAGGATCCTGATTTGGAGACAGCCCTAACTCTTGCCAGAAGCACTGAGCATTCTCAGTTTTGCATGAAGGAGATGAATGAGTGTGCTAAGTCTAGTGAAGTAAAGGAACCTAACATTAAACACAATCCTAAATCTACGAAGAGAACAAATACTTGTATTGTGCGCAATCCTGAAACCTTTATATCCAAGACAAGTGAGAAGACAGATTTCACGTTTCCGTTATGGTAGCAAGCCTTATCTAGGAAATGCTGCATTTTGTTCTGCTGTGAATCAAATGTGTTTTAACGTGGCAGAAAGGGCATTTTGCCCGCGTGTGGAAAGCTAATTCAGGGCAGAAAACCACTCCTTTGCACTGTTAAAACCACTGAGGAGGATTTTAGTAACTCTGATAAAGAGAGGGATGTTAACGTAATGTTATCTTCCTCATGTCCGCAAGACAGTGGAGTGGTGGAGATAGCATCCATGATTGGGTCATGCAAAGGAAAACCCCCATCTTGTGTGATCGCTGTGAATAATAGGGATGTTAAGTTCATGGCAGATTCCGGTTCTCCTTTCACACTAATGAATGTAAAGTATTTTGTTGGGTTGGGTGATATTCAGGTGCACCAATCACACATAAAAACATTTGCGAATGGGGGTAAGAGGGTAGAGGTCATGGGGAAATTTGATGCCAATTTGGAATTTGATGGTAATTTTGCTACAGGACCAGTATACATTGTCAAGGAAGGTGCAAATTTGTTAGATTGGAATGACCAAGGAGAACTTGGGATTGTTTTGGACCCCAATCATCATGACATGGTATTATCTAGACAGAAAACGAAGGGGAGCTATTGTGCTCAACAAACAGCAAATCTACCCAATTCAAGCCCGGTTTGTCATTTAAAGGCTGATGAATGGGCCAGGGATTATCCCGAGGTATTTGATGCACAACACCAATAAGAGAGGCAAAGTATGTCTGTATATTACCAAGTTTCCAGCAACACCAGATTGCAGTTGGTGCATTTCAGTAACGCACAAAAAACATATTTAATGTCCACAGTATTCCATAGGATATACGCACATAATACATCTGAGTACCCGAGGTGTAGATCAGGGTGCACATTTTTTTCCACATGACATGATCCTGCCCGGTGGTAGTGGGGAAGTCATTCTACAATGAGGTAAAAAAATTGCAAACTGAAGTTGATTTGTTAGCCCGACTAGAACTCCACAAGTGCTTGCTTGGCCAAATGCCAATACTGAAAAAGGGCAAGATCAAACAACAGTTTGCTATGCTGGGGCTCTTGTTGGCCAAAAGGTTCATTCTAACACACTGGCTTCAGGCCCACAAACAAAGTGTGGGAAACTGGCTCAAGATGATGTCAAAATGAAACCTGGGACAGAAAACTCACATGCTGAATTCTAGGAATGATGAAAATCTACAGGAAGACCTAAATGCCTGGAGGAAATTTGTGCATTTGCCCCTGTATCCACCTGGCACTAAACCACCTCAGACTATACAAAGAATATAAAATGCAGCAATGTCCAGACTGGACTCTGAAATTGATGGTGAAGTTGTGATGCAATAAATACAACCTGATGGCATGACACCTGTTAGGTGGAAATATAATGCTGAAAGGTAATGTGCAGGATGTCCATTGTGTCTTGCTTGCTGTGCAGCACACAAAAGCTCACAGGGCAGTCGGTGTGAAAATAATGTACTTATAAGCATTGTAAGCACTACCCTGCCAGTACCCCTATGTTGTAATATAAATTAATAAGACCATGCTTAAAAAAAGAGTGAAAAGTTCCAAGTAAGGATGTGCAGACATTTAAGGTAATAAGAGATTTGCGCCTTCCATAATTCCGGGTGTCTAGGCAATATTCGATTAAGACTTAAATCAACACATGGTACCTGCCCTTTCAGAGTCAAACTAACATTTCAGTGATTCATAAATGAAAAACTGAAAGCGTGCTTCATACCAGCCCATCACATACATCAATATAATTATTATACATTTTATTGATCAATATTAATAAAAAGGAGGAAGCATTACAGCTTTCTTTGATACTGGTCGTGTGTCCATGATATTCCCTCAGCCCAAACAAAGACTGTTCATGTCAGGGCAAAGCCTTTCAGACCCTCGACACATTCTGATATTGAGACAGACATTACAACACAGACAAGACCCTCCTATCATGAGATGGGGCTCTGGGGCCAAAACAATGCTTAGAGGTCAGGCTCATGGTCAAGGTGGAGGTCCAGAGGCAGATTAATGGAGAATCATGGGTTAAAGGGGCACTCAATGTTGGGTTAAATACAAGCCCCAGAAGAAGTTCAGTTGGAACCAAGAGCCCTTAGGGCGCTAGGGCTTTAGTAAAATGCAGGTCTTAATTGGCCAAGAGCAGCAAACTTTGTGCAATGCATTTCTTTCAGCTATCCCTTCAATTGGCAAGGGGTTAGTATAAAGGCATATACGTTCAACAAATGTACCATTAATCAAAACAGTATGCTTACCTAAAGACTCCAGCGCATGGCGAAAGAAGTAATTGAACTTAATATGTTTGTTACACACTATGTCTGGATTAGGGGTTCTTCCTCTTTCATATTCATTAAGTAAATAGCTGCAATAAAGGGAAGAACAAGGTTAGAAGGCATATACATATTTCAATTGATCTGCATTTTTATGGTAACTGGTCACTGCTCTGAAGAGACTAATGAAAGCACAATGTGTAGAAACCATGAGTGCTGTCATACACTAATGGATTTTATGGTAAAATAGAGTGCACCAATTTCAGGTGAATGAATATTGGTCAGCCTTGCATGTCAAAGAGTACACATTTAATAGAATGTCATTACTGCCCACGAGATCGAAAACTGGTTGGTGGATAATGCACAAAGTCCCTTTCCCGAGGCGACACGTCCGAAGAAAATGTTGAAAACCATGCTACGGGGTGGTGCAATCTCCACCACAGTTTCACAAGGTAATCATCTAATAAATCAAAGGTTTTACAGGCATTTAAAATAATCTGGATATGCAAGTGGAAAGATAAGCATCTGAAAAGTTTCACCGACACCACATTCTCAGGACTTAGGCAGAAGTGCTATACCACTGGTTAGAGATATTATAGGCTCTGGCAAAACAGAGCTAAGCTACATTGACCTCACCAGCTCAGATTTGAAACAGAATCTGCAGTGATAATATCATACAAATCTATCAATGTAAATCATAAAATGGCTATACTTCTTCAAAGGACAGACACAGCAGCAAGAAAATGATCTACGGGTTAAGGATATAAGTCCATAACACCATCAATAAGCGTCTAAAATCAACGAGCTGTAACTCAAATGTCATTTTGAAACATTGTGCAAAAGCCATCAAGAATATCAGCTTGTCACTTTCATGTCCCGCAAATACCATCTTTCATTTCTTTTTATTTCTTTTTTTTTTTATTGATATTCAGAGACATTATACAAATAATCAGCCATCATCATCTTTCATTTCTAGTAAATAAAATAAATAAATTTCTCCCTTTTGACCAGCTGTCATTTTCTTAAAATACATTCTTTTAGTCCTCAAATATCAATGTTATATTTTTAGTAAATAAACTCAATTGCTTTCAAATACCAACATGCCATTTTCAGAAAATAACATCAATTTGTTCAAAGGTTACTGATTTTATTTTAGTAAATGAATATATGTTGATCATCACCATTAAGTAATTATTAGGCTAGCGATTACCACCATGGATTCTTACATGTCTGCATTTTACAAGCATGAGTCCTATATTTCGAAATATGTTTGTTCCATAGTTATAACACGTAGATGAAAACGATGCAAGTACCTAAAAACATCATGCCAGTATTCTTTAATATATGAAACCTGATGAAAGGGTATGTCGAGCTTCTGACAAACTCGGTAAGCGTCGTCACAGTCCTTGTCAGCAGTGCACACCCCGTGCTCATCCACCAGATCCCAGTTCTTCATGAACACTCCAATCACCTCATAACCTATGGCGGGAAGGGGATATTTCCAGACTTTAAGAAAATCGGATGATTTTCACTTTAGGCAAATCACCATTTCACATCATGCCCCAGTTATATTTACTTGTTTATTTTCTTTGCATAAGTATACACATTCACATTGATAATCACAAAATGATTATGCTTTAAACTACATTAATAATCACAAATGTATTGTGCTTCACATTTTACTAAATAAAAACATGTCACTCATCTGCGATAGCAACTTCAAAAATTAATGTCTGCTTTGTTTTTTTTGTTCAATTGGGAATTTGGGAAAGCAACGTGGTCTAAGAGAAACAGAACACCATATATATCTGAAGGAGAAAGTAACACAATAAATAGTAGGTATAGTGCAAGTGTGGGGAAATTGAGAAGTATAAAGGAAACTTAATGAGTCAAGAATTGCGAGTACTCGCTTTGGCATCCCCCGTCCTACAGGGCACACGTATATTGCGGCCAAAGATTTTGAAGAGTTCCTAAGAAGACAAAAAAACATTGTCTAACTCTAGGCCAACAGGTTTGGTTTTTGTATAGTGCAAGTACACAAAGTCACACAACATATGGACACACATACAGCATGGTTAAAGACCAACGAACCTACAGGCACCCATTTTCACAAAGCCCACAGACTGAGATCCATCCATGCACACACAACCATGCATGCATCAATGTGCAAAGATCAACCCTCATAAATTATCCTGATCTTAGGGGTGCATGGGCTATGTAGTCCTATGTAGACCTTTAAGTATGTGTCACTGGAGTAGAGGCCTACCTCTACTTGTGTAAATTACAGCTTCTATGCACTACTCTACATGATGGTACTAACTTCCCAAGTGTATGTAGTGCATGTTTGAGTATGGGGCCTGCATAGTACATGCATTGTGTATATGAGTCAGCCAGAGTAATGGAGGTCTGTGGATTCCATTTTGGAAGCCTCTGGTCTGTTCCTGTGTACAGTATGGAAAATAGATTGTTTTATATCTGGAGCGCGAGAGATTGGCATGCCCTTTCAGATGCCCATTTGCTGTAGCACGTATCATAAACATAATACGGCGACACAGACAAACCACTGGTGCAGAGTACATGTACTAGTCAGCTGTTCCTGACATGCACTCAGGCACAGATTACTGGCTACTGGCAAAAGATTTAGGGCCAGATGTACAACCCGTTTTTGCATGCGCAAACGGGTTTGCGAACCCGTTTGCGCATGAAAAAACATATTGGGCCATGTACATAGCCTATTTAGCGAGTCGCAATTTTTTTGCGACTCGCTAAATAGGTTTTATGACTTGCTATTTGGAAGGGCGTTCTCTTCCAAATAGCGAGTCTCAAAACAATGTACTAATGTTTTACGACCGCAATTGCGGTCGCAAAACACTCGCAATTACCACCTACTTCAAGTAGTGGAATTGCATTGCAAAGGGAAGGGGTCCCCAGGGGACCCCTTCCCCTTTGCAAATGCATGCAAAAATTTTTAAGGGCAGGCAGTGGTCCCAGGGACCACTGCCTGCTCTTAAAAATGAAACGAAACGTTTCATTTTTTTTTTTTAAATGCATCCCGTTTTCCTTTAAGGAAAACGGGCTGCATTAAAACAAGCATTGGCATAGCCAATAGGTCTCGCTTTGGGACCTTATAAGTATTTGGTTATGCAGCACAATATCCTTGGTGCAACAACATCAACTGTTGCATGACTAAACACTTAAGGTTCCAAAGGCGAGACCTATTGGCTATGCCAATGCTTGTTTAATTTTGCTACTGTTTTGCCTTTCCTCTATTTTCATTGTTATTTGTCCAATTTGTTTTTTATTGTATCTAACTATCCCATAGCTCTTTGCAAAACACCTCAATGAATGATATAAGTATTCATACAATGTGGGACACAGCATTACATAATCACTGTTGAACAGTTCACTGCAGGATCACTTGTGACATAGTGTGATCTAGCATTATATGGTTGTTGCTGACATTGCAGCACACTATGATATATCACTGATGACACTTGGGGAGGGTTGTTGACAGTGCAGTACATCGTTATATGATCACTGATGACACTTGGGGAGGATGTTGTTGACATTGCAGCACATAATTGTATGACCACTGATGGCACTTGGGGAGGTGCCGACATTTCAGCACACCATTATATGACCACTGATGACACTTGGTGTGCTTCAATGTCAACACCCCTCCCCAAGTGTCATCAGTGGTCATATAATGGTGTGCTGAAATGTCGGCACCCCTCCCCAAGTGCCATCAGTGGTCATACAATTATGTGCTGCAATGTCAACAACATCCCTCCCCAAGTGTCATCAGTGATCATATAACGGTGTACTGCACTGTCAACAACCCTCCCCAAGTGTCATCAGTGATCATATAATGGTGTGCTTCAATGTCAACACCCCTCCCCATTATATGATCAATGATGATACGCGGTGGGCGGGGGTACCGTATCTTCAGCTGCCACACGTCATTATATAAACTAACGTGGGGCACAACATTACAAAATTAGTATGTACGCTGTGGGACTCTGCATGACGTGTCGTAAGTAAGCTCAAAGTGATGGGACCGACATCCATATACCCGCCTCTATAAAAATTAAAACATTTATTGCCCCAAAGTGACTTTCCAAATTATTTCTCCGGCAAATTAATTTCAATTGCAACTTCAAGCTTGTCGCTGCCAGAGGACCACAGTGTTAAGTATGACGATCCACGAATTTAGTTAAAGTATTTATTAATGCTGGAAGCACCAAATACAAAAGGAGACAGACAACATGAACGTGTAACCTGTATACCGACGCCACAGCATGCATGTGTCCATGTAATTCTCACTGTGAGAGGTACTATGTCCTATCCATGAAGTACGGCCACACTGTACATTCAGCAACCTTTATAGTGACTGCCAAATGGAGGTCGCCAGAAGGTGGCGCTGCCAGAGCAGAGATGGAAGATATACTTCATTGCACACTTCTCCAAAGTATGAAGAGAAACCGTATTGCTGCGGCTGCCATTGAAACCCCATTATCCATGAAAATAAGACATTACGGAAGTAAGGGAAAAGACAGAGAGAGCAGTGTTGGGGGGGGCGCATTCCGACGAGAGAGAGGAAGAGAGGGCTAGAAAAGAAAGAGTGTAAGAATAGGTGCGCGAGAGAGGTGAGAAAGTATAAAGAGTAGGGGAATGAGTGAAGGAGGTGCAGAGAAGGGAAGAGAGGGAGGGTGAGAGAAAGAGGAGAAGAGAGAAATGTGAACGCAGGGCAGAGCACAAGAGAAAATAAAAAGAAGTGGATCGAGAGGGAAGGGTTACGAAAGGAAAGACAGAGAAATAAGCGGTTAGAATATCGATAAATGGGTCAGAGGGAGAAACTAGAAAAAGGCAAGGACAAAAGGGTCAGAGACAAAGAGAAGGGACAGAGAGTGAAACAAAAAGCGAAAATCAAGGTGGAAGAGAGATGAAAGGAAGAAAGAAGAAAAGACAAATGCGGACAGAAAATGGAACAGTGTGAGAGCAGAAAAAGAAAGGCAACGAAGTTAGACTGCCTTGGCGGCCTGCCTGGCGCGCTCTAAAAGGAAATAAAAAGAAGCATTGGCCGCGCGGCCGTGAAAGTGATCGCGATCTGTAAGGGTGCCCGCGAGCGATGCACTTAATGAGCCATGACGAGACATGAAAGCCAAATGGCGCCTGTGCTCGTAACTGTGCGCGTAACCGCACGCTCTAGGCCACGCAAAAAGCTGTGGTCTGCTTTTTGAAGCCCACTTACTAAAAGTCTCGCCAGAGCAGCGCATGCGCTGGCTCAGGCAAGACCTAAAAAAAAAGCTGCTTTATTAAAAAGCAGTCCCAGACATGGTGTCTGCTGAGCCCAGCAGGCCACCATCCCTGGGAGGCCTGGCATTCACAATGGGCTCGCAATTTGCGACCCCATTTGGAATCGCAAAACAGTGTAAACACACTGTTGTGCATTTCATTTAGCGCCTCGCAATTTGCGACTCGCAGTGTGTCGCAAATTGCGAGGCGCTAAATGAAAGGGTCGTACATCTGGCCCATAGTGCCCCATACAAAAACATATGCGCACTTGGCATGCACGTACTCGGACCACTCTCCTGTAATATTAGATCTAATCATATCAAGCAAACAATCTAGTGGATTCACTCGGAGATTCCCATCAGACTCTATTAGACACTATTTTGCTAATTGAATTAGTCGTTGCTATTAAAGAATAATTTGAGCACTTTGAAGGGGTTTGGGAGGCCTTTATGGTCTATACACGGGTAATCAATATTTCCCAGTATGCATGAATACTGAGATCATTGTGAGGCAGTTAGGAGCAACAGGAGGAAAATAGGAAGTTAATTTTTCTCACAGAAGATAAAAACATTCTTGGAGAGCTATGAACCAAGCTGAGAGAATAGGAAGAATTGGAGGGCAGGGAGGTCAAGCATACGGGGAAATTTGCAGTGGCATGAGTATATGTGGAAGGGGAAAGGCACGTTGTGACACTGGCATCACTACTGCGTCCTAAATTGAATAATAATCCCCAGTATCCGCTCAGAGAATGGTGAAATGATACACAGTCTGGAATGAGTCCCTGAAAGATTTAGACAGTACCATGTGGACTTATATACCTCGCGCTCCACTAACACGACACAGTGGCGTAACGAAAGTTGGAGGGGCCCCCCTGCAAGGTACACAGAGGGGCCTCCGCTCCGGATTTAATCCGAAGCTCTCTGGCGTGAGTACAGTGCTGAGGGGGCCCCCTGCAGCTCGGGGCCCCCCGCACTGCGGGGGATGCGGGGCCCTGTGTTACGCCCCAGACACGACACAAGAAGTGAATGATTCCTTAGAGAACCTGACGACAGATTAGAAAACGAGCATTGAAAATGCTGCTTATCCCCCTCACACCAGAGAAAATCATAAGTGCAACCAGAAGCATGCAGGGTTTGTGCCAGGAAGATCCACATTGTTTAGCACCATTATTTTCTTGATCCGAAAGTAAAAGTGATAGCAGTGTTTTTAGACACAGAAAAGCATTTGATTCAGTGGAATGGAAGTTAATGTTCGCTGTGCTTGCTAAGACTGGAGTTGGGGACATTTGTCTAAAACTGATACGTCTATTATCTAATAAACCCATGGCTCAAATAGGAGTAAATGGCACTATAATGGAGCCAATTCTGATTGACAGAAGAACCAGGTATGGGTGCCCAATGTCACCATTGTGGTATGTGCTAGTGGCGAAGCAGCTGGCATGCACACTTAGGGAGTAACATACGGAGAGGGGATTGAGACTGCCCATATAAACTAATCATGTCCACATATGTAGATGACACTCCTATCCTACATGTAAGAGAGCCCGACACTGACTTATCACCCATACTTAGAGAAATAGTGCACTTCAGTGACATTCTTGCTTACGTATAAATTGGAAGAAATCAATGTTATGTTATGTTATAACAACTTGTATAGCGCACTACTACCCATAGGTGTCTAGGCGCGTTGCGAACCACACACTGACGCAGGAAACTAGTTTTTAAAAAGCCAGGTCTTGAGATGTTTCCTGAATTCAAGCAGGGATGTAATCTTCCTAAGAGAGAGCGGAAGAGCATTCCAAATTCTAATGGTGCTGTGTCTAAAACTCCTACCCCCCAGTTCATAGTTTTAACTCTGGGGGTAAGCATTAAAAGGCGTTAGCTGATCGTAATGACCTACTGGGAGAGTACCAATTAAAAATGTGATGAAGAAATTGTGGGCCGTCACCATGAAGTGCCTTGTGGGCAATGCATAGTGCCTTAAATTTTACACGCTGGTCAACTGGAAGCCAATGCAGATCTTGAATCCCGGTCCTAATGGAATGGAATGTTCTCTCCAACTGCAGCCAACCGGCGGTGCATGGCGGAATTTCCACAGGAGTGGATAGAGGATTCAGTTTAAGTATATATATATATATATATATCACCAACAAACTCCTCCACAAGAAAGAGCAGAGGCCACACAGGGGAAGACCATGGAAGCACTTTATTTCATTTTTGTGGCGAATGCATTTCGGCTCTAAATCCTGCCTTCATCAGCGCCCAGGTGTTTAGCAGGCTTCCATCATCGCAGTAAGTTTGTCCTGCTGCTCTTTTATTGGTAGAGGTCAGCTCCGCCCCCACAATTTCACCTTGCACCCGTTCCAGTTCACAAGGTTGCTGTGAACTGCAGGCCCCAGAATGCACTGTCCCAAATCCAGGTAGGTGATGCGTGGAATGATGAATCAAACCAAGTGGCCAGGCGGTAGCGCAGAGGATTCCACGATGAAAGTGACCAGTTTTTTTCCTGCTGTGCTAGAAATGCAGTACCTCCTCGGGTCCCCAAACCGCTTCAGCCCTCAAGTCCAGGAGTGCCATAAACGGGGGCAATAATGGCAATGCATCTCGCCCAGCATGAGGTTAATAACCTCACAACCGCCCTTTCTCCTCCTGAACCCCGAGGCGTGCCCGGACCAACCAATATCTTGGAGTTAGAGAAACTGCCGCAACAGAGCCAGCGACGATATATATAGTTTAAGTAACTATGGAGCTGTGATAGACAGGCTCACGGAAAATATTACTAAATGATCAGGCTGCGCTTGTACCTAGCTGGCAGAATCACCATACTGAAAATGATAATGCTGCCAAGATTCTTAAGCATACCAATCATTTTACCCAAAACAATTTTTCATATTGCAAACATTAATGGCCAAGCTGGTTTGGGTGGGCAAAGAACAGCACATAAGATGGTCAATGCAGGTGTTTCCTTGTGATAAGGGGGGGGCTGGCAGCCCCACATCCGGAGCTGTATTTTAGGGTAGCAGAAAGCCGCTCTGCACTCAACTGGCTGCATGGCCCACCACACCTAGCACATTTACGGATGGAGTAGGACGCAGCTACACAGTTGACGCTTAAGCCACCTCTGTTTAGTACCCCAGCTAGACGATGTTATAATATCGACCCCGTAGGCTCTACAGTGCACGCACGGCACTGGCTGCTTAGGCACTAATGTCTGCTCCAGCCATACCAATGTACTGTGCTTGGCTTCCGGTTTGCCTGGAGAAATGAATTGCTGAACAACTGCGTGAATTAAAAGATGTATATCACGGACAACATGTTTCAGGATACCAAGCTACCGACACTTGACCAACTACACGAACAAGGTGGTACCGTCACAGCATTAGATGTGTTCGTATATTACAGAACGAAACATGTACTGACGGATATTCTAGGTGAACCCCTGAGTGAATAAAACTCACCTAGCTTATTTGCATATGTCATTACCCGATTATATGTATAAGCCGGAGGAGCAGGAACGCAGGAGGAATGTAAGAGTCGATAGTGTAGTGAGCCACCTGGCCGCTACTATACATTGTGTCAGCATGCACCCAAGGGGCCGGGCTCTGACCCGAGGGATTAAATAAAGGAGCGCGGATCACTGGCACACAGGATCCCAACCCCCAATACAACCAACAGCCGTAGTGAAACACATGTGGATGGAAGGACGTACGCAGAAGTTACAGGACCTAAACAAGACAGCCCACCACCAACAACCGCCCCGGGACCATCCTGTGAAATAGGCTCAGCCATCAACTGGCAGGAACTCATCGTGAAGGTTGCGAAAGTAGTCGCAGATATGAACATCCACCCTGTGGTGACAATGGTGGCGAATCTCATCGCTGGACTTTTCCCAGGTGAAGAAAACACCCGCAATGGCATCCAAATCTAAAGGAAACTCCCTCTTCTTGATGTGGAATGCACACAGCATTCAGAAGAAAACTGCAGAACTCCTGCACCTGATGGAAACCATGGATGTGAGTATAGCGCTTATCTCCGAGACCCATCTCCAAGGAAACCAGAAGCTTAACCTAGCAAACCACCGGGTGTACCGCACCGATCGCGCCACTGGAGCCAAGGGCGGAGGAACAGCGGTGATCGTCAGCACAAAAGTGAAGCACCACGAGATTGCACTACCACCAGTGGGGAATATTGAAGCAACTGGTATACAGATCCAGACACCAGCAGCCCGCTACGGTTGATTGCCGCCTACTCACCCCCATGCAAACTATGCCCAAAGGACCTAGATGCTTTACTGGACCCCAGCATCCCAACATTAATTGGAGGCGACCTGAATGCCAAGCACCAGTGCTGGAACTCTCGCACCGCAAACAGCAAAGGATACGCTCTACTTGCCCACTCAAAGAAGGAGGACTTTGTAGTGGCCGGCCCGACTCAACCAACACACTATCCAAGCTCTGCACTGCATAAACCGGACGTTCTGGACATAGTCGTCATGAAGAATCTCTCCCAGTCTTTGGAGTGTTGATCACAGTTGGAGACGTGATTGAAAACCAGCAACAGGGCACCAGGCACAACTACAAGAAGGCAGACTGGAGCCTATACAAGAGAAGCCTGGAGGAGACACTGGTCTCTGGCCCCTTACGCTGCATTGAAGACATTGACCAGGCGGTGCACCACTTCACAGCTGCAGTCCACACTGCTATCGAACGCAGCATCCCTCAGCAGAAACCCCAACGCTGCTCCATCTACGACCTCCCGAACGGCATCAAGAAGTCGATAGCTGACAAGAACAGAGCCCGGAGAGAGTGGCAAAGGAATCGCACCCCTGACCTGCTGAAGAAGTACAACGAGCTGACAAGACAGCTGAAGATGCAAATAAGCCAACACCGAGGTGAAAAATGGGAAGCAGCTACAGCTAACTTGAAGGACTCGGACAACTCTCTCTGGAGAATGACCCGACGCTTGACTGGGAAGAAGGAACCAAACCCACCGATACAAGGAAAGACTCATCTGGCATGCAGCAACAGGGACAAGGCGGAGGTCTTCGCTGACACGCTGGAGGCATCCTTCAGGCCTAACCAGGCAAGCAAACTAGCAGCAGAAGTCGAGGAAGAGGTCACTAAGCACCACCTAGAGCACCCACCGGAACCAGAAGCTGCAACCATTGAGGTATGCTCAGCTGACGAATTACTGGCCCTGGCAAAGACACTGAAAAACGGCAAGGCTCCAGGAAAGGACAGAATAGTTAACCAAGCCATCAAGATCCTCCCAGATGCCGCAGTGGATCATCTTGCTGAGATCTTCAATGCATGTATAAAGCACCAGTACTTCCCTAATACCTGGAAAGAAGCAAGAGTCGTTGTTTTCCCCAAGGCTGGGAAGCCACTACGAGACCCCGCAAATTACCGCCCCATAAGTCTGCAATCTGGCCTATCGAAGCTCTTTGATAAAGTTATCCTCGCCCGTCTCATGGACTTTGCGACAAGCGAAAACCTCCTCGCCAAAAAACAGTTTGGGTTCCGGAAAGACCACTCAACCAATCACCAACTCCTCAGAGTTGTGGACATCATTAGCCATGGATTCAACATCAACAAGTCTACTGGAGTAGTCTTTCTGGATGTAGCCAAAGCATTCGACCGAGTATGGCACAAGGGACTGCTTTACAAGCTTATCAAGCTCAAGTTTCCAAGCTACCTGGTCAAGCTGCTGTCCAGCTACTTGTCGGAACGGACCTTTCACGTGGCGGTACGAGAAGAATGTTCAACATCACGCCCTATTCTTGCTGGAGTGCCTCAGGGATCAATTCTTGGACCATTACTCTTTAATATATTCACAAACGATATCCCCACGGACTTAAAGAAGATTGATCTTGCTCTTTACGCCGATGATGTTGCAGTCATCTCCCAATCCTTCAGCGAAAAGGAAGTGGCTAAGAACCTTGAGACATCACTCAGCAGACTCTCCGGATGGTACAGCAACTGGCAGATAACCCTGAACACAAGCAAAACCACAGCAACCTTATTCACCAAAAAGCTGAAAAGGAAGCATCCCCAGATCCTCCTCAATGGAGAAGAGATCAAATGGGAAAACAGCAGCTCCTACCTGGGGGTGACTCTGGATTCCAAACTCAGCTGGAGGAACCACGTAGAGAAGACTTGCCAGAAAGCAACAACAAAGCTGGTCGCATTGTACCCACTCCTGAGGACCAAGTCAATGCCGATGCCGAGCAAGGTGCGAGCAATCACTGCAATAATTCGATCAACAATGACGTACGCTTCACCAGTTTGGAGTGGCTGCCACCCGCAGCTTCGGAAGGACCTACAGATACTGCAGAGCAAGGCATTAAGGATTGCAGCAGGTGCTCCTATCTTCACAAGAACAGCAGACCTCCACAGAGACCTAGGCGTTGAGATGTTGGACGACCATCTCCGCAAACTCAACAGGAATTTCTACAAAGGATTGGATCAAAAAGAAAACCCACTGATCAGGAAACTTGCTGACATCTCTGCAAACCCATTTGACCGCTACCCACGGCCCATCACAGCGCTGACCCTGTGAAATCAAAACAGCCAATCGGCATCCAAAACTCATCACTGCCAGAAGGCTACCGCCTCAGCAGGCACAGAAAACTCATCACTGCCAGGAGGCTACAGCCCCGGCAGGTACCCCAAACTCATCACTGTCAGAAGGCTACCGCCTCGGCAGGCATCCAAAGTTCATCACTACCCGCTACCTTCGGCCCATCACAGCGCTGACCTTGTGAACCGACCTCAACTGTGACAAAGTGTCACACATCGATAAGAAAACCGAAACAGCAACTAAAAAACTAAAAATGAATGTGGAGTAATGAGGCTATTGCCTCGGTATCCAAAATCTCATCACTGTCAGAAGGCATCTGACAGACGAAGACAAGAACAGCGACTCGTGGTCCAAGCACCTAAAAACATATTCGTGTCCAGTGTGGTTACCCTGAGCGCTGTAAGAGGGGTCTAGCTAGCGAGCGACGCATGCGCGGGTGGCGCCCTCTACAGATAGGACTGGGAAGCAGACCTGCGCCATCAGACTGGAGATGCTTGGTAATATTTCCCTAAATAGTCGTCACAGGCTAATACACTTTTAATAGATTCAGAGATACTATTACACTCCTGCTAAATTGTTCAGGTAATGGCTTAAACAAAATCTGTATATTCTAGATGCCAAGCGGGTACGGCAGGCTTTATGTGTCCTGGGATTGTCCAGGCATACAAAATTATTGGGATTTGATATTTACTGAACTCAGCAAAATCATAGAAGTCCCTGTTACACCGGTTCTACTGATTGCACTGTTGGGCTACGTTACGGAGGTGCCGGTACCAGTGAGAACATGTACTTACATAGCGCTGCTATTGGCTAAGAGACGAACAGCAATGAGAGTAGAGGAGTGGCAGCGAGACATCGTCTGTTACAATGTTGCATCAGAGAATTATAGCCAACTACTGCCACCCCCAGGCAGGTCTCGGAATATATTGTGGCCATACCAGACGGCATGCTCATCACAGGAAGACACAGAGACGAAAACAGATAACACAGGGAAATATTTATAATATTGTAAGATTTTGTCGAACAATATTTATGTATAAACTAGCGTTGATAATGCTAAGCAGTAATGATATGCAGGTATTCATAGATAGCTCTTCTTGCTTTGAAGATTCTATAAGCATTTCTACTTTAATTGCTCTTTTTGATTTAACATGTAAAATGTATAAATAAATGAATAATAAAGAAAATATTCTGCAACCCGTCGTGGGTTTGTATGAAGAGACTTGTGAATTAACAAACTGGCTCATTGCGATCAAATTAATACCAATAACTATGCTAGAAATAAATAAAAGTAAAATGTGACAATTTGAGAACAAAAGTAATCCCTAGGGCAGCATGAAACTGAGATGTGGTGGGCGATGCGACCCTGGAGCAACATAAAAGATGCAACACAAGCACGGAAATGTCCCTGCAAAAACTACAGCATTGTATATAAAAACTGGATGCCCAAGATGCTGAACCCCAAAAAAACAAGGCCACTGGCGGGAATGGCATAAGCGACTTAGAAAAGAATGCCCTGGCCTGTCTGAAACTTATTTTATGCGCGTTACAATAGTATTGCAACAACAGTGGCTGTGATCATGGAGCCTGAGAACACAAGTAAAGTGGTGAAGGAAAATCCTAGTAAACAAATCCAGGCTGATAACTGATAATTTACGAGAACACCAATGACTAGGAAGGAGGTGAGGAGACTGTTCAAAGACAAGACTTTGGAGAAACCCAAGGAAACAGCAGCACCTCAAAAGTTCTGCATCAAAGATGTACTCATAGCAATCCAGGAAATGAGAACCTTCCTAAAGACCAGGATTGATGCAGCAGCAGTATATTTAAACCTGATGATGGCCTACCTGTGAAAGAGTAACATAGGTGGAAACCTCAATAAAATAGGCAGCCAGTGGCATTATGGAGTTAAGGAGGAAAGCTAGCTTGGCTGATGAGGGGTGATATCCCGAAACCGGTCCCAGGATGCTTGTTTCCTGTCCAGGGAGGACCTGGCCTGGCAGTTCAGGCTGGACTGTTCCTAAGAGGAGCAGGTTCAAGACTGATTTGCGTATGGTTGGATCCAAACGGGGTGGCATAGTGAGCAAAAGAATGATGGATTAAACCCAGATCTCTTGACTAGGGGTGAGTGGTTGAAAAGTTTCAGCACTCCGTCTATCATCTTGTTGTGTTTGCTAAGTTCACCTTAAGTGGCCAAGGGTATGCCCAGACGTGGGCCCCTTACTAGCTGTGCCACTGGATTCAAGCTAGCCTGGCTGATGAGGGGTGATACCCCAAAACCGGTTGCAGGATGCTTGTTTCCCATCCAGGGAGGACCTGGCCTGGCAGTTCGGGCTGGACTTTTACTTGAGGAGCAGGGTCAAGACTGATTTGCATACATCTGGGTCGAAACTGGGGTGGAATAGTGAGCACAAGAATGATGGATTAAACCCAGATCTCTTGCCTGCAGTCCGCCCCGGTGTGCCTGTATTGTCGCCCGTAATTCTTTTCTCTTTTACTTTTATTCACTGTATCCCGTAGCAACCCTTGGTGTGCCTGTACTGCCGTCCGCCTATTTTATTTTTAATTCGTTGACTTTAGCTGTATTCACCCTTGATTACTCCGCTCCCTTCTGTGCCAGTTTCCCGCCGCTACTGCCCCTGCGGCCCCGCCCCCCGATCCCGCACGCTCCCGCCTCCCGTCCTCTGCTCCCGCCCCCCTCCCCTTCATATGGCGACCGCTATGCAGTCGCGCAGCGGGCGCGCCGCGGGCACGCCGAAGGCGCGCCTAAGCAAGCTTGTCTGCGCCCGTCCGCGCCTGGACCGCGCCAGACCCCCTGGCCCCCGCGACCACCACAAGATCCGTTGCTGCTTCGACGCAAACACCCTCCACGCACTCAACGCCGGACGGACTTCCACCTGCTTCCAGGCCACCCCGAAGCTCACCCACGGACCCTTCACCTGCCGAAACTGCAGCTACACCAGCCATCGCACACCTGCACGTCCTGCCCATCCCAACACGGCAGGCCACAACAACTTCCTCAGCTGCGTACTACTCAACACCCACTCAGTCCACAAGCACGCCGTCGAACTCTGGGACCTGCTTGACTCCTCCGCCCCGGACGTCGCCTTCCTGACAGAGACCTGGACGAACACCTCCTCGGCGCCCGACATAGCCATAGCCATCCCGGACGGCTACAAGATCACCCGCAGGGACCGAAACAACAACAAACCAGGAGGAGGAATAGCCATCGTCCACAGGAACACCATCAGGATCTCAACCAACACCAAAGACTCCCTCAGCATGGCCGAACACCTACACTTCCAGATCCACGTCAACCACAACACCACCCTCAGAGGAACACTCGTCTACAGACCACCGGGACCCGGAGACCTGAACTTCCACCTCGAGAACGCCAACGACAGCAACTCCACAACGTTGATCGACAACCTCGGACTCAAACAACTCGTCACGACACCCACCCACTCCGCCGGTCACACGCTCGACCCCATCTTCTCCGCCAGCGACCACATCACCTTCAGCCACACCACCGAACTCCACTGGACCGACCACCACTGCATCCACTTCTCCTTCGAGAAACACACCGCACACAACCAACCGCAACGCATCCCACACCGCAGCTGGAAAAAAGTCACCGATGACCAGCTCACCACCACACTCGCCCGAGACCCTCCACCCGAGCCCTCCGATACCGACGCAGCAGCCAACAACTTCAGACAATGGATCGACGACTGCGCCAACACCCTCGCCCCGATCAAGAAACCCTCCAACAGGCGCACCGACACGAGAGCCATCTGGTTCAACGCCGACCTCCAAAACTCCAAGCACACCTGCAGAAGACTCAAGAAACATTGGCGCAATGACCAAACAACCACGCAGCCCTCATGAACGCCAGACGCAAACACCACCAAATCATCCGATCACCAAAAGACCCTCCTTCAAAGAACGCATCGACGACAACGCACACAATAGCAAAGAGCTCTTCAACATCGTGAAAGAACTCGCCACCCCCAGCTCCTGCTCCAATGACATACCGCCGTCACAAGAACTCTGCGACTCCCTGGCTACCTTCTTCCACCGCAAGATCGCAGACATCCACAACAGCTTCGACACCCAGACACCGACGACAGACACCATCACCCCCGACTCTACACCCACCAAGCACATCGACCCTCTACTCTCCTGGCACAACTTCAACGACGAAGACACCATCAAAATCATGAACACCATCCACTCCGGCTCACCCTCCGACCCCTGCCCCCACCACATCTTCAACAAGGCAAGCTCCATCATCGCATCCCAACTCCGAAAGATCATCAACAGCTCCTTCGAGACCGCCACCTTCACAGAAAGCTGGAAACACGCCGAGATCAACGCCCTCCTCAAGAAACCCAAGGCGGACCCAAAGGACCTCAAGAACTTCCGACCCATCTCCCTGCTCCCGTTCCCGGCGAAAGTCATCGAAAAGACCGCCAACAGACAACTGACCCACTTCCTAGAGGAGAACAACGTCCTGGACTCCTCCCAATCCGGCTTCCGCAGCAATCACAGCACCGAAACTGCCCTCATCGCCACTGACAACATCAGGACCATACTGGACAACGGCGAAACTGCAGCCCTCATCCTCCTGGACCTCTCGGCCGCCTTTGACACCGTCTGCCACCACACCCTGCGCACACGCCTCCAAGACGCAGGGATCCGAGACAAAGCCCTGGACTGGATCAGCTCCTTCCTCACCGGCAGAACGCAGAGAGACCGCCTCCCCCCCTTCAGGTCCGAAGCCACCACGATCACCTGCGGCGTACCCCAAGGATCATCCCTCAGCCCGACCATTTTCAACATCTACATGGCACCGCTCGCCAACATCGTCCGAGCACACCACCTCAACATTGTCTCATACGCCGACGACACCCAGCTGATCCTCTCCCTCACCAAGGACCCGGCCATCACCAAATCCAACCTCCATGAGGGAATGAAGGCCGTCGCAGAGTGGATGAAGACCAGCCGGCTGAAACTGAACTCTGACAAGACGGAGGTCCTCATCCTTGGCTCCACCCCCTCCGCATAGGACGACTCCTGGTGGCCGACCACGCTGGGAACTGCCCCGACACCCACCAGCCACGCACGCAAACTGGGAGTCATCCTGGACTCAACGCTCTCGATGACCCAGCAAGTCAACACGGTCTCCTCCTCCAACACCCTCCGCATGCTCCGCAAGATCTGCAGATGGATCCCCACCGAAACCAGAAGAATGGTCACCCAAGCACTCGTCAGCAGCAGGCTGGACTATGGCAACGCCCTCTACGCAGGAACCACGGCCACACTCCAGAAGAGACTCCAACGCATACAAAATGCCTCCGCACGCCTCATCCTCGGACTCCCTCGCCACAGCCACATCACCGGCCACCTGAGAGATCTACACTGGCTCCCGGTCAACAAGAGGATCACCTTCAAGCTCCTCACCCACGCTCACAAAGCACTCCACAACGCCGGACCAGCATACCTCAACGAACGACTATCCTTCTACACCCCGAACCATCAGCTTCGCTCCGCCGACCTCGCACTCGCAATCACCCCACACATCCGCCGTACGACCACCGGCGGAAGATCGTTCTCCCACCTCGCCGCCAAGACATGGAACACCCTCCCCCTTCACCTGCGCCAGACCCAGGACCTGCTGACCTTCAGGAGACGTCTCAAGACCTGGCTGTTCGACCAGTAGTTGCTCTCCCCCTCCCCCCCCCCCCCTAGCGCCTTGAGACCCTCACGGGTGAGTAGCGCGCTCTACAAATGTCTGATTGATTGACTAGGGTTGAGTGGTTGAAAAGTTTCAGCACTCCGTCTATCAACGTGTTGTGTTTGCTAGCTTAATTTTGAACCAATAGGACACAGGCTGTATTGCTAGCCAATTTCTCTTCAGCAGTGAGTTCATATCACAAGGTGTCCTTCAAGGGTCTTCTACGAATTCCACCTTATTAAATATCTACATCACTCCGCTGGCAGACCTAGTGCGATCCTTTGGCTTGGAGATTATCTCATATGCGGACAATATTTAGATAATCAGTCCCATCTGTGAGAATGTTTCAGCCACCCAAGTTACGTTTGGTGAATCAATTACAGCTGTGGCAAGTTGGATTCAAACCAACTGCCTTCAGTTAAATTCTGACAAAACAGAGGTTCAAACTCAGTTCACTGAGTTGTGTCTCGCAGATTTAAGTGTCACCCCCTCCTCGCTGTCCCATCTTAGGAACCTGGAAATTATTTTTGATAGTGATCTATAATGGCCACCGAAGTTAGTAACTCAGTAGGGACCTTTTTCACCATCCTTAAAATGGTTTATAGAATATTCAAGGTTCTTACTCTCAAAGCTCACAAAACTGAGTCAAACCCAGATGGTGTCCAGGCCGGATTATGAAAATGCCATTTAACTATTCATCTTGGAAAATCTTCTGGTTTGCCTTCAGGTAATCCGAAATGCCACAGCCAGACTGGTCCTTAACCTTCCTAGAACCACACATATGGCAACTTACATAAGGGCACTCCATTGACTCCCTATTAGCAAGAGAACCTTTTTGTTAAGTCTCTGTCTGGGGCACGGGACCTTACATGGGAAGGGTCCAGGATAGTTCACCAGTACTATTGGTGAATCGGAAGCTGCCTTCGTGGCCATAGCTGCTTCTTTCATGTTCCAAAACGATGGAACATTCTTCCTATTTGCATTATAAAGCAGTATGGTTTTCCACTTTTCAAAAGAAAGCTGAAGACCTGGCTGTTCAAATAGTTTGCTCTTTCTTTCCTTGATCCTGGGATACAATTTGCAGTCTAGCGTCAGGACACCAAGACTCTAGGTATTAGTGTGCGCTACATATTTTTACGTAATTAAATAAATAAATAAAATTGATGACACAAAACGAGGAACCTGTTTTGGCTTAGACCTTGTTAAAATCATGATGCTCAGGGCAGCGGGACACAGGTGGAGATGAATGACCATGTATAACCAGTGGTTCTTCTTAATGAGGTTATAATATTGTGGTTCTTAAAGGTTTCAAGTTGTTTGAAGAACGTTTTGGGACAGGACAGACGAGAAAGACGACACACTGCCGTATTTTACAACTAAATGCATTGTCAAAATGAAAAATTGGACACCATAGATTAGTGTTTCGCAAACTGCGGATCATGCGCTGATTTTTGGTGGGTTGTGAAAGTCCAAGCAATAAATAAAGATGCATTTAAATTCTGTATTTATCTTGTCACATTTGCTGTGATTCAAAGACAGATGTCAAATGCCAGGCTGTTTCTTCTAACACGTTGCTATTTATTTTTTTAACATGGGAATTGGTGTTTACAAGTTTCTCTCACTTTGAAGTCAGAGAAAGAAAGTGAATTATGTGAGAATCTTGCTGGGTTACAGAGAGTATGAAAGGAAAGGCTGTAGGATGTCATTGTTTTATAACACACAACAACATGTAAATACCTGTAAATTAACTGTACACATTCAGCAGTTAGGAAAGCAAAAATGAAGCACATTGTTTTGTAATACTGAAGTGTGATGGAAGCAAAGATTTTAACAGGATCAAAACAAATCAAGATATTTTACTTGGTGATTCCAAAATGATAGGTATTCACTGAAACCCGATTTCCACACATTATCATTTGTGTGCATATAGTTTTAGCAATAAAAACTGTAAGTCTGTGCAAATTTAGTGGCCATTTTAATTGAAAATGCGCTGTCTGTAAAGGACAGTGTGCTGCCACACGATGCTTTAGTTACATTAAAAAATTGCCCACCTCATGTTTATTAAAGCTACGTGGGTCGCAAAGGTTTGTCGTTTAAAAAAAGTTAGTGAAGCACTTCCCTAAATGGAGCCAAAAGGAGAGCTGACAGGGCGAAAGTGGTCACAGGAGAGATGTAACTGTGGTGCAAGCAGCAGTGAAAGGAAAGGCATGTACAATGAGAAAAATGGGTGGACAAAAAGTATTCTGAGAATGGAGATTACATGTCATCAACAACATGGGCTTGAGTGTTAAGGTATGACATGAAATATCTGGGGTCTAAACCGCAGTCTTAAAAGAAGAAGAAGAATGGACGCACATATCAAGAAGCTAAAAGCACCCGTTGTCTTTATGCAGGTGCCGGACCTGGTAAATGAAGAGAGTGAAACTCAAAAGGAAATGGAAAGGTAACCTATATCATGCATTCTACACATTGCAACCAGGAGATATGGATAGCACCCAGAATGCCCACTGAGGTCTTGCAAGAACTTTGATATCAAGGGGAAATATATACTGCTGAGCAGCAAATTGAATGGAACAGATGTGGTATTCATATATGCGTATGCTCCTAAACCTAAAGAATTTCATTCATTCCCTACGTTGGTGGGTATATGTGTCCCCTATCTAAAGGACCTTATAGCTGGGGATAGAAATTGAACCGCATACATGATGAGAAGCTTGGCAGATGCCCAACCGAATGTCATCAAAGACAAAAAGACTGAAAAGGGCAGTCTATGATTAAAGGACTTGGATATATGGAGCGCTACAGAGGTTCAAGTGTGTATATTAATTTTACTTAGCAGTTCAAAATACACACAGCAGTTAAATACATTTTACATACCATCACTTTTGCTAACAGAGTCACACATGCAAATTATCTGGCTGCAGGGTTATACGACCACACACCATGTATAGCAGAGTACACACTAGGAACAGACGAAGCAAAAACTAGTAACATTTTTTTTAAGTGAACGAGGGTACAAGTAACACTAGAGATAATGAATGATACTCAAGTAGACAGGGCTCAAATGTACATATAGTTCTCTCTATTCGGTCCCCTTTCCCGTTTGTCCACAGGGTACTGGCATATAGTGCCAAGATGCAAAGCGATCCATGGCAAGTGTGACAAGTTAAAGTGGTCCAAGCTTTTTAGCCAAACACTCTTTGCATACTGCCACTTGGAGACCCATAGAAATGATGGTGGAATCGAAACCACAAGTTCCCGAATAGAAAACGCCATTGGCTCTGAAACCAGGACTAATTGAAGAGACCATATAGCATGTGCCACTTGGAAAGATTAGCAGAGAAAGAGGCCCTGTCTGGCAATAAAGATGGTTTAATCTCTGTTTGGAACTGGCTGGTTTGTTTTATGTTTGGTTGTAGTGATTAAGTGCTGGATTATTGCTTAGTCAGGAACAATTAAGTATTGCTTTGTTAAATAAATCCACAGTGTACAGCTGTGTTTATAATGTTCTACATCTCCCATGGACCGCAGGTGGCATATTGGGTGGCTCCTTAACGTTTTTTTGCTAAAAATGGAGTTAAGGCAGACTACTTCAGGAGACAGCCCTTAGAAATCAACGGTCAAGATCATCTCTCTGGTCGCAACGCCCACTTGTTGATTTTACTCATGAGAAAGTGTCACTTGAAGTGTTCCACATTTGGCAGTAAAATGTCGCTCATAAGAACACAAACCATTAAAAAGTCACACATAAGCAATGTAAAAACTTGGCAGTTACAAGGCTCCTATAGGGAGAAAGGTGATTCTAAATTTCTAGAAATGTTCAGACACCTGAGAATAGCCTGGCCATATCCCAGTTGCATCTTCACTATCATTGAAACATAGAAAACAGCATAAAATCAGTGCTAGGATACGCAGAATCCACTGTCTGTCAGACATAACTAAAGTGTGAAGAAACACACAGTGCATGCCTCCAAAGCATTTTGTAAGCATGCTTCAAAGAAAACAAATCATAAGGAAGGTGGGTGCTGTTGCTTCAGACAATGCAAAGACTGATCAGTTCAAAGCCACGAAAAACCCAATGTCAAGCAGGCAAGCTACTTACTTTGGGCACAATTGAAAAGTTCTCTCTGAT
Organism: Calotriton arnoldi; assembly: GCA_963921515.1. Lineage (NCBI taxonomy): Eukaryota > Metazoa > Chordata > Amphibia > Caudata > Salamandridae > Calotriton > Calotriton arnoldi. Next base: position 2,275,139 of record CAWUFW010001993.1, on the reverse strand, counting down.
GCCTAAAGTCAGAGAAAAAAAGAAAAGGTAGCTGTACGGCACAAACATACTGTAGGCAACTTCCAGGCTCAAATTTACTCGGGCCACAACATCAGTGGCACTCCTCTGGTGCACTTATGTCCAATGACAATTTTAAGATGGCATTTGCAAAAAAAAATCTTGCCCTATAAACAACTCCCAATACAGTTCAATGGAACAAGCAGAACCTAGCGACATTGAAGAGTGTCAGGTCTCCAGCCCCGGATTTGTAACTGCATCTACAGGCAGCAGAAGTTGGACATGACAGACAATGAAACAGTGCAGTGGTGTTGTTTGCCTAGTGTTCTACTTGAGCAAACTACTTAGTTGTTGCAGAGCTTCTCCGAAGCCTATAGCTTCCTCGCCTATTTTTACATTTAGTAGAGTACAATGCCAGGATACTGGTCAATGCTGTCTAGACCAGCAGCATGCAAACTTTCAAAAAAGCTACTAGCCAGGCATAAAAGTCAGTCACCACCAGTCACTAAGCAGATGTACTGTATATTATTTCACACAGATATCGAGAATGTGCATATTTACCTGCTACTGATTTAACACATAAGTCAAATATGGCACCTAATCTAGTTAAATAATTACAAGTCAATGCTTACAAAACACACTTTCAACTCATATATACTTCAATACTTGAGGTTGTTACTGGACATTGCAATCCACAAGGTTTTCAGAGTCCTGAGGAACTAAGGGGCAATTGACCTTTATAAAAGAAAAAACAATGCAAATGTTGTGACTGCTAAGGGCGGTACGACTAGGGAAACATATGGGGACCATGAGAACTGTTTGATTCAGGAGCAGGGTGACACAGGGCTTCTACAATAGGGACTTTGCAACCTACACTAGCAGAAATCATGGAAAGTCTATTCAGGGCCTCAAATGTCATGCAAGAGATCTACCGAGTGTATCCTATACTTCTATCAAAATTCGCATTCACATAAAACTGTTGTGGGTGTAAAGTGGACAAAGTCCCATTTAAAGAAGTAATGATGGAAAATTGGTCATGAACTTTGTACACGGCATCTTTAAATGATATTTCACAACAGTCTCAGGCATTCCTGTCCCCCAACCCATGCAGCAGAAGAATAGAGGTGCGCTGTGAGCAAGGCATCATTGGTCACAGGGAGTGACTGACAATCCTTGCAACCTACCAGTTGGGAAGTGCCTCAAGAGAGGTGCTCGAAGTGCCAACACCAACAGAGTCCCAGTGAGAAGCAAGGTGGCACTTTACAATGGGCGTGCAATGGACTAACGAGGGCCACAGCAAAACCAAGATGAAACCCGAGAGGTTGGAGGGCAGGGGTAGAGACTGCAGGAAGATAAAAGTTAACCGCCCAGTCTCTCTACATACAGGAAAAATCAATGTGTGAACTCAAGATTCAGGAGCACTGTTCTTCTGTGATGGATACCACTGTACAAGTTCTAATGTCCTTTAAAAAGAATGTGATTTTGCCGAGCTCCTCCACATCTGTTCTATACTATGTGTCTGAATGGAGCTCTCTAATTGGGCTGCCCTGGGCAGCACTCTCAGCAAGCCCCACACTCGAAGGTCTGAAGACCAACAAAGTAACAACTTGATGCAGTGGATGCAGGGACTTTTTCATTCATGAGCACATGAAGGTTGGCTCCTTTCAGAGGCCCCTTGCGCTGAGGTCCAGTGGTTTGCTGTTGCTTGCTATGTGTTTTACAAACTGCCACAGCAGCTTTTTGGAGGGGGGGGGTCCGGGGGTTGAAAACTGTTCACCGAGGTCCTGATTGCTAAACAAAAATCAAAGCTAGGGTCGGACTAGGAAACCAAAAGCAGCCCAGACAAACATGATCAAACCAGCCCGCTCCCTTCGTCTCCTCAAGCAATCTCTACCTTTCCAGTCTCTCTTTCCTCTTCTCTCTCTCTGTTCGCTTTCAATCTACCTTCCCTCTCTCTCCCTCCTCTCTCTCCCTTTTAAAGCCTCACTGCGCCTGCTGCAATTAATATTGGGGGCCTGGGGAAAGTGACAAAGGTACCAGGAGTGGCCATGGGCTTTCAAAACCAGCCTCTAAGCGCTCCAGCCCACCGAGGGAAGGCCCAGTGGAATAAAAGGCCTGCCCTGCCCCGATCAAAGCATATTTTATTAGAAAGCAAGTCTTGAAACTGGTTTTGGTGAGCTTGCTGAAAGAAAATGAAGCCTTCTCCTTTACTACTAGATATATCGTAAGGAACATCTTGTCCATTTATCAAAGGCTAAGCACTCTTTGCTTTTGATCTGTTGTAGGTCATATGTCAAGTGAGGGCATTACCTTTGAGGTCATGGCCAGGTTAAATGTCATGCGACGTCATTTCCTATGATGTCATAATTATACAAACTAGCCTATTTGAATCATGAAATATCCTGCCTTTTTTTGGTCAATAGAATGCTGACAAGTCTGTAGTAAGGTAATGGTGCAGTAGTTTGGATATCCCTAGGAGGAAGACCGCACATTGCAATGACTGTGAAGAGTTCAGAAGTCACTTCTACGCACAGGAAAAGAAAACCTATGCATAGAGTGAAAGCAAGTATATAAAAATCACAAAACGTTAGGCAAGCAGAAAAGTTTAGTTATGACAGAAAACGTTATTTACCATGCCACTCTTTCAAACTTGTGTGCAAAGTTCTCTTGTATGGTCCTCCCACACGGCCCCTGAATGCATCATGTTTGCCTTTCATTCATATCGTTTTTTATCACCTTAACCTATGATTATTCAATGTTCTTTTTTTGCAGTTTTATATAGCGCGAACTCGAACCGAAGGTATTGGAGCCCTTTACATGAGCACCAGTTACATTACACAACGACACGTTAATTTTTTGGGTAGGCACGGGGAGATTAAGTGATTTACCCAGAATCACAGGATTTTTAGCCCACGCCGAGGCTCGAACCTGTTTCTCCAGCTCCAAAGTCGGCCGCTCTGGCCGTTACGCCACATCCTCAATGTTTATGTTTACACCACCGTTTCGCCTCTTTCATATTTTTTATGACTTTGTAAAATTCAGCATTTTCTGGAAGCACTAACGTCTCTTATGCACTTTATAATTCATTAACATGTGCAGCTAACACTTTACGCGAGTTGCCATACTGCTTGTATATTGTCTTACCTCCTGCTCCTTTGATTAGTTGACACTTAGCCTCAATGTTATTTTTTAACTATTTTTAAGTTTATTTGATATTTTTATATATTTGTAATGCCCAGCCTTTTGAAGGTATTGAGGTCTCTTGTGCACTTCATAATTCGTTTTAAAAGCTCCAAACACGTTATGTAAATTGTAATGATTTTAACTAATTGTACAATATGTGTTATTTAATTGCTTTGCTTTTCTAGTGCTTGCTATGGAAACTGACAGTACTTACATTTATTTATGATATAAAGAAACATTTGACCGGTCTAAAAAGGGGGGAAAGAAACCATGGTGTTATGGTTTTGAGCGTCACTGGCTGAATACGACAAGTAGTGAGATCTCGAAACACCAGCAGGAGGCGCTACAGGCCATATCATTTGCTAATGCTGACAAAATTAGATGTGGTCTTTTGATAACTGAGCCAGCCTCTAACTCCAATTCTGGGGAATAGTTCGCTGTTACTCTTCCCGCATTCAAGGATTAAGGTTCTCACCTCTGCGCTTTAGCAGCAGAGCTGCCACCGAGCTGTCCACCCCGCCGGACATGGCGCACACCACCCGTCGCGCTGCCTGCATCTTGTACTGTCTCGCACCACCCTACTTAAGTCCAATTAGTTCAGATCAAAAACTAGGCAGCGAGTTACCTAGTGCAGTAGATACTCGCAGCCCAAACGTATGATTGCATATCTATTCTCCGCGCTGACGTTTAAGCCGGGGGTAGTGACATATGTGAATCTTGGCGGCCATATTTGATTAGTGCTGGTTATTGTTATTTTCTGAGAGATACATGGAGGCGCCTGCAACCTTTCAAGACTTCCCATAGGAACTGTGACTTTGTACGAAGTGAAGCACATTTTCCGATAAATACAATCAAGCAGGCTCGTGTATTTGTAAGTAATTTTATAGACTTATGACAAATATACCGTACATGTTAATGCATGGTAAGCTGTACATTAGACTATATATTCGTTCCGTATTTGAAACGGTTGTTCTGTTTTTTTATTTCGCTTTGTTGTGCTGAGATGTAGATATCTGTTTCGTTAAATGTGAAAATGAGGAAGTCAAATGCAGCCTATCGTAGCACGTGTCCTCTTCGGACAGCAAGTTTAGTCCCACTTCCCTTTCCATTACTGGGGACTCGGCTAAAGTCAAACACTGTTGTGTTCCAGATTATCAAGGGGAACATGTAATGTGCTGCTCTTGCGAGACATAATTGCCAGGTGCTAAGCTCTGTTTTTTGATGGTAGGGGTAGCTCGAGTTTAAACCTTAATAATAATTTAAACTAAATGTGTCTTTTTTCCCCAACATCCTGGGGATTCTAATGGTACCTGTAGTGTCCTACTGGACAATTCTAGTGTCCCAGCATGAACTAGTTTACCAGACACTCCCTTGAGGGCTGTCCTCGACCCCCCAGCCCACATCCATCCAACACAGGAAGAGAAAAGTGGGAGAATTAAAAAATAATAATCGGGAGAATGTATTTTCCCCATTGACTTCTATTGAGGCTTGAATCTGGTTATTGTCATGCATAGAACTTGCAAGTGTGCTACTGCAGGATCACGTATTAGAAATGCAAATATCCTTATTTTTCCTTGCTTGTCAGCAGCATGGAGAAAGCACTACGGCAGGCAGAGAAAGCGTGATAAAAATGTTGTGCTCTGGCCTTCAGAAGCAGGTTACTGGCAGTGCATGCTGTGAGTGACAGAAGACCAGTCCCTGTCAGCTGAAGCTCATAGATAAATCAGGTTTTTGTATGCGGGAGGTGGGAGACTAGCCTTGAAATCGGTAGTCTCCCACCTGAATCAGGAGGATTGGCATGTATGGGTCAGGTTACCCTGCCAATAAAAAAGCCCATGTGCACATGCTTGTGGCCAGTTTAGTAACTCTACCCACAGCGTCTTTGTCACTCATTTACTAGTGACCCTAGGGCTCACAACATTACATTGGTGACGAGGGGTTCTGACCCCGTGCTGTGCCGACTAGGGGGTCACTCCTGTGATTGAGGAGGAGATCGGGGCCTACGAAGTCACGTATGCCAGTGCAAAGAGTGAACCTTTCTTTGCTGGGGAAGGAAACAGAGACAGTACGTCTACTCCCCAAACCTCCCCGTAACAACTGCCGTGAGGGAGCAGTGCAATCAAGGGACACCTGGACCCGCGAGGTAGTAGAGCGCTGCAAGAAGAGCAGCCTGGCTGTTGACGAGGTACCCGCCTGGCTTATGCTGGAGCTAGCGGAGCAGCCCAACTAACTTTGTCCAAGCAGTAGGTCGAAAGTGGGGGCAGTGACCTTGCAAGTCGTGCGGGGCTAGGAAACACTACCGGCCTGTGTAAGAGGTGGTCCTCTAGCCCCCCCATTCCTCCCCAGGCCCTGACAGAGCAGACATTTCGGCCCAGAATAAGCTGCCCTGCCACCCCTGAGCAGGGCTGAGAAACCAGCAAGTGAAACGCACTCCAGCAGAGGCGAAGAGCGTGGCGCACTGCCTCAGCGAAGCTGCTGTGGTCCATGTGAGCTGACTGCACTCCAAGTAAGGCAGCCCAGACAAAGCTGACCACCGCTGGACAGTATAAGCCAGCCCTGCGGTTCAGTAGAATAAAGACTATCATCCCCACAACCTCGCCTCTGCTTCACTCACCTGTTTCTTACCACGCGGTGCATGGAGGTGAGTGATACATCGGTTGCTGCCTGCTGCACCTGGGAGGGGCCAAGCTGTCAGGCCCGTTGTGTCGAGGGCCTGCCTGCAAGTGTAAACCGCGGCTTTTAGGCCCAGTGGGCCGTGTCTGTTCCTGCAAAGCTGCAGCGACTGCTCCACGAGGCATTGGGACAGCTGGCCAGGGGCGGCTGGTGACATTTGAAAGTGGTGGGGCGTAAAATTATTGTCATACTGCATCGTAGCGAGCGAGCCCGAACAACCTAAGGGGGGATCGGGGGGGTTCTCCCCCCGAGAAATTTTTGAAAAAAGAGTGGACAAATGGTGCATTTTCAAGCAAATTTGAGAACGCAGGAAGGTTAATAAAGCAATTGTGAAAGTGCAGTTATTACATTAATAAATAGAAGTCAGCTGCTTATTCAGTATAACCACAGAGCTTCATAACAGACATTGAGATACAATGCATTTCTGAGTACCTCTGTAGGGAAAACATTAACCATCAGCGTTGTCATTAAATTTTTATTGTTTCTGAAAAATGCCAGAGGCCAGTGGTAGTGAGTGCTCTTAGAACCATAATATACTTGCAACTCCATTCAAATTACACACTGGACAAGAAAGAGCAATATGCTGCCTAAATAAAAGTTCCAACATCCTGGAAAAAGCAAAGTAAAGCATGTGAAATGTAAGCAGGAAGAACATGGTTACCAATCCACCCATCAATCAGTCAATGCAGTGCCCCAGGATTGGTGCACTTCCCCATCCGGGAAAACAATGCTGTTCAAAAAAAGACAAGAAAACAAAAGTACTGCTTCACTGGCAAACTCTGCAAAGTAGCGCTAATATGTTTGGGTGCGATTCGTGTATAATATCAATCTAGCCACTTTGCGAACACTCTGACTTGCTTTATTTCGTTTTTTATTTATTTTTCATAGTTTGAACCTTTTATTCCCAAAGTGCACTGTGAAAACAAAAATGCTGACATCTACACAAGGAGACTGAGGCCTGTTGCTATATAACAGCATCTGTAAGGTTTAGCACTGCATAGTCAGTGCTTCATCATGCAAGACTAATTAATTACAGTGATAGCAAAGTATGCTTGGATCCGGTTTGCAAGCACTGGCGCAGCAGTCTGTGAGTCAGAGTGCTGTGAGCTCAACCGTGGCAGAGCTGCCGCTGATTGGTGTAACACTGTACTTTTACTCCACAGCCTCTAATTTCAGTCTCCTACCCAGCATCCTCACACTCCTTTTCTGCCATTTTGCAATCCCTTCCTCCACATCCTTCTTCACAGCATCTGCCTAAACATCTGTACCTGTATTTCTGACTCAAACATGGACCATCCTGTTCATCATCAAAACCTGGTAAGAGACAACACATGCTCAATCCTACACTAAACCATCCAACCCGAATACGGATCCACCCCAATAAAGACACGTTATAGATCACAAGCGTTGTGACAGCACCAAATACAAATTCATTTTGTCAACTGCTCACCCCTGTTGCTAAATAGATCTCTTCCAAACAGAGCATTTCCAGGTGTTTTCATAGATATTGTCATGTGTAGCAGGCATTTCGTAGGTTAATAATACCTGTTACATGCAAGACAGCGTAAGTGACCTGAGACAGATTCTTTTCTCTCAAAAGGCTACGTTTCCCTTTGGAATTAACAGGTGTGACCTCGGTAATGTTGGGGTGAACACAACAATGCAAACACAAGGAAATGGACGGCCTGCTGAAACTTTTCAGAAACTCACCCCCAGTCACAGACATGGCTAATGTGTGTTAGTGTTTAGTGATGCTTTGTAAATCGAAGTAGCCAGCAGTTTTGTGATATTATGCTGTTATCTGACTGACATGAAAGCTGCATGACATGGCCGCTGCCTGACCTGCTCTCCCTTTCACACACCTTTCCCGAGAATAATATAGCGCTGCCCACATGACCCTGCCTGGGCGCGAGCAGGCACAGCTGACACAGAGGTAAGTTTTAAAAGCGCCAGAGGTAAGGTTTCCTCTCTCACAATCCTTAGACATTGGCAGACTCTGACCTCAATCTTACAGAGTGCGAAAGACTACCAATGACGGCCCTGTATTTTAACCTGCTCCCGGCTCACAGCGCCACTTGCTCTTCTACCGAAGTGTTTCACGCCAACAAAGGGCCTCGCTAACGTGAGTGAGAGGCTTATCTGTGCTACAGCAGGTCGCACACGCCATGATGACCGTTCTTTATACTGCTTTCCCCACACTAAGCAAGAACTGCTTGGCCTCCGCGAAGAATAAGTATGTGACTCTGTGTGACCAGGAATAACTTCTCCATGCCTGGGCTTTTCTGGGGTCTCTGGTTTTATTCCTGCGTGTTGGTCCAGTTCAACGGGAATAGGTCCCAGAATGCACTGCTTTGTTAAAAGACAGTGCATGATTTGAAACAGACTATCATGGGGCATGGAATCATTTAATAAGTGCTGGCACGGCACTACCACCGACGGTGACCCGAGCATTGTAAACCATTAAAGGAATGATTGCTAATGGAGCCTTCCATTCTCCACTTAATTATCTGTCGATTCACTCACTCCTTCATTTAACCATTCACTCACTGGCCCCTTTACCAGCCATTCATCCTTACACTTCTCGGGCCAACTATTAATGCACTAAGTCATTCAGAGCACTTGTGTGCCCATTGATCCATCCATACAAGCATTCATTCATCAGAGCACTCAATCATTCATCCAAACATCGACTTTTTCACGCATTCGCCACTCACTTCCTAATCATGTCGTCAGTGAAGGAGAAAGACTTGTTTCCCAAAGACAGTCTCATTATGTCAGTCAGTGGCCATTTTGTACGATTGTTTTATTATTATTAACTCCATTTGCCCACGTGAATAACAAGCATATATATGACCGCAAGACACACTTAGGCCGGCAATGCCCTGCACACTTCACATATGATTGGAGAGTGACGCGCCTAGTCATGACCCGATACAAACTTAGCTGGGAAAGCTACTAGACGATCTCCCCACAAAACATCACATCATGTATAGCACTTTTCTGGGAACTGACTGAACTCGTGTCTCACGTGACTTGCACAAGAAATCATACCAGCTGTACAAGAATGATGGAAGGTGGAGCAGGTTGCCACATGGAAAATGAGAACGTACGTTTGATCTTACACTGAATAGTCATCAGAATGCGTTTCTCTTGAGACCAAGTCTGAAGCTGTGTTAATAACAATTACCAAGTATTATAACTGGAGAACCTACTATGGAAATTGGACTATAAAAGCTCGAGATTAGGTTACATCACAGACAGTGGACCCAAAGGATATGCGATCTAAAGGGTTTCCGTTAGACTAGTATCAGGGGTTTATCTCTGTTCTCTAAGAGAAACCTTACACGGAAAAGAGCTTGTCACCATCACAAAAGCCAAATGCTCAGGATATACATCCAACATTCGTTTCCAGAAAATGACGAAGTTCAAAAAGGAATCTTTAGCTAAGGTCATGATGCACCTTCACAATAGCTGTTTTAGAGGACACATCTTGTAAGAATTCTTGGAAAAGGGCAGCACTAAAACAACCCTCTGGAGAGCATAAAATCATGTGAATTTGTACCTAGTAGCTACTATCCTGCTTGATGACAAACGGGAAGATTCCAGCAGAACCCACAGTTACCAAGTAGTAAGAATTTATGAACAACGTATTTTATACCGCATTCAATCATTTTTTCGCCAGTTACACAATGATTTGAGAAACTAACAAGTGCACAATGCAGTCGCGGCCCGCGGGGGTAGGGTGTCGCGGGGGGGGGTGTCGCGCGGGGGTGAGGCGAGGGCCGGGGGGTAGTTTTAAAATAAAAAAATAAAAATCCTACCTGACAAGGTCCGCGCCGCCTCGGGTCCGTTCTGGCGCCTACTGGAACAGCCGCATCGCAAGTGGCAAACCCCTCTCAGCCAATGCTGGCGCTGCTGGTAGCGCAAGGATTGACTGAGGGCACGGTTACTCTCCGCCCGCCTGCCCATTAGGATAGGAGAGCGAGGTTTGAGCCTTTGCTCAACCCTCGCTCTCCTAATGGGCATGCGCCAGCCACAGCAGACACCAGTGCGCATGACTGGGCACGGGCGAAAAATTCGCTAACCTTCCCCATTCATGCGCACTTGTGCTGCTGCCCCTGGTCTGACAATCATGTCAGTCAACATGACACCGGACCGCCCACCCCCTTCAGACTCTGAAGGGGTGGGCGGTCCGACGTCATGCTGACTGACATGATTGTCAGTCTCCTCGGCATCTCTGAACTTAAGTAAACTGAGAGTTTACTTAAGTTCAGAGACGCCGAGGGAGCAGCTGCGGGCGGGGGGGCAACGCCCCAATGGACGCACCGCCCCTGCATCTGGCGTGCAAATGCCAGCAGTGAGGAAGAGGGTGACCACACCGCCACCAAATGGTGGTTCGCTACATCACACCCAGCAATAGTGAGCTGTATGAAGCAGCGCTGACTGGGCTAAGACTTTAAAAAGGGCCATGCTGCCTTGCCGCCTGGCATGAGTTATGAGCCTGCAGTGCCCCCAGTCACCTTATCTCGATGCCCACTGCAGTGGGAGTAGCCTCCCTTCTCATGCCCCGGGTTGCAGCAGTTAGGCACACCACAAGCAAAGATGAGGCCAGAATAGCACTCCACTCTTCCTGGTGGCCACCTGCCACCACTGCAGGAAGAAGAAAAACAGTTTTGCCTTACGCGCCGCTTTTATGAAGCCTGCAATGCCCTGCAATCTCCCCCTGAACAATAAAACACGCACCATGTGAGACGCCCGCGCAGAGATGCATGCCCCTGGGGGTCCTCTGATGACACCGCATTCTGCCGGATAGGGCCTGACATTCCAGAAATTACAGAAGGACAAAAACAGCTTACCTTCTCCTGAGGAAAGTCTAGTAGGCATCAGATTTTTTTAAAAGAAAACTCAGAATGAAAAGGGAAAGGTGATGTAAGAGCAGGATCACAGTGAGTGCCAGGATCTGCTACCAAACGCGCCGCCATAGGAACTCTGCCACAATCAGGCACCAGTACAAAGACAAGAGGGGTTAGCATAGCCCCATCATTGCACAAAGGGACACTTGCTCTCCAAGGAACACCCTATAAAAGAAAGAAAAAGACTGAGAGATTGGCACATGGCCTAGCAAGGCAATCCCTTAGAGAGGAATATTTAACGCTCAAACACAAACTAGTTGCAGCCACATTCCCCCGCACAATACTGGCCAAGAGAGCATTCCATGGCCTCTGGAGGTGAACGGCCGCCCCCTCATGCTGCCTCCACAAGGAAGGAGGAATTAACTGGCTCTCTCCGTGATAAGGGAGGAGAGCATCGCACGTCCCCTGGTGGCAAGAAGCCACCACTGCAAGTGAGAAGATGCAGGACTACAGAGATCCAGCTAAGTACCCCCCAAAGACAAGAGGGAAGGAAAGGCCTAGCGTGGCCCAAATGCAGGAATGATATCGCACATACCCTAACTGCACCAGCACTGCCCAGGAGTGGGCCTAAGACTGTACAGGGAGTGTCCTCTCCCACACTGGCCTAAGACTGAGTCGATCACAGACCCATTACAGTTATGAGGAGAGTTGCACGTTCCCTAGTAGCAAGCTGCCACCACTTCAAATGAAAGGAGACCCTCGTCTCCCACTGCGATTCTGAGTTGCACCCGGAATACCTTATCCAGGAGAAGAAAGGTATGGAAGAGGCTGCAGTCCAGATCCATCAAAGCCAACCTACCTCCACTGCCGTCCATAAAATAGATGATGCACCGTTGAGAAGACGCCCAGTCCTACCAACAAGACAGGACCTGTGATTGGTCCAAGATGGGAGAAGATCCGCAGTCCTGCGGACAGGACGGAGCTGGCAGGAGGTCCCAGTGAGGAAAACCAATGAAATGTGGCCTGACGCTACCTCGCACAAACTGAAGAGCTGAACAAGTGCTACACTGCAAGCAAGAGTTATCAAAGAGAGAAAAGCGTGTGACCAGACCTGTCACACAGAAGGACCGGACGACCACAGATATGCAAGAGGGCAAGATAAAAGTGTAAAGAGACCGCGGACTCGTGCCACTACCAGAGAGTGCACCCACAGACACCAGCCAACCACTGAGGTGGAGCGACGTCCCTGGCAACAGCTCAGTGGGAGAACCAAATGAAAGCTGCCTGCAAGCACTAACCTCGTCTCTGCCCCACGCTTCCCAGTGCGACCATCAGTTCCCAAGCGTCGGCTGCTTGGTGAAAGATAGCATCCCTGGTAGCAACCGCACATGCCGGAAGGAGAAGAACCGCACCAGCAAATGCACTGAGCTATGTAGCTGCGAAGTCTCTCCAGTCACCCTCACTCCATGCAAGTCATCACCACCTGTCATCCAGGTCGTCTAATGGCAAACACACCATCATTGCCATGTGCATCACCAAAAACAAGGAGGGAGCATCTCATCACCAGGCTGGACCCTTAAGCTTGCAAAAATCCAGAGACCAATGAGGCACCCCTGGCACCGTGAGAGACCAATTGTGTAGAGACCAGCTGATAGCCCATCGCACATGGGTACTGTTGGCAAGCACACTGACCGTGAATCATCCACCCTTGCAGTTGCACGAATGACTTGGCCGTGTTTTTTGTCGGCGAACCTGCAGTGGCCCCCAAGCGTCCCAGAAGCGGCCTTGCACAGTCCACGCGGGCACTTGGCGACCCATCAGAACGAGCCTCCGGAATGCCCGCATGAGAGATGGTCTGGAAGCTGCTCTACCAACAAGGTACAGGAGGCACCAGGACATCAGAGGAAGACATCCCAAGCATCGTCGACAGTATCCCAGTCCTCACAAAGCTTGCATTCACGGAGTCAAGACGCCCCAAGAGTAAACTCCGCAGCGAACTTCACCAACGCCCCTGATACACCAAGTTTGAACTGTTTACACCAACCACATCACCGCAAGACCAACCAACAATGCGTGAGTGGACATTGACCAAACTGACATGCAGTAAAAAAGTCCGGACTCCATCTACACAGTGTTCGTGCCCAGTAGTAGCTAGTTAAACCATGGATGCGTGCAGAGATGACCGGGTGCTCCCAGCTGCATCCGTCCAATGTTGTCCTGTGGACTGCCTCTCAAGGCTGAGAGACCTAGTGGTGTTTTTGTGTGTTTTGTTTTATTCCCAACAATTGGACTTGTTTTTGTTTTCAATAAAGTTTGGGAGGAATGTAGTGTCCTGCTGGACACATTCTAGTGTCCCAGCATGGACTAGTTTACCAGCCACTCCCTTGAGGGCTGGCCTTGACATCCAACTCACACCCATCCAACACAGGCGTCATCGGTCAGGTGACCCTGCCAATAAAAGAGCCCGAGTGCACATGCTCGTGTGTCTGTGTCACTCATGTACTAGTATGTGGGCCTAGGGACCTCAACATTACATTAACCAGGATTTGTAGATTCCAGTGCAGTAAACTGAGAAAATAACCAAATATAGCTAACTATTGTATTTTGAGGGGAAACATGGGGGAAAGTGCTGTACAAAAAAATCATTTTTTTGTGTGAAAATGTTATCAACAAAAAGATTGCTCTGTGCTACGACCAACATCTTCCCAGCTTTAAAGAGCAAGCAGAGTTGTGGCAAAAAATATTTTTTAACCACAGTTTTTGCATTTTTCCAAGAGGTAGTCCAATTTTGCCACTTTTTGTTGTTTCAGCCTGCTTTCAGTGTGTTGTGGAAACAATTGTGACACCCATGGAGATCCCAGAAAGCTATACATTTCTGAAAAGTAGACAAAATTCTGGATTTAGCAAGAGGTCATTTGTGTAGATCCCTTAAGGTTTTCCCAAACAAACTCACAGTAAAACAGAAAAAATAACAATAACGAGTTGGAAAAACTAGTCATTTGTGCCACATTTTTTATCTGTAACGTCTTGTCACAATTGGCGATTTACAAAACCAGTATGCCATTACATTGGACAGACCCTACTGGTTGCGGAAATTCATAGGGTTTGTAGGTTCTCCAAAAACACACAATATTCAGTGCCACCAACTGCACCTAACAATCATTTTTATTTGTGTACCAACTATACAAGAATTCATGTGTTAAAAAATAAAGATTGAAAAATTGGTATGAAGAAAACCTATGTATTTATGAAATGTACACAAGATACTGAATTTAGTAACAGCGGATATTTGTGCACCTCAGAATTTGAAGCTACCCATACTATCACATGATTGAGTGGGCAGTTTGCAAAATGTCTTCTTTCTTACACATTGGATTACATTTGAAATCCACAAATGCAGAGAAATCCAATTGATATAATAAATCTAATATCCTGTTCTCAGACACATCACAGATCTACTATTCTGTGCTCCCACAGTCTCCCAATAAAAACGGTACCCCACTTGTGTGGCTAGGACTAGTGCCTGCAAGACAAAATAGGACCTGGAGACATAACATTTCAGCCAGCAAAAGCAATGTTTTTTTTTACAATGTGAGAAGCTGCAGATTTTGGGTCCTAGTTTAGCTGCCACCCTGGGAAATCTACCATACCCAGACATTTCTAAAAACTAGACAGCCAGGGGAGTCCAGGGTGGTGTGACCTGTGTGGTTCTCATATTGCTTTCGTACCCAGAAGCCTTTGCAAACCTCACAATTTGGCTAAAAACACATTGTTTCACATTTCTGTGAGGGAAAGTTCTTGAGTCTGCAGGGATCCACACATTTCCTGCTACCCAGCATTCCCATATATCTCCTGATATAAATGGTATTCCATTTGTGTGGGTAGGCAATACAAAAGGGCACAAAACACAATGGGGAGAGATCAGCAATAGTGGTAGTTGTGATAATTGGGCCTGGGCTTGTTCGCCACCTAGGGAAACCTACCAAGCCCATACATTTCTGAAAAATAGACAACCAGGGCAGACCAGGGTGATGTGCCTCACATGGAACCCACTATGCTCTGCAAATTCACGCATTTTACTTGCATTTCTGTGACGTTCCATTGACCCTGGGCTTCCTGCGTGTGTCCCCCTCAAGGGAGCAGAAAGATTCTGTTCCTTTTTAGAGATAGGGGAGTGGGCCTGTACACGTTAGGTCACCTTCACCCCTTTTTTTTTTTAGCACTGGTGTTGATTGGGCTTACTCCTGGTCCTGCCTGATGGTGGGTAGAAAGATTGCAGTGCCTTTTTTGGGGCGGAGACATAGGCCTGTGCATGGTGGGCCTCCCCACTCCTCCATTTTAATTTTTTTGATTCATCCCAGTTGTCTAGTGGGCTGTTGCTTTCTAGAGGAAGATCAGGGCCAAACTCCCAATGTTGCCCCCCCAGGGATGGGGGGGGGGCCTAAAAGACTGCAGTGCATTTATTGGGGGGGACATGCTCTGAGTTTTGTGCGCCCACCCCTTTTTTTTTCTTTTTAATCCATGGCATGTAGTGAGCTTTCTGCCACCCATGGGCAGGGTAGATTTCGGTAGACACCGCCATCCGCCCCCCCCCCCCGGGAGGGGGGACAGAAAGACTAATGCTCTTGGGGGGCTTAGGAAGAGCACAGGCCCCCAGTCACAAATCCCTGGTGTCTAAAGAAAGCGCTAGGCAATCACATGCTATTGTGATCGCCTGGTGCTTTACAGGGAAAGGGAGGTGTCATTTGAAAGGTCAGTTTCTCAGCTTTCAAATGACACTGCCTTTTCAGCACAATTCCCTGGCAGTGCGGAGAACAGGGCTGTTTTCAGCCCCCTCTGTGCTCCCAGAGAAACCAGGAAGTTGTTTCCGGGGCACCAGCTTGCCAATGACGTGATGACTTCACTGAGACGATCACTCCATTGGATGGGGAGTCACACACCCCTGGACCAGAGTGGGAAAGTTTCCCGCTCCGGCCCAGTGGGCTGTGAATGGGAGGTACACGGGTGGATCACACTCTGCTTCAGTGCTCGGTGTTTGGATGTGACCTCCACATCCATAGCGCCTGGTTGGGAACGCTACACCATTTACAATACAGTGTGAACATATTATATTGTGTTACTCACATCGTACCTTTGGGCATGCTGCCATGGCAAAGCCATTGTCAGTTTTTGCATCTGATTGCATAGCTAGCTGAAGGTCACGTGAAAGCCCTGTATTGTATTATACCTGTACAATAGATGTCTGTTTTTTTTCTTTACTCTAAGGTTACCAGATCACTACCTGTCATCAAGAACGCTGTACTTCACTCCTGGAGTGTAGTTTAACTACAGAATGGATTTTGGGATTTATAGAACATCTGCTTCACCTCAGTTGATCTAGTTGAACTAACCTGAAAACAATGATTTGCAAAAGAGACACCCCATATGTGTGATTAACGCAGTCGGTGTTCCAGCTGTGTGAGTGAATGGGTGGGGAGAGGAATCAGAAGGATCGCGTCACGAAGAAGGAACGGGACTTGGCTTGGTAAGTTGGGCTGGGGCCAGGGGGGAGGTGGTGGTAGGTTTAAGGGTTGGGGGCAGTTTTCAGGATTCAGGGTGGGGGGGCTGGGGTCAGGTTAGTTTTTAGGGCAGTGGGCCGAATTTTAGGGCTCAGGGCAGGGGGGAAGGGGCAGTTTTCAGGGCTGCTGGGCAGATTTCAGGGCTCAGGGAGGGGGTGCTGGTTCTGGGGTAGTTTTTATGGCAGTGAGTCGAATTTTAGGGTTCAGGGCAGGGGGGAGTGGCAGTTTTTAGGGCTGGGGCAGTTTTAAGGGCTAAGGGCGGAGCTGGGGTCAGGGTCGGTTTTTTTAACTATGGGGGCCGAGTTTTACCGTTCAGGGTAGGCGGTCAGGATAGTTAATAAGCCTTAGGCGGGTAGATTACAATGCAGGAGGGCCGAAATGAAGGGCTCGGGGCAAGGGGCTGGGGTGGGATCTTTACCACACATATACCTTTACCAATCATGCCTTTGCAATGAAATTTGCTGTAAAGACATGCGTGGTAAAGACATGTGTGGTAAAGACGCAGTCGTTGTAAAGACTGCATGGTTAAGGCATGCAAGGTTTAGGTATGTGTGGTTGTGTCATACAACCGAAATACACGTGACACCATGTGGCCTTGAATTTTAACCACAAGCGAACTGTCCCTGATCCATGGAAAGAAGTTGACAGAGTGTAGTTCTCATTTTGACTCCTCTCTTCACACCATCCCAATTCCTGTTCTGAAATGTGCCCCTATAAATGTTATGTCCTGTGCTGGATCCAATCTGAAATTTGACAGGTTGTTCAACAACTCATGATGCTAAAGGTAATGCCTCATCATCATCAAACCTTCAAATGATTTGTCTTTTGTAGGAGTATGAAGGAGCCAGTCATCCAAATAGAGGAACATTTTCTTTCCCAGCAGATGTAACCGTGCAACTAAAGGAGCCATCATCTTTGGGAAACAGTCTTGAAGCACATATGATGCCAAAGAGCAGAAGCCAGAACTGAAAGTGTTTCCAAAAGGCACAGGATCTCAGATACTTCTGACAAGCTCTTTTCATTGGAATATTGCAGTATGCATCCATGAGATAAACCGTAATAATGAACGCTTTCTCCAGTATTGGGGAAGTTTTTCTTTGAAGAGTTTCCATTTTGAATGGATTTTTCTGTATCCATCTCAGTTTACCTTCTGGAAGTCTGTTATCAGCTGATATTCTCCATTCTTCTGCTGTTTTGGGGTCCAGAAAAATGATAGAATAAGATCCTTTCTCCTTTTCCCCTCATGGAATTGGTACAATATATGCCTTTATTCTCAATTTGTGTATCGCAGACTTCATCGCTTGCTTCTTGCTAGGAAAGTGAGGACAAGGCATATGAATGGTATTAGTTCTCTGTGGTATTGATGTGAACTCTATCCCATACTCTTTTGCCACGACGTACTGCACCCAGGGGTTGGAAGTGGATTATTTTCAGACCTTCCAAAAGTGAGCTATCCCACCTCTTACTGACTATTCGAGGCCATCTTCGCCAAAGTTAGGAGTGCTGATTTCTCACTGGTGAAGGAGCCTTATTCCTCAGGTGTCCCTGACACTTACATCCTTTCCCTTTCTGTCTTTTTGTGAAAGCATAGTGTGATTGCTTTGTCACTCTTCCCGATGGCTGTTGACATGAAGTATTTGAAAATTGGGAGAAGGAGTTATAGTCTGTTGAATATTGAGGAAAGGATGAAGAACATGTCTTTTCTTAAACAAGACGGTGTAGCTTACCCTCCAAGTCAATACTTAACCACTTAATTTCCTCAGAAGGTAGCCGCAGAGCTGCTGATCGGTTTGCTAACTCCATATACCAGTCTCTCAGATCTAGGTTCCGATATAGGTTCCTTCCTGCTGGTATAGTAGCTCCATCTGCTTCTCTGACAATATCAAAAGAGATCTGAAATAGATTCTACCAGTTTCTGCATAGCTTACAAGCATTCAGAACCCTCCTGGCCTTAAGGAAGGATTTGAAATCGGAGGTTCAAGAATGGCTACCATAAGCTCTGTAAATGCCTGCCCTCATCGCCAAATGTGCCCCAGCATCAGAATTTTTTTAGTGAAGAGTCAATCTTCTTATCTGTTTGATTTTTTAAAATGCTCTCTTCAGCCATTAAAGTTCTTCCGACCAAACTCACCACCAATATATCCAGAGACAAAGACGCAGGCAATGCCTTAGCCACCTCTTCTAATGGGTACAATTTCGATATCCATACGGGGACATATACTTTTTACAGGTCCTTCCATTCCTTTAAAATGACATGAGGCACATGCTGGAGAACAGGTTGGCCAACCGACTGAGCATGTTGAAATTGTCTTAACACAGGCTCACTTGAAGTGCATAAACATCCCTCCATTGGAAATCTCATATTCTTGACCCTTGCCAGAATCTCCTGGAGCAGTTCTTTATCTATGTATGTACCCCTATGTAGGAAGCTGGCTTTCTGCTGCAGTAACCCCCCCACCTTTTGCCAGAATACTGATGCACTTTGACTTGAGTTACCCTGGGTCCCTGCCAATCAGGTTCCCAGGGCCTGTGTTCTTTCCTAAAACTGTACCTTGTTCCCCCAATTGGCACCTCTCTGGTCACATGTCAGTCCCTTTTAAAAGGTACCATGGTAACCGAGGGCACTGTGGCCAGGAAAGGCCTCTAAGGGCTACAGCACATATTGTCCCACCCTTAGAGACCCTGTACCTTTACACACACACACTGCCAGTGCAGGCTGCGTGTTTTGGTGCAGAACTAAGTGAAGAGTCGACATGCCACACATCCCTGTGTGCCATGCCTGCAACACACTGCCCTGGCATAGGTCAGCCACCCCTCTAGCTGGGTGCACTGTACCAGTGGTGAGGGTACAGGTGCATGAGCCCTGTACCCCTACAGTGTCTAGACAAATTCTTAGATATTGTAAGTGCAGTAATGCCATTAAGAGTATATGGTCCTGGAAGTTTGTCATTACGAACTCCACAGCACCACAATGGATTTACTGAAAACTGGGAAGTTTGGTATCACACTTTTCAGCACATTAAACCCACACTGATGCTAGTGTGGGATTTAATGAAAAATGCACTCAGAGGGCATCTTAGAGATGCCCCCTGAAAAACGACCAGGCTCTGGTGTGTTCCCTGACTGTTACACACCAGCCTGCCACCACGAGACATGTTTCTGGACTCCTGGGGTAAGAGCCTTCACTCCCTGAACCCAGAAACAAAGCCTTTCCTGGGCGGAGGTAGTCACACCTCCCCCAGGTCAGGAAGAGCCATCTGTGGCAGGGGAGCTTCAAAGGCCTTGCCGCCTATGTAATGAGTCCCCCAGCCCCCTTCCTGTCTCCCCTTCTTTTCGGCGGTAAAAATTAGAGCAGCCCAGAAGGTGTGCCCACCTCTGCCAACTCCACCCCTCAGGTGAGGGAGGCGAGGTGAAGCCCACTCTTCAGTGCCAGCCATCTTGCAGATGGCAGGCACTCTCCAATCAGGATTAGGGATTGTGCCCACTCCCCCACACCAAGGGTGTAGTCACGCTAAGGTCAGTAGCCCTTTGGCTACTGACCTCGAGACCCCTAAATACAGTATTTTAGGGGGCAGGCCTGAACCAAGAAGACAGATTCCCGCAACCCAACAAGAAGGACGAAAGAAGACGCCCAGCAGAGGAGACTGCAGAGAAGAACTGACTTGGCCCCAGCCCTACCGGCCCGTCTGCAGTATCCAGAGATCCTGCACCAAAAGTCGTCTTGTCCTGCAGCCAGTGACCTCCAGAACCCTGGGAGGACTGATTGCCTTCAACAAAGACCGGATCTCCTCTGAACAGCAGCTCTGTTTAAAAGGAACTCCCAAGAAAGACTCTGCACCTGCTGAAGTCAAACAAACCCGACGCCTGGAACCACCACTGCTTTCGATGCCTATGGCCCGAATCCAGGTGGCCCAACGGTCCCAGCAAGGTCCCCCAGCGCTCCAGAGTCTGAGTCCACCGTGGGTTGGCCCCTTCAGGACTCTCCGACGTTGCCTGCAGCCTCTGCACGGAGAACCCCCAACCCTGAGTGGCCCGGTAAGGTGAAATCTAACCTCAAAAGACACCCCTGCATCCAGCCGCCCGATGCCCTGAAGAAGAGAACCCGAGGTGCACCTACGTCCCCGAGCCCTCCTACTTACCTGCCCAGCTGTTGGTTCCTCCCGGAAGTCTTCCTGGACCGAGCCTGCAGCCAAAATCCAAAACCAGCAACCCCCATTGAAAACAACAGGGCACCCGACGCCAAAACAGCACCTTGCACCCATCCGCCGCTGCGGGTGCACCTTGTGTGTTAACTCGGATCCCCCTTTGCCCTGAGCTTACGTCCAGGACCTTTGCTCCCACAACCTTGTGGCCTGCTCGTGAGCAGCCACCAACCGGAGGCCCCCTATCCCCCAGTGGATAACACTGGGCCACAGAATACCAACTCCCACAAACAAGTACTTACCTATAAACCGTTAACTTCATTTCCTCCTATAGGATTGCATTGACTGCTTTTCTTTGAAAATTCTTTTAAGTGTGGAGTTGGTTTGTATGAAACATTGAAAAATTGCATATGTGTAAAAACTGAATTACTTACCTTTTGTCTAAGAAATGTTTCAGTGTGATATCTAGGCATATCACACTGATTAGCAAAAGTAACTTTAAAAGTAATCCAATAAGTAATGTGCACAGTAATCTGTAAAGTAGCTAAAAAGTAATTGCAAACAGCTGACTTACCTGTAAATCAACCAACTGCATTTGAGCCTGCATTCAACTGTAAATCACTGCATAAGAAATATAGAAATATAATAACTAAATAATATTTTTGATACAAACAAATTGGTCTGAGTTCAGTCTTTGAGTGTGTGACATCATTTCTTGCCCGAGTGTGTACAAAAAATGCTTAACACTACCAAGTGATAAAGCCTTACTGCTCGGCCACACTACCACAAATAGAGAGTAAGGTGCTATCTACTTTTACCTCTGCCTACCTTTGGGGTACCACTGGACTCTGTGCACACTATACCTCATTTTGGTATAGTATATACAGAGCCAGCTTTCTACACTCTCTGATCACTGGGTAAATCTCCAGTTGTTCTTCTTCATCATCAGATCCCGAAGAAGAAGGCATATGCAGAATAGAAGTAGGAGGTTGCACAGCTGTGATGGTTTCAAGCCCAATCTTTCTGGCGTTTCCTTCAAAATTGTCTTTAGAAAAGTCACCTTTATGTTCTTTCTACCTCTTTTTGATAGGAGAGAGTGAAAAAGATGAAGAGGACTCTACCAAATATTGTCTGTCTCTGCTGTCTTTGCCCATAATTCAGCCTCAATTGCATCAGCCAAGCGAGCACTACAGAAACAATACCAAACCAGGACTTCCGCATTTATATAAAAATAGAAAGCTTGCACGTGTGTGTTAGAAATGGGGTCTCTAGTTGCAGTGGTTTGCACCCTGTCCAAGTAGGGATCCTCACTGTAGTCAGAGTAAGTAGGTTACACACCTAAGATAACCC
This sequence comes from Calotriton arnoldi, assembly GCA_963921515.1. Lineage (NCBI taxonomy): Eukaryota > Metazoa > Chordata > Amphibia > Caudata > Salamandridae > Calotriton > Calotriton arnoldi. The sequence continues at coordinate 2,253,383 of CAWUFW010001993.1, read as the reverse complement.
CTGCTCACCCAGGCGTTATCAGAATTTCAGTTCTTAAAAATCAATGGTTGCGCTCGATCAGGACAAAGTACATTAGATGCCTCAAAAATGAAAGGCGATGCGAGGTGCAGGGGAGGTGAGGCACTGAAAAAGCAGGTGATGTGCCGGTTCCATACTGCTATGGGGGAGGTGATGAGCCAGTTCCTTACTACTAGGCAGGGAAGGTGATGCGTTAGTTCCTTACTGGCACAGAGAAAGTGATGCGTCATTTTCTGGTACGCGGCCTTGGTTCCTTACTGCGTTGCGGTGTCAATGAAGAAATCGGTGCCCAGGGACGATGCATCAAAAGTCAAGTCCCGTTGCTTCAATTCCACAGCATTGAAGAAGGCACTTTGTCAGAGTCGGGACTAAGCGTCACAGATTTCGGTGATGTGGTCCTCAAGGCCAACCCAGCGGTAGTTCTTCGCAGGTGCTGCGATGAAAAGCTGGGGCCTGCATTGTAAGCTGAGGTCCCAATGAAGGCTTACAATGCCAAGCGGGAACCATGCTCCGGTGCAGGCAGCTGCAATGTGTTGAGTTTTAGCAGAGCTGCGCCGATTCTGAACAAAGCTTTGAGTAATGTGTATTTTCTTCTTTGTATCACCAGAACTCACTTCCAAGAGCCCAGGAACTGGATTTGGCACCACTTGCCAAGACAGGACTCTCAGCAGAAGATCCCAGGTGCTGATAGGTGAAGTCTTTGATGGCCCTGAGGCTTCTTAACAGAAGGCAAGCTCAACTCAAGCCCTTGGAGAACCTTGGAAGCAGGATGTAGACAGCAAAGTCCAGTCCTTTCATTCCCAGGACAGAAGCAACATCAGCAGGCCAGCACAGAAAAGCAAACAGTAAAGTGGCAGTCACTCCCGACAGCGCACCAGCTCTTCTTCCTGGCAGAATGTCTTCAACCCAGAAGTGTTCTGAGTATATGGTGTCACAGGTCCAGTACTTATACCATTTCAGCCTTTGAAGTAGGCAAAGGAAAGTCTTTGTAAGGCACAATACCCTGCCTTTCCCTGCTCTGGCTCCAGACACACTACAGGGGGTGGAGACTTATTTGTGTGAGGACAGGCACAGCCCTATTCAGGTGTCAGTGTTAACTCCTCCCACCACTCTACCTCAGTAAGGCCCATCAGCCTGGTGATGGACCATCAGGATGTGCAGGGCACACCTCGGCTCCCTTTGTGTGACTGGCTAGAGTGAATGCACAAACAACCCAACTGTCATCCTGTCCCAGATGCGTATTTAGAGACAGGAAGAGACACAGAATGGTTAAAGTAAGAAAATTCCAACTTTCTAAAAGTAGCATTTTCAGGTCTGCAATTTAAAAACCAACCCCACTAAAAGAAGTAGTTTTAAATTGTGAGTCTAGAGACACCAAACTCCAATTTTCTATCAGCTCCCAATTGGAAGATACACTTGTAAGATGTTACAGGGCAGCTCCAATGCTTACTTATGGGAGAGATAGGCCTTGCTGTAGTGAAAAACGAATTTAGCTGTTTTTCACTACCAGGACATGTAAAACACAACTGCGCATGTCCTACCTTTTAAATAGACTGCACCCTGCCGATGGGGCTACCTTGGGCCTAGTGTACGGTTGCCTTACATGTAATAAAAGGGAAGGTGTGGGCCTGGCAAGTAGGTGCACTTGCCAGGTTGAAATGGCAGTTTACAAATTTTCACACACAGACACTGCATTTGAAGGTCTGAGACATGTTTGCAAGGCTACTCATGTGGGTGGCACAATCAGTGCTGCATGGTCACTAGTAGCATTTGATTTACAGGCCCTGGGCACGCATGATGCACTGTGCCAAGGACTTACTAGTAAATCAAATAGGCCAATCATGGAGAACCCAATCATACCATGTTTTAGAGGAGAGAACATATGTACATTAGCACTGGTTAGCTGTAGGAAGGTGCCCAGAGTCCTGAAGCCAACAAAAAGAAGGTCAGAAAAATAGGTGGAAGAAGTCAAAAAGTTTGGGGATCAGCCCTGCAAAAAGGGCCAGGTCCAACAGCGTGCAGTACAGTATCTTTGTTCTGCATATATGCAAACAAGAACTATTAGTAAGATGCACCCACAGAAACAAACACATACACTGCATGCGCTCCCAATTGACCATTAAGTGGATCATTCCCCCAGCAGCCTACTCCAGGGCAATTGCTACATGTACCTGATGAATCCTTCATTGACAGCGTGCTCATGTTATGTTATGTTATGTTATGGGGAATTTGTAGAGCGCACGTACACCAATAGGTCTCTTGGCGCTAAGTTAAAAACCACCACAGAAGATGTATCTAGCAATAGGCTTGAGTAAATAGCCAGGTTTTCAATTTTCTTCTAAAACTCATATAATCAGCTGTCTGTCTGATCTCGATGGGCATGGAGTTCCAAAGTTGAGGGCCCAACTTAGAAAAGCGTGAACCACCCATTCTTTTACGCTTAAATCTGGGAACTATCAATAAGTTATTTTATGCTGATCTGAGATTTCGTTTTGGGAGGTATGGGTGGATCTTTGTGGACAAAAATTTGGGGCCTCTATTGTTGATTGCCTTGAAGATAATACAACCCGTCTTAAAAATGGACCGCTGTGCTACGGGAAGCCAGTGAAGCTCCTTCATCAATAGTTTCATATGACAGTGCCTGGGTTGTTGAAAAATGATTCTGGCAGCTTGGTTTTGGATCAACTGGAGCTTATAAGTTTGGTTGATAGGGAGACCTAGGTAAATGGCGTTGGCATAGTCAATTCTAGACAGAATCAAGGCCATCAAGATTAACGTGCTGGCCTCCCTAGTGAAAAACTTCTGATTTTTCTGAAGTTTCTCAGTTGATAAAAGCAGGATGGCGTACCATATTTATCTGGGATTGCATAGAACGGTTAGCGTCTATTTGGATACCTAGACTCTTTACAGCCATCTAGGGGGTTGGTGAAATTCCTAATGTTTTCAGCCATTCTGTAGGGATCCAATGGTTTAGTCTATTGTTGGAAATGACTATCTCTGTTTTATCAGAGTTCAGTTTAAGGTGGTTGTGATTCATGCAGTCTTTGATGAATAGCATAGTGTCTTGGAAGAATACCTTGGAGTCCTGTGTCTCGTCAATTGAAAAAATCAATTGCATGTCGTCCGCGTAATTGTAGATATTAACCTTCATTTGTTGGAGGGAGTGGATCAGAGGGTGAATGTAAAGGTTAAAAAGGTGGGGGGGACAGAGAGGAGCCCTGAGGTACCCCACAGTTTGTGGTGACTATGGTAGAGCTGTAGGGTGCAAGCCTAACTGACTGGGTGCGATCTTTCAGATAGGATTTCATCCATTGAAAGCATCCTCCTCTATGCCACCGGGGACAACTTCCTCCTTCCGGATATAGGTTTAAATCTTGTTGCGCAGCCTATCCCATCCTGTGCCTGGCACAGACAGATCCTAGGCACAGTTGTTGTAAATGCAGGGTTGGCAGTGACCCATCTTCCTATGCCTGTCATAGGCAGGAGCAAGAAACAGGAAGTAGTTTGGGTGTGATTACCTTTATTGCACCCAGAAGGTGGATGGAGTCTTGAATTACTTCATGTTTATTTCTCCTGCTAGAAATGGAGAACTCTCTTATGTAATGACTGGAACAAGGACAAGGGATGGAGGGATAATATCAACTTGCAAATCTTTTTACTATCTACACAGTGGGCCTGTGTGATTCCTTCAGCCAGTCAGGGCCAAATGGGAAATCCAATCAGCCCTGGCAATAATGTTAAAACTGGCCCCATGGCAAAAGGAGGCTGCAACTAGAATGGGGCCATTGGGGCGTCATGGCAGCCCATCCAAATATGAAAGTATCCCCCAACTTTTTAACCCCTGACATGATGGTGGTGTAATGGTTTAATCAGCATGTACCTAGGTGGCACTTTAGACAGTGCCCATCAAGTTAACCTAGTGTTCTCGTGCCGTGGCAGGCTTTTCCGAAGGTTTGCCGCCAAGACAGATGTCTGATCTCATGCTGGGGAGTGTGTGCTGCTCCCAGACGCCAGAAACAAAGACCTGTGTGTGCAGAAGGTGACACCTCCGCCCACACAGGATGGCTAGCAAATGGACCATCACGGCGGTGAGCTTCAAAGGCTTCGACAACACCAATGGAGAAAGGACCCCAAATCGAGGACAAGGCCTTTCCTTGTCCCAGACACTGTTTTTCACAGGCAGGTGGAAATTAGCTATGCAGGAGGCGTTCACCTCCACAAGGCTGACCACACCTCTAGAGTGTCACAGCTGAGGTGTACAGTTGAGGATAGTTTTGGGCATCTTGAATTTAGACTAAAAGGCAGGTACTGACTAGTTTGAGTGACATACTCCCACCAGGTATGGTCACTACTGGGGCGGATTAGCTGCCCATTGGCTACTAGTCCTCACACCCACTAACACCCCTTAAATCCAGGATTTATGGGGCACCTCAGAAACCAGAACCTTAGATTCAGTGTGATACCAAGAAGAGACCCGTTTACACGACAAGGCAAGGGTCCACGAAGAGAGGCGCTAAGCTCTGCACCTGTGGCAGCCACCTTGCACCCGCTGGTTTGCGACTCAACCAAGGCAGAAGACGGGTTCCACAAGGAAGGTGAACCCCTCTGCAAACTCCAGACTTCACAAGAACTTCCTTGGGCTAGAGGACCTAGTCCCCAGGCACAAACCTCTAAATCCATGACCTTGAAGTACTCTTCACTGAGCTGTCGGGCGTGGCCGCTCAAAGTCACTGACAGGTGGCTTCTGGGAACTGTAGTCCCGACCCTCAGTGAGGCTCAGATTTCTACACCATTTCCCTGGTCCTCTGGAAGAAGATTTCCTCAACCTTAGTGCTTGCAGGTACCAAGGCTTGCTGGTGGTCAATCCGACTATTACCTGCTTTGCTCGACGCTCCGAGAGGAGAGATCCAACTGCATGAACGACCACCCACCCCAGTGGTTCCATCATAAAGAACCTGCATTTGTTTTCACCCTCTCTTCGCACGCCTTTCAGCACAGCTGGCCGCGGATCCGTTCAACACCACGGATAGCCAAAAGCACCTCTGCACCCAAGTCTGCAGAGCCGGGTAGAATTGATCTGCCTTGAGACTCCTGGTCCATGGCCAGCTCCCTGCTTAAGTTCCAAAGGTTGTTGCTCAACATGACCCGCAAGTACCTTTATGCTAAGGTAGTCATTTAAAGACCGCAAGCCTGATTGACAGCTCCGTTTGACAGCTAAAGTGCACCACGCTCCCCTGAGCTAGGTAAAATTGTGCTAGCTGTTGTTAGCTGGTCTAGGGACTCACAAGACCTTAACCCCGAGTGTATTCAGTTGAACTCACTCTCTAAGTAACCGACTGCATATATGTGTTTTTACCATTGACCGCAACATTTTTCTACACTGCAAAGTACTGATTTATTTCATGCTTTAAATTGATAACTCCAGTTGTGCTGTATGTATCGATTTCTTTTGGTGTCTAAAAATATAAAACTCAGAGCTGTTTTTATAAATTGGTGTTGGATTTCTCTTGAGTTGTGTCAGTTACTTATTGTCCATGTTGGTGATGTGAAATGCTTAACACATATTCCTCTAAGTAGCATGTCTGCTCTTTGCCACTCTACCAGGACTGAGAGAAGGTGTACAAGAGAGTACCCAGGGTACATCTTAGTGTATTGTGCTAGTATTGCATGGTAAGGCACCCTGCCATATCACATTCTACTTTCACCTTACAACAACAGGTAGCTAAAAAGACAGATAGGTAGATAGATAAACCAGTAGAAAGATACACAGCTAGTTAGATAGAAAGGTTAACAGTCAGATTGATGTATATACAGGTAGACAGACAGATGGACAGACAAGTAGATAGACAGGTAAATAGATACACAGAATGATAGACAGGTGGATAGACAGACAGATGTATAGGGTAGCATAGATAGCTAAATTCAGAGGATTGTATGCATAGACAATGTTTCATAGCTAGAGTTGCAACTATAGATAGAAAGATAGATTTGAAAAGAGATAGATTTGCAAAGAGATAGACATAGATAGATAGATAAATAGATAGATAGATAGATTTGCAAAATAGATTGACAGACAGGTAGATAGATCAGTAGATAGAGAGACTGGAAGATAGAAAGGTTGATAGACAAGTAGATAGACAGACAGACAGACAGATAGATAGATAGATAGATAGATAGATAGATAGATAGATAGACAGACAGGTAGATAGATAGAAAGGCTGGTAGACAGACAGACAGCTGGATAGATAGAGTTGCAAAGATAGATAGAGTTGCAGATAGACAGGTATATAGATGGACAGGCCGTTCGACTGGGAAAAAGATAGGTAGATAAACAGGTAGCTAGACAAACAGCTAGGTAGATAGAAAGGTTAAGAGCCAGGTTGATAGACAGGTAGACAGAAAGACAGACAGACATAGATAGATAGATAGATGGATTGGGTTTCGCAGATAGATCAATAAATTGGTATACACTGCACAGCTTCAATTAGTAATATAATAGTTAAATGCCTAGAAGAGCATTGAAAGCCAACTAGAAAGCCACACAAGCAGGATATTCAGTCTAAATTGGTTTAGATGTGTAACTGTAGTCCTCAATTAAAATACATGTCAACATGATATACAGGAGTGCAGTTATAAATGCACTTCATTGGGTGTATACTACAAAAGAAGATAACTTTATAAAGAACAGTTTCACATGGACACAAGCAGGTATGTTGCGTAATAGCAGCAGCCAGATAAGCAAAGGCCACTCCAAAAGGAATTTACAACAACATTAGCGGTAGGCCGGAAATTAAACAAGCATTGGCATAGCCAATAGGTCTCGCCTTTGGGACCATATAAGTGTTTAGCCATGCAACAGTTGATGTTGTTGCACCAGGGATATTGTGCTGCATAACTAAATACTTATAAGGTCCCAAAGGCGAGACCTATTGGCTATGCCAGTGCTGAAGTGGTTGTTCTCCCCTCCCGGGGATGCTTCTGCCCCCCTTGACCACTCTGAATGCTTGCTTGATTGTTCAGACAGATGGGTTTCCTTGAGGATTTCCCTCCCCTCCCCCCGGCATACTGGAATATATATCCTGGGGCCCAGAGTGATGTAAGAACTACGGTGGGTTACTGCATGCTTCCCTAGAGCTCCGACCCGCAGGACTGTTTTTGTTTTTTCCTTTATCCGAGTTCACGTAGTTTATACTTTTTATTTTTACAATATGGCGTTGCTGGGTTTAGTTCTCCAGCTCCCGTTAGGAAGCACATATATAGAGCAGTACATATTAAAGGATAGGAGAATAGACACAAATGTTAGTTGCCAAACCTAATATCCAGAAGTAAGGGATACATATGGTCAACCTGGACCCGAGTTACACTGAAAGAAAAAGTTATTTGATTGATGTTTGCACCATGGTATGATTAATGTTTCCTCAGGCACAGTATTGTGTCTCTATGCATCATATATTATCCACTGGATTGGCACAATGGTGAAATGTAAACCGGTTGCCTAAATATGTGTACAGTGTACAAAATCCTGCTCTTATGTACATTTATGTCTCATTATTATTTTAAATGCCAATAAAAATATGCTTTAAAAAAATCTATAAGTGAGGTTTTTGTGGAGCGCAGCTCTTTTGATACATTACTTCAATGTGCTCTCAAACTCGAGAATTAACGAAAAAAGGCACACATGGAAGTGATGCCATGGGCTGTGGATCACACAATTTGGTCAAGTGGAGAAGCCGAGATTTGAGTCCAGAATTGCATATTGAGTATAATTCAGAGAGTGTAGGGTTACATCCTTCTCCAATCTGTTCAACATCAAAGGTCACTGCCTTGTGTTCAGGTATTCAATTAATGTTATTGGGCTAGTGCTAGTATATGGAACTCAATTAATAAATGTATCGTACCTCATGTAAATCTGACACCATGTACCTGAACGGTCATAAGATTTTCTGCTTAGAATGTTTCCACAGATACTGAAAATCAAACGCAGTGACAGGCAGCGCCGGTCTGACGTCAGCTGCAGGAGTGGCATCTGGGGGGCTCTGAGGCCTTTTGGTTTCTTTGGTAATTATCTAATTGTGGTCAGTGTGCTTTTTAAGTCACAGCCCTTCAAGAAGACCTGGGTGTGTGAGCGTGTCTTCAGGCAGATGGCCTGCCACGGTTTAAAACAGTTTTCATGTAGAAATCTGGGGAAATATTGTCCACTGCGTCCCTCACACACCAAAACCTGAGACACACACACGCACGCACGCACACACGCATACACACACACCTAGAAAAGCAAACGCATGAAGCAGTAACTTTAGAATTATTTGAGTTGTCTAAATTATTATCTAACAAACAGATAATTAGCATGCTCAAACTAGACAGGGAACAATGGGAAAGGGAAAAGAAAGAGATGAATTTGAGGACAGAAGCAAGTGATAGAACTAATGAAGAGCGAAGATACGGGGTGGGAGGCTGAACAGACGGGCCATGGGGAGGAGGGAGAAAGATGGCGAGATGAGGAAGTGAACCGAAGGAACACGGATGAGAAGAGGGGATGCTGCAAACAGGAAGACAGGGCACCGAGGGGGAGAGAAGGAGGGGGACAGATGGGAGAATATGCAGGGGTTCATGGAGAGAAAAGAGAAGGGACCAAAATAGGAGAACGTGACAAGGAGAGCAGAGAAGCACAGAGGACGAGGGGAGATAGAGAGGAAGATGCGACAGAAAGAAAAACACGTAGAGGAGAAATCGTAGAGAGAAGTCAGAAGGGAGGAGGGATGAGAACATTCCGGACAAAGGCACTCCAGGAAGGGGAGACGAAGGTGAGGCAGAAGAGGAATGGGGCAAATACAGAGGGTAAAAAAACAAGCAATGGCCGCGCGGCTGTGAAACTGACACGGCCGCGCGGCCGCGAAAGTGAAAGTAATCGCGAGGGAAGCCAGATGGCGAGGGAAGCCATATGGCGCCTGATCGCGCGTGCACGCTCGCGTGAACGCAAGCTGGTCGACAGCAAAAGCCACTGCTGTTTGCACTTCCAAAACCCGCTTACTAAAACTCTTGCCAGAGCTGCGCATGCGCTGGCTCAGGCGAGACCTAAAAAGCAGGTATGTGCTCTGTGCTCACATCTGGTAGAAAGCATTCTGCTAGCACACCAGGCTGTAAACAGAAAGACAACACTAAAGTCATAATAAATAAAAAGCAAACACACTGGCACTGAAGGGACCTACTTTGTGTGCTCCATGTGAAAGAGCAAATTGGACTTACTAAAAGTGAAGTTAGCCAGAGGCTGACCCCTTTGCCTGATGCTGTATGTGGTAGTGTGCTGAAGCAAAATGTGAATGGCACAACAACAGACCAATGAATTAATTGCACTGCCTGAAAGCCTCTTCAAGTAGTATAATATCCATATAATCCATATTCAAGGAGTATAATATCCATATATCCATAAAATCAAAAGGTCTTGGCTAATGCCAGACCTAATGAAAGCAAACATGTGCTATGCTGTACACATCTTAGAAAAGTTGCAAAAACTGAACACCAGTATGGGAATAGGTTGGTGCAGGTACACAGAGGCCAAACAAACGAGAAAATACATACATCATGACCGAAGTGTGCACTATATAAACAGTATCCACATATATACACAAACCAAATCTTGCTGCATCTGGTTAAAGATTCAAGTAGGCAGGTGTAATTGGGATACAAACAAACCATTGTACACTTATACTTGCAACAAACAGAAAAAAAACCTTAAACTTTGCTAGTAAAACCACAACTTAATTTAACAATTGAGAGAATGGAAAGGAGACATTTTTCAGAATAAAAAGCTTCTACAAATTGTTACATATGTAAGCATCTGTGAAAAAAGACAAACAATTTAGATGTATCTCTTCTTTCTTCCCCTTGCAACTGCTGAACAGAATCTCTGCCACAGATAATAAGGTAACAGCGAATACTCTGATTCATGAATGTAGGAGACTGAAATCTCAAGCACGACAAGTGATTTTCTGTTTTGCACTGATTTATATTTTATACAGGATGAACTAAGACTCAACTTGAATTTACAGTTCTTCCGGAAATACTTGCAAACTATCTGTTCAGAACGTACTTCAGGATCTAACTTTCCTACCCTTCAATTCCTCGCCTCCATCAAGGTTACTTTCTTGTTGCATTGTGCTAGATTTTGTAAAGTACACTGCGCTTTATACAATGTGTAAATAAATACATTTTCTCAGAGTGATTGGTCAGTGAGTAACGTTTTTTTGTGTTTGTTTTGTTCCGCTTCCGACCTCAGGTAAATAAATCGGGCAAAGCAGCATGGACTAACAATAGCACACTCACACGTACATCTGCAGTCTTTGGGCAGCCTCATTTGTAGAAGCAGACCTTCAAAGCTCAGAGGCGGAGGAAGCTATATTTGCTTAGGACTGATTGCTGCAGCATTGTTTCAAGAGTAAGACTCAACCATCATCATTAATTATGTACAGAGGGCCAGCTTTAGCGCTGGTGGCGCACGGTGCGACAATCATTTTTGGCTCCCCCACACACCATGATCGCCTCCTTGGTTTCTCTCACTACCACCGGGCAAAAGTGCCCCTCATCTCTCCAACTATAAGTTATTGCTAAACACAGCGCCTCCAGTCCCCCCCCCCCCAACGCCCCCTCCACAGGTCAGCGCCCAGGGCGGCCGCACCGGTCGCACTTCCCTAAAGCCGGCCCTGTATGTACACAATGGTGGCCTTGACACAAACACCTGTTAAAGGCCTTATGGTATAACACCCTAATTACTGACAACAATTTCACACCCATAATAAATCAGTTGTCACACACTCCCAGGAGCACTCTCACACCCTTCACAGAGTCCCAGTCATACAGTAGTAGAAGCAATCTTACACCAATCACATGTTAGCAGTCTCGCACAAGAAACAGCACTCCCTCATTCATCAGAGGGAAAGCAACACATTAGCTGCAGTCAGATACTACTGAGTGCACTCTAACAGGGATGAGCGACTGACTAGATGGAAGAATCCAGGCATCTTTAGGTATAACCCATACTTATTGCACTCGCTTGATCTGTAGGATGCTATGTACTAAAGGCGATGTAACCAAAGTGTGCCTAACACAACTTCAGCTCAGGTTCAATTGTGGGTAGCTTATCCAGTACATATCTCTGGTGCTAGTAAAGTCCTGTTTACCCCAGCATTACATGGGACTGCAAGTAACAGAATGCTAGAGAGAAACCTGCTTGGAAGAGATTCTCTCGCATGAACCGGGGAAACGTCATAACTCTGATAGTATCTAACTGGAAAACTTGATATCTGTTCAGTGGACTTTGCAGAGAGGTCAGAGAGCACGCACGGGGGCGGAGTCTTGGCAGCGTGGGCGGGAAGATGCACTCTGCAGCAGGTAGAGAGGCTGCACTGAAGAGTGAACCGTGGGAAGCTTGTTCTAAAACCAACAGCAAAGCAAATATGCAGTAAGTCTGTTTTTAAAATGTCATAAACTGCTTCTGTTCAGTACAGAGCACGCGCTGTTCTCTTAGTTTATTGCCATGAAGAAGCTAGTGTTTGGACTGGCGCCCCCCCTGCTGCTGTACTGAAGGTTCCTCTGCTGTTGGCTCACAGAGGGAGCAGCGTTTGCAAACGCCCCACCTTCAGATATTGCAGACCGCAGAAAAGGTTACAGTAATCAAGTTTATTTCCTGTTAATGCTTAAACGCATTGAGCGTAAGAAAGAAAAGAAAATAATAATTATGATTGAAACAAATGTACATGCAATGGATTTTTATATAAAATTCTGGCTCAAGAAAGTAAAATATTGTAAAAACCTGTTTGGAAATGCTAGTAGGCAACATATTTTGAAGGTGTCAGCCGTTTTCATGCGATTGCTACAGTTATATAGATCTGGAAAACTGTCTGATTTTAAATAACCTGACTGAAGTTAAATTGAGAAAAAAGCCTGACTTCTCGAGCAGTTTAGTTTAGCCAGCGAAGAACAGTGCATGTCCCAACTCATGTAGAAGTGCTAGTATTCCGTTGTGAGATGAACGTAGTGTTTTGCACTATCACCACAATAGTAGCAGCTGGACAGAATTTCACCCCAATCAAATGATGCTGGTGGAAGATATCGTGCATGAGTTCAAATGGTTTCTAAAGGATCCAGCTCCAGCATCCAAGGTGCGGTTGTGTGCCCAGGTCTCCAGGTGTCTGATACAAGGGAGATTTTACTGGTTACATAAAAGCACCCTCTGAAATCAATGGGCATCATTAAACACCAGCAGCAGACAGTGCTTAATCAGTTCTAAAATGCAACGGAAAATCAGCAATCCATAGATGTCCAAAGCCCATAATAGGGGACATCTTACTTCAAGATCAATTCCCTTTGCTGAGTCTGCACTTTTTGAAGCCACCTCTGATCTTGCCTCTGTCTATCTTGTTTCTTCCCCGTCATCATCATCAACATCCCACGTGCTCTAATTCTGCCTTTGTCATATGTTCAAGCATGGACATTCCGAAACAACAGTGAAGCCAGCTTAGGGGCCCTATTTCAAACCCTTACATATGCTCCATTACCTCTGAACTTTCTCCGTTCCATATCTTGGCCCTGTAGTCACTCGTCGCCTTGCTGGTCCCTTCTCGTGGCCATGGTCTCCTCATGTGTTCAGCATACCCACACGGCTTCTACCTACACGCAGCAAAAGAACACTCTATATGATGACAATGTTCCCCTCCCATTTATTCACACTTCCTCCTATCAGTACATTGTCTTGGGCTCTCCCCTCACTATACTCCATTGTTTCTCAGACCTGTGTCTGTCTGCTGATAAATCTCTTCACTGATTTGCTGAGCACCAGTCCCTATGGTAGAGGGGACCTCCCCCATTCACTGGTTCCTGAAACTGTACGAGTCCCACCTTGTTGCACACTTCTCCTTCCTCCTCACCATCTTCATCCAGCCCTGGGATATTCTTATGTTGGGCTCTGTCCAAGTTCCGGACTCACCAGCTCCCTGAATGCCCCCACTGCCATTTGGCAAGGCTATCCCTGCTGCATCATCTCATTTGGCGGGCTTCACAGCCCATTGATCCTACAAGCAAGACCATGTCATACTTCACCTCATCCTGGCCCCCTACAGGAGCCTTCCTGTTCTTCCAAGAAGCAGGCACATTGGTCCCCATTTCAAGCCCACTCCTATTATGGCAGCTCTATGCCACAAATGTCACCATGGCAGGTTGTTGCTGTTTCCAATTATGACTTTCCTTGACCTATTAGTGGTCATCCCCACTGTACTGCCTCCATCGTGTCTGTGGTTTATCATCACTCCTCCACGTACGCTGCTCATAGCCTCCACTTATCCCATTCAACCTCCCTGCCTGTTGTGGCCTTACAGATCTACTCCAGTTCCCCTCACTGGAACTGTGCACTTCCCATCTCTGTCCCATGCTGCACCTTTCAAGTGTGCCCCCATGCCTCACATTTCCTCCTTCTTGATGACTCTGCATCTGACTCCTCCCTGGCTTCTCTTTTTCTCCTCTCACGTGGATGAGAAGCAGCATGCCACAGAGGTGATCAGCATCCCCACTGAAGTCTTCCACCTTATTGGGCGATAGGAATCAACAATGGTTTTAATGCTTTTCGGCACAAGGTTATTCATACATGACGCCTCAATTAGGGCTCATGCTGCTGTTTTCCCTGGCGCTACTGCTGCATTCAAGCTTCCAAATTGCACATGTTACACATGCATCTTGTTATGGAGATGAAGGTGGAGTTACCCTGCCACGTTCTGACCAGTGACTGGCTCCCCATATGACCTCCTTAGCTAATCACTGTAGCCTAGTGGTAAGAGGAGAGCAGGCAGACTCCTTTCTCCCCTGAATACTAATGATTTTTTTGGTTACACTCAAATTTGTGACCATTCATTGTTTATAGCCTCACACTGTTTACTGCCATTGTTACGTTTGCCAGACCCACTCGTTGATCACCCAGTCCAACATGACATACTATAGCCAGATATCCCCCACACAGCATATGCCCTCATTACAAGTGACCTCAGTAATGGGCCGGTACATCTCCATCCCAGTCGCGGCTCCTGGAGGAAGTGCTGCGGGGCGGTGGGGCGGGGCGGGGGAGGGGCAGGGTGGGTGGTAGTAAACTCCGGCATACGGCCGAACGGAGGTAAGTACATAAATAAATAACTAAAACGAATTACATTACGCGCGCTGCAACGCCAAATGGCGATGCGGCCAAACCAACCCTTAACATTAAAGTGCCATGTGCATTAACATCAGTGCATTGTAAATCAACATACTCCCAGTACCTTTTTTTGAGCAGGGGAACCATTTTTTTCGTGATGGACCCAGGGTCCTCCCACATGAACCCCAGCCCCAATTTTGTGAACCAATCCTTGACCTTATTAAAAAGGGCAAGACGTCCTGATTGTTTTTGTAAAATTAATAGCTCTTCCAAAGCCTCCTTTACCGGGACCTGTGTACTACTAGTCCATAATCTTACCCAGAACAAGAGTGCCTTGAGGATAGCGAAGTAATTAATAGGTTTAAGACCAAGGTCAAGTCTTAACGGCATAAGGGGGGTGTTCACTGGTAGATTTAGAATCGCCCTTAGGAATTTGTTCTCAGCAAGTTCTAAGTGCTTTAGGCTCTCCAGCCCCCATAGCTCAGCCCCATATAGGGCCGCTCCTAGCCCTTTTGCCCTATGTAATTCCAGAATAGGAGAAGAGGGTCAAAAAGCAGAACCCCTGACCCTCCCAGCTATTGCACAGTCGACATGTTGAAGGGTCAAAACGAGTCCAAGCCAAACTGTCGCTGATTCGGACTCCCAAATAGTCAAATATCTTGACCTGCTCTAAGACTTGGGTACCCAACCTCAGTTTACCCTTGGTGAATTTATAGGGGTTAAACGCCATGTATTTCGTTTTGGAGCAATGAATTTCTAAGCCCCTATCCTTACATGCTTTTGCAAATTTGTTAAGGACGTTCTGGATCCCCATTGGCGTTTTTGATATGAGCAGCGTATCGTCTGCGAATAGCAGGGAGGGCACAGGGCTACCTGCTAATTTCGGGGGTGTCACCTCCACAATCATACAACTCTCCTATAAGGCCGTTTATGTACAGGGTAAATAGGGTTGGGGCTAGAGCACAGCCCTGTCGTACTCCCTTACAAACCAAAATGTCATTGGATAAACTACCATCTAGGTTCCACCTGACTTTGGCATAATTATCTTGGTGCAGGCGAATCAAGATTTTGAGTAAGTAAGTAGGGAGTCCTAAGTCTTGAAGGGCAGTCCAGAGGTGGGTACGGTCTATGGAATCAAAAGCTGTTTTGAAATCAACGAACACAACAAACAAGTGACCACTCCCAATAGTCACTTCTTTCCATATAAGCAGGAGAAATCTAAATACCTGGTCTAGAGTGCTCGTAAAAGCCCTGAATCCTGCCTGCAAGTTAGATAATATATTATTCTCCTCGATCCAATCTTGGATCTGTGCTAAAATGATCTTACTAAAAACGTTTTGAGAGACATCTATAAGGCTAATTGGCCTATAATTCGCAGGTGACCCCTTATCTCCCTTTTTGAATATCAGGATTATTTCCGCACCTCTCTAGGTCGCGGGAATATCTCCACCTCGCAGGATGGCATTAAAAACAGTTTGTAGCAGGGGTCCCCATATACTAGGCTCCGCTTTAAACAAATCTCCCGGTAGCTTGTCCAAACCCGGGGCTTCCCCATTCTGCAAAGAACTAATAGCTTTGACGGTTTCCTCTATTGTGAAACTAATTTCATCAGCTTGTACTAGATCTGTACTACTCATATGTAAATCTAGATAAAAGTCATCCAATTTGCCTGTATGGAGATTCGTGAAATACTCCTCCCAAACATGGGGCTGTATGTAGAAGTCTGTTTCAGTTTTCTGCTTGGGTGTCCCTTTCGACAGGAGGTGCCAGAATAATTGGCAGTCCTTCAACCTTGACGCTTCTACAAGTGTGCGCCAATTCTCTGACTCCCAATCCCTTTTTGCCTCAGCCTGTGCCTTTTTGTACAGTTTCCTTCTGTTTTTAATGTCTATCTGCATTTCTTTCTTAACCGCCTCAATTAATTCATCTATAGCTTTCCTGCAAGCCTCATTATACCACGGAGCAGTGCTCCGTTGGATTAAGTTGAAATTGCACTGTTTATTAAAAAGGGGTCTTAGGGTAGAAGTTAATTGCTGGAAGGAAGCCATAATGACCTCATCGCTGACATCAGACTTACTCACGACAGGACGGATCTGTGCTACCTCGGCATACATTTTTGGGAGGAGATTACCATCGGCCAATATCTGTGGCCATTTTACTCTTTTGTTGTTATTGGTGGTAACAACAGGGACCTCCATCTGCCGATGTCGTCCGTACAGAATTGCTAAACCAGACACCGTCAATGCCAAAGCGTTATGATCGCTATCCTCCCTATTTAATACGATCATGTCATTGACATTTGGCCATAGATCAAGGTCAACCAAAATGTAATCGATCCTGCTCTTGGCTTCCCCCCTCTTAAACATGTAACATGCTTCTGAGTCCGAACGTGTACGACCATTCCAAGCTCGTACTCCATAGGCAATGGTAAAAGATAATACCTGTTGCCCCACCTTGGTACATTTCTTAATTGCTGGGGTCTGGAGCTTGTTGACCCCTCTAGCTTGATCTTCATCCTGCAATATCTCCTGTACATAGTCAACTGGCTTGAATGTTACATTAAAATCACCAGCGACTACGAGATGGTACATTTCCCTAGATGTATCGAGGAAGTTAGTTAGTGATGTTATTGTGTTTGAGGGCTTATGGGGGCTACTAAAGCGATTATATAAATTAAGCAACCTGAGATGGATATTTTCTTTCAGTGATATCAATTCTAAACCAAGTATCTCCTCTGATCTCAATTTCAGTAGCTTGATTTTACAAGCCAGGGTGTTCTTAACCCAGATCAATAAACCACCAGCTGGGCGACCAGCTGGAGAGTGCCTGGCCTCAATGCTAAAAGTAGTGAAACCCATTCTATGTACCTGCTCTAATGCCCATGTTTCTTGGAACAGACATGGATGGAATCCATCCACTAAGTTACACCATTCTGGGTCGTTTAACTTTGACCTTATTCCCGCAACGTTCCAAGATAAGATTTTCAAAACCTGAACGTTTTTTACACACTCCTCGGATTGACATCTTGATGTAGAATTTACTCTCTCTACATCTAAGTATTGTGGCTGATGACATAACTTAGTAACTGGGCCACAAAATGCAGTTTCACTAGAGTTATTAACGTTAGTAGCACCTTCTAACTAAATAGCGGGAATTACCTCATGTGTCATTAACGATTCAGTGATTTCGGGGATTAGTCAATCAGGAGAGTCCAGATCAGTAAGGGCTTGGTATCTGTTTCTAGTTTCCAGGTGAAAAAGCTCCTGTCTCATCTTGGGTTTCTCGGCATTAAACATATTGGGTGGGACGTTTGGGCCTACGCATTTGAGGTGCCTATAGAAAAACCCAAGTGGCACAATGTCAATCCCTTGTCTAGGACCCTGGTTTGATGAAATCTTTCCCCTTCTAAGCAATTGTCCTGCAAGCATTGGTGTCCTGCAGTTTATGACTACGCAGTCTCCAGTAGAAGTCTTGCAAAGCGGGCCAACCCAGCTTACACACCTTACAAACAGGATGTCATGTAGTTAATATTTGAAAAATTTGTGTTATGGGATAGCCAGTGGCAAACTTTATTTTTCAGCTGGTTGAGTGTTTTTTTAGTTATCCTGGACTGGGGGGACACTAGTTAGAATTGCCACATATGGGCAGCTCTCTGGGGGAAGGTGTAATGTCACCTCATTGGCCTGGTCGTTCCTATCATTATAGTCATTCATTTCAGGGGAAGTCTATTTACTGTATTCAGTTATGTTCCCGGTGAGAGTAGTACTGCGTGCAGCGGGCCCGATGTTACTAGGGGGCAGCCTTTCCTTCCCCAAGTGACTAACACGCATGGGTTCCGTTGGTTTCTGTGATACTGCCCTCGGGTCACTCCTATTTTTTTCAGCGGTGGGGACGCAGGGTGGTAATTCTGCGTTCCTACTTTGATTTCCCTCACCTGTATGTGATCCCCCATAGAAAAACGCCCCCCTTCGTGATTTATCATTTTTGCCCCTTCCCCAGTCATTAAATTAGTAAGAGATTTTTGGATTGAGCCCACACTTGTCTCCAATTTATCGAGCCTGTCCAAAATGGGCAGGAAATTTTTAGATAATATTTTTTCCAAGCGTGTCATTAGAGTTTCAATAGTTTGCGGGGATAGGCCTATAGGATTAGGGGATGACGAGTCTAAGTCTATCACAGATGGTGTTGCTTGCATTGTGCCAGTAAACACTTCCGGTACTGATTCCTGGGTCTTTTTCCTGGATCTAGTCCTTACGACCGGTGGAGGCTCTGATTGTTTCGCCTTCTTTTTCATTTTAACTGGAGGATTACATAGCGGAGTTACCATTGATTGCGGTGAGTAACGCTTGGCGAGAGATAAAACTGGTAGGCTTTTATCTTGTTTGTGAGTACCCTGGTCAGTGTCACTTGGCAGTCCACTATGCGCTTGGTCCTCATTCAAAGCTACAGCCAGACCCCCTTTTACAGACAGCCGTCACTCTGCCACCAAAATTTCCTTATCAATGGCCTTGGCAGCCCGTAAGAGGAAGCAATCGAGTGTAGAGTTCTGCAGAAGCTTTGGAGTGTTCACCCTTTCCCCCGTTTGCTTCAATTTAGCCATCATAAAAAGATAAAAGGAAGAATGACGGGGGAGCAGCGCTAATTAAAGAGAGAGTTAATTAATTTGGAGCAGTCAGACTTACTTGTACAGGTGAGGTGACCAATGTTCAAGTTGCTCCTTGGAATGCTTAGCGCAACTTTTGTAGTAGTAGGTGCAGGGAAATAACCAAGGCCTAGAACCAAGAGAGCAGGCCCAGCCCAGCCTCCTCCGGGCTCTGACGGGCGCAGACGGGCCCGCCCGCGCGTGTCCCGTGCTGCGGGAAGCCCGTAATGAATTTATGCGCCTCTTGGCGCTCTCGATGCTGGTAGCGACTCCCAGGCACAAAGGCTCTTGGGCGCTGTGGTCCCCGGGTGCTGGCAGGCAGAAAGACTCAGCGGCGTGGGCTCTCGCGCTGGGGAAGCCTGTGATGAATTTATGCGCCTCCGGGCGCTCTCGATGCTGGTAGCGCCTCCCAGGCGCAAAGGCTCTTGGGCGCTGTGGTCCCCGGGTGCTGGCAGGGAGAAAGACTCAGCGGCGTGGGCTCCCGCGCTGCGGGAAGCCCGTGATGAATTTATGCGCCTCCGGGCGCTCTCGATGCTGGTAGCGCCTCCCAGGCGCAAAGGCTCTTGGGCGCTGTGGTCCCCGGGTGCTGGCAGGCAGAAAGACTCAGCAGCGTGGGCTCCCGCGCTGCGGGTAGCCCGTGATGAATTTATGCGCCTCCCAGGCGCAAAGGCTCTTGGGCGCTGTGGTCCCCGGGTGCTGGCAGGCAGAAAGACTCAGCGGCGTGGAATTGATATGTTTTTCCAAACTTTTAGACAGAATGGGCAGAAGTGAGATAGGTCTATAATTTGCCCAGTTTGCAGGGTCTAGATGAGGGTTTTTCAGCAAAGGGAGTACCATGGCATGCTTCTAGGTTTTGGGCAAGTGGCCGTCACGTAGTGAGGAGTTCAACAAATCCATAAGTAGAGACAGGATATGCGGACTTAAAGAGCTCAACTTAGAGGGAGGGAGGGGGTCCAGCGGGGAACCCGATTTAATGGACCGTAATAAGTCCCTGAATCGGGCATCATCCAGAAGGAGTAGAGAATGTAAGTGAGAAGGTGATACCGCACTATCTGGTGAAGTTGTTTCCATGTAAGGTGCGAAGCCGAAGGCCGGGTAAGGCCAGATATTCTCAGATGGAAAAGAACCCTTAAAGTCGCCAAGTCAGTAATCATTCCCTATGGTGAAAAAATCTCCACCACTATCTCTCCGACCTTCAAAGGGGAACTCACCATTTCCATCTACAGAACTGGAACCATTCTCATACAGGCCACCGACCCGCACCTCACCACTTTTGACTGCCACTTCCCCACACTTCTTTCCTCGTTAACTCAACTGAGCCACCAAACCCTATCTCCCCTATCCCCCACCACCCTCACTAATAACGTGAAACTGATCCAATCTCCCTGCCCTGAAGAACCTCTCTTCAACTCATGGACATCCACCATCACTCACTACAATCACACTACCCCCATCATTACTCTCCGCCGCCAAACGCCCACCATTATTACATCAACTGATCACACCAGGAACAACAAAATCACAATTAACAAACACCACAAGGCCGATCTCGATCTCGTCAGCTCGGACTTCACCCTCAGCCCTCCCACGACTGAAATCCCCACAGGCACTCCCCCCTCGACCTCTGATAATCTGAACCCTCCCTCTCAAACTACCCCTTTCTCCAACACAGACCCTCTTCCCCCGACCCTTACTTCCCCCTTGTCCAACGTCCTCTCCAATCCAGCAGTCACTCTCCCCCCTACCACCACTGCACACTCCCCTTCCGATGTCCCACATCCACAGGCACAACCCGTCTCCACCACTTACCTCACTGACAACCCCCGTGACTTCCCCATGTCCAACGTCTTCACCAATACAGCAGACACTTTCCCCCCTATTATCACCGCCCACTCCCCGTCCGCCGTCGCACACCCGCATACACAACCTGCCTCCACCGCTAATCTCATTGACATTCCCTGGAACTCTGACTTCCTACCCAGAATTTCTCTCCCTCCTCACTTGGACAGTAGACCCTCTACTCCTAATCTGAACTCCTTGAATGGGAGCAATACTAATCCGGCTCCCCGCGTCCAACCTCTCCCCTCTCCTAATCCCACTGATTCCGTCCAATCCCTGACCCCTGCTCACTCTCCCTCCATAGGCCCAAGTCATTCTCGACCCCTGCCAGAAACCTTAAACTTTTTCAGCTCAATAACACAGCAACTGAACAGAATGGAGCAGAAAATTAACTCCCTTGCTGCTGATCTCCTACACTTACAACAAGACCTTCTCAACAGGACCAAGCCACCGTACTCCCTCTCGTCGGGTAGATTTGCTCAAACCCCCCTCAATACCTCTCCCATGGCCCCACAGAGCACCCCACGACCCTCCAGTCCGTCAACGAGTCAGGCACTTCGACCCAACCGGGATCGCCTCCCCCTTTCGGTATTGAAACCTGATGTGACCAACGACCCTTACCTCGCTCTGAGCCAGAAATCAGCCCCTTTCCCTTTCCCCATCCCTGTTATTGTTGGCACTAACAGACTCCCTAAAACTGTCCACTCGCCTAGACCTCCTGCTCAATACTCCTCTATCCACCTAGCTCCCCCCACCACCAAGGCTCCCCGCCCTCTCTCTTGCATGCTCCTAAACTGCAGATCAGCAGTACAACACGCCACAGACATTGCTGAAGCTCTACTCGCTGAAGAAATTGACATCGCTTTCCTCACAGAATCCTGGCTTAATGTCCACTCCACCCCCATTCTTGACATTCTCACCCCTCCAGGGTACAACATCATCAGACAAGACAGGCCAATCAAAACTGGGGGGGACTAGCCATCATTCACAAAGCTGGAATACAGATACCCAAACTTAAACCTGCAGAATACCTATCGTTTGAATACCTGGGTGTCGAACTCACTGCCAAGGGCACCTCTCCCATCAAATTCCACACCATCTACCATCCTCCTGGAGAGCGTACCCTTTTCCCCGAAGAACTAACAGACCTAATAACACGTTTCTCCATGACAGACACAAAAGACGTGTTCCTGGGTGACCTCAACATCCACTGGAATGACCCAGAAGACTCCACTGTCCAGAACCTATCCAACCTACTTGAAATATACAATCTCAAACAACTCTGCAATGAACCAACTCACATCAAAGGTGCAACACTAGATGCGATCATTACCAACAATGAACTGGTCTCTCTGAGAGCGATTTCTCCCATTGACTGGTTACCACCTCATTCTGTTCAAGATTGATGCACTTGTCAGACACCAACCTATTCGTGATGACAAACCTAAGCACTGGACCAGAAACATCAAAAAAGTCCCTTTACCCGAACTTGAATCCAGGATTCATGCCCATCTACAACCCCAACCCTCATCATGGACGGCCGATGACCTCACTACACACTTTAACTCTAAAATGACAGAGGTCTTAGACCAAGTAGCTCCACTCAAACTCAAAGAAATGAGGCAAACCAAATCTAAACCCTGGTTCAATATGGATCTGAATAACGAAAGGCGTCAACTCAGACAAACGGAAAGGTGTTGGAGACTAAACCCCTCGACCTTGCACCTAGCGCAACTTAGATCTGCTCGGCAGGCATACAAAAAACACATTTTCAGTGAAAAGGCGTCTTTCTTCCGCAACCAACTAGATCTGGTGAAAAACAGACCGAGAGAACTCTTCAACATTGTCAAAAGCCAAAAAACTGCACTCCCTCTAACGAAATCATAGCCACCAAAGAGCGATGTGAAGAAATTGCCACCTTCTTCTCTAATAAAGTCTCAAAAATTGATCAATCCTTCCTCCAAACCGCAAACCCTCCTTCCCTCTTAACCTGCCCCCTTTAACCACCCTTGACCAATCAGAAAGAGTTCTTACCAAGGACAATCAGGTCTGCCTCCAGCTAAAAAACAATGCGCATTGGTCCGACTTTGAGCTAATGTCGGAAAACGAGGTCTTCAGTATAATCTCTACCCTAAAACCTTCCTCCCACACTGTGGACCCCCTCCCATCCACAATTATAAAAGAACTCAACCACACCATTTCCCCTTTCTGGACAAAAATCATCAATGCCTCTCTCATCTCAGGCTGTGTCCCAGACTCCCTTCAACTAGGACAAATCACACCCATTCTCAAGAAACCAGGGGCCGACCCTAATGATCTTAACAACCTCAGACCTATCTCCAACCTCCCGTTACTTGCGAAAACATTGGAGAAATGCGTTCTCCACCAACTCAACAAACACATTGATGAGTTCAACCTCCTCGACACCTTTCAATCAGGATTCAGGAAAGGCTGTAGCACTGAAACAGCTATGCTCAACATCTCTGACGATATTCACAAGGCTTTAGATGAAGGTGATGCCTTGCGTCTCATCCTTATTGACCTATCTGCGGCATTCGACACTGTAAATCATCCAGCTCTTCTGGAGACCTTGTCGAAACGCTCCGGCATTAATGGCACAGTACTAAAATGGTTCACCTCCTTCCTTCAACACCGCTCGCAACAAATTAAAATCAACCTCTGTCTCTCGAAGCCAACAAAAGTCACACTTGGGGTCCCGCAAGGCTCGATCTTAACCCCGTCCCTCTTCAATCTCTTCATGGAGCCCCTCACAATCATCTTGAAAAAAGCGGGAGTGAACTACCACCTCTACGCTGACGACACCCAAATCTATTTCAAAATCAAGTCTCCCAACGACATCCGACACCTCAATGTCACTCTAACCGAGATCCAAACTTGGTTCAACACTAACCACTTAAAGCTCAACCCAGATAAAACGGAACTAATCCTATTCTCTCCAAAAAGCAACCATCGACCAATCCAAGAGTGGCTCAAGAATCTGGTTGCCCTAAACTGCCCCCTCGTCCTATCCGACTCAGTGAAGTCGCTAGGCATCACCCTTGACAAGAACTTATCAATGGAGGCCCACATCAAAAACTCTGCAAAAGGTGCTCTTTTCTCACTAAAACACCTCAAGAAATTGAAACCTTTTCTTCCCCAGGATGACCTCAAGACAGTAGTTCAATCCCTAGTTCTCTCTAAAATAGACTACGGGAACGCCATCCTAACAGGGACTCCAAAAGCTCACCTAGCCCCACTAAGGGCAGTGCTGAACATGGCCGCTCGACTCATATCTGGAGAGAAAAGATTTGAACACATCACTCCAGCTCTCAACTCCCTCAACTGGCTTCCTATGGAAGGGAGGTGTATTTACAAGCTGGCCTGCATCACACACAAAACCCTTCACTCTCCGGCCCCCAACTACCTGAACAACAAACTGGTAAGAGCAGGTCAATCCAGAACACTGAGAAGTTCTAACTCACTCCTTCTTATCCCTCGGAAACTGAAAAAGAAAACCACCCAATACCGATCGTTTTCTGGCAACGCTCCCAGGATATGGAATGCTCTCCCTAGAGTCCTCAGATGCAACCCCTCCTTCTCCTGTTTCAAAAGGGAACTGAAACTCCATCTCCTTAACAAATACTTTCCTGACCAACATCAACTAACCTAGACTTCAATATCCGAGTTAACTCCTCTCTCTCTTGACATTCAAGGATAGTGGTGACCGGTCTGTGTTAACCACCTTCGTTTGTTTTCTCTCCCTCCGCTGCACTGTTTATCTATTTTTCATGTTGTATTTTTTATCTCTGTTTTTGCTTCCCTACTGCCTTCCTACTAAGTAATGCAATTTCCTTTGGTTTTGTACAGTGTGTATGTAAAGCGCTCTGATACCCACGGGTCTAGCTAGCGCTATATAAAACTTTTAAAATAAAATTTAAAAAAATAAACCCTTATCTCCCATGGCCAGAGTGTGGCAGATATTCGTTACCTTATTAACAAAGAAATCTGTGAGGGCTTCACATTGGTCCTGCAAGAGTGGGGGGTTGGGGGGTGCAATATTACTGGGGTTGGATAAGTCTTGGCCAACTTTGAAGAGAGCCTTGTGACAGTTTTGTGTTTTTAATATCAAGTCGGGGTAGAAGGCCGCTCTGGCTCCAAACATTGAGGTATATAGTTGATGGTGAGCATTTGTAATTGTCTAATTCTACACACAATTGTGAACGTGAATATAATCCAGGGGAGGAGATGGAACAGGGTGCAAATTTACTCTTCTAACTCCAGCCCTCCAAACACTAAGGTAAATTGGGCAGGGGGTATTTTTACAATTCTGACTCCAATCCTACAAACATTAGGGTACTAGCCTATAATTAGGGGGAGGGGCACATTAACCACTGTAACTGCAAACAAACATTGTGCTAAGTTTATATATTTAGGGACATCACAATTATTAAATAAAACGAACTGACATAGGCAAAACATTATATTTTATTTTTTAAATTAACCTTCAAACTATAAATTGAAAATGTGATCCTATGCACTTTTAAACATTTTAAAGTATTAAAGAATATAAACATGTAAATAATTTAATTAAACATTTTTATGAAATAGTATTAAAATTATGTAATGCAAACTGCGTTTTTATTTTTTAATTGTTACACATTATAATATGTATTAAATTAAATCAACATAATTATATAAAAATACATGTACTGAAAGATAGAAATTAATACAAAAATTAAACACTTTAATAAATATTTATTAAATATTATATTCAAATAAAGCATCCAAATATAAAAATAGCTAAAAAAGTAATGTTGTGAAACACCACCCATCCAATATCGAAATAAATCCTAGCAACACAAATAACATTTACATTATTGGAAACAGTCTAACTTAAAAAAACAAAAGAGGAAACACTATACTAACACCTATATTAAATACCACAATATTTAAGTCTTCAATATTTGAAACTTCAATATTATTGTCGGAAAATACTCAACATAGTTATCCTGGATATTTTTGTACTAGTGATATTTTATCCTCAATATTTAGTACCATTGATATTTTGGGATTGATAGTCAGGACCTGCACCCTACTGATCTCATAATGCTGATGGGGTCATTAACTCCTATTACCAGCACCATCGAAATGAAGTGGCCACATATTGAAGGCCTGAATCAGAAAGGCCAATTGAAGTCCTACACTCATTATACCCACTTAACATGGCAATAGAAAGGTAAAGAAAAAGTAGTGCTCTTTGACATATGACATTTGAACTTCTTGAGAGCCTGGGGTTAAGCAGAATCTCCTATTGCCAGTCATTGACGAATGGAATGTGAACCTCTTGTGAGCTAGGGGCTAAGCAGAATCTGCAATTTTGAGATAGGTAGACCGAATATGCAATTTTCCACAGACAGCTACTTTTCTGCTTAACAAGTAACTATCTGGGAAAATATGTGGTTAAATTTGAGAGGCCAAATTAAAGCTGCAGGACATGAATGACCAGCGCTTGATTTGTGGCGGGCCTGGGTATTGTGCAGTGGGTTAGTAATTTCCATAATACAGTGTTTGGTGGAATAAGTGATCAAATGCAAATTAGTACAAAATTGTATGTCAAATCATACATCTTTAAAACATAAGGCGGCACAAGAGTTACCTAAGTAATCAACAGGCAAGCTAGTATTTAGGGCCACATGTATGAAACCATTTTGCATTCACAGTGTGCATGGCTAAATTCGACCGTTTGCGAATGCAAAATAGCCTTTCAAGATGTATGAAAGGCTTTGTAGTCGTAGTTTTAGGTAATCACAAAAATTGCGATTACCTTAAATTGCGACTACAAATAGGGAATCGCAATTTGCGATGCCCTTGGCACATGTATGAAGCATTTTCTAAATACAAACTGTACATTTAGGAAATGCTATTACCATCGCCTCCAAGTCAATCGTAACCATGTGCAAATATTGAAAAATGCACAAAAATGCATTTTTCAGAGTGCTATGCAGTGCACACATGCCCCTAGAGCATGTGTGCGCTTTACATGTGCACATTTGTTTTTGGGGTTGTTGAGGGGGGCCTTAGGACCCCGGGCAACCCTGGTATTCCATTACCTAATTTGCAATTACCAATTAGGTAATTGCAAATTAGGTAATTAAGAAACATTCGCACCTGTGGGCCTTTAGGCCCATAGGAACGAATGGAGTAGTATTACCTACTAGCGACTACCTAATTGTGATTGCAAATCTTTAGGAATTGCTATTAGGTAATCGCGATTACTAAAAATTCGCATTTTCTGGAAGGCAAAATGGATTTTTGATACATGTGGCCCTTAGTTTGGTGCTGCTATGTTGAAGGAAATGAGTAGGCACGACAAGCAGTAGGACAGGACCAACACCTGCCTCCGAAACACCAGAATATCGCACTTCAAACAGGCTATTTTACCCCTTTCATGTACTCAAAGTTCAAACCGGAGAGCTGAGTCCCAGCCTGCAGTGCTTGGTAGAGCAGACCAGGAACAATCCCATCACTGTTGAGGATCCGGATACCTCAAATTGGAGAACACTTGCTCATGCAACGAGTGCCTCCAACTACTCATTGTCTAATGAGTTAGTGCTCTGAAGTAGCCAGAATACCGCTTTGTGGTGCTCTGCAAAACAACACACAATTAAATATATTACCAAGTTTCAGAGAGGAAACAAAGACCAAGGGCCTCATTATGAGGCCGTTGGACGAGTGTCAGACCGGCATCGTGTCAGAAACGGGACCGCCCAACAAGGAGTCGGAGGTCGTGCTTCCCAAATTATGATGTGACTGCCTTCACAGCGGTCGGAAAATGTATTTTTCCTAATGCTGCTTGTGATGCGGGCCGCAGTAGAAGCTGCAATAGGAAAAATGCACTTTTTAAACATTCATGGACCATGTGCATGGTGCCTGCCACACGATGCATGGATGTTTAGGGGGACACCACAGATCGTACCGGCATTAAAAGGCTGTCTGAAAGTGACATCATAATTCCTACGGCAGTGCGTGAGCAGGCACCACCCTATTGTAGGGCATTGCTTTCTGATGGTTGGGCGGGATCCTTGAGCCTTTCTGAATCATCGGTTTGTGCCTCCACTTAATGCCTCCGACCGATGTGCATCATAATGCGGCAGTTGGACAGCGGCACCAGATGTCGGTCATACCGCAACCGAAGGCCTGTTGGTTGCGATCCGACTGACATCGTAATGAGGGCCATAATCGAGAAGTAATTGTAGACAGGGGTTGGGGATGCAGAAAATAGGATACCCTGAGCTACAGTACCTCAAAAAATCAAAAGTCACCTTTAAGATATCTAAATGCATTTAAGAAAATACAGCAAATGTGCAATTTTACTGCCAAGCCGTAGAACAATGACATGTACCCTGCCTCTTTATGTGCATAATTTGTTACCGTTCACTGGTAGACCGCATGCCTAGTATATTAATTGTGTGCCAGGTGACAACGTCTGCTGCAAGATCAACCACGATTTAGTGGTGAGCTCATTGGTGTACACATTAGAGTAGCATTGATTATCCCTCTTACCCATGTAAGAAAGATGAACTCATATGTCCGACAGACCAGAATTACATAAACAGTGGCTTAATGAGCCATGCCTCTTCTTCTCTTGTTCCTGTTTTTGATGAGGAGGTAAAAGAAAATGAAATACCAAACTCATATGTGACACAAAGCTAATTTCTGAGGTATAGATGATCCTCAAATGTATAGCGTTGTAGTTATATGAGGTGGGCTGTCCATAAAGACAGGGGTTTATATATTCTGTAGACGGTGGGTGAGATCCTAGCAGCAGAACTTCAGTTTTAGCACCATTTCATTTTAATTCTACTTAAATTCATCCAGTCAGCCACTTTAACCAAACTTTAAATTGAATTGCACAGCCCTGGCACATCTAGCTGTAGTCTAGTGCAGCGGGAAATATTTGAAGGTGGTGAGACTAGAGAGAGTGGAAAACAATTGCTGCAATAAATAGTCCAAGCTCAATATTCTAATACATGGTGTATTTGAAATATTTGCATGTGGCAATGGTCACCAATAATTCTCTGGTGATATCCTTCCAATAGTTTGGAATAATGCATTTGCCAGTTCTCCTGTGGCTACCACAAGAAAACTGTCTAGTAATAGTGGCAATAGTTAAGTTCATCCTTCTAAAGGCACAATCCTTAGGGGAAGATGCATTTTCAGGCTTTTCAGCTACCACACAGCACTACTTGAAAGTCATCTATCTTCCTATCAGCTTACATCAACTGTTACCTCTGTCCCTCAAAGGTGAATCCGCAGATAATTCCATAGGTGTAAGTGACAGAACAATGCTAAAATGTAATGGTTATATGTCATTATATTCATGTCAACAATATCGACCTACATATATATTCAAACCTCTGCATCGCCTACCACTACATCGTCAAGGTCTTTATATATATATAAACCCGTTAATTGAATCTGCCAAAGAACCGGGCACAGACTCCACTTGTATTTCTCAGCTCGTTATTGTAGCAAATCCGCCATTACGTGTTTCGGCCACTCCTGGCCTTGCTCACATACACGCAGCGTCAATGGCGTTCCATATATGTAGCGATCACATGGTATATGGAAGACAGACTAAGCAAATCCAATTGTCTTATCACATTCGATTTTCAACTTCAAGCATGTTGTTGGGAACATAATTCACATCCAAAATGTAGAAACACAAATTTAACGGTTATTTAGTGTTACTGATATTTAGGGTAAAAACGAGCATTGCTGCCCATGTAAATCATGGTTTGGTATAAACATTCAAAATTGCTGGATAAATCTATATATTTTAAGACTTTGATGATACACATACACATATATTAATGTTTTTCATAATTACTACTTTATACTTTATTACTTCTTTTCACTCCATGTCTGCATACCTAGACCTTCCAATGTTATGGCTGAGTCAAATTAGACGGTATGATATTTTTTGTCATGCGATACACTGCATGCAATATCGTACGGGTATACCAGTGTGTCAGAATCTATAAGCAACAATACGAAAAGTCACAAATGCATTTGAAAGTATTTGTTTTGGGCCGTAATCGAACAAAGGCCTAGAGGCCCTTCTGGGCACATTATCCGTTTTAAAAGTCATAATAACAGAACAGGATCAATGGAAGATAATGAGAATCAGTCAAACGCATGTGTGGCTTAGTCTGCATGATCAACCCTAATTCCCAAATATCAATTTTCTAAATTCCAGTACAACAGACACCACTGGCATCCTGATATTTCACATGATTTCTGCTTTAGACATTTACACAACTGGAGTCATAACAGTACTTATGCTCAAAGGGCTTGAGTTAAAAGTGGGCTGTATTGTAAATTCTGCCCATTCCTGGCAGGTGCACACAAGCCATTGGTGGGATGCCAGCTAGTGGAATTATGACCAACATGTTTTAATATGATGCAGGGATACCGCTGGTGGCAGTTCGGAAGGACACTGAAGATTTAGGCAATGGTGGAGTCTCAACATCTGCTAGCATTCGGAAAACCTTACCTGACCCTAAAAGGTTATGTAAAGCCACAAGATGATTGCAGTCTGTTGAGACACATGACGATGATGTGCTGACTCCATTTTTGTAACTTATATCAAAGCGCTAGATCTCACAGCACACCTGTGACCTCTAATGAGGAAGGACATTACACTCATTCTGGTACTATAATCAAATCACAGTTGTGGAAAGACACTGGAGTGGATTCACAAAAGCAGTTGAGTATGGAAAGTAGTACTACACGAGTACTCTTACATGCCTTTGTGAATCGGACCTAAGGCTTCCAACGTCCTGTTAGGAAAAGTGCAAACAGGGCACAGTCCTTTCTATTTGTACTAACTGTATTTGAATATTCCCTAATGATTCCAATTTTGTTCCTATATTCTGATTTTGTTCGTATTTTAGATGTTTGGGGGCCTGTAGCGTCCTTCCCCACCTGGGAGCATGCAAAGGACCACGTCCCACACGGAGCTCTGGTTTTCACGTCTATATTCAACTGCATGCAGCCACTGCTAACTGAACGTACTGCGTCATCAACTTTATTGACTACACCCAGACACACCCATATACCTCCCAATCGATTACGTAATGCTTGTAAGGAGTCTGCCCAGGACCACTAGAGTCCTCGTGCACATAAGCACACGACACGACAGGGCCAATACACAAACGCATGTTAAGAGTATGTCAAAGAGTACTACAGAAATCTCTTAAAAAGGCTTAATGTCAAACATGTTCCTCTGGTTGATATTCATTTTTAATAACATTTAGACACTGCAGTCTTCTTGTTGGTAAACAGTGACTATGGATGGAGTTGTGTTATTGCTTAGTGAGTGATGGGGATTAATGATCACGTGTATAGTAGGAGACTGAGAAAAAAGAAGTTGAAACAGGAGTAAAAATATGAAAGTAGGTGTGGAGCAGAACAGTGTGTGAGTCAAAGTAGAAAAGCACTCTGTATAATAACCTGAGGTAGCGGTTTCTTGATATGTACACAGTACAGCTGCAGTACACTCACTACAGAATTCTGTCTGCCAAAAAAGCTTGTTTTTGAAGAAATTGAACAATCATTATACATTTAGGAGTCATGAATTCCAACATTTAAGCTATTTGTGTTTCCAGAAATTTTGCTTCCAATGATAGAGCTCTCATTTCAAGAGAAATGTTGGAAGAGGGAAGGCAACGTGTCCGAGAGAGCCCTTTGCAAATCATCAGAACTCCACTGATCAACATAGAAGAAACAACATTGGCTTTGGAAACAAAATGTAACCTGTTTTTAAAGCTTGAAAACATGCAAAATACAGGTGAGTAAACTACTGGCTACTGATACGAACCAATGACCAAATGATTTGTACAAGCAGCAAACGATTATTGGGGTGCTCTCTTACTTTAGGCCTTGTGAGCTACTGAGGACAGAGAACACTGAGTGAGCAAGTGTAGCGAGCGATCGACTCCTTTTTGAGGGCTCCTCTAACTTTGTCTAAGAGTAATGGCACAGCCAAGACACTTCCTGTTCCGTCTTTGAACAACGAGGAGGTCCTCCCCCACTTTTTGTACATGACCTTGTATCGTTCCATGGACTTTACTTGGTGCTTCAAGTGATGATTGGCCAGTACCTTAATCTATGTAAGGCCGGACCATCTGGTTGCAATAAAGGTCTTTGGGTTGACACACTGCTGGTTTAAACATTTAGACTGCTGTTTTAGGGCTAGTTCCTACGGGAAACAGCCATCACATCGCAAGCGTTACAACACATGCGATTACAACGCGTCGTTACAACGACCCAGTGCTTAATTTGTAAAATATTAAGTGCCAGGGCTCTGACCAGGAGGCCACTGCAGCTTGCACCACCCATCGCCCCTGTCATCGCTGCCAAAACAACTACTAACCATCTCTCGCATGTAAATGCGACAGTTCAAATTATTCCAGGTCCCCAAAGCTAAAGGAATGGCTGGGGAGGCAGGTATTAGCAATTTTTTTTAATGTATATTGTTTTCCTAAACAACTGTTATACTGCTCATCTCTAAATTACATGAGCAGCGCCACCTTGTGGCAGACTGCCCTGCCCTAAGTCTGGTGTTGACAATTAGGTGCCGGTGCCGAGCACCGGAAACCAATTAAGTGCCGGTGCTCAGCACCGGAAAGCACCGGCTCAAATTAAGCACTGCAACGACCTCGTTGTTACATCGCAGTACCATTACAACGCAAGTCGTTACAACGACTTGCTGTAGGGGGCACTCTAAACTAAGGAATAGTATAATTTACTATTCCAACACCTTCCCTACTGTTGCACACACTGGCGTTGGAATAGTAAATTATGCTATTCCTAAGTCCAGTGCGCCCCCTACAGCAAGTCGTTGTAACGACTTGCGTTGTAATGGTACTGCGATGTAACAAAGCGGTCGTTGTAACGACCGCGTTGTAATCGCATGCGTTGTAAACGCATGCGATGTAAATGCTGATATTCGTTCCTACTTCACTTCAGGTGTTCCTGTGCCTTTTTATTAGTACTACTAAAGGCAAACGTGTTTCTGAAGTTCCCGATTTATTG
Organism: Calotriton arnoldi; assembly: GCA_963921515.1. Lineage (NCBI taxonomy): Eukaryota > Metazoa > Chordata > Amphibia > Caudata > Salamandridae > Calotriton > Calotriton arnoldi. The sequence goes on along the minus strand of CAWUFW010001993.1, from coordinate 2,220,612 downwards.
ACCTGGAGATGTCAGCTTCCTCTTGCTTACAGATTTATGGAACTGTACTACATCTAACGTTCTGTAGTCCTCCACAGATTTTCCTGTCTCTTGTTGTTTTGAAAGGATTGGTGTTCCTTCATCTCAGTCCTGGGTTATTGCCAACCTGTCCACTTTTTTAGCCATTGTCAAGAATTTTCTTAAGCCTGGCATACTGTTCAGCCCCTGGTCTTCTGTTTCCGGGTAATGAATTTAGCCATCCACTGCTAAAGAGAGTATGGCTCTCACATACTTATTCAAGTCAGGCTTTACCCATGGAATTGTGCCATGGTCATATCCTAAACCTGCTTGGCCAAAATGTGCTCAAACCTAAGCGGCTCCTATGCACCACTTCCCTTTTTCAGCTTTTCCCTTTCTACTTGAGATGATCAAGTTCCTATTTGCCCTTTTGGTCCTGTCCACATTGCAGTTCTATGAATATTCCTACCTCAAGGCCTGAAAACCATCCCTGTTGCTGGCTATCCTGTGACTAGCTGGCTATCCTGTGACTAGCTGGCTATCCTGTGACTAGCAAGCTCCACCTGATTTTTTATTTGGGTCATGCTCTGAACGTTTGGTGTCCAAATTCAAGCACTTTGACGATTCTGTAATTTCAGCAAATGGCCCAAAAAATGGTCATGTGGAAAAGATAGAAGAAAGGGAGAAACGAATGCAAGCCCCCTGTCCTGCAGCAATATGCAAAACCAAAACTGTTCTCACATCCATTCTTCGCATCTTCCCACCTTCATTTGGTGGTTTCTTCGCAATAGCTACCTCCTTCATAGATTTCTGCACACAATTCACTAACCAGTGCTGTTCAAGAGGTCCTGAATTCTTTATATTGTGTGAAGGGTACCCCTGCCCCTCAGAGGCAAAGCGTAAAGTGGAGCCCCTGTGAATGACAACCATTTTATTTCATCTTCCCCGTCTTTGTGCAAATTTATTGTACTGTTATTTTTCCCCAATCCATAATATTATAAACAGACATTATTTGATGCACGAAAGCCCACTTGGTCAAAAGTATCAAATTAAACATTGAGCCGACTGCTTTGATAAGTTTGTTTAGTTTTTTTAAGCTTCTACAATGATTTTAATAAGGGCAGCACTCTTGGGTTCTTATCAACATTTTTTAAGATGTGATTGTGTTCTAACTGTTGCAATTCCCCTGTCCGTCCATGTCTCCCAAAAGTAGCTATAATTCTATGTTTTCCTTCTAAATCGCATAGCTGCCAAGTTTTCACATCGCTTATATGTGATATATAATTTGTTTTAATGTATTTATGAGTGACATTCTACTGCTAAAAGTGTGACCCTTCCAGTAACACTTCATCACGAGTAAATCCGAGCAATAGTGGCCACCCACACTATTGAATAACCACCCTGGCCCGTGACCCTCAGGTGAGCATGCCCCACGAGTGATAGGTTCTTAATTTTCGGGTGTAGAACTGACTCACACGTGCCAAGAGCCACCGAGTGGCTGTCTGCCAGGCTGAGCTAGGGCATCGTTGGGCGGACTGGGGGCCACTAAGTGATGCTGATTATATGCTGAGACAGAGAGGCCAGGCCTGATCTGTCAAAACTGGCCTCGGGCAGTGCTTCAGTAGTATATGCAGGTGCATCCCCCCCGCTAGGCTCACTTTTAACATAGAGTTATTCTATGAGCAACTTATTGAAGCCCAGGTTATCACCAGAGCAACTAATCACCTCCCCAAGAACCGAGCCTGACTCACTATTGCCAGGAGCTGCTTTTTTATAAATACCAATATCCTATAGAGCTCCCTCCAGCGCTTCACTATACTGCTAGGAGCTAGAAAAGTTTGGCTAAGCATTGTAGTGTGCTAATATGGACAACAGCACTAAAATGCGTTAGTCTGACCCCTTATGCGTGATACTTGGCAGGCTGAAATTGCAAGATCCCTAGGTATTTGAGGAGAGGAGGATGTGTTTCTCAGCTATGCTGTAATTTTGAAAATATATGGGCATATGTGTAAAATGCATTTGTGTGCGCACCTGAAACTAAAAAGCATTGACATATGGGGAGCTTGCACATATGGAAAAACGACAAAGAGCAAACAAAATTCCCACTTCTCTCTAGGTGCTGAATTATGCATGCTAGAAAGTGTCAAAGACCGCATATTTACAGTGTTCTTTGTTTGTGGACAGGTTCCTTTAAAATCAGAGGCGTGGCAAGTCAGTTTGCTCGTGCACAGGAGGGACCGTTTGTTACAATGTCTGCTGGAAACCATGGGATCTCCTTTGCCTATGCAGTAAACTGGTATGGTAAAAAAGGGAGAGTCTTAATGCCAAATACAGCCCCAGCTTCGAAAGCCAGAGTAATTTCTGTAAGATTTTCTTACCTTATACAAAATGTTGTGTTACTCAGTGTCTACCTGTTTTGAAAGAAAGTGTAAACCAATTAACACAATTGTTGGTTATCTGTGAGTCAAACAGGCATCTGTGTGTTTACTTATAAATCCAAAATGGCCTGTGCCCATAGAAACATACTTTCGAAATAGCCTCTTTTCTGTGTTTCAAACTAAATTCGCCTTTTAAATACATAAATCCAAAATGGCTAATTATACTTACTACATCTGGCCCTCTCCCCACTTATACATGAAACGATTCTTAAACATACCATTTTCTGAAATTCACTTTGATGGGTGCCTTGCCCAGTGCAAAGATTTTTACTGAACTTTAGTAGCATTACATCATTCATCGCCCCTGACAATCGGGATACCCTTGCTGCTTCTATCAGGCAATTCATATATCATACAGGTGGTCCCTATGCAGCCCCCTTGTACCTTACAACCACTACTGATTGGAAGCAAACCTCCTATCATTTTAGGTGTTGAAGACTTTATTTATGGCCTTAATTACAAGTTGCACAGTACTGGGACCAGGGTAAAAGTACGTGCATATTTACAGTTACTGACCAGTAAATGCACCCCATTTGTGTGTGGGATTGATTTTTCTTATCCTAAATGTGTAAGTATTTCACCGTTCCATGGTAGTTTACCGCAAACATTTGTCACCTGCTGTGAGCAGGTGGTAAATGTATGCAAAGGACTGTTGGTGAGGGGGCGGTAAGGGGGGAGTGGGAGGAGTAGTAGAGGGAAGAGGAAAGTTTTTTTTAATCAGGGAGAAGCATTGTATGCTCCCACATTACAAAACAAATGAAGATGCCGAAGCGAGGAAAACAGAACACTTAAAGAGCAGAAGCAGGCCAACAAAAAAAGGAGTGCTTTCAAAGCTCCCTAAATAACCTGATGAGTAAGAGCACATGTAACTGGGACAGTTCTCATGGGAGGATACAAAAGTCCAAAAGGAGGGACTACTAAGCCTATTCACCTAACAAAAGTTAGCATTTCCAAAGGACAGAAAGAGGAACCAATTAAAATGATGGGTCTTGCTCCAAGCCCATATTCTAGATACATTATGTCTTGAAGAGACAGCGAAAGCGCGGCCTAGGCAAGACCTAAAAAATGAAGAATGCGGCTGTGATTTTTGCAGCCAATAAATCGGGTCAAGTTTTTACACTTACAGTAAAACCAGAAATGGAAAAACCTAACAAATCATAATCAGCCAGAGCAAAATTAACATATGTGTTAATTTCACTCCACCTAACATGTAATCAGGAACTTTGTTTGTTAAGAACTGCGTCACGTCCCACTTTGAGGATGCTTGGTGGCAGGGATGATTCACAAAGCCACCTTACACGTCTCACTGTTGGAGGCCACTCCCCCAGGCATCATGGCTGCAGCAACGGAATCGAAGGTTGCCCAGCTCAGTGGATTCAAGCCTGCCTTAAATCATGAGAAGTAAAGAAGCAACGCCGAAGAGAAGGGAAATGGCTGAATCGGCAGGAGCTGCCCCCAGTGCTATAGATCCCCAGCCATGGCAAAGAGAAAGAGGGGAGGATGAGGCAGCAAAAATACTGCTAAACTGGTGCAACAAACACCATTGTTTGTACCGAGGGCTCATGAGCCATCAGGGGCCGAGTACTAGGAGCCATGAGCCGAAAGCTGGTGAGATCAAATTCCTACCAGATGGGGTGTGGCATGACTCTGTTTTTATGGCTGTTTACCGCGGGCCCCTTCACCTAGTTCCCATAAAGAGGCGTCAACTCTCCTGCTACAGAGGAGAGTACTAAGTTCCTCCTCTCCAGGAATCTAGCGGGCACGGTCGAATCTCCAGGTAAGCTAAGGGTTGGAAAGGGGAGGTAGTGGCTGGGCTTGCTGCCCGGTAGAATGGACTGTGAATGGAAACTTTTGGCATGCCAGTTTCTGAACCATTAAGCACATGAATGTGCACAAGGGGCAGCAACATCAGTGGGACATTAAGGTATTGACAGTTTTCTTTCTACCATCATTAAATATTGTCAAATAAGAGACTAAATAAGGAGAGAGAATCAGTAAACCACAAAGTTGATAAATAGATGGGCTAACCACTCTGTTTGCTGACTATAAAGTACAAATGCCAAAAGTCAAGTAAAACCTGCCTCTCTTAAGGAAAGGCCCTGGCCACTCACAGAAAAGTAGGACTGAGAGACATCTCTGCTTTAGGAAAACCTCTGTGAGCATGTCTAAGAAAGCGAAGGCACTCTTCTTTGGGAGGCTGGAGGAGGATAACTTTGATATGGCCGAAATGTTATTTGCACTGGAGAGCAGGGATCCCCATGCTCTTTGCACTCCCTCACCTCCTAGAGCCCAATACACTTACTTTATCAGCCTCAAAAGAGCCCTCAGAGTGACAATACCACCGAAATGGGTGATCAAACTCCAGAAGGCGACAGCGAGCCCCAAGAGAAAGCAACAGCAGAAGTGAAAGCAGAAGAACAGACAGTAGAGGGCCGACCGCTGATCTAGCAAACGGTCTCATGACACATTTGTCTGGCACGTCTCCCATCCTCCTCGAAGACCGAGACTGGGGCAGCCTGACCCAACTCCCAAATAAAGACTCTGGCTCTATAGGAGACTGGGGAAAGATTTACCCCATTTGCTGTGCTAAGGGGAATAACACTGTACTGTCCTCTATCCGAAATGTGTTGCTGGATCAGCAGCTCAAAGGAGTAAAAGCCAGAAAACCACTCATAAATAGAAAAGCAGATAGTCTTGATCTGGATAAAGGCGAGAAAGGGGACACTCCCAAACTACAGCAGAGCGATCTAAGGCAGAATAGGTAGCTACCAAGCAGGATCTAGAAATTATATTTGGGCTAAGAAAGGGAAACGTATCTACCAAATAGAATTGTACAAAGTTGATTGAGGAGCCACATTCGGCAGTTACGCAGGCATGGCTTATTACTATTTGAGGGGAGATACAGGAAATTACGTCTGTCCAAACCTTTCTAGAGTCCTCCTAGCAAAATGGAAGAAATTGAAAAGAATATTGATTCCTACTCTTATCAACTTGATGAAGTCAGGGCACGTGTTTCTATTTTGGAAGATACCCAGGGAGGGTAGCATCGGAGAGTGCCCTACATATGAAAGAACTAAGTAATATTAAACTGCAAGTGGAAGATTAGAAAAACCATCCAAGGTGAGCTAATTTAGGATTTGTGGGTGTGGTGTTCTCCACTTTAGTTGAATAAATGATCAAGGCAGATAAACTTGAAGAGGTCCGTTTAATTCACCTCAGCCACCAACAGCTTACAGATAACTGACCGAAATAGAATCAGTCTAACATTCTTATCTAGAATACATAGTAAGATTCCAAATAGAACACACTAAGATGTCACACATCTTCTCTCCTTACAAAAAAACAAAACAAAAAAACAAAGAAACAAAACAAAAACAAATAAAGAATAATTAAGAAAAGAAAACAGCTCATATAACATATTCCTTCATATAAAATGGTAATCTGCACAATCTCTGACTCCTCTGTCTGATATTATCAGGCAAGGAGTGCGACTTGGATGAAGAAGACTCGATTTCAGTGTTCAACGAACTGGAAGGTATCTCACCATAACTGGGATGAGAATTGACAGAGACCACTCGACTCTTATTCCAAATCCTTCCATCTTCAATTTTGACAGCATTTCTGAAAATGTTAACAATTCTTCTCACTTTTGAAAACTTAGACCAAGATTGACATCCCACAGGTGCTCTAATTTTTACATATTCGCCAACACTCAAGTTGTTGTATTGCACAGATTTTTGTCATCAAAATAACGTTTTCTTTCCACCTGTTTCTCAAGTTCTCTATCCCTCCAACCACCAATGCAATTGTCTTTCAAACCCTTATTGAAGGACATCCACCCAGGACAGAGTTTTGAGTTTGGTGCCCTACCTCTAAACAGCTCAAAGGAGACCTACCGGTGGTGGAATGAAGAGACATGCGATAGGCAGAGATTCTATCTTGCAAAACCTGTTTCCAGTTTAAATTACTCGCCCTTGCCAACTGAATACTCTCTTTAAGAGTTTTGTTGACTCTTTCAACAGCCCCGTTGGTTTCAGGATGATAAACTGCACTGCGTTTGTGAGTAATCCCACAATCTCTCAGATAAGCCTGAAATTCCGAAGAACAAAACTGAGGCCCATTATCTGAGAGTATGGAATTAGGATAACTCTCCTTCTTGAAAACCTCTTCTAAAAACTTTATGACACTCAAAGATAAAATATATCTGACTGAGCACACTTCAATCCATCTAGAATAAAGATCCAGAAGGACTACCAAATAAGGTGTGTCAGACACCCCATGCAAAGGACCAACTATGTCGATAGCCACCTCATCCCAAGGATATTTAGGTAACTTTCTGCAGACCATGGGCATTTGTCTGGTTTTGAGAATCTTATCACTGGAACAACACTCCAAACAGTCTCGAACCATCCTTTCAATCTCTTTGTCCATGGCAGGCCACCAGTAAAGCATCCTCAAATATTCCTTTGTCTTAACAATACCTAAGTGCCCAGAGTGAGCAAGACATTAAAGTTTGCCACGCACACCCACCGGAGGAACAAGTTTGGTGCCTCTCACCAGTAATCCATCAACAACAGCCAACTCATCACAAATCAAAGACCAGGGCTTCACCAGATGTTTGTTTTTTCCTAATGAAAGTAATTCCATTACTTTTGAGATTTCTTGATCTTTCCCAACTTCTGTTTTCCACTCTAACTCATCGACAGCACCAACAGTAATCTCACAAACATTAACCACATCATCGACCAGATCAACGTCCTTCTCATCAGAAATGGTAACATCCACCAATCTAGAGAGACAATCAGCCGACTTGTTGATAACACCTGGAATATAATCCACAACAAAATCAAACTCTTGTAGAGAAATAATCCATTTTCGAATTCTCGAAGAAATGGAATCCAAACCTTTCTTTGAAAACACTTCTTTAAGAGGTTTATGATCAGACAATACCTTCACCTTGGTTCCCCAAATCAAATTCCTAAACTTCCTTAGTGCCCAAAAAATGGCAAGAGACTCCTTTTCAATTACCGAATAGTTAAGCTCTGAACCTCTTAAGCATCTGGATGCACAGGCAATAAGTCTCTCAACACCACAATGCTTCTGTATTAGCACAGCACCTAGGCCCTTTGCACTGGCATCAGTAAGAATCAGGGTCTCATCTCCTGGCACAAAAGATTGAAGAGAAGGTGCTTCCTTTAAATCATGCTTGATGGCAACAAACTCATTAGCACACTCACAACTCCAATCAAACACAGTACTTTTCGCAATAAGTTTCCTGAGGGCATGAGACTTATCAGCATATCCCGGAATAAACTTACTGTAAAACTCAACCATTCCTAAAAATGAAAGTAACTCCTCCTTATTAGAGGGCTCACTGATGTTCTCAATAGACTCAACCAAGTCTTTCTTAGGAAAAACTCCACGACCTGTAATACAGTGCCCAAGATAGTTAACCTCATCCACTGCAAACTTGCACTTCTCCTTTTTAAGTGTTAAACCAGCCTTTCTCAGACAATCCAAGACAGAACACACTCTAGAATAATGTTCAGCTTTAGTGCTACCATAGATCAGCAAGTCATCTTGATAGCACTTCACCCGAGAAACACCTTTAAGAACATTGGACATGATCCGTTGAAAAACGGAAGCAGCGGAAACCAGTCCGAAAGGCATCCTACAAAATTTATAGGTTCCCATAGGAGTGACAAATGCTGTCAATTCTTGAGAAACCTCATCCAACTCCACCTGATGGTAGGCGGACGCAAGATCCAAAGTTGTGAAAAACTTGGCACCTACCAGAGTACCAACCAACTCATCTATGTTGGGCAGGGGAAACCTATCCACTACAACTTCTTTGTTGAGAGAGCGCAAGTCAATACAAAGGCGCAGCTCACCACTGGCCTTCTTGGCGACAACAATGGGAGCCAACCACTCTGTCGCTTCAACAGGCACTATGATACCCATGTCAACTAAACGCTCAATCTCCTTTTGGACGCCAGCCTGTTCATTCAATGGTACCCTTCTGACTTTAGCAACCACAGGAATTGCACCCTCCTTCAGTCTTATGTGATGTTTGTAACCTTTAAGATATCCTAATTTGTCTTCAAAAACATCAGCAAACTGCTCAGCCAAAGTAGACCAAGAATCATCTACGGTCTGGACTACTACTTGTGGTTCAGTGTTTGGATTAAGAATAACGCCAAGCAAACATTGGTGAGACCACCCCAACAGTGCATCCCCACACTTAGCCACATAAACCTTCCCAGAGATGGTGCGTTCACCTAATTCAATGCAGGATAAGAAATACCCCAACAAGATTATTGGCACACCACCATACCCCACAGGAGAAACATCACCTTTCATTAGAGTACACTTGTCTTTAAAATATAGATCAAAAATATCCTTACTAATCATGGTAAGATGCGAGCAAGAATCAAACTTCAACTCAAGCTCGACACCTTGAATTTTGACCACATGAGAGGCTTTCTCTACATCAACCTGATACATTTTGACCACATGAGAAGGATGACTGGCTTTCTCCACATCAACCTGATACATAATCTCCTTTACCTGTGGTTGATCTCTTATTTGTGCTCGAGTTTGTTCCCTTCTTTTACCCTTGTTCTTGCACCATTTGGCATAGTGACCTTTTCTGCCACAAGCACTACAATTAATATGAAGAGCCGGACAGAGCGGAGCATTAGCTCTATGACCCGCTCTGCCACACCTAAAACAAATGAATCTGTTGTCAGCAGAAGAAGAAGAAGAATAAGAAGAACCCTCACAACCCCGAGAATATTTGTCACTTTCGCTGACAACAGGTGCCTTGTTTTTTACAAGACATACTACTTCTTCAATGTTGGTACTTGAAGCACAAGACTTTTCTTTTGCAACACTCAATTCTTGAACACACTTCATCATATGTTCAACTCGCTTAGCTATAGCGAGAACCTCATCTAAGGGAGGTTCGTCTTTTAACCATAATTCTTCCCTGATTTTGTCATGAGCACATTTCAACACGAACTGATCCCTGATCCTTTCCTCTACAGCCCCTCCAAATTTGCAAGACGCTGCAAGTTTCCTCAAAGCCGTGACAAACTCTTCAACAGATTCATCTTTTTTCTGCTCCCGTAGCCCAAAGTGGTAACATTCCATTATAGTGCTCAGACGAGGAAGATAATGCCTATCTAATTGTAGAATGCACATTTCATATTCATTCAAGGTTCTTTGGTCAGCAGAGCTGAGTTCTGGCAAATGCTCAAGAACTTCTTGTCCTTCACCCCCTAAGCAGTGCAAAAGTAAAGAATGCTTTCTTTCTGCACTTAAGTTTGTCCCATAAACACGTGCGTAATTCACAAAAATCTTTTTCCATTTTTGCCACTTAATCGTGGGTTCTCCTGGACTGGTAAGGAAAAAAGGTGGTTGTGTTACATTCTGCATTCTTAAATACACAATAAACACCTATATTACTTCCAAAGCCCAGTTGTGTAAGAACCCCCTTACAATGAGATGATGAAGAAAAAAAAAACTCTCTGATGTCCAAATGTTGAATCAAAAACTTAATAACAGCCTAGATATCACAACACTAGAATAATAAACATCTTCTCAAAGCATTATGAGACACAAACAAGATGAGAAAAAACACAAGCAAAATTTCTAAACTCCAAATGCTGAGTCATGGCGTTGAGCACATAATGCCTGCAACCTTAAGTTTTAAGCACGATGTAGTCACAAACACAAAGGTGTGCCAGTAACGGTTAAAACAACACGCTCTAAAAATGTGTGAGACACCTGTGCAAGATCTCAAACCTGAAACCTTCAGTTACATCTAGAATCTCACATGTCCCAAAGCGCCGGCAAAACTCCAAGGTGTGCCAGTCACCGTGTCTTCAGATGCAGGAACAAACTAAAACAATGTGCCAATAAAGTGCGCCGGCAAAACTCCAAGGTGTGCCAGTCACCGTGTCTTCAAATGCAGTAACAAACAAAAACGAGGTGCCAATAAAGTTTTGCGTGACCGGCAAGTCTCTGTAACTGGGAAGTACACTATTACTGATGGTAATCTTCCCAACTCCTTAAAATGGCCGCTAATAACGTGACATAACGAGATGACGCTTCTCCGTGAACAGCGTCCTTGCATGAGTTGACGTTCTCAGCAACCCCACGATTCGTCACAAACAGCTGCTTTTCTGATAGTGCCACAATGCGTATTGACGCTGTACACTGCTGTTACGCACCTGATACGCAAATGCGGTTCAGCTTCCCTCTAGGCCCACTTCCAGTCTCTTCGTGAAACGCAGATGCGTTTCACAACCCGCCCCTCTGCTTCACTCCTCACCCGAATGTCCGATGGAGACAGGACTCGGCTCACATTACAGCCGCTGGAGAAGATGGTTAATCTTCTCTTAATGAAGTAAGACAGCCGTAGGAGGAGCAACACGAAAGGAATCCAACCAAGGGGAAGCGCTGGAGCAGTCCAACCTTCGCTGGATGTTGAGGTGAGTGCCACACTGCCACGCTCGTCGCCAAATTAATGTGGTGTTCTCCACATTAGTTGAATAAATGATCAAGGCAGATAAACTTGAAGAGGTCCGTTTAATTCACCTCAGCCACCAAAAGCTTACAGATAACTGACCGAAATAGAATCAGTCTAACATTCTTATCTAGAATACATAGTAAGATTCCAAATAGAACACACTAAGATGTCACAGTGGGCATATCAGAACAAAAGGAATCAGCAAGTTCACATGTAGAGCTAATAGAGGACCTTATTCGCACTCACATCTTGCCTGGATTTAAAGGTGATCTGACAGTAATGAGAGCGCACTGGGTGCTGTTCACAGAGTATTCAAATGCTTCAAGACCTCTCACCATGCTAGTGAACTTTGGAGACGCTAGGATTCGAGAGAGGATAGTTTCCCAAGCAGTGAAACAGAAAAGCTTCAAATCTTCAGAACACAATAATTTCCATGTTTTTCCACACATGACGTTTAAGACATCAAAATGCCAGAGAGAGTTCTGGCTATTTATATCCTCTTTCTAGGCTGAAGGGATTCAAGTTATGTATATACAGCCGGCCAAACTCAAAGTTTTAGTTAATGTGTCTTTCAAGATTTTTCATGAGATAGAGGCTGCAAAGACAATCCTACTGGACTTTCAGCAGAAATTAGGGCTGATAGAGGTTTCAAAATGACACTTTAGAATGTCCTAGGTTAGTGAATCGTAATTCAGTTAGATGTAGATATCGAAGTAGGACTAAAAAGTGCCCGGGGCCAAGAGATGAAGAGTTTCTAAAAAGCCTGCCCTCTACATTGTTTTTATGTTTGTTAATTCTACCTCGTATTTGCATGGTTGGGTGCAGGCTCCCAGTGCCTCAGCAGGGGGTTGGGAGACACCGACTGTCAGGGCAATCGGCAGTCTGAGGCAAAAATGACAGTTTCCTGTAGAGACAATTAATTTGTTTTTAGAAGAGGTTGCTTTTTAAAAGGCTGTGGGGTAGGGATTCACATGCTAAAAGAACCACTCTTGTAACTCTATTTAATTTAAGTTTTCTCTAGAAATGTAACTGTCTAGATAACCAAAAGAAGTGGAAGGCAATTTTGAGGTGGGTTGATGAACAAAAACCTTTTATAGTGCTCCTTCAGGAGACTCATATTAGTAAGGACAAGAGAAAGTTGCTTAAATGCAGTTGCGGCTGGCATGGCTCATGGGTGGGGGAGCGGGGAGTCGGGTGGAGAGGAGGGGTGCGGGGGGGTCGGGGGTATGTCGCGCGAGGGGGTTAATTTGATAATTTAAAAAAATTACATTATTTAAACTTACCTTTCCGCCGGCTGGGTCCCGCGTCTTCTCGGCTCCTGCTCTCCTGCCTCCGGCAGGAACAGGAAGCAGGGAGGCAAGCAGGCTCCCTCCCCTAAGCCAATCACAACGCTGCAAGCAGCGTTGTGAGTGGTCAGGACGGCACCCATCCAGGCGCTTATTGGGAGGCCATGTTCTCCATGTAGGCTGCATTGCAGCCTGCATGGAGAAGGGCAGAGTGCAAATGACTGGTTTGAGTGGCCCCCAGAGGACCGACCAAACAGTCTTTGTGCACTCAAGGAAGGAGTGGGCACACCACTCCTCCCCTGCTCATAGAGAAGCCCCGCCCGCCCGCAATCAAACATAAAATGGCAATAACTGAACGTGATTACCATTTTATGTTTCTGCTTTTCACACTGCGAGAAAGCACTGGGGCTACGCTCCTCCGCCCTAGTGGAGGAGCCGCCCCTGCTTAAATGGGCTCCTTTTCAACTACTACAGCAGTCTTGTGCCTCAGTGGCTGTTTAGAAGTGTGGCTAACGTTTCGGCACAGTATACTTTAAACACCGTCAGATAAAACTTGGAGATAGGCGATAGTGGAAACTTTAATAGAGCAGGTAGCCATCACTCTTGTCTCATTTTATGGCTTAATCTTTGATGATCCATGCCCTATTAAAGAATTACTACTTCAGTTAGCCCAGTTTCCCCAAACAGTTGTAATTGGGGGGATTTCAATTTCGTCCACTCTTTAGAGTTAGATTTAAGCCACGCAAAGGGTACTCAACGAAAACTGGTCATTCGCAACTTGGCTTAAATGACCCACTGTGCTTGCTTAATCAGAAGAAAAAACGAAATACTTTCTTCTCGGCCCATTTTCAAACTGCCTCTAGGATTGATTTGTTTCTCATGTAGCATTACACATGCTTAACTGTTATTCTGATCACCCAACTATTTGGCTAGAATTTCCCCTTCCATCAGTGGCTGTTATAGCATACAGGTGATCGTTTGCTAAATTATTGTTTTCAAGGGAAATATTACTGGAAGAAATGGGGTATTTTATGAAGAAAACAAAGACATCTCCTTCTTGGAGAAGCTTTGGGAGGCTTATAAAATAACATTGAAAGGCAAGGTTGCATCTTTTCAAACATCCATAAATTGATCAAGAGTAACCAGATTTAGAATCTTACAGCAGCCCTCCAGCTAGCTGAGGCCAGACTACTCCGATTAAATGACAGAGTCATCTAGCTGGAGAGACAGCTAAGAAAGAGCTCTGGAATATTTTGGTAGAAAAAGAAGTTATCAGTGCCCAAACCAACAACTTTATTAGGAAGAAGAATTTAGCAGCAAATTACTAACCTAGAGGACTTGGTCCCGTACAATTAAAAGCTTTGTTGTTCAGATTAAGAATCCCATATCAGGGGCTATGGTGGTAAACAGCCAAGCAACTGAGAATATATTTATTGAGCACTATCAAAAGATTCATGAGGAAAGCATAAATCCCTCCGATCAGGAAATAGCTTCTTAGCCCAACTCCATTTGCCCTCATTAACACCAGAGGTGACTGCCAATCTTATTCCCCCAGTTGAACAGGAGGAGGTTGTGAAAGTAGTTAAAATGCTTCCCAGATTTAAGTCACCAGGAGAGGATGGTTTTCTTTCCGAGTGGTATCACTATATGCTTAAACATCAGAAGGGTCTACTTACAGAACTTTTTAATCACCCCATTAAAGGAGGGAATTCCCTTCCCTCATTTAGGAAAGGGGTTCTGATATGTTTCCCTAAAAAGACAAAAATCCAGAGGATATAAATAAATTTTGACTTATTACTTTATTAAACACAACTATAACATTTTCATGAAAATGTTAACTCTAAGGACATCTGAGGTAAGCTTGATAGAGGCAGATCAGAATAGAGTTATACAAACATGCCAGCTGTACTCTAATATGTATTTTCTTGCTAGAGGTCATTGATTACTTTTCTGCGAATAAGACCAGCAGGAAAGCTGTTTTTAACATCTAAAAAAGCATTTGACTTGGTGGGTTTGATATTCCTATTTAAAGGTCTTGCCGAGATTACATTTCTGGATCAGTTCATCAAGTTAATTGCTCAAATATATCAAGGCTCTTGCGCACCTCTCTCTAAATGTGGAAACTTCTTTTCTGATCAAGATCACCTGAGACACCAGGCAGGGCTGCCTCCTGTCACCTTTGCTGTCTGAGATTTTTATAGAGCCCATTGTAGGTGTCCTGAGGAGATCAGAGGCACTTAAATCAGTTATCCCTGAGTCTCCTAGATGCAAACTATAAACCAATGAGCTGGTGATATATTTCCAGCCAGGCGCAAATGTTATTGACAATCTCTTTGCGCTTCTCGCATCTTTGTCAGCAGTTTCTGGGTATTGAGTGAACACTGCCAAAACAGAAATTTTACTTTTCAATGCAGTTGTGGATTCACTGACTCAATCTCTGTAATTGATCTATCATAAGTACCCAATTAGACACTTGGGGATTGAAGTCTCAAAAAATGTGGAGGATTTATATAGACTAAACTATACCCCTCTTATGAGAAAGATTAAGTCAATGTTAGATTGATGGAATAATCTACCGATCACGATTTTAGCAAGGGTGGCGATGATCAAGGTGTACATTTTACCCTTACTGAATTTCTTGTTTTCTGCAATCCCGTGCACTCATCAACGGAATCTTTTACTAGGCTAAATACAAACATCACTAGTTTTATCTGGAATAAGAAACCACCACGAATGAGCATAGAGAAGTTAAATCTTTGTTGAGAAGATGGAGGGGTGGCCATCCAGGATTGAGACGCCTATTACCTGACAGCCTTTCTAATACGCATGCTAGATTTGATAATATAATACATGCACTAACTTTTGATAAATTGTTTTCAGCACAAATGCTTAAAGCGTCATTTGCCAGTCCTCAATTCCCAAGAACTCACTATCACAACCCCAAATCGGTTAGGTACAAAACTATCGCCTCTTTTAAACCAAAGCAAATGGAGCTTTTGCGAAACCTTAACATTCCCACAATTCATGCTGAAGCCCCTGATGAACTCCTATTCCTTTCAGAGTTCCAAGGTACATTCAGGAAATGGGAAAAATCTAACATCGGGAAAATAGGAGACAGGATCTGTAATAAGGAGCTAATAACTTAGGAGTTTCTCAAGGTCAAGATTCACCCAGCTCAAGCATTTAGAGTTATAAATTGTTTTCAAATTCGGTCTAGTATTAGAAAATGTATACCCCTTCAAATAGATCCTACAAGGGAAATAGTGAAGGAAATGTTTAAACCTCATAGTGTGACAAGAGATATTGGTGACTGGGTAAGTTGGTTAAAGGGATGTAGCAACTCAATGGCAAAGCCTTTCACTTTACACAAAAGTGGTGAATGAAAGAGATTGGTACACATCTTAGCCAAGACGAGAGGCAGGAAATATCTACTTTTAATTGGCACGTGTTGAGGGGGGGCAACTTTCCTCATATGCAGATGTACGCCCAATGGTTAGTCTACTGTGCGCTTCAAAAACCGCATGGGTAGAACACCAGTATTTCTGATAGCTGCCCCAGGTGTATCAGGGCGGGCACATGGGAACACATGGTTTGGGGATGTGTGAAGGTACAGGGATTCTGGGAGTCGGTCATTCTGTTTATTCATGGCCCTTTAGACATCCCAATATCCTCAGATTCAAAAGCTATACTATTGGGCAGTTCTAGACACTTTTGGTTTGACGACGAGGAACTTGAAAGCTTGGTGGTTCATAGCAAATTTAATAGCCAGATCATTGATTACAAATAGGTGGAAATCAAGTGAATCACCAGACTTCCAGATGTGGCTTGACAAAATATTAGCAGTCTATAACAAGGAAAGCCTATGCGCTCAAAGAATCAGAGCGGGGAGAACATTTCTTAAAATTTGAAAATGTTTTAGGAACTATGAATGATGTATGCTGCTGTGACAAATATCTTAATTGAGATGATGATAGTCAGGCTAGTACTGAAACTGTTAGCACCCACTTCTAGAGTTGGCAGCTAAACTTGGAATTTAATATGTTAGAAAATATGTTTCTCTCTACACTTTAAGGAAAGAATTTTACTATGCATTTATATTTCCCAAAATGACTATGCACTAACAATGGATTATCCGCCTAATGAAATTTGATAATGCACTTTCATTATGAAAGCACTGATTATGGATTTTAACTGAATGAACTATGATCGGAAAATGGGAATATTGATGCTGCTATGGAACAGATGGTTATAGAAATTATATGTATTAGGATTTGGGGGCAAAGGGAATATTAATGCTTTGGTGTATATTGTCACATAAATTACACATATCAGGATTTGGAGGGGGGGCGTGGCCAACCGCTGAACATGGCGGACGCAAGCTGAGGAAGCTCCGTGCCGAGCCCCGACATTATGATAATGATTCTGTGATAACTGGGGCCATCTATATCCTAAACCAACAGTTCATACAGCGGAAATCCTGAGGCACACGGAGACATCGTGAGTCGAGAGGCGGATTTGAGCGGTGTGCGCGACACCGAGCCTGGGAACTGAAAGCGGATGAGCGAGGGAAAGAAAGAGGGCCGTAAAAGTACCGGAGCGAAAGTAGCATTCTACCCGCAGTATTAAAAAGAAGGCATAACAACGGAGCTGCTACCGGGACTGATCTGCCCTCCCCGCCTGTGAGTACACAATCTGGAACGTTGAATGAGCTCGGCGTGGAAAGACGGGCGAAGACACGGAGAGTGAATAGCAGGATGGCGGAGGGGGGCGCATGAAATCGGCGGCTCGCTCACAGATCCCAAAGAGCCGCTTGCGACGGACGGGTGCTCCTCCCCCCCTTCCCCCCCCCCCCCCCGGCCGAAGTGCTACACTGGGTGATTGATGCTGATCATCGCAGCGAGAGTAGCCGCGCACCGGAACATAGACGACGAGCGGCAGCATTGATTCTTACTGCGTCACTAGCCTGGGAGCCCGGAAGGCAGATACAGAGAAGCGGAGACGAAGGGGTGCTTTCATAGTGAACGCTGCGCTATTGAATGGAAAGGGGGCTGGAGGCTGTGGGGTGGATGCCCAGGCCTTCTGGAGAACACAGCGGGGTAACGGAGGCAATCTACTTGGAGGCACCGCCCCAAGGTAACGCGCAGCAACCGGAGCAGTACGCACCGCTGACAATGTGATAGACTGCTGAGCAGCTGAGACTAGTGTGATATAAAGAGGTGAAGGGAGTAAAGTTAAACATCACGGCCCCTACATTGGTCTGATAGCAAGCGCCTAATGCCGCCTTACTACCTGACACATCCTGCTGCCACTGAGTTCTTTAACGAGGAAACAAGGTACTGGCATGTTACTGGCGGAAGGGGACTAGCGCATTCGCAGACACCAAGTGGATCGAAGATTCGATGACCGGGAGGTGGTGGTCTGCCCTGTTGGTCCTTTTGTGCCTGCTACGGTGGTATTAATACGAGGCTGGTGCACAGCGAGGTGGGCATACACAGAGATGTGGCTCGATCCTTGTTCACAAGACGATGGAGGTCTGGGTGTCTCCCTGACACGCTGGCCCGGAAGACAACTACTATAGCTGGCTGTCCTGTTGTGTGCGCTTCTGTAGCGGCGGATTTAGCCCAGCTGCAGCTGTACCTGAACATACTCTACGGTGCACAAGGTGAAGCTCGTTCTTATTAAACCCAATATATTAGCCAGGTTTGTTAGGCTGGGCCTCAACGCCACTGCATAATGGGCCGCCCTCAGAATCGACAGCCCGACCCCCCTGCCTCTGATGACACACAGACTGCAATGAGTAATGATATTGCGCAAAGCTCAGATTCGGATGTGGTGCCGCCCACGGGGTCCGATCAACACACTACTAAGCTGGATCTGATACTGAAGGAAATCAGAGACTCTCGAATGGCGATAGAAACACAAATTGGCACGCTCTCTACCAGTCTTAATCTGTTGCAAGCAGATCATAAAAAACTGGCGGACAAAGTACGGTCGAATAAACTTGCCCTAGATGATCTGATCCCGCAACAAACGATACACTCCTCTCAAATGGAGCAATTACAAAAGCAGTTAAAAGGGTTACAAGACAGGGTGGATGATGCCGAAGGACGGTCTCGCCGAAATAACGTTCGAAAACTGGGTCTGCCAGAAAGAAGCGAGTGAGCTAACCCCACTCAGTTTGTGGAGCAGTGGCTGCGAGAACACGTGGCGAGAGAAGGCCTCACGGAACTCTATAGTGTGGAGAGGGCGCACAGGGTGCCACCCAGACCTCCCCCTACGGGGGCGCCACCCAGACCAATGATAGCACGTATATTGCACTACAGAGACCGGGACACGATACTCCGGGCTGCGAGGGAGAATGCCCCTATTCGCTTTGAAAATAAAAAGATATCCCTGTATCCGGACTTTACGTTAGCGGTTCAGAGAGCAAGAGCTACCTTCCAAGATGTAAAAAAGAAGCTACAGACGCATAATTTGAAGTATGCGCTACTCTTTCCGGCCCGCCTAAAGGTTATTTTTGGCCAAAAGTCCCTTTTTTTCGACAACCCTGAGGAAGTCGCGGACTGGCTGGAAATTACTTTTACACCTTCTGGGTCACAGAACTCGCTCCCACCGAGTCAATCTACAAGATCCCTGCCGCGGCGGGAGGACGACGGCGGAGTGGATAGACATCGGCGTCTTCAAACTGATCCTAGCGCTGGCCCGTCTGCAGAACAGATTACGGAGAGCCAAAAAAACGCTATCTTGACAGCGTCAGCGCTGGCGGACCATGATGCCAAGTCCCCCGCTGAGTCTGTCCACTCTTCGGATGATGCCACTGTTCACTCAGATTCTGATGCCAGTCTGGCATTGTTTCCATCACTCACTCCGCAGACTGCAAATGACTACTAATATTATAAGCTGGGCTCTTCCAATGCTGGTGTCACAAACTGTATGGATAAGTATGAATCACTGTATACAAAGATACTTGATGGTCCTATTATTCATGTTTATTTTAAGTGGATGGGGCTTGTGCTGAGGCGTTGAGAACGATGTAATCACATACAGGGTAATGTATGTCAGGAAGGTAGCGGTGGCCACCCCCCCTTTGGCGACTGCACTATGTTATCTCCTGTTTGAAGTTCCTGTTGAACTTTTGTTCATGGTTTGGTCCTCTAATGTTTTATGGGGGTACCTAGTATTGGGGAGTTTTTCTGGACATACAGACTCAGCTACAGGTTACTTGATACCAGATTGGCCTAATATGTACTATGTCGAAGGCAGACCACCTCATTTAGAAACTGATGACACTTCCTAACAAATATACGTACAGCTCATGGAATGTAAGGGGGCTGGGCTCTATCTACAAAAGGCATAGGGTGTTGGCGCAACTAAACAGACGGAAAACTAATATAGCACTCCTCCAAGAAACTCATTTGAAGCATGACGAAGCAGTAAAGATGCTAAAGAAATGGAGGGGTCAACTGTTTTTTACGTCCTACTCGGCATTTGCGCGGGGGGCTGCAATTTGGATACGGAGTGGTACCCCATTCAAGCTCTTAGAACAGAAGGTGGATTCCAATGGTGGATATGTCTTAGTGCATGGCCTGCTAGATGGGGAACACATTGTAGTGGGCAGCATATACGCTCCGAATACAGATCAAGACAAATTCCTAGAGATCCTTAGCAAGGTATTGGTGGGATGGGAAGAGTACCCCTGGGTTCTGGGGGGAGATTATAACACGGTGCTAGATGTTGAGTTGGACAGGTCACATCCCCCACTACACACTACAGGTTGTAGAAAGTTAGCGGAAGCACTCAAGGGATGGGCGGGGAATAGGAGATGCATGGCGACTGGCACATCCCGCTAGCAAGGAATACTCCTTCTACTCACCACCACACGGGTTGCATACCCGCATAGACAGAATATTTTGCTCCCTGGGTATACTTGGCCTTGTTAAAGACCCGACACATTTGGGCAAAACGTTATCAGATCATAACCCAGTAGAATTCACACTTCAGTGGGGCAGGATTCCAACGTTAATACCGACTTGGAAATTACAACCAGCGCACTGTCCACGGCAATAGGCAATTACTTTAGAGATAATGCGAACACAGCAAGCACGCGGCAAATAGAGAGGGACGCCTTTAAAACCGTGATACGGGGAGTAGCAATTAGCACGAGAGCAGGAGCACGACGTGCTCTCATTGAACAACTTACGGAGGTTGAAAGTAACCTGGGCAGGTTGGAACAGGCAGCCGCACCAAACGATTCGCAACAGGCACAGCTACAAGAAGCACATGTAAAGCATGCGGAACTGCTGGAAGATCTGCGCATTTTAGACTATCGCCTCTATACTCAGAAACAACATGCTGCAGCAGATAGAGCGGGCCCGCTCCTCGCTAGAATTCTTAAAGATGCCCCGTCGGCATCCCCTGTTACTGCGATCCGTAGTCTGGAAGGTAACGTCTGTACCCAGATAGAAATAAACGATGCCTTCAAAAACTATTACGAGAGGTTATATGACAAACCAGTAGACTCTGTAGATGCAGACTTCGAGCCCTTTTTTGAAGGTCTACAGTTCCCACAACTACTCCATAAACACAAGGAGGAGCTGAGACAGCCGGTGACTGCCACGGAAATTAAACGGGCGATCGCGGCTCTCCCGCGTAATAAAACACCGGGGGGTGACGGACTGCCTGTTGAATTTTATGCAGCTTACTCGGACATACTGATACCTCACTTACAACGGTTGTATCAGACACCGTTCGATACTGGTACACTTCCCCTCACCACGTTACAAGCAACGGTGGTCTCGCTCCTGAAACCGGGCAGAGATAGTGAAGATATAGCGGGGTATAGACCCCTCTCACTCCTAAATACGGATTACAAAATACTGAGTAAGCTATTAGCGAATAGATTATGTCAGTTTTTCCCACAGTTGATACACATTGATCAATGCGGCTTTGTCCCGGGTAGAAGCACAGCACTTAATATTAGGCGGCTGCACCAAATAATGACCTCGGTACCAGCAACTGTCAATGCAGGGGGGTGCATTTCGCTAGATCTCCGTCAAGCCTTTGACTCCCTACACTGGCAATATATGTTCTATACCCTCTCAAGATTTGGCATTCCTGAGGAATATATAAGTTGGGTGCGGCTGTTATACATCAACCCCACGGCACGGGCACGTACGGGGCAGCATATTTCGCAACAGTACAATGTGGCACGGGGTACTAGACAAGGATGCCCACTGTCACCCTTATTATTTATATTGGCTTTAGAACATCTGCTGAATAAACTTCGCATTATGACAGCACATAAAGGGCTCAAAATAGGAACAAATACACATATTGTCTCTGCATATGCAGATGATTTAATTTTATACTTCAACAATTTGGACGAAGACTATGAACCCGTGCCTACTATCTTCGATACTTTTCAACGGCTTTCCGGCCTCGCTATAAACGAGACCAAATCCTATGTATATTATTTCACCGACGCAACACGCATCGGCTCCATATGTTTCGGTCAATCGAGGTTTCAGATAGCACCTACTACCTTCAGGTATCTAGGAATTCAGGTATATAGAGACCCAATAGATATACTGGACGGTAATTTAAACCGTACTATACATGTTCTCAAACCCCAAATAAAATTTTGGACTTCCCTGCCCCTATCGGTAGCAGGTAGGGTGGCTATCGCCAAAATGGTGATGCTCCCCAGATTATTATATTATTTCACGAATCTGCCCATCATTGTCCCTACGCAAGTATTCAAGTTATTAAACTCCTTATTAATCGAACTGATATGGGGCACAGGCCGCAGGCGGATCGGACTAGCAAAGTTACAATTAGACACAACACACTGGGGTTTGGGGTCACCGGATCTGAAAGCTTATTGTTACGCGAGCCAGTTACAATGGCTGGCATACTGGGTGGCGGGCCAGAACCTCCAAGAGATTGATATGTCTCGTCAGACATGGGAAAGAGGGGACATACACACACTCTTATTACCCAATAGCAAGATTCCTCAGACAGCCCCCCAGTTATTGAGAGTTGCGTTAATATACTGGCGGAATGCTCTGCGATACACGAAGGCAGCAACTCCATACGCCCCTACTATCCCTCTCTTGGGCATCCCCTCGCAAATGGGAACTATTACTGGTAGGAGAATATTGGTCTGGGAGGAGGCGGGAGTAAATACTGTGGGCATGTTCTTCTCGGACGGTGCCCTGATGCCACATGATGTCTTTGTCCGAGAACACAGGGTACCCAATGCATTGTTTCTTTTACATGCTAACATCTCTCGATACATACGCACAACTTGGGCGCCGGGGGAATAGAACCGACACCACACGCATTACTTACCATGCAGTACTTGATGGGAAATGGGAAACATCTGACAAAATGGCTTTATAGAGGGGTGCGCACGGTAGTTGCAGTATCGCTTCAATCTCTCCGTACCAGATGGGATGAGGACATAGGCCATGCACTCTCAGACAAAGAATGGAACACTATATTGGAGTACCCAAAGAAAGTATCCAGGAACCCTAAATTTAAATTTATTCAGCTCATGATTGTACATAGAGCCTATTTAACTCCACATAGATTGAACTTCATGTTCCCAGACACCCTGGATAGCTGCCCACGCTGCCACTCCTCGGATGCGGAATTAATACATATGATGTGGAGTTGCCTAAGATTAAGTAACTACTGGGCATCGGTATGTAAGATATTGAAAGAGGTAGCCCCGGTACGGAATAATGACTTGCTGGAATACTGTTTATTGGGGCTGGGCCCACAAGGGAAGAAGAGGAACACCATTACTAAATTTGCTAATTTGGCGTTACTATTGGCCAAGCGGAATATTACCATGAAGTGGAAAACCGCTGGACCGCCATCACTGCAGGAGTGGCATAACGAAATGGTCAGATGGGGCAGGACAGAGAGTGCAGAGCTGCAAAGGGAAGAACACAGGGGATTGCGTAAAAAACCCATCTCCATGGATTGGAACATGTTACTGGAAGAATTTATAGCAATAGATATACAAACATACTAAGAGATCAGGTAGACAGTCTATTGAGCCCCGTGCCAGGTCGCTGAAAAAAGAAAAAAAAAAAGTCTGAGCTGATGTACGTCTTTATTATACAGTGTTAATAATTGTCTAAAGGTGTTGTACAGGATCTGCACGATTATATTGAACTGGTATGGTTTAACTGAAAGTGAAGGATTACGGCTGAGTCTGTAGGGGGGAGGGGGGTGGGAAATAGGGTTGGTTTTTGTTTAGTATTAGGAGAGATACGATTACCAGGACTTGATACCATGGTCAGTCTTTGAATAATATGTGGTCAACTGTGAGGTAATTACAGAGAGTGACGACAGCAGTGTAGGGAAATATCGGGACTCCCGTAGACTGTCATATATCGACTATTGACTCTGTTACATATGAGGGGGCAGTTCCTTACTATATGATTTCGTGTATGTTGCTGATGGGTCCACCTCAGCTGTTATGTACCACTGCCAGATAATGTATCCGGGTGTTGTATCTGCTCTTGTTTCAATATGTAAAATCAATAAAATATGTAAAAAAAAAAAATCAGGATTTGGAGCATAGATTGAGATTTGTAAAGCATTTTCTTCTTTTGAGTGGGGCAAATTTGGGTTACTGTGTATATTTGACTATATTTGACTGCTTTCTACTACAATCCATTTCCTGTTAATGTGTACTCTCCTTTTCTTTTTTTAATACCGTTTGGTAAAGAACTTTGGGGCCGATTACGATGACGGCGGTCCCACCGCCATGGAACCATGCTCTCCGCCCGCCATATTACAATGGCGGGCGGATGGTTGGCAGTCGGAAAGACCGACCGCCATGCATCCGACGGGCTCCTTGAGGCCGCCGGTGTGGCGGAGGGGGTTGTATTCCCTACAATGGTGGCAGTGCCTGCCAGGCACCGCCGTAGGGATTACAATGTCCCTTTCCGCCTGCCTTTTCATGGTAGTTAACCCGCCATGACAAGGCAGGCAGAAAGGGACTTTGAGGGCCCGTAGCGGAACCCCCTTCACCCCTGGCCCTCAGCTGTGGGTTTTGGGGTGCCCCCCTACATATCCCTCTCACCAAGGAAGGGTTTGGCCCAAAATCAGTAAGGCTGGGCCATAAATACTAAACATCAAGAAAAATGCTAGTACTGATTGTCATTTATTCAACCATTTAAATCATGATCACATAATCCAATTACTATGATCAATTGAATTTATTCAAAAAGTCAATTTTTAATTGAAGAAAAGGTTGTTTTTGAGATTTTTTAAGACTTGATTGATTTTTAAGATTTCATAAATTTTTGTAAATACACAGGAATCACAAAATTACAAAATACAAAAATGTACCAAACATACAAACTACATGACATATATACAATACATGTACAACAAAAACAATTTTTTGCTCAGGTTCTGTACACTTTAAACTGCAATAATACCATAACCCCCCTGACAACTACCTAGCTAAGGAAATTTTGCACGTGTTAGCAGGGGCAATCGCCAAATAGTAACCCGACTGCGCTCATAATAGAAGTTTTAAAAAAGAATTTTTCAAGATCAATTAATTACGAGCAACAGTGGTAATACATATGTAGAACACTTATTTGGCTGAAAGAACGGTACTCAAATTGAGTGGCTCAGCTTGGCTCCTATGATAGGAACGGATCAAAGGATGTACCATGCCAAGGCAATATTGTCTTCACATGGTCCCAGAATTGAACTGTTCCGGTTGCAGGCACTATGCCTGGTCACACAAATGAGGTACCATTTTTATCAAGAGGAGTGTGGAAACACTAAGAGGTAGGACTTTTAGGGAACCCCGCAGCTCCCTGAACTTAAAATATAAGGAAATTGTGTGATTCTAGACAAAGTGTGAGGTTTGCAGGGTATTATGGGTAAGAAAACATTATGGTATCAATGTAAGTCACACCACACTGGACTCCCCTGGGTGTTTAGTTTTTAAAACTGACTGGCTTTGCTGGGTTTCCCTATTTGCTGGCTGTCCCCCTCCCTGAATAATACATTCATTCAGCATGTCAGGTGAGAGAAAATTGGGATTTATCCCTAGTGTGAGAAGCAATTACAACCACATGTTCTCAGTATATTGCAACATATCATCTCAGTAAGGTAGCGCAAGGCATTTATGTGCTCGATTTAGAGATGTAGGAAGCCAGAAGACTTGAATTCTGGTTGCAGTGATTCAGCCTCTAGCACTACTGTTAGTCAATCAGAGCAAAACCAAGATAGTTGTATTTGGCAAATACCCTCACAAAAGACAAGTTACTTTGCAACTGGGTGACCATCAAATAGAGACAACACTAGCCTACAACTATTTTAGGGTCTGGCTATCACAGAGGGCCACCCCGGCGATTCATATAAAACATAAGCGCAAAGACCAACTGTCATGTCCTTTAGGCTAGTCCTGTCATGTATACCCCCATTACATACATTTGTCCCATCCACACGACAATAACGATTCTAAACAGGTGACCGTTTACCTAGTAGCTTGCTCCTGTCTCTTCAACACCAGGCTCTCAGTACTCTATCATAATCCCTGTACCTGACGTACATCAACATGTCCTCAGACACGGCAGAATTATTCTGTATAAGGGTCACCACTTTTTTCATCCTTGGCCAACAGCCAGCTGTGCATGAACGCATTTGTTTAGAAAAGCATTGGTGATTGTTTTCAAAACATTTATGATTGTTTTCAAAACATCCATGATTGTTTTAAAAACATATCGATTCTAGAAAAAACCCTGGAGTGACCACTTTAGTATAAAAGACCCTCACCCCCCCCACCCCCCCTACAAATTTGAGAAGAATTCCTTCCAAGCTGAGACGGGGTCCTGCATGCTGAATTTTTTACACGCAGCGGTCTGACATCCTTTGCGGGCTGTCATCTTCGAAGCAGAGACGGGGTCCTTTATTCCCAACCATCAGGTGAGGGGGCTGGTTCATCCCTAGGGGTTTCTTGGCTACACACATACACGCATATTCATTCTACACATACAGATCTAGGCTAGGTACATTTAGGCAAATTAATTAGGGCGCGCATTTTAAGAATATGCAAGTGCTACTGTTTTTATCTGAACTGCTTATGTTCATCTTATTAGCACCATGGTAGAAATGTATCTACTATTTACTGTATTGGTACTAGCAATCTCTTTTGTATGCATCTGTCTCCTGATTGTCGCAGCACATATGTTTTACACAAGGCTGTCGTTGGACCAATAAATACTTATTGAAATGTCCTAATTGCCATCCTGTGTATTTTCTGAGAGAAAGCAAGCACGAGTGTCTGAGCGAAACGTGCTGTACTGTTTTCCACGATCCCTGAGGAATCAGGGTTGTCATGTTTAGTGGTGACCAGAAACTACCTACACCACTGTAAGATACAGGGGGTGGTAGTCGCACTGAAGAGCTAGCTGGTCTAACGGCTGACATATCCTGTGGGGGTGTCCGGAAGTGGTTGGGACACCAAGCCCTCAGTTTAGGTCATCCAAAACACGCAGGTCCTGGGGGACTCCTAGGAACTACACGACACAACCGAGTAATTTTCACGCTGAGGCGATTAAGCCAACGCCTGACAAGTCCAACAGCAGAGCCAATGCTGACAATCCTCAAAGCGCAACTAATTCCAGCCATTTACTACGGCCAGCTGGCTTTTCCAGGAGCTCTGGATCAAATTATAGCGGCAGCCCAGATAAAAGCCTATAAGGCAGTGATGCAGGCGCCCAGACAAGCCTGGAATGCCAGGCTATGGTTGGAACTTGGCCTTTGCAGAGCCGGTTTGGCACTAAGGGGGACTTAATTAAGTACTACATCAGAGTCCTTAAAGCCTCGGACAACACCCTCAAACATCAATTGGGATCGATCTTCAGGGAAGTGGACTCCCCCTGGCATTTCAAGCTGAGCCAAGCAATTGTGAACCTGAAGATCGAAGCAGAGAGCCTGCCCTTACTTGAGATTCCTCTATCTGCCTGGACAAATGCAGTGAAGCGGCAGGTCCGGGCCATTTCGTATAAAAAGGATCAGGCCTCACTCCGTTACAACCTTAATACAATGGCACTGGACGCGTCCTACATCCCAGGGAAAGCCCAACAATACCTACGAGAGGCGCTCTCAGCCCAGGCATGCAGGAAAATTCTGTTCATGCGGCGCATCGCACTCAGGATCTCAGACTTCAACTTAGCATGGGCCCGAAAGGATGGAGCAGCCTTTTGTCGGTTATGTTATTATCATAAGGAATCCTGGTTACATCTACTATGCTGCTGCCCCAAATTGGCCAGTGAGCGTCATCGACTGCTATGCCCCATTTTCAGGAACAAGGGCACAAGGACCGGCAAGGAGGCCTCAGACTGGTGCTTTTCTGAAATAAAACCTGCATCCTTGTGAGAGTGGCGAAGTTCACACACCTAATTAGACAGGCACTCGCAGCCCTGCCACAGTACCCAGAACCCGCGGCATGCTATAAACTCAAACAGAAAAATAGCTTGGACTCCTTGCAGTCCGAGTTCAAAATCAAACAGACGGTTTCTGGCAACAAAGAGGCACTAACGAGTGCCGTAGCTGGGCCCAGCAGCTGAAAAGTTTGCACCTTCAAAATTCCAGCCCCCAGGGCAAACACGGTAGGCTGCCGAGGCATCATAACAGAACAAGGTGCGAGGAAGGAGTACTTTATTCCTGACTTCTGGCACTTGAATATTCCACGGGCTGTGCCGAAGGCTGCAAACCAGAGCAGAGCGTCCTTACACCCGATGGCGACCGTAAATGATTTATTCTCAGGTCCCCCGCGTTTAACTATAAGAGCTTTGAACTCATAGATTTTTAATGGGTTTTTGTGAAATGCTGTGCAACACAAAAAATGCCTGCTCACTGGAAAGGAAGTATTTATTAACAAAATGTGAAATTACACGAATAGCGGGACTTACGCTGTTAAGAGACGCGAAGGTTCGAGGGGGGGTGGAAGGGGGCCGATTTGTAAGCTCATTTTACTGTAAAGATTTTAAATAATTGAACGATTAATAAATCTACTTACTTACTTACTACTGAGATTGATAAATTGAGTACCACTGTATTTGTAGTAACTGTATTTACAGCACCAAAAAAGCAGTAGAACTGTGGCAACAAACAAATTACATAAATCATGTTGTTATTAATATACCAAATGTGCATGTTTGAAACCTAGTCAGAACTTTACCTCCTGTAAGGAAATGCCTCTTTTTGCATGATCACCCCCAAAGTTTTGAACTGATGCTGCGTGTAAGTCCCTAGTATATGGTACCAGGGGTACCAGGGCCTATAAGTTAAGTTGTCCATCAGGGCTGCAGAACTTGCTGTTTCCTGAAACTGGCAAGAGAGGTTGCACCAACTGCTGGACTGAAACTGCTGCTCCTTGGGCTGGCAAAGAGCGGACTGTACCTGCAGTACCTGGCTTTTGAAAAAGCTGTTCCCAAGCCCCAGAGAGGAGAGGTGAACTCAAGGAGTCAGGTGCCTGACTTCCTGTGTCAGCTACAGGGACGCAAAGATTGAAATAGCCCGCCTTTGCAGGCCAGTAGCCACAATCGCTTGACTGCCACTGACTGCTGACGTGCAGCCTAGGAGACTGAGTCCTGACGCTCAAAATTAGATCCTGAATACACAGGACCCGGGACTGTTGTCAGAATGCAGTCTAGTCGCCCAAGAAGGAGGAACCAAAGGGAACCTCTGGTTTCGCTGTGACCAGAGACCAGTAGACCAGTGGCAACTGGAATTTTGCTGGGCCAACCAGGTCTTTGAGGGACATCGGCCCTGTGGCCAAAGTCACCCCAACAAGACCCAGGAAGCCCCCCGTTGGCCGCAAGCATCCAACAGCATCTTCAGCATCCTGTATCCCTTGCATCAGGACCACTCCATTGAAGTCCATGGCGATTCATAGAGCCTGGAACTGGACAGGAGATTGCTTGGTTGACAAGGTAACTGTCCCCTGGGGAGTAGTTTTCAGGGCTTGGGAGGCTGGGTGTGGGGGGCTGGGTAGATTTAGGGACAGCGTGGGGGAAGGGTCGGGGTAGTGTATGTAAAGGGGCAGGGTTTTAGGCCTTAGGGCAGAGGGAGGAGAATGGGCAGTAGGGGTAGTTTTTAGGGTGGGGGGTCGGGGTAGGTCTCAGGGCAGTGAGAGGGGAATGGGTAGTTGGGGTAGTTTTTACGGCTGACGGGTCGCATGGGGAGTCGGGTAGTTTTTAGGGCTGTGAGGGTCGGGTAGGTCTCAGGGCAGTGGAAGGGGTTGGTGTAGTTTAAGGGACAGCGTGGGGGTGGTGGGGTTGGGGTAGTGTAAGTAAAGGGGCAGGGTTTTAGGCCTTAGGGCAGGGGGAGGGCAATGGATAGAGTCAGCGCGGGTGTTGTGGGGATCGGGGTCGTGTTTGTAAAGGGGCAGGGTTTTAGGGACAGCGCAGTGGTGTGGGGCCCATCGGGGTAGTGGCGACCTTAGCCAAACATACTCCTTTACCATTCATGCCTATACCACGAACTTGTGTGTTAAAGGTATGCATGGTAAAGGAATGCGTGGTTAAGACGCATTTGTGGTGTGGGCTGCGTGATAGGGGCATGCTTGGTTTAACCATGTGTGCCTCTATCATACAACCGACAGACAGTCCTAGATTTAAGATTATTAGTATGTCTTTGGGACCCGCCACAAAGCGTTTAAGGCAAAAAAGCTGGTGATGGGTGATAAGCTATTAATGATTAATTGCTGTTTATTTTTAATTAAGAAATGCAATTTAGGTTTCTTGAGTTACTATGCTTTCTGGTTTGCGTAAGAGGTATGATTCACTGAGTGTTCAGTGCAATTAGGAGCTTATGGTCTTGTAGTTACAAGACCTTTAATGGGACTAGGTTCTTGAAGTATCTAACATACACTTACACATTGCATAGGTTGTTTTGCCAACAAATTAAATTCCTTGACTCAGTTTATATGATTTCCATTATCAAAAAATTAATATTTTAAACAGTAAATTTCAAATCAACGTTTTCTTTCTTTTTCAAGTCTTTCCTATATGATCTCAATTTTATGAGCTTGGTAATATAGAGGTGAAAATGCAAGTGGTGAATGTTGAACGTAACCTGAACAGTGACATATATTATTGTTGTAGAGTTACGGTGTGGATGTAGAAATGCTGCCTTCCGAATGCGTGAAAGTAGAACTGGATCGATACATCAAAGAACACAATATGACGTATTTGCATTCCTTCGATGATCTAGACTCGATTGCCGGTTATGGAAGGTAAGTGGATGTTAGTCCCAGAGAAGCAAACTTTTCTTATATATGATTCATGTTTAGCAGCTTCTTTATAAGCCATGGTCATGTATGTACAGATTGATGATGCCTTTTTCTGCATATTACTTTATTACATCCATATGTTTCACAGGCGGGTGTGGATGAGCTGATTAGACAGCACCAACGAAATATGGTAGTGGTGTGAGATTGTGTATTTAGCAAAGCACACATTCACAAAAACCTTCTTCATGCTGTAGGAATTAGTATTGGATCTTCAAGATGGCCAATGGTAGATTAGTAGGAAAAAATTATTTTTTAATGTAATTTTCTGAATTTACTCAAGGAGGCTTCACACTGCAGTTCAAGAGGTAGTGAATTCCAGAATTTGCCTGCTGGCAAAGAAGAGGATCTGTCATGAAAAGCTACTGTCTCACTCTTGGGGGTGGCTAGACGGAAACGATGTTGAGAAGAGAGTGCTTTACTAGGCTCATGCCAAGAGAATTTACTAGCCAAGAAGTCAGGAACTTTTTAATAGGCAACGCTATGGAAAATTACCACTGCCTTAAATATCACTCTGCGGCAAACTGGAAGCCAATGTAGTTGTCTCTATAAATGGTCATGTATAAACACTAAATTAATGAGATGGACAGCTGCATTTTGCACTAACTGTGATTGGTGAATACTTTTATCTGGCACTAACAGCTACATAGAATTACCATGGTCCAGTCTAGACCATGATACAAGGGGGCTCTTATCGCTCAGTCCTTTGACTCACCCAAACACTGCAGCTTCACATGTCATTTCTTCTTTTTTATTGCATTTGCCAAGTATGACTAATTAATACTTAACAAAATTACTTTTATTTTTAAAAGGATTAAGGCCGTAATTCAGAGTTTGGCGGCTAGGATACTCCATTAACACTTTGGCGGATGTAGGAGGCACTTAGGAATGCAGACATGTTGCAAATTCTGTGATAGTCCTACACATGGAAATGTGCTGCATGCCTGCTTTAGAAATTTCTGAGTTTGTGAATCACCATTAGGGCACACGTGCAAGTTATGACTCTACATGATTAGATTATGATTAATGAATAATTATACTTATACATAAAAGAGGCCTCACACTACCTTTACACAAGCCTTAAAAGTTTACGTTGTTCTATTTCTACTTTCTTGCACCTTTTCTTATCACAAATACAGTCATTTGAGTAAAACAGTGGGAGTGGAAAGTATGTTTCCTCACATTACATTTTAGTACCATAAGACACAAAAAACATAAATTCTGATATTAAAACCAAAGCAATCCTTAAATTTCAGTGACCTTTGAAATTAATAAAGATGTAAGTAAATTAAGCATAATCAAAAAACCTAAATCGCCTCATGGAATTCAGCTTATGAAACGAGCAACAGAATAATATCTTTTGCAAAAAACACAGAAAATTCACATTCTCTGTGTGTTTTCAATGCAGGAGGTTTTATAAGTAGAATTGGAAGTTGCTTAGCTCTTAATTAGTGTAAAGAGAATTTTCAATCCCCTTTCAAACTGTGTAACCTGCCTATAATTGCTTAGGTTCAATAGAATCAGTACAATAGTGTTTCCCTTTAGACACTGGGCCTGAATGCTAACGAAAGTCCGGAAAGTACGAGTGGTAATCTCCTTCTTTGCCTGGATGTAATTTTTTTTTGTACTTTCTGGACTACACAAACATTCACAAACGTGCACCTGTGATAGTGTGCCAATAATAGGTTTCCAAGGATACTTGGGAATCCCTTTTTGAGTTCTTGGAAGGCATAATACAGTTAAATTTGGTTGTAAACTTATATTTACGACCAAATTTACCTTTGTGAATGGGGCCCATGTGTCTCTTACAAAAATAGGAAATTGGTAAATTGTTAAATAGTAATGATACACTTTTAAAGCTATTTTCCATATGCCGAAACAACATATGTACAGTCCCAATGGTATATCCTGAATTCTTAGGTAAATTATCTTTGCACATGGGAAGCATCATTGCTGCTCCTTTTTTTTCTGCAAGACGTTTTAATATATTTTAAGCAATTTAATAAAATAGAATTTAAAAACACCACTTATTCTGGATTCTATTTTATTCACAATCTTGCAGTGAAAAGGTAAACAAAATTGTAATTTCTGCCATACTTTAAAGTGTGATTCAGATTTGAACACAAGGCGAGTGAAACTTCAAGGAAAAACATCTCTGGGTTCAGAGAGTATACATTTCCAATATTGACAAACATTTTCTCTTGCTAAGGCTTCTTTAGTGACTATGATTGTGAAGGAGAAATGTCCCTTATGAGGGACATGGCAGAAAGCTGATCTCCATTTGGATACGCTACTTCTAATGTACTCTCACCAAAACCCTGAAAGCTCAGTTTCAGTCAATGAATTCAACGGCCGCCTTACTGGCTTACTTAGGGAATTGAGCAAACACTGTTCATACCACAATCGTAAAGATCTTTTGTTGTTATTGGCCTTTTGCATTATCTATGTGGCTTTTTGAAGTTTAACAAGATCCTGTCCTTGCAAGAGTTCCTTCTGTCTGCATCAACCCATGGAGGCATAGACCCCTACTCATGTGTTTGACTACCCTAACACAAGGTTTGTGTTCTTCAACCCTGTATAGTCAAGATGTGCCGACGACAGTACATGCCCCACCTGCTTTAGGTGAACTCAAGCAAATGTTGTGACACGGTGTCTTTGTCTTCAGGCATAAGAGGGTGAGGTGAGTTCTGAGAGATTATTAGAGATTCCAACACTGAACAGACAGAAGGTTTGAAGATTCTCAAGGTTCAGCCATAGACAGGATGCTTTTGTATCCGCTGGTAAACTGCATTAAAGTTATGAGGACCAGACAGAGGCAGGTTGTTTGAAGCAAAATGAAGATAGTTTCCAGAAATGTTCTCCAGGATTGGTATCATACATAAATTCATACACTTTGAATATCATCATATGAGGAACCATCTTTGCAGCCAAAATACATATTTGCCTTGTGGAATGTTGTGATCTTACTCAACCTACAAAATTGGACCAAAGCAAGTGTATAAAACAATCACTAAGATTATCGTTTTCCTACTCTTTTCTAAGTAGACCTCTTCCGGGAGGCAGTTGAGTCACATGTGAATCCATAATTAATATTGACGATTGACAAATAAGTTACTTTCTTCGCTGACATTCTGCATTTTACATATTTTTTAAAACAGGTGGAAACAATACTCTGAAAGTAATGCCTGTACTGCATATGTAATATTACTACGACGACTACTACTGCTACTACTACTAGTAATAATAATTATGTGCGTAAATACTTCCATTCATTCAAACCGTTTTTTTTTTTGGTCTGGCTACATAGTTCATAACATCACCAACAACATAAACATACCCAGATAGGGGCTTCAGATCAGGTTCCTTCAGCCATTGGTTTATTTGGGCCAGCAGCCATTGCTTGTAGAAACTCTTATTCACATTTTGGATCAGACCGGATGAGTAGCTCAGTTTTAACAATAGCTCCCGTCTATTAAGTGTGTTGGTCCATCTGCCTAAACACTGCTCCACACCGCAGTGCATGAACGGTAAACAAAGCGTCCATGCACTGCAGTGGAGGTGCATTTGTCTTTTTAAAAGTATGTCCGCACTTGTTTTGGTTCCGCACTAAATGTGTTCTGCTCCTAAACGTAATATGTGCGCATAAAAGTGTTTTCACATTCCTGCTGATGTTGCACCAAGAGTGATTTCGTACAGTAATGTGATTCTGAATTTAAAAATATTTTTTCTCGTAAATCTGATACCACGGTGGCGCCAAATCTGCACCAACCAACAGTAATGTTATGCCTATAAGTAATTTTGCACATACATGTAATTTGTGTGCCTAAATTATTTATTTGATACATACCTAAGCTGCTGTAGCACGCTGCGTAATTTTTCTTCTCAATATATTGTCAACCGACTGTGAGAGACACATTTAAAATCTAAAATGACATCTTACTAATGCATATTCTCTTAATACTGAGTGATTTTGCATCAAAATGTGACCCCACGCTCCCGCTGACTTTCCACTCAGGGTGAATTTGCGCCTAACTGTGTTTGCACTTAAATGGGAATATTGGGGCACATGCATCAAGCAAATTTGCGATCGCGAACAGTGCGATTAGCAAAAATCATCAGTTTGCGATCGCAAAATGGCCTTTTGCTATGCATGAATGTTTTGGATTTGCAATTTAGGTAATCGCAATATCTTGCGATTACCTAAATTGCGAATGCAAATAGGGAATTGCAATTTGCGATTCCCTAATGCTTCCCTAATGCACATGCAAGAAGCCTTTCCTAAATGCGAACTGTGCATTTAGGAAACGCTAATTAATATCAATTTGAAGTTGATGTTAACCATGTGCATACTTTGAAAAATGAACAAAACTGCATTTTTCAAAGTGCCATGTGGCGCACACATGTCCCTAGGGCAGGTGTGCCTTCCATGTGCACATTTTTTTGTTAGGGCTGCCTCAGGGGGGCCTTAGGCCCCAGGCACCCTTGCCTCTGCATTAACTAATTTGCGATTAACAATTAGGTAATCGCAATTTAGGCAATGCAAGACCATTCTCACCTATGGGCCTTGAGTCACAAATGCAAATAGAGATTCCCTAATTGCGTTTGCGATTCTTAAGGAATCGCAATTAGGGAATTGCTATTTGCTCTCTGTTTTGTTGCATTTAATTTTGCGATTACCAAATAGTGAATTCTTAAAAATCGCCATTTGGTAATCGCAAAATGCAACTTTGATTCATGTGCCCCATTGTCCTCAAATTTGTTTTACACCTAAAAGTGTTTCCACACTCTGGCTGATGTTGTATAAAGGGTCCTTTTGTACCTAAATTTAGTTTTTGCTCTAAAGTGTAATTTCTTTCCTATCCTTGTTTCCAGACACCTGTGATTTTGCTCCTAAATATGGTGTGACAGTTGATGTACTTTGCACAGAGTGTCTTTTCACTTCTGGTGTTTTTTTACACCTACGTAGATATAAATGTGATGTGTGCTTTTAAATGTTTTCACCATCATTTTGATGTTGCACCAAGGGTGATTTTCCAGTCAAATCTGAGGTCTTAGTGATGCTACGATTTAGTATTGCCGCAAGTTTAGGGAGCTTGGGAAAACAACCATATGCAATGCAATAGGTCTCGCATTTACGTGAGTTTAAGCTATTGGCATTGTAAAAGACAATGCCTTTTATTTATGTTTTAAAAACCAAAACATAAATAAAAGGCATTGTCATTTACAATGCCAATAGCTCAAACTTGCGTAATTGCGAGACCTATTGCATTGCAAATGCTTGCTCACTATTGCAAGGCTGAAAGCTACACACAGTTACATTCTCTATACCTGATGTCCACTGTAATAGCACCGAGTACGTGAGGTGTCCGTGGAAAGAGCTGCGCGGCGATAGGAGGCAGCCTCTTCATTAACTGTGTGATTACGGTGGGCTGAGAGCCCCGACCTATCCATAGCTGCGAGCTGAAATTGTCCCAGGACCAGGAGCCTCTAACCGGTGAATAGCATTTGCGGGGAGGGCTTGCTCGGAGCCACACGCATGCGCACTCCATCCTGTGCCTCACGCCCTATTGTTGTGGAATCGGCTTGGAGGGGAGTTGTGAGGTAGCGTCGGCTGCCCTGAAAAGACCGGGATCCTAGTGTGTGCGCGAAATAAAAGACTAACAAAATCAAGGCGCAGGACACTATTATTAAAGCGTCCCGCGTTGCAAACATAAATATATATATATATTTTTTGTTGTTAAATTAACCCGCATTACCCGCATTTTAAAAAGAAGACGCACTGGCGCCATTACTGATGTGCCGTGTTGTAAGAAAAAAAAACATACAATGTTAACACAAACAGCACGTCGTGCATGCTTCTGCAGCTAAACAAAGAACCCATTAATTAAGTAAATAGTCCTCACCAACTGGTAATAAAAGCTGCTGAGTACCAATACAAGTAAAAGGTCCAGTCCTAAGGGCTGTAACAAATGCAGACAAGGCCGTACCATGGAGGGACTAACAAGCCAATTTATGAATCAGAAGCCAGCATTTACGAAGGACAATGACACAAGCCAATTTGAAATATGGGCGGAGAGTGGGCGGGGCTTCAAAGCCATACTTCACTACTGCATGCCTCGCAACAGCGCATGCGCTGCCCAGGCTCGACCTAAAAATGGGCACAGACATAGGAAGCACATAAATAGGCAAATTGCACAGAGACATGGCACAAATAGGCTGCACGCGTTTGTGGATGCCTGTGTTTCTATGTTGTTGCAGAGTAAAGCCAGACATATTGGCTTTGCTAATGTTTGTTTAACCTTATTTAGAAATTAAGTTTGCCAGCACTGCGTGACCCAAAGACAAAGATACATTTATTTTTGATTGTTCTGAAAACAAAACATGAAATTAGTTATTAAATACAAAAATGAAATGTATTCTGATTAGTGACACAGAATGTTTTGCTCAACCTCAGTACTTGTGGTAAATGTTTTAAATTAGTTTAAAACAGACGCAATACAATTTATAGGGATGAAGTGAAAATAACATAGCCTACTTAGTTCGTAACCCTGATAATTGGAATAGAAACCTATGTTTCTTCAGTGATTCATTTCCCGCCAAACTTTAGATTTCACAGTGGGGTACAAGGAAAACTGATAGCCCCTTTCTAGGCTTTTCCAGACAGATGTCGAAGATCGTCTGTGCATGAGTACCCTCCAGTGAACTGAACTTGGAGAGTCATGCTTGCAGTAAACAAATCCTTTCAGTGGCTTGGAAAATCTGTGTCCTGTTTATTTTTGTGGATTAACCTCTTTTACCAATAAGCAGCCACAAATTTAATTAAGCACAGTACAGAACTCAAATCTGAAATTGAAATCTACCCTCTCTTCTCATACGAACGTCATCTCCATAGCCAAAACCACTTATAACAAATAAATGATTATGCTGAATCTGCAAGGCCATCATCAAAGCCGTCAGGCTTTACCTCAGTTTGATCCCAAACGCACTTATCTGGCAATTGCAATGCCAGCAATCAGTTATTCACCAAAACAAGTCAGGGTCTGGAACCATCTCAACAGCTCAAATCACTTTAATGCTACATCTTCCATCCCTCTATGCTACACCCTGATGTGGATCTCCATTAAATTGCATCCTATTAGCCTTACCATCCTTAGATTCAATACAAAAGGGAACAATATTCTCCCTTCCACCATCAATAAACATCTCGCCAGAGTAGCACTCACACCAATCAACATACCTCATGCATTCCTCATGCAAGACATCTTTTCCATTGCAATCAAAACTGAAAACCTCTCCCTGCTACTGAAAAGAGCAAACCTCAAACATTAATAACCTGACAGCTGACAATCTTTCACAAACCTACCATTCTTTAAAAACGTAATTAATTTGGCACGCAGTATTCAACCAAAGACTTAGGGCCTCATTACGATGGCGGTGGAACCGCCACCATCAGGCCATCGGTGGCGGTCCCATCACCATCGGACCCTGCAGGACCGCCCGCCGCAATATGATGGCGGGCAGATGGAGGGCGGGCAGAGAGACTCACACCCACGCATCCGACGGGCTCAAGGAGCCCGTCAGACCGTCGGAGGGACTGCAATCCTTACAACAGTGGCAGTGCCTGCTCAGGCACCACCGTAGGGATTACAATGTCCCTTCCCGCCGGTCGTTTCATGGCGGTTAACCCGCCATGAAAAGGCAGACGGAAAGTAACTTGGAGGCCTGTAGCGGCCCTTTTTCCCCCTGGCCCTCGATATGGGCCCTGGGGGGCACCTATGGTGCCCCCCTACATATCCCTGCACCATGGGGCAGGCACCACATGGTGCCTGCCACATGGTGCAGGGATATGTCAGATGTGTTTTTTCTGTATTGCGGCGTGTGCTGCAGTCTGCAGCACACGCCGCAATGCAAAGAATACACATTGCGACTGCAGTGAAGGCGGTTGCATCGTAATGCGGCCAGTGGGACCTCTGACTCCTAGTCGGGCGGTCCTGCCTCCACGTCGGACTCAGGCAGACATAAGTCTGCCCGACATCATAATCAGGCCCTAAGTTAATATCTATTCCATCCTAGAACACTCCCAGCAGCTGGCATATGTGGGCCTTCATGACGTCTGTTAATGTGATGGGTATCTTCAGCATGTGATTGTGATACATGGACATGTTAAGCAGAGTCTGTCCTGTGAGCTACTAAAACATCTGAATACTTCTTGAAAATGACAGGCTGGTATTTGAGTAGTAAGCTAATAAATTTCCTAAAAACGAGTTGGTGTTTGAGTGACAAAATGTTATTATTTAAAAATCCTTAAACTTTTTATTCGGATAATTAAATGTATTTAGCCAAAAACGATTCCATTTGGAAAGGAATGTTTTTTTTTCAGAAAAAAAGAGACCAAACAATTCTATTTCGTTAATATATTTAGAACTAATGTTCAACATGTTCATGCTCAGCCAGAGGACATGAATTGCTAATGTTATTTTTTTGAATCATAGATAGCTTGGTGTTATGGCTCTTATTATATGATATATTATTATATCTGTGGAAAAGATTCCCCAGATATAATAATAACTTGTCTTTATTTAGCACTCCTCACCATTTTCTTAATTTCTATGTACTGAAAATAACAGTTGTTTTTGTCAGGTTGTTTTATCATACTCAGTTAAATTAGATGTCAATCTACATTGTTCATCGCTGGACATGTTCTTGTGAACATTGCACTTAATGAAGAAAGCATAAGAAAAGCCTTCTCTGCATAAAATAGTTTCACCCGTCCCTGAACAGAATACCTGCAGACTTCTGCCAGTTCTGTGAAAGAGAAGTTGCACAGAGTGCCCTACAAATATGCCCAGCAGCACTTGCTTTAGTTTTCCACCTTCAACATATCCTGGCACATTGTGCCATTCATTGTGTGGAAAAAGGTCATAAGAAACAGGATGATCAGATATGTGCTTGAATGACTTAGTAGCTGATTTATAGTTTGGTGGGTGGAGGTAAGTCTATGGTATGGTGGAGTACTTTACTCCCGCCATACCATCTTCTGCCCACCCAATTTAGAGTTGTCCACCAGCTCTGCATTGGCAGGAACCGCTGTAAAGGCAGTACCAGTCAATGTATTAAAAATTTGACGGATGGTACCGTCAGTACCGTCTGTCACACCTTTAACATGTTTTTGTTTTTTCAACAACCAAATACCAAAGCAGAATTTTGTTTTTGAAAACACAAAAACAAATAGTCCTCACACTATGGGAGTTCCTTCATGATGTGGATGTCATTTAAACATTTTTACTGTACCTTACCGCCACGTTTTTCATGACAGTCAGGGAGAGTAAAAATTGGCTATTTGTAAGCCCACTCTAATTCGGGCAGGCGGTCTCCAAAAGCCCTTCTTCCATTGGGCCATTGTACGAGTTTGTCAGTGATGGAGACGGAGTAGCTGACATACATATATCTGGTAGGAGGACCTTTAGTATGGTGGAGATGGTCCTCTGTCACTGTTGTGATGAAGTGCCCTCTCCGACAACCTCTAAATCAGCCCTTATGTTGGCGACGGAGTATTCGCCATTGCTGACATACTTAAGGCCCGCACATCTGTAAATCAGGCAGGCAGTTGTACAGTTTGGTAGAGAACGAACCCTCTCTGCCAAACTCTAAATCGGGCCCTTTTCATTCCAGATAGAATTTTAGGCTTCCATCATCATCGAGCAAGTGCAGCAACTTTAGTGATGGTTTTGCGCTGCTCTGGAAATATGCAGACACCACATCTGCTAAATATAATTTGCATGCAAAATACTACTTTATCCTCACGCAACATTGTGTATGGGGCATCTGCAGGTGAAACGGGGGGCTATCCCACCCTCCAAGCTTAATCTTCTATGTTAAAAACTTGACAAGTGATCTGTGCATACGATCAAAGGATTCTCCAATAAAACAGGTAAAACATTGACATCTGATTATGTGTGGAAACATGTCAATGACCCATGCCAGTGCTATATGTGTGCACTTTTAGTATGGCTGCCACTGCTATCATCAGTAGGAGTGGCAGAAACCCATACAGCTTGTCTACTTGGAACTTATTTAGGGGGCGCTAGGGACTTAAAAATGATAAAGAATGGAAAGAAAATAGGCATTGTAAAAGTAAAGTACTAGCTCACCGTCCGTGGCTCCGAAGTCCTTGCCACCAGCAGTATAATGGGGTGTGTGGTAGGAAAATGTGAATGACAGCTGAATAGACCAACAAATGAAGCGGATTAACTCATAGACTATCTGTGTATGTGTGTATGGTCCTCATGGGCAAGCACGAGCTAATCATGAGGACAAAGGTACGAATGTGGCGACGATACATAGATGACCTATTTGTTGTGTGGCAGGGAACAGAATGTGAAGCTAATGAATTTGTTCATTCTCTTTAATCTTAGGTTCACTGCTACTGTCAGCCCCAATTCCATTGAATTCCTTGATACTCAAGTGTATATAAAAAATCATAAGATTGAGACCAGGCTCTTTAGGAAGAAAACAGCTGGCAATTCGACACTACATGCGAGTAGCATGCATCCAAAACACATTATCAACAACATTCCATACGGAGAGATGCTCCGATTAAGACGTATCTGCAGTAGTGACAAGGATTTAGCTGAGGCACAAAATGAGGGCAAAAATAGATTCCTAGAGAGAGGATATCAAGAAAAAACAATTGATAGAGCCATTAGCAAATCTATGGAACACAGCAGAAGTGAAATCTTAAAAACAAAACAGGGCGATACCAAAGTGCCAATGAACAATTCATTTCGTATGATAATGAGATATAGTAATCAACACAGAGAAATACAAAAAATCATACAGAAAAATTGGGCCATGGTACTTTGTGATCCTATCATTGGGTCCCTGCTTCCTCAAAGAGTGTCTATTACATATAGGAGGGCACCTACTACAAGAGATAAGATTGTCAAAACTAGCCCAGAGGTAATTGAAAGTGGAAATTGGTTGCAGAGAAGGAAAGGCTTTTTTAGATGCAAAACATGTAAAGCATGCACACATGGCATCAATATGAGTACCTACAAGACCCCTTTTAGTAATATAGAGTTCAAAATTAATAAACTCCTAACATGCAAAACTGAATTTGCAGTATATGTATTGCAGTGCCCATGTGGTTTACAATATATAGGCAGCACGGTTCTACAGGTACACAAAAGAATTCTTCAACATTTGCGCGCAATAACCAATCAAGACAACACTTATCCAGTGGCGCGTCATTTTAAAGACAAACACAGTTACAACAATGCAGACCTCAAATATTATGTTATAGATACAGTGCCTCCTAGTAGAAGGGGCGGAGATAGAATCACCAAGCTGAGGAAACTAGAGACAAGGTATATTCTACAATTGGACTCCAAGGTACCGTCAGGGCTGAATGCCACAGAGGATTTGCATACATGCTTAAATTAAAACAACTGTCAGTCATCTTTAATGGGAATCACATTACCGCAGGTGGGAGGATAAGGGTTAAAATAGAATAGATTAGTCCATATATCTACAAAAAGTACATAGGTCAGCGATTATATTTTAGAAATGTTTAACATTTTAACAATTTTAGGAATTTTATGACTATTTATTCTAATATTGTGTAACAATTATGTTTGTTATGAATATGAAATTTTGTAGAAAGATTTTTGTTTATAGAATCTTTTATATGTATTTATATATTTATGTATTTATGTACGCTATCACGTATATTTATATATTTATATATTTATACGTGTAAACTAACTTGCTGCTATATTTCTGTGTACTCAAAGTAACAATTTTAGCACGTTAACACATGAATGTATTCTATATCCATATCCTCCATTTGAAGCTCCGGTATCAAAAGGTTTTAGATAAACTTCATATACATTGTACATAAAGAATAACGTACTTTTATCTGTTTACTCAGGCTGTGAGGATTAACAACGGAACTTGAGGCATTTGCTAATAATAAAAACATGATTATATGAGTCGTACAACAGGGAGACATACATAGAGTTAATTATATTATTATTAACATATTCACAATCACTTTGCACTTTTCACTTAGGCA
This sequence comes from Calotriton arnoldi, assembly GCA_963921515.1. Taxonomy (NCBI): domain Eukaryota; kingdom Metazoa; phylum Chordata; class Amphibia; order Caudata; family Salamandridae; genus Calotriton; species Calotriton arnoldi. The sequence continues at coordinate 2,177,948 of CAWUFW010001993.1, read as the reverse complement.
CTTTATAGAATTTTGAACAGACCGCAACAGGGACACATGAGGGTACTAAAGAAACATGCAATCATATTGAAATATAGGATTTAACCTAATATTAGTTTACTTTTCTGCTTTTAGTATTTTACATGTAATTTTAAAAGCATTGAAAATATGAAAACATGAATTATTTTCTAATTTTACTATTTTTAAACAGCTAAAAAATGATGAAATATGTTTAAGCAACATCATAAATAGTTTTGTTAACATTAGTATTTTCTCTATGTCCTTGATCACGTGTTGATTAATTGGTATGTACATTTCACTTTAAATATTGCACTAACCTGTGTATCCATGTCATGTGATCAAGGCTCCACGGAGTCGAAACGCGTAATGGAAACGGTTGAATAAAACATCATAGCACCGAATTGGGTCCGTGCCCGTGATTTGGGAGAGAAAAGACGCTTCCAGGGTGCGGAGTTATTGTTATATATATATATATATTCACTGAAAAAACCACAGGTTTCAGGGACGTTATAGTTAGAAATTAGCATTTAAAAAACCTTTGATATTCATCAGATTGAATGACAGGAGAGATCAAGAACTTTTGAGCTGGGATGAATACAGATTTGTGAAGCAGGAGAATCTGATTATCCCAGTGTTTTATATGATACCGAAAGTTCATAAGAACATTTATAATCCACCAGGGAGACCCATAATTTCATCATGTAACCGTGTATTTGAAAATGTCTCGAAGTATATCGATTTCTTTTTAAATCCAATTGTGAGAACACTTCCGTCCCATATAAGAGATTCATCGGACTTTTTAAAGCATGTATATGATGTGAGATGGGATCAAAATATGGTATTATTGACTCTCGATATTGCCACATTATATACCAATATACGACATGTGGATGGACTGAGGGCAACAGAGCATTTTTTAAGAACAAAACCAATGAGATTTGTTAACCATAATAAGATGCTGATTGAAATGATGGAGTGGTGCCTTACTAAAACATTTTTATGTTTGGGAATTAAATGTTCCAGCAAGAGCAAGGAACAGCCATGGGCAGCTGGTTGGCCCCAGGTTATGATAATTTACATCTTGGCTGGTGGGAGGAGCAGGTGCTCGGAGGGCCCTAGCTGGAACATTGGACAACAAATGTTTTAATTTGGTTAAGGTTCATTGATGATGTTTTCGTGCTGTGGCAGGGCACGGAAGCAAGCATAGACTTGTTCATCAATTACATTAATAGGAATGATCTTAATCTGAAGTTTGTGGGGAACTATAGTAAGACTTCTATAGATTTTCTGGATGTGAGAATATTAGTAAGGGGCGATAAATTAGAAACTACGATTTTCCGAAAACCCACAACAGGAAACACTATACTGCATGGAGATAGTTCTCACCCAGCACCACTCATTCGAAGTATTCCTTTTGGTTAGTTCTACAGGGCAAGAAGAACTTGCAGTACCCTGCAAGATTATGAGGTAGTGGAAAAGGAAATGACGAGTCGATTTATCCAAAGAGGGTACTCCCCTATAACCTTACAGAAAGCTTCAGAAAAGGCTAAGAAATTGAGCAGAGAGAAAGTGTTATTTGAACCTTCAAAAACTGTGAAAAAGAAGAAATATAGAGAAGAGACAAAAACGCAGAGGTTTATAACAACTTATAATAACAAGCATGGAAAAGTGAGATTTTTGGAGGAGGCATTTTTGAGGAAGCATTGGCACCTTATTAGAGGAGATTCTGACCATAGGCCCTCAAGTTTAAAAATACCCTGAGATAACATATAGAAAATCAAAATCCTTGAGAGATCATATAATCAAGAGTGAATATCAAGAAAATATGGGTAATCAAACTTGGATACAACGGAGAGAGGGTTTTAGAAAATGTTTAAAATGTAAGGCATGCCAACATGGGGAGAGCCTCACTGATTTGAAACAGTCTTTAATAAAACTATAAAGATAAGAGGATGTCTAAACTGCAAGTCAAGCTTTGTTGTATACATTATAAAATGCCCATGTGAGAAAATATATATAGGGAGCACAACATTACCGGCCCGTAAGAGAATCCTGCAGCATAGAAGGGCAATAATTAACAAAGACAGAAGTTACCCTGTAGCTAGGCACTTTGAGAAAAATCATCAAAGCGACCCGAACTTGATGCGATATAGCTGCATAGCAGAGATACAGAGAAAAAGGAGGGGTGGTAACAGAGAAAAAGAATTGCGAAAGCTGGAAACTTATTTTATCCTTGAATTTGATAGCAAAGAGCCTAATGGATTGAATATTGATGAAGATTTATTTACATGCCTGTATTAACAACTGCTATAGAGTTTGCACATTCAGGAGAACCATTTTTTATGAAATTTTAGGAGAAGGACAATGGACACTAGCACTTTATTACAAAGCACTTTAAAATGTGTATAAGCACTAGCACTAGCACTGGCACTTTAGATAAACTAAAAACAATGAAACCAAAAATCACAAAGCACTTTAAAAAAGTAAGGTGGACATGTTAAGGTACAGAGGCAGCTAAGGGGCAGTAGGCACTGATGCACTTTATATTTAAAGGGGAACTTTCCATATTATATAAACATCTGTTGTTTTTAGAATCATCAAATAATTTGGAATTGTCTGTTTCAATTGTATTTTAATGATGAAACTATGCAGTAGCATTTGGAAATTATGGAGCATCATGTGAAACAAAACCTGCTCCAAAATGGCGCCCATATTTACTTAATGTACTGCCTTGGGTTGCAATGGTAATTGTCCTTTGTCTATGTCAATTTATGCTATTGTAGATTGTGTGTATTTAAGGTTAAAGAAACTGGAGATCTGTATCGTGAACAAGGCTGCGTGTAGCAGCCGAAACGCGTGGATGCCGTCACTAGAAAAATAATAAAACATCGAGTGAAATTCCTTTGGAGTGCTGGTTCATTTCTGGAAGTAGAAAGGAGTCGCTAATTTTATATATATATATACACATATATATATATACATATATATATATACATACACATATATACATATATATATACATACACATATACATATATATACATACATACACATATATATATATACATTAGACACGAAGCACTCCTGGGAAGCCAGGACCCATGGGAGGTGACACGCGGAGCCGGCGGAGTACCCGGCAAATTAATCCACAACAATGCCAATGCGCGCGCACTCAGGAAACACCAGGACGAGATGATACCAAGAAATGTAGATTTATTACTTCATAAATCTATCGTGATGCGTTTCGGCAGTCTAGCTGCCTTGATCACAACAATTCATGCAGGAATATATATATATACACACATATATATAAACACATATATACATACATATATACATATATATATATATACACATACATATACATACATATATATATACATATATACATATATACATACATGGAAATCTGGAGTGTTGGTGGTTACTTGCAGTTACCTATGATTAAGAGCGCATGCTCAAAACATGTCAGGACTGCTGAAGACGCGAGGGTGCACAGCCTGACTTTCCCTGATCATTACTTACCTGCTGGGAGTGCGGCTCACCTGGGGGCAACCTTCTTCTTTCACACATTGCGGCCTGCCCGGTCGCGAGCTGACACCGCCGCGAGAAGCGGATCCGTTGCTGGGGGACTACTCAGTAAAGATACGGAGCAGCAGGTGATCGTCGGCACTGGGGAGAGTGCGGAGTCTGTAAACCGGAACGTTTTGTTAAGGCTGCAGCCTGCCAACAGCCCACTTGGGAGTTAATGCTAAAGGACTTCCAATCCCATAATGCTAAGGGATATGCTCACCTGAGCGTGTTTGTCTTCTAATTAAAAAGGGAAGTTTCTGGAAATCCGGAGTGTTGGTGGTTACTTGCAGTTAACTATGATTAAGAGCGCATGCTCGAAACGCGTCAGGACTGCTGAAGACGCGAGGGTGCACAGCCTGACTTTCCCTGATCATTACTTACCTGCTGGGAGTGCGGCTCACCTGGGGGCAAACTTCTTCTTTCACACATTGCGGCCTGCCCGGTCGCGAGCTGACACCGCCACGAGAAGCGGATCCGTTGCTGGGGGACTACTCAGTAAAGATACGGAGCAGCAGGTGATCATCGGCACTGGGGAGAGTGCGGAGTCTGTAAACCGGAACATTTTGTTAAGGCTGCAGCCTGCCAACAGCCCACTTGGGAGGTAATGCTAAAGGACTTCCAGTCCCATAATGCTAAGGGATATGCTCACCTGAGCGTGTTTGTCTTCTAATTAAAAAGGGACGTTTCTGGAAATCCGGAGTGTTGGTGGTTACTTGCAGTTACCTATGATTAAGAGCGCATGCTCGAAACGCGTCAGGACTGCTGAAGACGCGAGGGTGCACAGCCTGACTTTCCCTGATCATTACTTACCTGATGGGAGTGCGGCTCACCTGGGGGCAACCTTCTTGTTTCATACATACACATATATATACACATACATACATATATACATACATACACATACATATATACACACATACATATATACACATACATATATATACATACATACATATATATATATACACATACATATATATATACACATACATATATATATACACATACATATATATATATATATATACACACATATTATATATATATATATATATACACATATTATATATATATATATATTCACTGAAAAAACCATAGGTTTCAGACACGTTATAGTTAGAAATTAGCATTTAAAAAACCTTTGAAATTCACTGAAAAAACCATAGGTTTTAGGGACAGTTATAGTTAGTTGGACATTTCACTCGTACAAAACCATAGAAATTCCCCCGTTATAGTTAGTTCAGCTAACTATAACTCGCGCCTCACAATGCACTGCTGATGACGTCACATATTACATCACTCATGACATGGTCAGTGACATCACTGATGACATCACTGATGACATCTCAAATGAAATCACTGATGACATCATCCAGTGACTGTGTGTTTCTGTAAAGTTTAAATATGTTTAATATATATAGGGAAAGGCGTATTGAAGAATGAGTGGGTGTTTAAGTGTCTGAATGGATGATTTAGTACGTGCGTGACTGACTCTACAAGTGAGTGATTAAAGGTATCTTACTGAATGCATGGGTTAGTGACTAAACTGTGTGAATGTCTGTATCCGTCTGTTTGTTGGTGTGTAAGTGGATGCATGGATTTGCCAATAGCTACATGAGTGTCTATATGGGTTATTGATTGGTTCTCTGAGTATCTGTATGGCTGCCTGAGTGTTTGTGTGGGTGGGGTGTGTGTAACTCTGTACATAGATGTGTGAGTGGGTGATTCACTGGGTGCATGATTTCAAGAGTGCATCTGTGATGGACTGCTTGGGTGGGTGAGTGTGTGTATGGGTGTGTTAGTGAGTGAATGTATATCTCAGTGGTACATGTGCGAGTAACTACATATGTAAAAGGCAGTATATATGTGTGTTAGAGTATTTAAATGGCTATAAGTGAGAGTGTGTGATTGTGAGAGTGGCTGTATGGATGCGTGTGTGCTTGTATCAGTTATTGTATAAGAGCGTAAGAATGTGCTAGTATTTGTATGAGTAAGTGAGCTGGTGTGTGTATAACTGTATAGGTGAGTAAATGGGTGTGTGATTAATTTTTTGTATGACTGACTAGGTGTGTGAGTACCTCTATGGATGAGTGGCGGTGTGTGAGTGTTTATATAGGTGTATGAGTGCATATGATAGTCCTGTACTGAGTGACTGTAAGTATGAGTGACTGTACGGGTGAGTGAGTAGATGTGTGTGTGTAGACCTAAGAATCAGTGAGTGGGTATGTAGTTATTGGTATTGGAGTGTGTATGGTTTTGAGAATGGCAGTCTGTAATTTAGAGTGGGTGTATCAAAAGCTATATTAGGGTGTGAGAAGATGCATGAAATTATCACATGGATGATGTCATCAGTGATGTCATTTGAGATGTCATCAGTGATGTCATCAGTGATGTCACTGACCATGTCATGAGTGATGTAATATGTGACGTCATCAGCAGTGCATTGCGGGGGCGCGAGTTATAGTTAGCTGAACTAACTATAACGGGGGAATTTCTATGGTTTTGTACGAGTGAAATGTCCAACTAACTATAACTGTCCCTAAAACCTATGGTTTTTTCAGTGAATTTCAAAGGTTTTTAAATGCTAATTTCTAACTATAACGTGTCTAAAACCTATGGTTTTTTCAGTGAATTTCAAAGGTTTTTTAAATGCTAATTTCTAACTATAACGTGCCTGAAACCTATGATTTTTTAAGTGAATTTCAAAGGTTTTTTAAATGCTAGTTTCTAACTATGCCTACAGAGGTAGGACGTGAAGAAAGAAGAAAAAACGCGCAGAAAGAAGCAAAAGAAATGCAGAAAGAAGCAACAGAAGTCCACAAAGACGAAGAAAAGTGCAGGAAGAAGCAAAAGATGTGCAGAAAGAACCAACAGAGGAGCAGAAAGAGGCCATGTTGCAAAATCATCCTGTGCCCACAACTTTTTCAGACGGGTACTGGTGGTAACTGACTCTGACGAACCAGAGTCAGTGCTATGTTAAAAGACACTTAGAATACAGTGAAAACACCTACATACACTAGGGAACACTATGCGTTGGGGTACCCCTGTGATTAGCATGACCTCCTCTGTAAGTCCCTAGTACATAATAGGGCAGGGGGATTAAAACTACCTCTTAAAACGCGTGTGCAAACGCGCCCCGTGGCGCGTTTTAAGTTGCGGGATTAAGTCCCCTTGAATCCTGAGGGTCCCTGGGGCCCAACTAGCCCCCAGGTACCTACAGTTAGGACCACAGAGCTGAGTTGCAGAGAGGCGTTCCGAGGCCACGCACCTTTTTCACCTCTCTGCAACGCAACTCTGTTGTGCTTACTGAAGGTACCTGGTGGGCTAGTTGGCCCCCAGGGTCCCTCAGGATTCAAGGGGCGTGTTTGCGCACATGTCACCTGAGGCCCCGCCCCCTCCCTTCACCACTGTGCAAACGCGCCCCGTGGCGCGTTTTAAGTTGGGGGATTAGGTCACCTTGAATCCTGAGGGTCCCTGGGGCCCAACTAGCCCACCAAGTACTTCCAGTAAGCACCACAGGCCTGCGTTGCAACGCCTGTAACAAATTGTGTAGTTGTGTTTAGGTAGTGAAGGGGGTCGTGCTGGGGGTAGTGTTTTAGGGTTTAGGGTAGTGCAGTGGTGTTTGTGTAGTGTAGGAGGTCATGCTGGGGGTAGATTTAGGGTTTAGGGTAGTGCAGTGGTGTTTGGATAGTGTAGGGAGTCGTGCTGGGGGAGTGTTTTAGGGTTTAGGGTATTACAGTGGTGTTTGGGTAGTGTAGGGGGTTGTGCTGGGGGTAGTGTTTTAGGGTTTAGGGTAGTGCAGTGGTGTTTGGGTAGTGTAGGGGGTCGTGCTGGGGGTAGTGGTTTAGGGTTTAGGGTAGTGCAGTGGTGTTTGGGTAGTGTAGGGGGTACTGCTGGGGGTAGTGTTTTAGGGTTTAGGGTAGTGCAATGGTGTTTGGGTAGTGTAGGGGGTACTGCTGGGGGTAGTGTTTTAGGGTTTAGGGTAGTGCAGTGGTGTTTGGGTAGTGTAGGGGTTCGTGCTGGGGGTATTGTTTTAGGGTTTAGGGTAGTGCAGTGGTGTTTGTGTAGTGTAGGGGGTAGTGTTTTAGGGTTTAGGGTAGTGCAGTGGTGTTTGTGTAGTGTAGGGGGTCGTGCTGGGGGTAGTGTTTTAGGGTTTAGGGTAGTGCAGTGGTCTTTGTGTAGTGTAGGAGGTCGTGTTTTAGGGTTTAGGGTAGTGCAGTGGTGTTCGGGCAGTGTAGGGGGTCGTGCTGGGGGTGGTGTTTCAGGGTTTAGGGCAGTGCAGTGGTGTTCGGGCAGTGTAGGGGGTCTTGCTGGGGGTGGTGTTTCAGGGTTTAGGGCAGTGCAGTGGTGTTTGGGTCGTGCAGGGGGTCATGCTGGGGGAGTGTTTTAGGGTTTAGGGCAGTGCAGTGGTGTTTGGGTAGTGTAGGGGGTCGTGCTGGGGGGAGTATTTTAGGGTTTAGGGTAGTGCAGTGGTGTTTGGGTAGTGTAGGGGGTCGTGCTGGGGGTTGTGTTTCAGGGTTTAGGGCAGTGCAGTGGTGTTCGGGCAGTGTAGGGGGTCGTGCTGGGGCTGGTGTTTCAGGGTTTAGGGCAGTGCAGTGGTGTTCGGGCAGTGTAGGGGGTCATGCACGGGGTGGTGTTTCAGGGTTTAGGGCAGTGCAGTGGTGTTCGGGCAGTGTAGGGGGTCGTGCTGGGGCTGGTGTTTCAGGGTTTAGGGCAGTGCAGTGGTGTTCGGGCAGTGTAGGGGGTCTTGCTGGGGGTGGTGTTTCAGGGTTTAGGGCAGTGGCGTTCGGGCAGTGTAGGGGGTCTTGCTGGGGGTGATGTTTCAGGGTTTAGGGCAGTGCAGTGGTGTTCGGGCAGTGTAGGGGGTCTTGCTGGGGGTAGTTTTTCAGGGTTTAGGGCAGTGCAGTGGTGTTCGTGCAGTGTAGGGGGTCGTGCTGGGGATGGTGTTTCATGGTTTAGGGCAGTGCAGTAGTGTTCAGGCAGTGTAGGGGGTCGTGCTGGGGCTGGTGTTTCAGGGTTTAGGGCAGTGCAGGCAGTGGTGCTCGGGCAGTGTAGGGGGTCGTGCTGGGGGTGGTGTTTCTGGGTTTAGGGTAGTGCAGTTGTGTTCGGGCAGTGTAGGGGTTCGTGCTGGGGCTGGTGTTTCAGGGTTTAGGGCAGTGCAGTGGTGTTCGGGCAGTGTAGGGGGTCATGGTGGGGCTGGTGTTTCAGTGTTTTGGGCAGAGCAGTGGTGTTCGGGCAGTGTAGGGGGTCGTGCTGGGGGTGGTGTTTCAGGGTTTAGGGCAGTGCAGTGGTGTTCGAGTAGTGTAGGGGGTCGTGCTGGGGGTGGTGTTTCAGAGTTTAGGGCAGTGGTGTTCGGGCAGTGTAGGGGGTCTTGCTGGGGGTGATGTTTCAGGGTTTAGGGCAGTGCAGTGGTGTTCGGGCAGTGTAGGGGGTCTTGCTGGGGGCAGTGTTTCAGGGTTTAGGGCAGAGCAATGGTGTTCAGGCAGTGTAGGGGGTTGTGTTGGAGGTGGTGTTTCAGGCTTTAGGGCAGTGCAGTGGTATTCGGTCAGTGTAGGGGGTCTTGCTGGGGGTGGTGTTTCAGGGTTTAGGGCAGTGGTGTTCAGGCAGTGTAGGGGGTCGTGCTGGGGGTGGTGTTTCAGGGTTTAGGGCAGTGCAATGGTGTTTGGGCAGTGTAGGGGGTCGTGCAGGGGCTGGTGTTTCAGGGTTTAGGGCAGTGCAGTGGTGTTCGGCTTAGTGTAGGGGGTCGTGCTGGGGGTGGTGTTTCAGGGTTTAGGGCAGTGCAGTGGTGTTTGGGCAGTGTAGGGGGTCGTGCTGGGGGTGGTGTTTCTGGGTTTAGGGCAGTGTAGTGGTGTTCGGGCAGTGTAGGGGTCTAGCAGGGGGTGGTGAGTCAGGGTTTAGGGCAGTGCAGTGGTGTTCGGGCAGTGTAGGGGGTCATGCTGGGGGTAGAGTTTTAGGGTTTAGGGCAGTGCAGTGGTGTTTGGGCAGTATAGGGGGTCGTGCAGGGGGGTGGTGTTTTAGGGTTTAGGGCAGTGCAGTGGTGCTCGGGCAGTGTAGGGGTCGTGCTGGGGGTGGTGTTTCAGGGTTTAGGGCAGTGCAGTGGTGTTCGGGCAGTGTAGGGTGTCGTGCTGGGGGTGGTGTTTCAGGATTTTGGGCAGTGCAGTGGTGTTCGGGCAGTGTAGGTGGTCTTGCTGGGGCTGGTGTTTCCGGGTTTAGTGCAGTGGTGTTCGGGCAGTGTAGGGGGTCTTGCTGGGGGTGGTGTTTCAGTGTTTAGGGCAGTGCAATGGTGTTCGTGCAGTGTAGGGGGTTTTGCTGGGGCTGATGTTTCAGCGTTTAGGGCAGCGCAGTGGTGTTCGGGCAGTGTAGGGGGTATTGCTGGGGGTGGTGTTTCAGGGTTTAGGGCAGTGTAGTGGTGTTCGGGCAGTGTAGGGGGTCTTGCTGGGGCTGGTGTTTCAGGGTTTAGGGCAGTGCAGTGGTGTTCGGGCAGTGCAGGGGGTCGTGCTGGGGCTGGTGTTTCAGGGTTTAGGGTAGTGCAGTGGTGTTCGGGCAGTGTAGGGGGTCGTGCTGGGGCTGGTGTTTGAGGGTTTAGGGCAGTGCAGTGGTGTTCGGGCAGTGTAGGGGGTCGTGCTGGGGCTGGTGTTTCAGGGTTTAGGGCAGTGCAGTGGTTTTCGGGCAGTGTAGGCGGTCGTGCTGGGGGTGGTGTTTCAGGGTTTAGGGCAGTGCATTGGTGTTCGGGCAGTGTAGGGGGTCGTGCTGGGGGTGGTGTTTCAGGGTTTAGGGCAGTGCAGTGGTATTCGGGCAGTGTAGGGGGTCGTGCTGGGGCTGGTGTTTCAGGGTTTTGGGCAGAGCAGTGGTGTTCGGGCAGTGTAGGGGGTCGTGCTGGGGGTGGTGTTTTAGGGTTTAGGGCACTGCAGTGTTGTTCGGGCAGTGTAGGGGGTCTTGCTGGGAGTGGTGTTTCAGGGTTTAGGGCAGTGGTGTTCGGGCAGTGTAGGGGGTCTTGCTGGGGATGATGTTTCAGGGTTTAGGGCAGTGCAGTGGTGTTCGGGCAGTGTAGGGGGTCTTGCTGGGGGTAGTGTTTCAGGGTTTAGGGCAGTGCAGTAGTGTTCGTGCAGTGTAGGGGGTCATGCTGGGGGCGGTGTTTCAGGGTTTAGGGCAGTGCAGTGGTGTTCGGGCAGTGTAGGGGGTCTTGATGGGGGTAGTGTTTCAGGGTTTAGGGCAGTGCAGGGGTGTTCGTGCAGTGTAGGGGGTCGTGCTGGGGATGGTGTTTCAGGGTTTAGGCCAGTGCAGTAGTGTTCGGGCAGAGTAGGGGGTCGTGCAGGGGGAATGGTGTTTCAGGGTTTAGGGCAGTGCAGTGGTGTTCGGGCAGTGTAGTGGGTCATGCAGGGGGTGGTGTTTCAGGGTTTAGGGCAGTGCAGTGGTGTTCGGGCAATGTAGGGGGTCGTGCTGGGGCTGGTGTTTCAGGGTTTAGGGCAGTGGTGTTCGGGCAGTGTAGGGGGTCTTGCTGGGGGTGGTGTTTCAGGGTTTAAGGAAGTGCAGTGGTGTTCGGGCAGTGTAGGGTGTCATGCTGGGGGTGGTGTTTCAGGGTTTAGGGCAGTGCAGTGGTGTTCGGGCAGTGTAGGGGATCGTGCACGGGTGGTGTTTCAGGGTTTAGGGCAGTGCAGTGGTGTTTGGGCAGTGTAGGGGGTCGTGCTGGGGGTGGTGTTTCTGGGTTTAGGGCAGTGTAGTGGTGTTTGGGCAGTGTAGGGGGTCGTGCAGGGGGTGGTGTTTCAGGGTTTAGGGCAGTGCAGTGGTGTTCGGGCAGTGTAGGGGGTTGTGCTGGGGCTGGTGTTTCAGGGTTAGGGCAGTGCAATGGTGTTCTGGCAGTGTAGGGGGTCGTGCTGGGGCTAGTGTTTCACGGTTTAGGGCAGTGCAGTGGTGTTCGGGCAGTGTAGGGGGTCATGCTGGGGCTGGTGTTTCAGGGTTTAGGGCAGTGCAGTGGTGTTCGTGCAGTGTAGGTGGTCGTGCTGGGGCTGGTGTTTCAGGGTTTAGGGCAGTGCAGTGGTGTTCGGGCAGTGTAGGGGGTCATGCTGGGGCTGGTGTTTCAGGGTTTAGGGCAGTGCAGTGGTGCTCAGGCAGTGTAGGGGGTCGTGCTGGGGGTGGTGTTTATGGGTTTAGGGTAGTGCAGTGGTGTTCGGGCAGTGTAGGGGGTCGTGCTGGGGCTGGTGTTTCAGGGTTTAGGGCAGTGCAGTGGTGTTCGGGCAGTGTAGGGGGTCGTGCTGGGGCTGGTGTTTTAGGGTTTAGGGCAGTGCAGTGGTGTTCGGGCAGTGTAGGGGGTCTTGCTGGGGGTGGTGTTTCAGGGTTTAGGGCAGTGCAGTGGTGTTCAGGCAGTGTAGGGGGTCGTGCTGGGGCTGGTGTTTCAGGGTTTAGGGCAGTGCAGTGGTGTTCGAGCAGTGTAGGGAGTCGTGCTGGGGGTGGTGTTTCAGGGTTTAGGGCAGTGGTGTTCGGGCAGTGTAGGGGGTCGTGCTGGGGCTGGTGTTTCAGGGTTTAGGGCAGTGCAGGCAGTGGTGCTCGGGCAGTGTAGGGGGTCGTGCTGGGGGTGGTGTTTCTGGGTTTAGGGTAGTGCAGTGGTGTTCGGACAGTGTAGGGGTTCGTGCTGGGGCTGGTGTTTCAGGGTTTAGGGCAGTGCAGTGGTGTTCGGGCAGTGTAGGGGGTCATGCTGGGGCTGGTGTTTCAGTGTTTTGGGCAGAGCAGTGGTGTTCGGGCAGTGTAGGGGGTGGTGCTGGGGGTGGTGTTTCAGGGTTTAGGGCAGTGCAGTGGTGTTCGAGCAGTGTAGGGTGTCGTGCTGGGGGTGGTGTTTCAGGGTTTAGGGCAGTGGTGTTCGGGCAGTGTAGGGGGTCTTGCTGGAGGTGATGTTTCAGGGTTTAGGGCAGTGCAGTGGTGTTCGGGCAGTGTAGGGGGTCTTGCTGGGGGCAGTGTTTTAGGGTTTAGGGCAGAGCAATGGTGTTCAGGCAGTGTAGGGGGTTGTGTTGGAGGTGGTGTTTCAGGCTTTAGGGCAGTGCAGTGGTATTCGGGCAGTGTAGGGGGTCTTGCTGGGGGTGGTGTTTCAGGGTTTAGGGCAGTGGTGTTCAGGCAGTGTAGGGGGTCGTGCTGGGGGTGGTGTTTCAGGGTTTAGGGCAGTGCAGTGGTGTTCGGGCAGTGTAGGGGGTCGTGCAGGGGCTGGTGTTACAGGGTTTAGGGCAGTGCAGTGGTGTTCGGGCAGTGTAGGGGGTCGTGCTGGGGGTGGTGTTTCAGGGTTTAGGGCAGTGCAGTGGTGTTTGGGCAGTGTAGGGGGTCGTGCTGGGGGTGGTGTTTCTGGGTTTAGGGCAGTGTAGTGGTGTTTGGGCAGTGTAGGGGGTCGTGCAGGGGGTGGTGAGTCATGGTTTAGGGCAGTGCAGTGGTGTTCGGGCAGTGTAGGGGGTCATGCTGGGGGTAGAGTTTTAGGGTTTAGGGCAGTGCAGTGGTGTTCGGGCAGTGTAGGGGGTCGTGCAGGGGGTGGTGTTTCAGGGTTTAGGGCAGTGCAGTGGTGTTCAGGCAGTGTAGGGGTCGTGCTGGGGTGGTGTTTCAGGGTTTAGGGCAGTGCAGTGGTGTTCGGGCAGTGTAGGGGGTCTTGCTGGGGCTGGTGTTTCAGGGTTTAGGGCAGTGCAGTGGTGTTCGGGCAGTGTAGGGGTCGTGCTGGGGCTGGTGTTTGAGGGTTTAGGGCAGTGCAGTGGTTTTCAGGCAGTGTAGGCGGTCTTGCTGGGGGTGGTGTTTCAGGGTTTAGGGCAGTACAGTGGTGTTCGGGCAGTGTAGGGGGTCGTGCTGGGGGTGGTGTTTCAGGGTTTAGGGCAGTGCAGTGGTGTTCGGGCAGTGTAGGGGGTCGTGCTGGGGCTGGTGTTTGAGGGTTTAGGGCAGTGCAGTGGTTTTCAGGCAGTGTAGGCGGTCGTGCTGGGGGTGGTGTTTCAGGGTTTAGGGCAGTGCAGTGGTGTTCGGGCAGTGTAGGGGGTCGTGCTGGGGGTGGTGTTTCAGGGTTTAGGGCAGTGCAGTGGTGTTCGGGCAGTGTAGGGGGTCGTGCTGGGGCTGGTGTTTCAGGGTTTTGGGCAGAGCAGTGGTGTTCGGGCAGTGTAGGGGGTCGTGCTGGGGGTGGTGTTTTAGGGTTTAGGGCACTGCAGTGTTGTTCGGGCAGTGTAGGGGGTCTTGCTGGGGGTGGTGTCTCAGGGTTTAGGGCAGTGGTGTTCGGGCAGTGTAGGGGGTCTTGCTGGGGGTGATGTTTCAGGGTTTAGGGCAGTGCAGTGGTGTTCGGGCAGTGTAGGGGGTCTTGCTGGGGCTGATGTTTCAAGGTTTAGGGCACTGCAGTAGTGTTCGTGCAGTGTAGGCGGTCATGCTGGGGGCGGTGTTTCAGGGTTTAGGGCAGTGCAGTAGTGTTCGGGCAGTGTAGGGGGTTGTGCAGGGGTGGTGTTTCAGGGTTTAGGGCAGTGCAATGGTGTTCGGGCAGTGTAGGGGGTCGTGCTGGGGGTGGTGTTTCAGGGTTTAGCGCAGTGCAGTGGTGTTCGGGCAGTGTAGTGGGTCATGCAGGGGGTGGTGTTTCAGGGTTTAGGGTAGTGCAGTGGTGTTCGGGCAATGTAGGGGGTCGTGCTGGGGCTGGTGTTTCAGGGTTTAGGGCAGTGCAGTGGTGTTCGGGCAGTGTAGGGGGTCTTGCTGGGGGTGGTGTTTCAGGGTTTAGGGCAGTGGTGTTCGGGCAGTGTAGGGGGTCTTGCTGGGGGTGATGTTTCAGGGTTTAGGGCAGTGCAGTGGTGTTCGGGCAGTGTAGGGGGTCTTGCTGGGGGTGGTGTTTCAGGATTTAGGGCAGTGCAGGGGTGTTCGTGCAGTGTAGGGGGTCGTGCTGGGGATGGTGTTTCAGGGTTTAGGCCAGTGCAGTAGTGTTCGGGCAGTGTAGTGGGTCATGCAGGGGGTGGTGTTTCAGGGTTTAGGGCAGTGCAGTGGTGTTCGGGCAATGTAGGGGGTCGTGCTGGGGCTGGTGTTTCAGGGTTTAGGGCAGTGCAGTGGTGTTCGGGCAGTGTAGGGGGTCTTGCTGGGGGTGGTGTTTCAGGGTTTAGGGCAGTGGTGTTCGGGCAGTGTAGGGGGTCTTGCTGGGGGTGATGTTTCAGGGTTTAGGGCAGTGCAGTGGTGTTCGGGCAGTGTAGGGTGTCGTGCTGGGGGTGGTGTTTCAGGGTTTAGGGCAGTGCAGTGGTGTTCGGGCAGTGTAGGGGGTCGTGCACGGGGTGGTGTTTCAGGCTTTAGGGCAGTGCAGTGGTGTTCGGGCAGTGTAGGGGGTTGTGCTGGGGCTGGTGTTTCAGGGTTTAGGGCAGTGCAATGGTGTTCTGGCAGTGTAGGGGGTCGTGCTGGGGCTAGTGTTTCACGGTTTAGGGCAGTGCAGTGGTGTTCGGGCAGTGTAGGGGGTCATGCTGGGGCTGGTGTTTCAGGGTTTAGGGCAGTGCAGTGGTGTTCGTGCAGTGTAGGTGGTCGTGCTGGGGCTGGTGTTTCAGGGTTTAGGGCAGTGCAGTGGTGTTCGGGCAGTGTAGGGGGTCATGCTGGGGCTGGTGTTTCAGGGTTTAGGGCAGTGCAGTGTTGCTCAGGCAGTGTAGGGGTCGTGCTGGGGGTGGTGTTTATGGGTTTAGGGTAGTGCAGTGGTGTTCGGGCAGTGTAGGGGGTCGTGCTGGGGCTGGTGTTTCAGGGTTTAGGGCAGTGCAGTGGTGTTCGGGCAGTGTAGGGGGTCGTGCTGGGGCTTGTGTTTCAGGGTTTTGGGCAGAGCAGTGGTGTTCGGGCAGTGTAGGGGGTCGTGCTGGGGGTGGTGTTTCAGGGTTTAGGGCAGTGCAGTGGTGTTCGGGCAGTGTAGGGGGTCGTGCTGGGGGTGGTGTTTCAGGGTTTAGGGCAGTGGTGTTCGGGCAGTGTAGGGGGTCTTGCTGGGGGTGATGTTTCAGGGTTTAGGGCAGTGGAGTGGTGTTTGGGCAGTGTAGGGGGTCTTGCTGGGGATAGTGTTTCAGGGTTTAGGGCAGTGCAGTGGTGTTTGGGCAGTGTAGGGGGCCGTGCTGGGGGTGGTGTTTCAGGGTTTAGGGCAGTGCAGTGGTGTTCGGGCAGTGTAGGGGGTCGTGAAGGGGGTGGTGGTTCAGGGTTTAGGGCAGTGCAGTGGTGTTCGGCAGTGTAGGGGGTCGTGCTGGGGGTGGTGTTTCAGGGTTTAGGGCAGTGCAGTGGTGTTCGAACAGTGTAGGGGATCGTGCAGGGGCTGGTATTTCAAGGTTTAGGGCAGTGCAGTGGTGTTCGGGCAGTGTAGGGGGTCGTTCTGGGGGTAGTGTTTTAGGGTTTAGGGTAGTGCAGTGGTGCTTGTGTAGTGTAGGGGGTCGTGCTGGGGGTAGTGTTGTAGGGTTTAGGGTAGTGCAGTGGTGTTCGGGCAGTGTAGGGGGTCTTGCTGGGGGTGGTGTTTCAGGGTTTAGGGCAGTGGTGTTCGGGCAGTGTAGGGGGTCTTGCTGGGGGTGATGTTTCAGGGTTTAGTGCAGTGGTGTTCGGGCAGTGTAGGGGGTCATGCTGGGGCTGGTGTTTCAGGGTTTAGGGCAGTGCAGTGGTGTTCGTGCAGTGTAGGTGGTCGTGCTGGGGCTGGTGTTTCAGGGTTTAGGGCAGTGCAGTGGTGTTCGGGCAGTGTAGGGGGTCATGCTGGGGCTGGTGTTTCAGGGTTTAGGGCAGTGCAGTGGTGCTCAGGCAGTGTAGGGGGTCGTGCTGGGGGTGGTGTTTCTGGGTTTAGGGTAGTGCAGTGGTGTTCGGGCAGTGTAGGGGGTCGTGCTGGGGCTGGTGTTTCAGGGTTTAGGGCAGTGCAGTGGTGTTCGGGCAGTGTAGGGGGTCGTGCTGGGGCTGGTGTTTCAGGGTTTTGGGCAGAGCAGTGGTGTTTGTGCAATGTAGGGGGTCGTGCTGGGGGTGGTGTTTCAGGGTTTAGGGCAGTGCAGTGGTGTTCGGGCAGTGTAGGGGGTCGTGCTGGGGGTGGTGTTTCAGGGTTTAGGGCAGTGGTGTTCGGGCAGTGTAGGGGGTCTTGCTGGGGGTAATGTTTCAGGGTTTAGGGCAGTGGAGTGGTGTTTGGGCAGTGTAGGGGGTCTTGCTGGGGATAGTGTTTCAGGGTTTAGGGCAGTGCAGTGGTGTTTGGGCAGTGTAGGGGGCCGTGCTGGGGGTGGTGTTTCAGGGTTTAGGGCAGTGCAGTGGTGTTCGGGCAGTGTAGGGGGTCGTGAAGGGGGTGGTGTTTCAGGGTTTAGGGCAGTGCAGTAGTGTTCGGGCAGTGTAGGGGGTCGTGCTGGGGGTGGTGTTTCAGGGTTTAGGGCAGTGCAGTGGTGTTCGAACAGTGTAGGGGGTCGTGCAGGGGCTGGTGTTTCAAGGTTTAGGGCAGTGCAGTGGTGTTCGGGCAGTGTAGGGGGTCGTTCTGGGGGTAGTGTTTTAGGGTTTAGGGTAGTGCAGAGGTGCTTGTGTAGTGTAGGGGGTCGTGCTGGGGGTAGTGTTTTAGGGTTTAGGGTAGTGCAGTGGTGTTTGTGTAGTGTAGGGGGTCATGTTTTAGGGTAGTACAGTGGTGTTTGGGTAGTGTAGGGGATCGTGCTGGGGGTATTGTTTTAGGATTTAGGTTAGTGCAGTGGTGTTTGGGTAGTGTAGGGGATCGTGCTGGGGGTAGTGTTTTAGGGTTTAGGGTAGTACAGTGGTGTTTGTGTATTGTAGGGGGTCATGCTGGGGGTAGTGTTTTAGGGTTTAGGATAGTGCAGTGGTGCTTGTGTAGTGTAGGGAGTCGTGCTGGGGTAGTGTTTTAGGGTTTAGAGTAGTGCAGTAGTGTTTTTGTAGTGTAGGGGGTCATGTTTTAAGATGCAACTCTCCAATACCTGACCAGTCTGCACTACATAAAACTGCAAAAAAACTAAAAATAAAAAGTGTTTTGCACACTTTTGTCATTGGGCTATATGTGGGCTACATCTGGGTAATATTTGTGCTACATTTGTGCTCTTTTTTCTCTGGTGGCCATCTTGGAAGACTTCTTTGTTATGAAGTTTCCTAATTTCCTCATTTACTGCAGTCTCCTCAGTAGGAAGTGCTTTCAGTTTTTACTTTGATTCCATCAAGAAGGCATTCAGATGTGTCTCACATTTGCCATAAATTCAGAATGTTAGCACTCTAGTTGCTCATTAGATCACTGTACTAAAGCTACTGCTCACCAGGGAGTTAACTGGAAGTCTGCTGCTGGTATTGAAAGTGATTGTTTCAGTCTGCATGTCAGAATTTTCTAATGAAATAGAAGAGGATTTGAGATCTCACTTAAAACATGCCCTCATTTTTCTTTCTGCAGCACTAACCATAATTTCTATTTAAAAAAGAACCCCCTCATTTTGTTCCTTTTTAAATTAAATGTTTTAAGTATTAACGGTTTATTCCAATCAAGATGGCTTCCGGTGTGCCATACTTTTGTCATAAGTAAGGCTGTTAGCGCTCTAGTTGTTCTTTAGAACACTCTGGGAAGCTGCAGTAGAACACAAAGGCATCAACTGGCAGGCTGCTCCTGTTGAAATATAACAGGAAGATATTTGAGATCACACTTGAAACATGTCCTAATTTTTCTTTCTACAGCACTACCCATACTTTTTATGACAAAATTAACCCCATCATTTTGTTCCTTTTTAAATTAAATGTTTTAAGTGTTACCAGTTTATTCCAATCAAGATGGCTTCAGGTGTGCCATACTTTTGTCATAAGTAAGGCTGTTAGCACTCTAGTTGTTCTTTAGAACACTCTGGGAAGCTGCAGTAGAACACAAAGGCATCAACTGACAGGCTGCTCCTGTTGAAATATAACAGGAAGATATTTGAGATCTCACTTGAAACATGTCCTAATTTTTCTTTCTATAGCACTAACCATAATTTCTATGACAAAATGAACCCCATCATTTTGTTCCTTTTTAAATTAAATGTTTTAAGTGTTACCAGTTTATTCCAATCAAGATGGCTTCAGGTGTGCCATACTTTTGTCATAAGTAAGGCTGTTAGCACTCTAGTTGTTCTTTAGAACACTCTGGGAAGCTGCAGTAGAACACAAAGGAATCAACTGACAGTCTCTGCCCTTGTTGGATGTACATGTTTTACTGAGAATGTCAGACTTCATTCTCACATGACTGAGAAAGATAATGTGAATTTACAGAAAATATGCTCTCATTTTAGCTTCTGGAGCACCTTCCAAAACTGTATGGGACAAGCATGTGAAAATAGTTTTCTCTCAAACATGATTCATGATATCCCAGCAGAAGGTTTTTCACAGGGGAAAATCACCTTAGAACACACCACAATTCCTGAAATTAGTATGGTACCATCAACAAATGAATTCTAATGTAACTAAAGTCTGTTATCACCCTTAATAGTTCTCCTTTTGGTAACCCTCAAAATCTTTGATTCACTACAAGGCATTTCAATGGGGTACTATCATGTATATTGGTCTCAAGATGGCTGCCAGCAATTCCAGGATGAAGTGCTGACAGCCAATCAGATCTCACGATGACATGTGTGGTTAGGCTCCGCCCAGATATATATGTGTTTTTACTTTTGATTTTCTCCGCAACTACTGAACGGATTTACACCATTTAACAAAAGGGTTCTTTCTGAACCAAGAACTACCTCTTTGCCAAATTTGGTGTAATTCCGTTCAGCAGTTCGGGCTGTAGCCGTGTCTAAAGTTTCCTATGGGAAAATGAATGGGGAAAACACGTTTTGGGACCCCCCTTTTTCTCGGCCCCCGCTTGATGAATCACCCCGAGACTTTCAGGGTAGGAGCGGACCGGAGCGGGCCATAAAGTTTGAAAATTTCGCGAAGATTCGTCAACCGGCAAGAGAGTTATTTCAAATAGAATGTCGCGGATTTCCTATGGAAAATAGGTCCTAACTATAACTATCTACTGGCGACCGCCAGTAGATAATATATATATATATATATATATATACACATATTTTCATATATAAACCCAAGTCATCTTAAATTCTGAAGATCCCTGAAAACCCACATGTTCCACTCGTTCTGCGACTTCTAACGGTTCTGTAACTTTTCCCTGCATGTTACTTTGTACTTGTATTTGCTTATTTTGTCTGTAAACCCTCTAGCCCCGCTGTAATACAATAAATAAATAAATATCATTTGTCAAACATGAAGAATAAATCCTGCATTGTAAGCTACATAAAGTAGCTTACTAATGTACAATAACTGTTGGTTTTCTCATTCAGTTTAGCGTTTGAAATATTGGAGAAGATTCCCAACCCAGATGTGATTGTTGTTTGCTGCGGTGGAGGTGGATTGCTTTCTGGTATAGCGTCTGTTGTCAAACTTTCATCCCCTTCAACAAAAGTGTATGGTGTGGAGCCAGAAGGAGGTAATTTGCTTACACTTACAATCAGACAGCTACTGGACCAGGCCAAGCCTGCCAGGACACTCAATGTTCCTGCCTGTATCAACAATGTAGTGCTCAGCTCTGCCTTTCCTCTTTCACAAACATTACACCTGTGCTCCAATCAGGACCATTCATATTGTTACATAATTTCCTTCACGACCATGTATGTGTGCGTTATGGTCAAAAACGGCAAGGCAAAAAAGAACTATCAGACCTGCCCTCACGAATATAACATTGTGGTAGTGGAATATGGAGATATTACTAATTTTCTTTCTAAGTTGTAAAAAAAACTGAGCTTAGCTGAATTTGGAAACAATGTGGAAAAATGTCATCTCTGCAAATGAGAGTTTAGGCCTGATTGAGGGACAGACAGGAAGGTAATGACCATTTAGACAACAGCAGTCCTTTTGGCAATACTTGACTTTTTGAATGAGTCCTGCTGGTTTGGCTGTGGAAAGTGAAGGTGGATCAAACAATGCTAATGGCTGATTCGAATCGACATATCTGGGCGGATATTTCAATTGGATCTTCATAAATGCAAAGTGATCGTCATGGGGTGTCTAACGTAGATTCCACCCATTGCTCAACTTACATCAGCGTACTGTCAGTCAAGCCATCCAACCTTGGAGTATTGCTCGAGAGGAGGCTACAGAAGGCAGTGGGATTAAACTTAGACCAGCATCTAGTTAATGTATCCATAGCCTTATTCAAAATGGCTATAATTTAAATGGCGCCATTGACAAAATAGCTAAGTGATTCGTCCAAGGCAAGGAAATGAGCAGTCCAACCTCAAGCCTGGGCAAAATCGGAAAAAATAGGGTCAAGCATGTGGCAGCTAAATGTGTGGGATAATTAACTAATTGGGCTAGCTCAAGCTCATTTAGATCTCCCATTAAGTGAGAGGTTGTTGTGCAATCCTGATAGTCAAAATGAATATTAAGATTACTAAGTATATGGAAATTGGCATACCTTCAAACAAACAAATGAATGGCATCTGCAAATATCGATCTCCACTTAGTTGCCATGCCAGGTGGCTGGTAGATGAGGGACTCCGAAAACACAAAATTATTAGAGACACTAAGCTAAACAAATGGCTTCACAGTTGGAATATCAAGTTTTTCTGCGACGCATTTAAACTGTAGCTTATAAATTATGTTGAATTGTCTTTATTCGTTTAAAAAAAATAAAAACATAAAAACATTATCAATCAGTGGCCAGTCACAGCTGCGATTCATGAGCCATAAGTAGTTCTATACTGTAAGTAAAAAATACCAGATAGGCTAAGCTTAAAAGATTCAATAAGAAAAATTCAAGTACACAATATTCATATTCATAGTGAAGAATAAAACTCAGTGCAAGAACGACTGGATTATCAAAAATCCAATCACAACTACAATCAAGGTCAGAGTCGAAAAACTCTTTTGCTATAGTAAAAATACAGAATAAACTATGCATAGAGAGGATTCATCATCATTGTTCAAAGTGCATGTACAATAAAAATAAAAATCAATACTCATACCACCTGGTACAACAACCTCAGAATATGTTTTCTTAAAAAGAATAAATGAAAAAAAAATTGCATGTTTAATACATCCCTCCTACGGCTGTTGTTGTTCCTAAATATTTGCGTCTTAATCGCTACGCCTAGCAAAGATATCTAGACAACACAAGTACATTGCCTTGGATAAAATGAAACTCAGTGTCAATATTGCCAGATTATCAATCAAGAACCTCTCAACCACGATTCATAGATCAAAGTCGAACAGTATTTTGCTGCAATTAGAATAAAAGATAAGCTAGGGACAAAGAGGGTTCAGTCAGCATTGTTCAAGTGCTTGTGAAATAAAGGTTAGATTCAGTCCTATTTACTCCTAATACAGCACTCGTAAAACATTTAAGAAACAGTAACCAGTAAAGTAACACATTTAGTACATTCCTCCTAGACGCTGGTATTGCTTTAAAATTTTACATCTCAATCGCAATGCATAAAGTAAATATCTAGACAGTGCAGATACAAGCCATTCTGTGTTCTCACTTTTAATATTCTGATGGCATCCGTTAGATGTGCTATAGATAGAGTATGACAAATATGGATAATCCAGGTCTTCCTCAATTTAATATGAGAGGGACAAAAAACATGAAGTGCTCCTCTAACCCAGTGCTTACCTAACATAAAGGGCAGGAAGATGGACGTTGATATTCCCTCCATCTGCTCCGATATTTATTTACAGGCAGAATTCCATACCTGAATTTTAGGAAAATGGATCTAGCTTGTGGTGGTTCAGTTCTGTCCAGAAGCAATTAAAATCCCGGGTTGCACTTCAAATCTAAAAACCTATTGGTTAAAGCACCAGTATCAAGCTTACTCAGCTGGTTCTCCTGAATCGTTCCGATATCTACTGTTTAACAGGCCCAGTGTATCTTTCTTAATCCTGTCAGGATTGTCCCAGGCTTCATACAATCCTAGTTTATACATCCAGGTTTTAATATCCCTGAGCCATGGTATTAGCCCAGATTCATCCTGGGCTTTCACGTCTGTAAGTGCTTGCGTGAGAGGGATTAGGAAATTACCAGTCCAAAACCCTGAGCCAGTATACCAAGGGTTTAAGAACTACCACATGCCTTACATTCTTTAGAACAAGATCTAATCACATGGGTGTAAGAGGGTAGTCTGAGGCAACATAACTATAGATGTGATAAACCTATTTTCAGTTTCTCAAGCCCCCCTATTTGATCCGTGCCCTAGTTTTCTGCTCCATATAGAGCTGTACCTAGTCCTCCTGCACAGTAATTTTCAAGGGCTGGTGATATCGGTCTATAATTTGAATTGTTTAGTTTTTTCACTACCGTTGGCCCTGCATATTGTATAGTCAGCTGGCTCTTGGAAAATTGTGACGTAGAGTATTAGCAATTCTTACACCCAGGTAATCAAAATCTTTAACTTGTTCCAAATAAGCTGTTCCTATTCTAACCTTTCCTCTAAAAGCCTTATGTGGACGAAACGTCATGAATTTTATTTTAGACATATTAATACCCAAGCCATATTTTTCACAGGAGGATGAGAACAAATTAATTAAATTCTGCAGGCCCATATGAGTTTTAGAGATTAGTACTGTATCGTCTGCAAAAGGCAGAGCCGGTATCCTTTGATCTACTAATTTCGGGGATCACCATTGCATTCATATAGTGTCTCAAGAGCCGGTTAATATATAGGGTGAACAGAGTCAGAGCTAATACACATCCTTGTCGAATACCCCTCTTAACATTTATATGTTCTGTTAGCTCACCTTTCTTACCCCATCTTACTTGGGCATAATTGTCACTATGTAAGCGTATTATACTATGCAGTAAATTAGTCTTTCCCGAGGGATTGGCTCAAACGCTGCATGAAGGTCCACAAATACTGCATATATATGTTCCTTATTTAAGACCAAAAATTTCCAAAATATTAAAATAAAACAGAACACCTAGTCAATAGTGCTTGTGTTTGGTCTAAAGCTCCATGAAGATGTGACCGAACTTGTTCTTCCTCCATCCAGGTTTGAATCCTCATAAGTAACTTTCTGTAAAATAGCTTCTGAGAATTATCTATCAGGCTAATAGGCCGATAATCGACTAGATCCCCTTCATCTCCTATCTTATGAATCTGTACTAATTTCGCACCTTTCCAGGTTCCGGTATTGCCTCCCTTTCGCTACAGCATTGGATATCAGGTTCAGAATATATCCCCAAACAACAGGTTCAGAACAAAAGAGGTCTCCTGGTATTTTATCAAGGCCTGGGGCTTTCCTTTTTTTTTCATGTCATCAATTGCCAACATTGTCTTATCCAAAGTGAAAATAATCAATGTGTCATTTTCCACTTCACTACCACGAGTTGAATAATCTTTAGCAACCTTGATACCTGCCATGTCATTCTGTTTTGAATATAACGCACTAAAATGATTTACCAATATTTGTGGTTGAATGTAAAAATGTTCCTCCTTTACCACTAGTGGTTTACCTTTGGTTAACAGGTGTCAAAATTACCTACCACATCTTATCGTCCCAATTCTTCCTGGCCCTTAGTTGTTTAATTTTATACTGCTTCCTTTCTTCAGCTATGGCATCTCTATTGCCGCTTTTAATAGCAGTCATCAGTTTGTTCCTGACCAACCTGTAATGTGAGTCACAACATAAGGCACCATTGAAATTAACCACCTGATCGATTCCATTAATTCATTAAAAATACACAGTGTGATCATCCTGTACTTGATTATTAAACAAAATTAATGCACAATCGAGCAAAGTATAAATATGAGATAGAGTGTCCTCATTGGAATCTATAATGGGCCATTTTACCCGCCTTCTGTTATTAGTAATAAGAATGGGCACTTCTATCTATTGGGGAGAGCGGATAAAGGGTAAAATAGTAATAAGTACTAAATCCAGCGCTAGGGCGTTATGATCACTATCATGGCATTCAATAACTCTCATATCTTCGGAGTTGGGCCACAAAGGTAGGTCTAATATAATATAATCAATTCTTCTTCTATTAGAAGCCCTCTTGAAGATGTAACTAGCCTCTTTATTTGTTGGTGTACATCCATTACAAGCTTGCAGTCCATACTGTAATGTTAAAGATGCATTGCTACCTTGGACCTTTTAGCTGTTGGAGAAATCGTTAATCTAAGAATGCCTCTCTCATCATCTTCCTCCTCCATGATCATTTGCATCACCTCTAGAGGTTCAAAAGTTGGATTAAAATTACCAGCCAAAATAAGATGACTGGTTCCATTGGAGTGTTCCAAAAAACCACCCAAGGCAAGTAAAGTTGGGGAGTCATAATTTAATCTTGGGAAACGATTATATATATTCAACAGCCTTGTTACAAATCCTCCACTTGATGAATAGATATTCAGACTCAGTATATTAATAGACTTAAGGTTAAGCCGACTATATGCATTTTAATGCTCTATTTATCCATAATATCAGCCAGCTGGTGAGGTGTGTAGCTTATCAATTATTGCTAGGGCGCAGGCCCGGCTTTAGGGCGGTGTCAGCCGGTGCCACAGCACTGGGTGCCAAGCTTGGGTAGGGCGCTTAAAGCATACATGTAGGCGTTCCTGTTTTCAGTTTCTATTTTTGGTAAATTCTGGTTGGGTTTTTTCAGTGTTTTCAAGTGATTTCAATACCTTAAAAACAAAGTGGTTATCAGTCGTTACACATTTTCGCGCCATTAAAAACATGTGCATGGTATATAGACAATGTACGTACAGTGTATATGAGGTCCAAATACATTTTTGCAAATCAAGCTTATTGCAGTACACCATACAATACTTCTTCAGTGAGTCTTTGTTCATGTGCGCTCGCTCTTTCCTTCCCATGTAAAACTTTTTCTGTGAAAAGGCCCTCTCAACATTGGCACTTGAGACGGGCAACGCCAAAACAGCCAGTAGACAATTTGCTAACTCTGGCCACTGACATAGCTTTCCATGCCAATACTGGTGCACTTGAAGATTGCGATTCTCTGGGCAGGTTCTGCAACATTTGCGTTGAACTGGGCGCTTATGCCCTCAGAGTTATTGAAGCGGTCAAAAATGAAGCAGCACTTTTGAAACTACGGAGAAAATTCCCCTTTATGGAAGGGATCTAGAACTTGTAAGAGTACCACAGTGAGGTTTCATTGACTTCAAATGCCATGGTTGGTGAAGGGACATTTCTATGCATCATTGCAAGCCATTTCTCATACATTGTAAGATAAAAGTTCCTGAATTGCTCTTCAACATTGCTTTGCTTACCAAGTGGCAAGCACTCTAACATGGAACATGTTGCAGTTCCAAAGTCATTAAAGGTGTCGCCTAGCCTACTCTCAAGGAGATGTTTCACATATATACCAATTATGCTGAACACTTGGCAGACTCTAGTTTTTTTTATTATGTCCACTACAGCAGTTATGTTTTCCTGTAAAAATCTAAGAATGCAGTACAGTGTACTTTTTTTCACATCACTATCAATATGAGACCAAAGATCCTCACATTTCTTGCCTTTAGCATCATCACTCAGCAAAAATTATGTAAACGGTTGACACATGCATAATATAGCATTCACAGCCCCTTGGACTGAGAACCATCAGCTAAGTGACACAGTTGGGATGACTTTCTTTGATGCCACACAAAGCACAAAATGAGAAATATTTGCGTTTTAGTTCCCGCGCATAACAAAACAGTGCACCAGAATGGACTAAAAAGTTAATAGAATTCTTCATTAACT
Source organism: Calotriton arnoldi (assembly GCA_963921515.1). Lineage (NCBI taxonomy): Eukaryota > Metazoa > Chordata > Amphibia > Caudata > Salamandridae > Calotriton > Calotriton arnoldi. The sequence goes on along the minus strand of CAWUFW010001993.1, from coordinate 2,151,710 downwards.
CTGAAGATTGTAAAGATGCTTTCAGCATACCATCTAACAAGTGGCAAGGATCTCTTACAGGGAAGCACTTCAGCTCAGGTATCGATTTTGGTCAGGTCATCACACAACTTTTTCATATACGTAGCTGAATTACTGCAAATACAAACAAAATAACTCCAATCTTTGTTGAACTTGGAAAGAACCTTATAGCAGCAGCATTCCAAGCGACACTGCGTTCCATGTTTTCCAAAAGTCTGGTGTCATGTTTTCACCACTATCTCATATGCTTGGTGATAGCACTCTTTTCACATATACTTGTCACTATACCTTGCATTGAATGTTTAAAGCCTGAGGTGTTGGCAATTAACCTACTAACAATAATAACTCACTAGAAATTGGGGGCTGATGTATCAAGGGTTTTACCCATTTTCTGTGGGTAAATATGATGGCACATATTGGGAAAGATTCTTATGAAACCAGCCATTTTACCTATCAGTGAAAGACTCAAAAGCAGCCAAAATATCAAATATGATTTTGATATTTCCTGATTCTCTACAGTTTATAAAATAATTGAACAAGACCTAAAACATGCTTCTTTAGACCAAAGACCACAAAGCCGAAAAAAGAAAAAGGAAGAAGAAACAATATTTGAGTGACATCCCTAAATAACAAAACTCAAGCAGAATAATGTTAGCCCAGTCTTTCTTGCTGCTAGCGTGTATAACAAAGTTATATTTTATTGGCCCCTTCAGGAAGAAAAAAATGACTTTTTCACTCTTCTTTTCCTTTCTTTGAATGGCATTTATTTTGTGGTTGTGAGGTGTTTTTTCAGTGTTTATATGTTTACACTGGTGAGGGCTAGTTCCCTTTCGGTGGGGTTTTATCAGTTATTATAAGTTTAAACCAAAAACCCGGACAGCCTACATACATGGTTTGGAGCTAGCAAGGTGCGTGCCTGCTCGCCCATCTTTCTGTCCTTGAGCTTAGACGCTGTGTGGGAGCGCTCAGGCCACGCCTCACACCAGAAGAAAGATTATGAAACCAGCAGCAGTTTGTTATTTAACAAGACGAGCGGCTTGCGTGTCTTGTACTTGGTGCGCAGCAGGGCAGGCAAATTATGTGCCGAAGAGGGCCAGAGGTGTTATAGGCCTGTCATGGGAGCAGGAGGCCCTTGTGGCTCCACAATTACCATGGAGGCTTTTTTTGCCTTGAGAGAAACGATCAAGAGAGCCACAGCTGTTAGGAAAATAACTTTGAAAAGAGTCTATTCTCTGCAATATGTTCAAGTCATTCACTTTGCTCTCTAAAACTCTAATCTTTTTTTTTCAATGTTGTAATAACCCTTAAGGTAATCCAAGGCAGTGGTGCAGTCCCTGTTTAAGATGTAGTTATTTTTAATCTTCTACAATGTTTGCGTTTTATAGATGTTTTTTTTTCATGTAGCAAATGACTCTTATATTGCGCATAAGCTGAATTGAGTCACTTCTACTTGTCTGGGTGATTTCAGGGTATGACTTGAAGGAGGTACGTGTTCCTCACAGTGCGTGTCAGTAGATCATAAAGGTGTGCAGACTACATGCTCTTCCAATCATTGACATCTCTTCAGAGCAATGTTTACTTGTGTGCTGATAGTAATGACTAATTTATGTGAAAGTGGGTGATGGAGGTACACAGTTGTGGAAATTAGGAATGACCTAAAGGAAAAGAGAATTCTGTGTTTCTATATGAGGGAGACAGTGTGCTTTTTGTGTGTGTGTGTGTGTACACGCACCTGCGAGGGTATGGTGAAGAGAAGGTGACGCAAGGAAGTAAATGCAAAAGGTCTGAGTGAAAAGCGTAATGAAGGAGATTTGAGAGAGGATTTCAGAAAGATGCAGATGAATACGAGGGGCTAAGCATATAGCAGAATGAGAGAATGCAGAGGAAAATGGTACAGAAGGAAGAACTGGAGTAAATGATTCACTCCAAAGCTACACCTACCACAGAACTTGGAAATGTTTAATTCACAGTCTCATATTTTGAGAATTGATGCATTTTCTTTAACTAACTTTTAACTCAACAAATTGCCTGCATGTATGTGCCTGTTTTTTAAACGTGTGTTTTAACCAGTGTTAGTGTAAGTCAACCGGCATTTCCCGCCCTTACCAGTGCTGTTTGCTTCACTATTGTCACTGCTGGGCGTCATTGTTTTAGCTGCGCTGTTTCACCTGTCCACTTTCTTCATTTAGTTCCTCCTGGCAGGCTGTGAATCGTCCCTGTTCTGCCACGGCTTGTGCCGCTTGAGCGGAGGGACGTGGTCTCCTGGTTTCCCTTCCGGTGTGTCGACCGGAAGTGGAGGTTGGCATCTCAGCTGTTGTAATCTACGCTTTCATCTCCTCCTACCTACTTAAGGCAGGAAGGGGCGCGGACGCGCGCAGTGGTGCGCCAGCGTCGCGCAGAAGGCGTGCCAAAGGCAAGCCCGTCTGCGCCCGTCCGCGCCAGCCGCCAGGACCCCTGCTCGTCTTTTTTTTGCAATTACAGGTATTTCAGCCTTGTTAGTACAGATCATGGCAAAACTCCACTACTCAAGCCAAGAGCTTAAACTATTAAACCCCACGCTGCCACCATACCCGAGGGCCTTCTAGGTACCCCTGTGTATATTGCCACTCCCAAAGTAGACACTGAAACCAACCTCAATAAGTCAGTTTCACTCCCTGCACCTCAATTAAATAATGTCACAGACACTGTCATCACTGAGATGCCTAAACAACTAAAAGGGCTTTATTTTAATGCCCGCTCAGTTTCAAAACACGCACTGGAAATATGGAGCCTTCTTAATACAGAAAAGCCAGATATTTGTTTCATTACCGAAACTTGGCTCCATGAATATGCCTCCCCTGATGTGGCAATAGCGTTTCCTCCAGAATACCATCTAACTAGACTAGATAGAAACGCTAGGAGAGGAGGAGGTATTGCAATAGCCACCAGGGCCGGACTAGTGGTTACGACACTAGAGACCTTTACCACAGAAATGTCTGAATTGTGCATTTTCAGAATCGAATTACAATCTAAGGGAACCTGGAGAAGTGCCCTAGTGTACAGACCTCCCTGCCAGAAAAATAATTTTATAAACCACTTACTCGAGACAATTGCCCCACACGTATTAGCTGTTGATAACTTTCTCCTTATTGGAGATTTTAACTATCATGCGGACTTGCTTTCAAACCCTGACACAAGCCAACTGATTACTAACTTGAACACATTGGGATTAGTTCAAATGGTGGCGGGACCTACCCACTCGGCAGGTCAGACTCTTGATCTTCTGTTCACCAACACAGTTAATGTCAGAGTTGGGTCTCCTCTCCCTCTGCTCTGGTCGGACCATAACCTGCTGAAATTCTCCCTACCAATAGCTACCACCAAAAAATACCTTAGTAGTGAACCTACATGGAGAAGGCCTTGGCGGAAAGTCACTCCAGCGACTTTTTCGGCCCACTTTAACCCCCCGTCTCTATCCTGCAGCGAGAACATCGACCATGCAGCAACAGCCTTTGAGGACGCAATCACACGGGCCTTGAACATCTTGGCCCCTCTGTCAAGGGTCAAGCTCAAGCCTAGGGCCTCACCCTGGTTCACAGAATCACTGAAAATTGAAAAACTTTCTAGTAGGAATGCAGAGCGTAAATGGAGAAAAACTAAGACTAGTGAAGATCGACAAAAGTATAAACATATCCATCGAGGCTACTTAGATAATATCAGACATGCCAAAAAATTGTACCTTATTAACAGGATTAACAAAGCTGCCAATTCTAACAAGGTGCTTTATAAAATATTAAAGGAATTTACTACTCCTCTTCCCTGTCAGCCCTGTAATCCATCTTCGCAAGAATGGGTAGACACGCTGTCAACTTTTTTTGAAGAAAAGATCATTACAATTCATAGTTCCTTTCCACACCATGACACCAAAAATCTCGATAACAACGCTGACATCAACCTCAACCCCACTTTCCCCCTTTTACAGGAGTTCACTGCACTTACCCCAGATGAAGTTTCAACCGCCCTGGTAAAGATCAAATCGGGTTCTCCAGTAGACCCGGTTTCACCCCGTTTCTTTTCAACTATTGCCCCCTTGCTCATCAGTAACCTTACAGACTTATTTAATATGTCATTAGCGCAAGCAGCAGTCCCTGTTAGATGGAAAGCAGCGCGGGTTAAGCCAATTCTAAAAAAACCTTCTGCTGACCCCAAGGTACGTAGCAATTACCGCCCAATTTCTCTGCTTCCTTACTTTGGAAAGGTACTTGAGTCCCTGGTCAACAAGCAGCTTACCACCCACCTGGAGAGTCATGGACTGTTGGATCCTTCACAATCGGGGTTCAGGGCTGCCCACAGCACTGAAACCTCATTAGTGGAGGTTGTAGACACTATTAGACTTGCCTTGGACAACGGGCAGTCAGCCATGCTTGTCCTATTAGATCTGTCAGCCGCCTTCGACACCATCTCCCATAGCATTCTAGAACAACAGCTCTGGGAGATGGGTGTCAGGGGTGTGGCCTTGGACTGGCTCAGAAATCATCTAACTGACCGAACCACCACCCTACAAATGGGCACCCTGGCCTCCTGTAGTCGGCCAGTAAAAATAGGAGTCCCACAAGGCTCCATTTTAAGTCCCATGCTCTTCAACCTGTACGTGACTCCCCTGGCCAAAGCGATCAGGTCCTATGGTTTTGACGTGGTGTCATATGCTGATGACACCCAGTTATTGACCACCCTAGGCCCTGATCCCACTGACACAAGAACCCGTTTCAAAAACTGCATGACCCATATCGACAACTGGATGTGTACCAACCACCTACAGCTCAATGGAAGTAAGACAGAGGTCATTCTTTTTGGTAAGGCGAACAAATTCTGGTCTAGTGACTGATGGCCTCAGAATCTGGACCCCTGTCCATCTCCCAAACCCGTGGTGCGGAACCTTGGAGTGATGATTGACAATCAGTTGTCAATGAAAAGCCATATAAATCACATAATCGGCATCTGTTATGGCATTATGCGTAATCTACACAAAATTTTTCAATGGATCCCTATTGAATCTAGGAAACCACTTGTCCAAGGACTAATCATAAGTCGTATCGACTATGGAAATGCCCTGTTGGCCTCCATAAACGAAGAGCTCTATTCTAAGCTTCAAGTTTTGCAAAATACTGCTGCTAGACTTGTACTAAATCTCCCATCGAGAGCTCCATCAGTGTCCAGTCTGAAAACTCTTCATTGGCTCCCTATTAGGAAGCGAATCCGCTTCAAAATCCTCTGTCTGGTTCACAAGAACATGTACGGTAATGGGCCAAGCTACCTCGCCAAAAAACTTAGCTGGTTTCAACCGAGCAGGACGCTTAGGTCAAGTTCCAAATGTCTCCTTACCCCTCGCAGAATCCACACCGCCAGGAATGGCGGTAAATCTTTCTCTTTCCTTGCACCTGCTTTCTGGAATAAACTTCCATCACATCTTCTATCCATTGCTGACCATAAGCCATTCCGCAGGTAATTAAAAACCTGGCTATTTGACCATCTATAATGACCGTACATCTGACCATCAGTCCCTTGGAGTTTACGCTAGCGCCATGAGACTCTTGGGTGATATGTGCGCTCAATAAATTCCTCTGACTTGACTTTTCAATTCTAATTATTCACATGGAGTTAGTTATTATACTGTTAATAAGCACTGGCAAAGCCAATAGGCCTAGTTTGTTTTAGGCACATGTTCGTTGTTCTGTGATCTATCAGGATCCAATTAAAGAAAACTCAGTGAGGCACACAATTTGCAGGTGGCATCTGTCAAAAGAACAGAATTCTACTTGAAATATTTTCGGTCACACAATTAAACAAGCCTCACCTTTTGGAACGGATTCCTTGTTAGGTTTCTTTGGTCATGGTCCTTTTGGGGACCTCCCTACTAACCTGTCCCATCCCACTCAAAAACTGAATGTGGGAGGCAAAAGGAGCACGCTGGAGTATATCGACATACATCTTTAAAAGAAGCATTTATTTTTAAATTTCTGACTGTGCTGTGTGCAGGGAAGGGCCCTGCTAGTGGTAAGCATTGACAGGAAATACAGCCTGCCACTGATTCTATGCTGTCTTATATTAAAGTCTTTAACTTTGCAAATAAAAACTCTGATCTGGTTCTCAGCAGAGACTGTTTGAACCCTTAAAGTAATTCAAGACAGCCATGCAGTCCTCTTTTACATTTCACTCATTTTAGATCATGTTGCATGGTATGCTCCCTTAACCTGTAGTAGTATTTCCTTTTCTCTGATGAGTTTCTGTAGTTTTAGTTTTCATGTAATATGAGTCTTGTAAAATGCGACTTTAAAGTGTGAATGGGTGTTGAGGATGGGGCATGGTTCAGAGCTGTGGAGCTGAGACTGAAACCAGTGTATGTCGTTGTCAGTGCTTGTCACTGGGTCAGAAATGTATCCAATTTACATGATCATCTATTCATTGGCTTCTTTGCAAGTAGAGAGAGAGACGGAATTAGTTACATATGGGCCAGTGGATACCCCCTTTCCTGCGTGTTCCCTCCTCATCCAGCACTCCATCATCCATCCCATGTCCACTGCCTTCCCTGTTAGGGAGATCAGATGGAGCACGTGCCTACTGCACGGTTGACAACTCTGAAGACAGAATAATGGTCACATATGGGCCAAGTGAAATTGTGATTCTACAGAAATTATGCCGGTACACAGCTGTGAATGCACAGACAGCACCAAAGAAAAAAATGCATAGTTTGATGTGTGGGTAGAGGGGGCGCCAATAGTGGTTGTCGCATAGGGCGCCACCATCTCTAAAGCTGGCCCTGCTAGGGCGCCTCCAGTTTTGATCTAACTATCACATTTGGCTATTCTGTAACTGTCTGGGAGGACCAGGGCAATATCGGCCAATGAATGGCAATTGAGCCATGTCCCCATTAGGAAAATGGCATCTAATTTACAATCAAGTATAAAGTTAAACACCTCTAAACTGCGTTTAGCCAAAGAGCGGCAGTGTAGGCTCATAAAATGGAAAGCACCCAGTCTGGAAGGTAACGCTTTGTCTTCCATTGGCTCACCAGACTACCTACATTCTGGGATAAAAACAAACTTACAATGTGGGCAATAGCTCTCCAAGTTGAATGGACAAACATTATGCTCACATTCGATAGAAAAGGGCACCATGCAGTCACACAGCTCAGCCCCAGTATAAACCAGCTGTATTGATGAAAAGGAGCCAGAGTCCCTGGGCCCTGGGCTTGTTAGGGTCCAGATAGGGATAGACGGACTTGCCTTTGGTGCACCAGCAGCACCCCAGCAGCACATCCGAACATTGCGTTCGTTTTTATCAAAACTTGGGCTGAAACAGGGTAGCTTGGACTTTAAAAGCTAGAACTTAGCTCAAAATGGCATCTTGAAATGGCACCATCAAAATAACCACACACCTGTCCTACTCGCTAAACACTGCGGAATGAGGCGTCAGAAAATTGCCAGAACAAAAAATTGTCTGCGCCAAAACCCTATGCAGTTCCCCCAGTATGCTAAAGAAACACAATAATAAAAAAACACTAAGATAAAACTTTAAAAGGCTCACAGCAGATGTATGGAAATCGTTAAAACACACAAAGGCAAGATTGAAAGTTAGTCTATTGCGATGCATGTCCATGAATTGTGCTCCTTGTTTTTTTTTTTTTAATATATTTTTATTATTTTAATTCAAACATTCCCATACTTACAATACTAATCAAGTAGGATTATGCATTGAGTATTCAATCACAGATAAGCACCATTTGTTTGAAGGTATCAACAATTTTCGAAGAAGTGCCGGATGCTACAGCAGCTTTGCTCCCATCGAGTCAATAACCTCCACATCATTATAACAATAATCAAGTGTACCAATAATAGTCATATCAGTTGCAACAGTTGATTATTACTGCCCACGCTTCAATGTGTCAAATAACCCAATATACATGTCCAATCCCACCCGCTTATCCCACCCCAGTCCCTACTGGCGTAACAATAATGTAAAATCAGAATTCAATCTCAAGCCGTGGTTATGTCAACAATCTTCGCGCCCATTCGTGATAATCCAACATGCCAATCCTATCCGTCAGAGGTAATGGCGCAAGAGCAATCTTTATAGTCGCCCTCCTAAGGGGGGTAACCCCCCGCGGAGGCGGAGTCTCCAACTCCGACATGATTGAATCGTCATCCATGTCCGCATTTGGCGCTCGTAGTATTTGCACTAGTGCCTCCCAGGCCCTCGCCTGCTCCATCCCTTTATCACTTTTAGCGCGGGTTGCCAATTGCAGTCACGCGATACCCTCACATTCCGCCCATTTAAGGAATTCAGCACGCCATCTCTGAAGAACAGGGCCCCCTGAGGCTTTCCAGTGAGCTGTTATTTCCCTTTTTGCCAACAATAGGCCCAGATCTATAAATTTACTGGTGATTTTATTTTTAGAGGTATGTGGGAACCAATGCAACAAGCAGAGGCCCATCGTAGGTGCTATGTCCCTATCCGTGATAATACGCAAAAGGGCAACCACTTCTTCCCAATATGTACCAATGTGGGGGCAATTCCAGAACATATGGCAGAAATCCGCTCGTATCACCCGGCAGCGCGGGCACATTGCCGGAGTCACATTAAAATATTAATTCATTTTTTCCGGCGTAAGATATGCTCGAAGAAGAATATAAAAATGTACTAACTGAAAACGCGCGTTTCGGGTGCTTTTCCAGGCGCGTTCCACTAATCCCTCCCATGCTTTCTTGGGGATTTCAGCGCCGAGATCCACTTCCCACCGCTGCCGTAGCGTTATCAGGGGGGCCAGTCGATCATTTGTCATTCGACGATTTAAGCAGGTAACTGCCTTGAAGGTGCCCGCAGCCAAGACCACATATTGACAAACTGCGGAGGTGGGTGATTCCCTAAGTCCCCTTTTCCAATGTGCCTGAATGGCCGCTACTAGCGCCAAGTGCATTAAATAATCCCCCCGGGCCAGTTCATATCTGTCTTGTAACACCTCATATGGTATTATGGCACCATCCTCATACAGATCACCTATGGTGAGCAGCCCTCTATCCGCCCAGTCTTCCAATGTCGCCCAGCTACCGCCATGTGGTAGAGAATCACACACCCCCAGCGGTATCTCCGGGGCATACGGGCGCACTATCTGTGCGCGCTTATGACTCCTATTCCAGCATAGCTTAAATGTCCCTACCTCCCTAGTCAAGGAAAAGACCGAGAGAGGCAGTTGCAGGAGTAATTTGGAAAGTACCCGCCTGTCCCTCTGGGTTCTCACCCCCTCAGTGTCGCCTCGGAATGAGCGTGCCATTGCCTGAGTTAACCATTGTAGTTGTGCCGCCAAATAATATGATTCGAAATCCAGGATTGCCAGCCCCCCTTCCGATCTTGGCTTCATTAATGTATTGAGAGCCACTCTCCGTCGACCCCCAGCCCAGAGAAACCCAACTATCATCCATTGAAGTTGCTTAAAAATCGCCGTCGGAATCCAAACTGGTAGTGTTCGGAAATAATATAACAGCCTAGGGAGCGCTATCATCTTAAGGATGGCCACTCGTCCAGCTACTGAGAGTGGGAGCGTTCCCCAAAACTCAATACTACCCTTGAGCGATCTAATTGCTCTACCTACATTCCCCTCCAATATGTCAGCTTGGGTGTGGTAAATGCGAGTGCCAAGGTATGTCAAGCACTGTCGCTCCCATCTTACTTCTTGTGTGGTGTCACAGCCCACTGACTGCTTCGCCGCAGGGAACAGACAAGTCTTCGCCCAATTCACTCTCAGACCTGCAATCCTGCCAAGGTCGTCCAATAATCTCTTCGCACCGCGAAGAGCACCCTCTTTGTCCGCTCAGAATAAAAGGAGGTCGTCGGCATATAATGCGATATGGTGAATCTGCTCTCGCACTCTCAGTCCCGTATAGTGCAAGCCCGTCCTAGCCTGTGCCGCAAGCGGTTCCATGGCCAGGGCAAATAGCAGAGGAGAAAGAGGGCAACCCTGTCTCGTCCCCCGCCCCACCAGGCAAATATCTGATACCATCCGTCCTGTCTTTACCCTCGCCGTGGCCTGGTTGTACAGTAGAAATGTCCAATCTACAAAACCATCTCCTAATTCAATGCGTCTCATCACTTGGAACAAATATGGCCATTCTAGGCTATCAAAGGCCTGTTCAATATCTATCGCCAATATGGCAGCGGTTTCCGTACAGTAAGTGTCCGCTTCTAATATATCAATGAGATGCCGAACATTCTGAGCCGTATTCCGCTTGGGTATAAAACCCGCTTGATCCGTGTGCATTAAGTGCACCATAAAGGGGAGCAGCCTGGCCGCTAAGATACGACTCAAAATCTTATAATCCGTGGTCAACATTGACAATGGGCGGTAGGCAGTACGATCATGGGGAGGTTTGCCCGGTTTGAGCAACGGTATAATTTACGCTTCTCGAGTGGTGGCAGGGAGTAGGCGCTCTTTCTTGGCATTATTATACAAGGACACTAACCTAGGGGCCAGCAGGTCAATATATGCGTTATAAAATTCAACCGGCAGCCCATCTACTCCGGGGGTCTTCTTCCTGGCCATATGTTTAATCGCGCCACGGACCTCTCCTATAGTGACGTCCTGACCCAATAGTTCCGCCCTTTCTTGATCCAATACAGGGAGCTCCGCCCCCTCCAGGAATCCCTGAACACTCGCTTCGTCCGGGGCCACTTTGCTTTGATACAAAGCAGTATAATAATCAAAAAACAGGTCATTTATCCCCTTCTGGGTATAGCAGGCTTCCCCATCAGGGGCCTGTAACTCTAGTATAACCGCACCTCTGCGCGCTGGGTTAGCTAGCCAAGCCAACAACACCCCAGATTTATCACGTTCTACATGCGCCCGTGCCGCATACTTTTTATAATCAAAACAGCGTAAGCGCTCTACTTGTACCGCAACCTCTTCCCTCGCTGCTATTAGGTCGCGCTGACGTTCTGGCCGCTCAGGTCTCTCCCTCTCAGCATCCCGCAGTGTATCCTCTGCTTTCTCTAAGTCCTGCAGCAATACCCTACGCACTCCCAGCTTATAGGCTATGCATTGGCCTCGTAGGACACTCTTAAAAGCGTCCCATTCCACCAGTAGTGAGGAGGCCGTACCAGTATTTCTTTGGAAGTAATCAGTAATCCCAGTCCCTATCATATCTCGAAATGCGTGATCTTCTGGCAGTTCTGGGTTCAGCCTCCAGGTTGAATTTTGGGCCGTTCGGGCAGCAGATTCATATGTAATAATAATGGGTTATGGTCAGAAATCGTTCGAGTGAGATATTCACAATGCTGTACCATAGCATGCATATCAGGGGAGCATAGTACTGAATCAAGGCGGACGTGGAGGTCATGTATGGCAGAAAAGAACGAATAATCCCGGGTATTCGGGTGGTATGCCCTCCAAGTGTATATCAGTCCCCACCTGTGCCGCCAGCCTTGTCTGACTTTTGAAAGTGCATGCGCAGGAGCGTCCGGAAGTGGGGGGTGCGATCTATCTAAATGGACATCCGTAATAGAATTAAAATCCCCACCCAGTATCACCGATCCAGTTAGGAAAGGAGCAAGCTTCCCAGACATATGGACAAAAAAGGCCGATTGGTCTGTGTTTGGTGCATATATGCTGCCCAACACAACCTCCCTACCGTTGAGCCTCCCCGCTACCAATATATATCGACCCTCTGGATCTTTGATCTGGCGAGTGGGTTGAAAGGGGACTCCCGCTCTTATCCATATTAGGACCCCTCGTGCAAAGGCGGAATATGTGGTGCAAAAAATGTGTCCCCTCCACCTACGCTGCAACGCCACATCTTCCTTCGGCGCTATGTGCGTTTCCTGTAAAAAAGCCAAATGGACCCCCCTCCAAACCAGGGAGGCATGTATCTTGTGTTTTCGCATCATAGTATGCATACCCCTGACATTCCAAGATAAGCATTTCAAATCAGTGGTCGAACCCATGACGCTAATCTACTCTTATTCCACACACCGAGGATCAAAAAGTTACGCCATTTACCCTCTAATCTTCCCAACTTACACAAAAAACAACCCCAACAATCCCACCCCAGGACAGGCACTGGAACAGTAGTCCCCATCCAAACCACACTAATCAACTTTCCCTCTGGTAGCTACAGAGGAACAATAGGGGACAGTGGTTGCAGACCGTCAAGCACCAACACTCCAAGCATAAAGCAAGAAACCCCCCCCCCCGCCCATGCCCCAACGTGCAGTCCGCATCTGCCCCCGGGAAATGTCACATCTACAGAATCACTCAACTCACTTTCAACCCCAGTATACCAGCCATGTCCCAGTAATGACCAGGCTCCCAATATGTCGTTAACTAAAGACTCATAGTCTTTCTAATCACCTACAGAGCAATCGAAGTAACGAAACAAGAGAAAACACTTCAAGCAATATCAACGGCAGTTCTTGGCGTGACATGCGGCATCTGTTGACTACTTGCTTGAGAATCATCTGTGTCTGTGCCCGCCGCCGACACATTCGTGTCCGTGCCTGCTTCTGAGCCCTGTGCTGGGTCCCGGAGCAAGTCCGAGACCGCACGGAGCGCTTCACGCCTATCTCTTTCAGTCTGGGAAGCACTGGGTGCTTTCAAAGTGACAGGAAGTCGCCGCGGTCCCCGCCGGCGCTGTGGCAGACTTTTCAGAGGCAGAGCAGTCCCAGCAACCCCATCCGGTTTTTTACCTGTCTTATATGTTTCCAGCCAGTCCCAAGCCTCCAACGGATCTTCGCAAAAATGAGTCGTGCCATCCAGGATAATCCTCAAGCGGGCCGGGAACATCAGTGAGTACTGCAATCCCTCCTCGCGAAGAGCTCGTTTGACAGCCAAGAAAGACGTGCGACGACGCTGGACCTCCAGTGTATAATCCGGAAAAATAAGAAACCTTGCTGTTGTCCACTGTGTACGGCCCAGCTGTCCGCGCCATCTGTAGAAGATGGTCCCTATCTTTGTAGTGGAGGAGTCTGGCCACCACTGGGCGCGGAGGACGACCCGGTGCCAAAGGGCGAGCCGGCACCCGATGTGCCCGTTCCAGCGTGTAGAACTGCGTCAGCCCCTCCGGCGCCACCGTACAGCGGAGCCAGTTCTCCAGGTATTGGATCATGCTGGATCCCTCAATTCCTTCCGGAAGTCACACGACGCGGATGTTGTTCCTCCTATTCCTCCCTTCAGCATCTTCAGCCCTTTTCTCCAACATCTGTACTCTTCGGGTAACGTCTCCTAGTTGGGCAGCTACAGACTTCTGCGCTGGTTCCAGTGTCGCCAGAGAGGATTCAGCCTGCTCCACTCTGTCCGCCAGCTTGGCATGCTCAGCTCTCAACAGGCCCAAGCCCACCGACACCGTCGCAATGTCCTGGTGCAGGGCTTCCCTTGTATCCGTGATAGCCTGGAGTATTCGGGCCAGCTGCTGTTGCACCCCTGCATCTTCTGACCTCTCAGGAGAAGACAGGTGCTTCTCCTCCTGACTCGCATCCTCTTGATCTGCCTGGGCCGCTGGAAGCTTCCCTCTAGGCTTCCCCATTTTGCAACCTTTGGACAGGGTCGCTCCTGTAAGGTAGTGCTCCTTCTGCTTATAACGGCTCACCCTCCTCAGCAGTCCCCCCCTAGTACGCCACTGATATGGTATGCAACACTGCTGGGGTCACTCCCGTCGCACAACCATGGCCAACAGGTCACGCATTTCACTAGGAAGGCGTCGGGATTCACAGCCGTTAATCAACCGGCCAGGCCTTTGGCCAGTAGGGAGTCCAGCTGTCGCAGCGCGTTGGTCTTTCTCCCGCAGTACGTTCAGGTCACCCCAGAGTCCGTGTGTCGCTACCCAGTGCAGGGCCCAAGGATCTCGGATGTGAGCTATCCCAGTGTGATCTAAGGACTTCCGCGATGCGAGCCTCAGCCGTTTCTGCTCGCCGCGCAGCAAGGGCGCGTGTATTGTCACTCGCCTGCAATTGTCCCGGGGGGTATTAGGTCTCTTGCTGGTGGCCCCCCCTCGCCTCTCAACCAGGAGGCCATCCTCGGTGCATTTCGGGAGCAGCAACCAGCAAATTAAAACCTGCCACACACTCAGGCGCTCACGCAGAGAGCCCACCTCCTCTGAGCAGCAGCAGTCCCAGCCAGTTCGGCACCAGGAAGGGTGATGCAGGCAGTCAACTTCCCAACAGTCGCCTCCCCGCCAATATTGGTTGTGGTCTTGCAGGTTCTCTTTCTCCTGCTCTCAGGGAACGGCTCCCCCCCACACCACTGTAATGCACCCGCGTCGGCTTGCCTCAGTAGTGATCACCGCCATCTTTGCTCACCGCCATTAAGTCTCTCGGCGCTTCGCGTCTGCTTCCACAAGGCACCATGGTATCACTGGGGCAGTCCACGCGTCTCAGCCTCACCAGCACCAGCCAGGGAGGACTCTCCTCAAACAATAATCGGGGCAGGCCGCCTCCGGCCAGTTTGCTCCAACTATCGGCAGCCGCCGCCATTCAGTTCTGGCAGCCCCACCTCCTCCAGCCGGTACGAGCAGGGTGCCGTCTCGAGCAGCAATAGTCTCCGGCCGGGAACCGCATCTGCCCCCGCCGACGGAGCCCCGCTGCGGGGCGCAGGTATTCACTGTGCAGTCGTTGCACAGCTCAAATCCGTTTGGGTCTCAGCAAAGCCCAGTTATGCCGTCCGCACAGATGTCAGCGCCATCTTGTCCGCCGCGATCGGCAGATCACCACAGTCGCCTCCGCAGCCGTCTCGCTGTTTTGCCGGCTGAGAAGGGCCACGATCCACCTTTCCTGTCTCCCCACCACAGCGAAGGCGTTTTGAGATCACCTCCCGGGGTCAGGACAGCCGGTGTGACGGATAATCTACGGGGCCGGCGCAGAGCTCAGAGCTCACGCGTCTGCCTCCATCAGGCTGCAAGCCACGCCCCAAGAATTGTGCTCCTTGTTATAGAAAATCGTGCCTACAGAGGGCAGCATGGACTAAGAGCTAGAACGTAGCTCAAAATTGCATCTTGAAATGGCACCACCAAAGTGGCCACGCATCTGTTCTACAAGTTGGGTAGAGCGGTACCCCAAATGTTCCGATATTCCTACGCGTGGGATTACCAGGTGCTTGAACAACAGGCCCAATTTTATCTGGCAACAGGATCATCTGGGTTCACATTACAGTCCGATTTCAGGCAGAGTAATTCATCATTGCATAGTGCAATTTTGCATTTAGTGGCTGGAATCAGTTATTCCAGTTGGTCTAATTTTGGCAACCTGTAAGTCATAATCGAAGACTAAAATTGTGAACTGAAATGGATGCTTTAAACATCAATGTTACCCAAACATTTGAATGATGATTCAAATTTATTTTTGTTTTCTGAAGATTAAATTAGTTAATATGTTCTCTGTGATATTATGGTTGTGTTTATTGTTTTCAATTGAGATTGAGAATCAGTATGTGGTGGATGGATCCAATTATGTACGTTGTTGTCTCACTGATAACTCCTGAGTCATTGGTGTAAAATATATGCACTTAGGTGTGAAAGTAATTTGCGAGGTAAACAATTCCAGATTGAATGAAAGTCTCCTACAATAGTTGAGTAAAGAAACGTAATAACTTGTAAAACTAATGAGAGTCTTTTGTTTACCTATGCAGTTATGTAATTGCTTTGTTTAAATAAAGGTATTATTGTGTCCACGTTGATTTATTGAGAGAAGATTGGTGGAATGATATTTGATGATTGAGCACAAGTTTGAGAAGATAATTGAAAACCTGTTAACAAATTGGATATTGGTTGTGCAAGAATATTGAAGGCATTTGATCAGATGTAAACCTACCAAGATAAAGGCAGGGAAATGTGAAAGTGCATCAGGTCCCAACTAAACAATCACATTAGCAAGCAAACATTATTCCCAGACGCTGTGCAAATTTAGGGCCTTATTATGACTTTGGTGACCCTCCAGCGGCGCTGCAACCGTCTGCTGGAGGACCGCCAAGGACGTAGTGCGCCCGCCCACCGGATTACGATTATAATCCATGGCAGGGGGGCAGGGGGGCAGTCTGACGGCGGTGGTCTGTTAGGCTCATGAGAAAGCCTAACATGCAGACCGCCGCAGTGAGAGCGCGACTGCTCTGTTCCTGCACTGTGTTGCATGTGCGCCACACCATGCAGGAACTGGGGATGCAAATCCAGGGGGCACAATCAGTGCCCCCCTCATGCACCCACAGGCCCAGTAGTGGTAGGGGGCCCTAAGTTGCCTCTCCGCCTTTTCATGGTGGGCTCACCTCCATGAAAGGGACGGTGGAAAGCCAACTCATAATATGCAGCATATTGCAACCCCCTGACCGATGCGTGACCGCCGCTGGATCCTGGATCCCCGGTGGACGCAGCGGTCCTGTGGCGGTCCGACCACCACACTCGTAATACTGCGGGTGGGCCCGCAGTGTGCCGGTGGTCGGACCACCACCGCAAGCGTACTGGTAATAAGGCCCTTACTGTGTTTTTTCTGAAATGTAAGGTTGTTGCAAACATTTGAGCTTGAACCAGGGCAAGAGAAGTGTCATGGCAGAATAAAGTGGCAAAACATTAGTACTGCCCTGCAGAGATGACCACGAAGAGGAAAAGTACACAGCTTTGCATTTCTTTGAGCAAAAACACTGTGAAGCAGATTTACTAACATTTTGCGTCTGGTTTCCATCACAAAAGTGACGCAAACTGGTGCAAAATGTTTATTTGGAATTTACTTTTCTG
Source organism: Calotriton arnoldi (assembly GCA_963921515.1). Lineage (NCBI taxonomy): Eukaryota > Metazoa > Chordata > Amphibia > Caudata > Salamandridae > Calotriton > Calotriton arnoldi. Next base: position 2,134,953 of record CAWUFW010001993.1, on the reverse strand, counting down.
CACAAAATATGTTCTGTGCTGGAAAGCTGCCTGAAAGCTTTGCTTTATTTGGCAGTCCATGGATGGTACATGGGCGTTCCAATGCAACGACTCATGATTTTTGGAACTCCTAGCCTTATCAAACATCATGATGAAATACCCCAACATAGGAGAAATACTCCCTAAACACACATCCTGATCAGACACACATTAACAGAAAATAAATCCTTAGGATAACACCATTGTATATGTGTTTTATGACTTTACATTCTTCATAATCAAGTTAATTATTTGCACCGAACGAAAACCCTGAATTGTACCATTTTCGTTTCGACAGCGTGCACCATGTATAGAAGCTTTATTGATGGAAAGCCTGCATTCATGGATGCAAAAAGCATTGCAGCAGGATTAGCCCCACCATTTGCAGGTAAGATTGGTTGCATCACCCAGACCACTGGGCTAACACCTATTAAAAACCAAACATGAAATTGCACTGCTCTCACAGTATCTGCTGGCATAACCTGTTCCTATGTTTTTTCCTAGGCACCATCGCATTTGAAATCTGCAAGGAACTTGTAGAGAAGGTGATTCTGGTCTCCGATGAGGACATAGTAGAGGCGATGTCAGTTCTGTACCGGGCAGGATTGGTTGTTGAGCCATCTGGGTCAGCAGCATTTGCCGCAGTTTTAAAAAATAAAATTCCTGACATTAGTGAGAAAACAGTGATAGTTGTGATATCGGGGGGTAATATTTCACCAGAAGAACTCAATAATATTTTTATATAAATTAATATATTTTACCATTTTATTCATCCAAAATTTGTTAATTCTAAATAGTTATGGACGCTTCTAAGAGATTCTATGATTTGATACACGGACAGCAGTATCCCAACAAGCACTAGCACATCCAATTGGTCTGGTTATAATGTGCTAACACATGCACACACAGGCATGCACAAATGCTCTTGGTACACTTTGCATCCACAAACGCCTTTCAGCATTTTACAGCCAGAACTATTGGGTTTGTCAATACTAGGGGGAAAGTGCCAAAACTGCATTGGTTTCTGTATAAACTATATATAAGAGATGAGGAATTAAACATGACAAACAGTGTGATGACTGAGTATACTTTACACATGTAAAGTAGTTCCCATTGCATTCCAGTGGACACACTTGCTAGAGGGTGGAATGATATGCCAGTCACCCAATAGTATGAGGAGACAGAGCTGTACTCCTCTGAGTGGAGCTAAAGCTCACTCAATGTCTGTTTTAAAGGAACTGGTAAAAATGGTTCTAACAGACAGTTGTGCTGCCAAGTCAGACCTAAAAAGGCATTAGAACTCAAATATTTTCCTTGTTGTTGATACCATTTCATGCAAATGCATCAGTTGTTTTTTCCTTGGTTCATCTACAGTATCGTAATTGAGTGATAAAGTAGCGTTAAACTAGTTAGCAGATAGTTTTGACTTATTTATGAATGTGTTTCAGCATTTACGTTTGGAATTGAAATTGCATTTACGCAGCGCCTACTTAGCCCTGATGAGGTTTCTCTATTAAATTAGCTGACTTTGTAAAGATTTTAAGTAATCATGCAATAAAAAAAATGATTGATGGTAAATTAGCAGTTTTCATATATGCAGAAGTGATCAGCATTAGTCTATGAGAGCAGTAGCCTGCCAAGTATTAATCCAACATGAGATACATTTACAGACAATTTATCTGGAAGGCAATCATTTGTGTGTTTAAAGGCTTTGGTTAAAATCTGGTATCATGGAGGCTGCTGTTGTGTACTAACATTGGAAGCCCCGGGCCAATGAGGGCTCCTTGAGGTGGCATTCATGGAATGTCCACCCCCGGCAGCTTCGGGCTGTTTGGTACAGTCCTCAGGCTGCAGCTGATTGGTGCGGGTGGGCGCTTGCCTTAGAACGCGGCGGTTAGACCGTTGCGTTCTCAGTCAGGCGAGAGGGTTTTCAGAGGTAGGAGGCTTAGTTTTGTTGTAGAGCCCATATTTATATTTCATTATTAATTTGGCCGTTGCCGCTATGGCTGAGTCAGCCGCGACAGTGAGGAGGGCCCTGAGATTGTTGTGCGAGGTGGGGCGAGAAGATTTGCTTATGCCCGGTGTCCTTTCCCAAGCATGGACAGGTTTTGAAAGGAAAAAGAGAGCGTCGGCTGACGACGTGTCTGCGGCCGTGCTTGCCTGCTCTTCGAGCAATAGCTCGCCTGGAGCGGTGGTCTTTAAAGACAAAGGGGCATATCAGCAACAACCGGCGATAATTATCGCTAAGCGCACTTAGCGCTAGGATAATTATCGCCGGCTATCGCTGGATTTTATCGCTGAGATAGCGCGCTATCAGCGACGCTTATCTCAAAGCGATAAAAATACCAGCGATAGCTACAAAATGTGCGATTATCGCTGGAAATCCAGCGATAATCGCACAGCGACAGGCGATACCTTGCTGATAGGGCAGGGTGGACTCAGCCATAGTATCCACCTTCCATTGGATACAATGGCTAAGTCAGATTGAGAGCAGGCATAAGAAAAGTAGCGATAAGCGCGGTTAGCGCTACTTTTCTTATCGCTATGCATGTTAGCGGGAAGTTTGTTGATAGGAGAAATGTCACTTAGCGACATTTCTCACGTTATTTTAGTGCGGAACGCCCACTTTGCATATCATTAGAGATGCAAAGCTGGGCGTTGAGGAAAAGGGCGCTAAGGCAAGGATTCACGCGATAGCGTGACCTTGCTGATAATGCGATAAAATTATCGCCGCTTTTCGCCCGGAAACGGACGCTAAAGCAGCGATAATTTTGTCGCGGCGCCTTGATGATATGCCCCAAAGTTATTTCTGCTGGTAATGAAGTTTCTTCAGGAGTAACTCCCCTTACCTCCATCGGGCAGCTTGTATCGTCAGATGTGAGGAGAGGGAGGGGGCAGTTTGTATCGTCAGATGTGAGGAGAGGGAGGGGCAGGTCGTGCACACGCACGTTAAGAGGCAGGCTCATGGGGAGAGGAAAATCCCTTAAAGGAGCCAGTTTTATTAAGGCGAGGAGTCCTTTGCCAAAAAGCTTACGATAACGCCTCCTAGTGATACATTTCAGTCAGAAACTTGTGATTTTGAACAGGGGGATTCTTTAACTGAATGTCAGGTAAAGAAAAGCATACCAATTTTTGGCAGGAGGTTTAATTTGTCTCAAAGTGTGCCAAGCGTTTTCAGGTGAGAGGTCTTTGTCCCCTATGATTTCTAGTGAGGATGGTGACGTTGTATTGAGACACAATAAAGTACAAAGGTGTGCACCATCCTTTAAAGACAAAGATAAGCAGTTAAGTCTACTGTCAGACAGTGAGGTTCAGGGTTATAATGTCAGTCAAGATAAAGATAACTTAGTGCTGAAGGGTGATGTTGGTAGGAAGCAGGCTATGTCTACTAAAGAGGGGCAGGCTCCTGAGGGTTCTGGGAAATGGGAGTGGGTTCTTGATGAGGGCAATAAAAATAGCTTGGCATCGTCAGCTGAAAAGGGTGCTCCAGAGTCAGCAAGTTATGGCGACTTGCAGACCAACGCAGGGAAAATGCTGCAGAAAGACGACAAGTGCAGTAAAAAACCGTCGGTCAGGTCAAAAACATCCTGTGATGCGATGGATGAGGAAAGGGAAGATTTTGATGCGGTCTTTCCTGCGTCGTTGGAAGAAAAACGAATTTCATACTTGAAAAGGGCTGTAAATTGGAGGGTTTATGATGGTGGGGTGGGGGATGGCAAACATCCAGGCAGTAGCGGGGTGGTAGGAGCGTTCATTTTGACGGGGTGGTAGGCGATGACAACGTATTTGATTTGGAGGAGGGGGAAATTGGAGATGATAATGACATTGAAACCTGGCCGGGGACTTGCAGAGCATACAGGGGGGGGGGTCTCTAAAAAGCTGTCCAAAGCTCATATTTTTCAGGAAAAAGATACTGAGGATTCCTGGTTTGATGCTATGGGGCGGAAAAGAAGCCAAGAAGGGGAGAGAAGGATGAAAACGTCTGATTGGGACAAGTCGTTAGGAACAGGTGAGAAGCAATTGGAGGATTGGTATAGAAAAACATGTATTAAAAAAGTAAAGCATCCGATGTGACGGTTGAAGATAAAGGCGTGGGGACAGATGGCTGTTCAAACTGTGAAAAAACTGATGTATTGTCTGGTAAGGAAGTGGTAAACAAGAAAGACAAAACTAAGGGCGAGTTATCAGATTCAAATAAATCTAAATGCAATCATAAAGCAAACGGAAGTGAAAAAGAAGAAAAATCAAAATCAGAAGGTTTAAAAAGGCTTCCTTATATGGGTTTATCTATGCCTTTGGGATCCCATTTGAGTAAAAACACAAAAGAGAAAATCTGGAAAGGGGAATTTGTGGACGTTTTTAAGCTTCTCCACAGAGAAATTCAATCAAAAGAGGGATCTTGGGAGGAAGCTTGAGAACTAGCTAAAAGGCCAAGGGTACCCACAACTATAGATTCATGGACTTCAGCTTTTCTAATTTTTGCCTAGTGTATACTGCGAGAAGTTTCCAGATAGATCAGTGTCAATTTTTAAATATCTAGACACTATTAGGAAGGCTTGGCCTCCTCCTACTATGCATACTGCGAGCGGTCTTGCTGTTTCCTATCGGCCTTTTCTTGGCAGACCCACCTCGGGAGGGGTGGGTAATTGGGTCAAACCACAGTCAGCATATTTGGGAGCATGCTGGAATTTTAACAGGCGGTACTGCCTAAAGAACCCCTGCCGATACAAGCACGAATGTTCAAAATGCGGAGGCAAGCATGCGATATTACAGTGTTTTGGGGAACAGGCAAACTGGGGGAATTTTGGGCAAGGCAGAGGAAGTGGAAATTCATTCTAGCCTAATTACACGGGCTTTTACTCCAATTGATACACAGAAGTCATGCTACTGGTTGAAATACTATCCATTGAGGGATAAGGCAGCCAAATTGGAATGGGGGTTTAAAGAAGGCTTCACATTAGGATATCAAGGACCCCGATGCCGTAGGTTTGCTGAAAATTTAAAATCAGCCAAAGAATTCCCACAGGTTATTAAACAAAAACTTTTATCAGAAGTTGCAGAAGGGAGGATGGCAGGTCCATTTTCTACATGGCCATTACCAGATCTTATTGTATCACCATTTGGCATGGTGCCAAAGAAGACACCAGGCAAATTTCGCATGATTCAGCATTTGCCATGGCCACAAGGTTTATCAGTTAATGAATTTATCGCTAAGGAGGATACCATGGTTCAGTTTGCGTCAATTGATGTAGCGCTAGAGCTGGTAAGGAAAGTAGGATCGAATGCAGAATTGGCGAAATGCGACATTAAGTCTGCCTTTAGGTTGTTACCAGTACACCCTCTAGATTTCTCGTTGAAAGGCAATTTTTTGTGGACAAAGTGCTGCCTATGGGATGTGCAGTTTCATGCAACCACTTTGAAGAGTTTAGCTCTTTTATTCAATGGTATTTCGTTTTCAGGTCAGGTCATGTTCAAGTAACACATTATCTAGATGACTTCCTGTTTATAGGTGCAGCTGGCACTCAGCAATGTAGCAGACCTCTTCAGTTTTTTAAGTCATTGGCCGAAGATTTGGGCGTACCTCTGGCAGACGAAAAGACCGAAGGTCCTTTGAATTGTTTGGTTTTCCAAGGTATTGAGATAGACACAGTCAATATGGAAGCAAGGCTACCTGTGAAGAAAGTGAAGGAAATGGTGGATATTCTGGAGCATGCCAAGTTATCTCCTAAGTTAACGCTGTATAAAATGCAATGTCTGTTGGGACATTTGAACTTTGCTTACCGAGTGGTGAAGGCTGGTAGATCTTTTTGCAGAAGATTAGGTTTTGACATGTCGGGCGTCACCTTACCTCACCACAAAATTAGAGTTTCAGCAGCCATGAGAGCAGACTTTGAGGTCTGGCTAATGTTCTTGAGAGCTTTCAATGGTATTACAATTTGGTCACTGGATGAGGACTTTATATGGTCAATTCAAATTTTTTCTGATACGTCAGGGGCCAATGGTTTAGGGCTCTTTTGGGAAGGAGAATGATGTGCAGAAAAGTGACCATCGCAATGGATTTCTGAGAGAAGAAGTATAGCCTTTTTCGAATTTTTTCCTCTGCTGGTTGCATTAACGGTATGGGGAATTTATCAAACAAAACAGTAATTTTTCACATTGATAATAAGACTGTGGTTGATTTAGTGAATGGTCAAAAGCCTAAAGACAGACTTCTTCTTAAGTTGTTACAAAGATTCATGTTAGGTTGCCTTATGCACAATATAGTTTTTACGGTTAAACACGTACCAGGAACAGATAATAATATAGCAGATGCGTTATCTCGTTCCCAGTGGCTGAGATTCCGTGGTTTGGCACCCGGAGCAGACCTGGTGAAAACCCAGATTCCTCAAGAGGTATGGGACCTAGCAGACTAAAAATACAATATTTTGTTGAAAACTCCCTAGCTCCCAGTACAAAAACTGCTTATAGAAGAGCATAGTCTGAATTTTTAGATTTAGGTGCTTTATTTAGACTCAGCGATGAAATAGGTTTGGAAAGACGTAGGGAGGACGTTCTCAAGTTCATAATGGCCAGCATAGAACTAAATATTTCCGCTACTACAACTGCAGGCAAACTAGCAGGACTCTCTTTTTATGGTAAGTATTTTTGGGGCTACAAGCCATCAGCTGGGGAACTGGGTAGAAGAATGTTACAAGGCTGGGCAAAAATGAAAAAACGGGGACAGTTTGTGAGAGAGCCCATAACATTGAAATTGTTATTCAATATCATTCAGACTTTACCACAAATTTGTTATTCAAATTTTGAGTTCTTATTATTCAAGTTGTGTATGGTTTGGCTATTTTTTGGAGCCTTCAGGATCTCGGAGTTACTGGGCAGATCCGATATTGAGGGCCTTAAAATATCAAAAGTTTTAATAACCAAGCTGTCTCTACGAATTTTGTTGGAAAAATCAAAGACAGCTCAAATAGGTAAAGGAGCTACAGTGGTATTGCGGAAGCTGGGCGGCCCGCTATGCCCGGTAAAAGTTTGGTTTGAATTTAAAGCAGTAGGTGGCGCTTCATCTATTTTTATTTTCAGACATCAAGATGACTCTCACTTAAAAGCACCACAGATTCTGTCAGTATTGAGAAAAGCATTGAGCTTATTAGGTAATAATCCTAATAATTTTGGTACTCATTCGTTCAGAATAGGCGCAGCTTCAGAAGCAGCCAGGCGGGGTATTTCTTTCAAGCAGTTTAAAAGTTTAGGCCGGTGGTCTTCCAATTGTTGTTTGAGATATGTTAGAGAGTTAGAGGAATTATAAATTCATTATATATTCTAACATTGTTTCTCTTTTTAGGTAGTTGCGCTTGCCTTAGAACGCGGCGGTTAGACCGTTGCGTTCTCAGTCAGGCGAGAGGGTTTTTAGAGGTAGGAGGCTTCGTTTTGTTGTCCCTCCCACCCTCCCTATATATTTTTCAGGTTAGCTTTGCAAAATTGTTAGCTAGGTTTTTGAATTGTAAGTTATGTGTTTTTTGTAATTGTCGCTTTGACGAGATTGAGGCAGGCAGGAAGGGTTGGGGCAGTCAGAGTAGCTTAGGACAGAGGGAAAACAGATGACTGAGTAATGAGGCAGGAGGAGGTTTGGTGGAACAATGTTGGGAAACGTTTTCGTGGGGAGTCAATTAGGGGCGGCGGGGGGTGTTAGACTTGATTTTTGTATTAGTGAGGCCTTATCAAATTTGTTGTAAATTACGTAAGCTGCATGCCTGTCCAAATAAAGCGGCCTTTTACCCCACATGGACTGTGGTGTACTTATTGCCCGAATATATGTGCAAGTAGAGATGGACTAAATTCTAGTTTAAAGAGATTTACTGATAAAATTGGCATTTTGCAGATTTACAAACTCAAACTATACCTGTATAGGAAAATGAGTGCTACAATTTAAAATGCAAACAATAAACAGTGTAAAGCACTTCCAAAGAGACACAAATTTCAACCAAGACACAGCGAGTGGAAGAAAGCTTTCACCTAAATTCATCACTTGGATTAAAATATGTCAAAACATAAGATCTGTAAAAGAAAAATGATCAGAGAATAAAAATGTTCAGATGCTGTTTCAGACAGCACCATGACACATCGCCTTATGGCCATGTCTGAGTGCTTTGATCTCTGGGCATGTACAGGCGAAGTCGGACTGAGTCCTTGGTACCATTTTAATCTTAAGATTGGAGGTTGGCGGGTTGTGGCAGAGGAATAGCTGTATCCTTACCAGTTGATGTAATAGTGAAATCGGTAATTGTCCTGCTCTTGGGCAGGGGTGATAGAAGCGAAGAGTGAGACTACATGCCAGTGGTCCATCTATAACTGCAGACGGCACCCTTATTCCTCTGACTCTACGTCCTGCCTACCCATCAACAGTAGATGAATTGGCTCAGTAGTTATTCTTGTGGAGTTTTATATGAGTAGATTTATATGCGCTCTGGTGTAGGAATAGGTTGTTACAGAACATTAAGACCTATGCTGCAAGGACCTTCCCTCAATGCTTTGACCTCATGGTTGAGGCATTATATTAGGGCTTGTCAGACAAAGGTTCATGGTTAGCACAGTGGAGGCGCGCTACTGAATCATGCAGAGGGATTCGAATGTAATCCTTTACTTCATTGGCAGTGAGTGGACCTCTTGAAAAAGAGAGTTTATAGGTTTCACTTCAGTTGGAATGCCCATAAGCACTGTGAGATTTCTTTTGAGTAGAATTTATATTTTACACTGTTACCTAGATTCCCAAAACAATATCTGTTCTCTTAGTAGAATCATAGAATATAATTTGCGTTAGAAAAACGTTGCACATAATTCTTTTTACTTTCTTATTACCTCTGTTTTTTTTTTTTAGCATTCTCTTTTATATGTCAATATACCTTATCCCTCATGTCAGGCTAGTTATCTGAGGCATGTGTGACTCAAGGGCAGTTAGGCAATCATTGTAACAAGTATTGTTATTGTCCTTTAAAACAAAGAAATCGGGTACTGCTTCCAGCTCACTGAATTATCAAGTACCTCATATTTAACTAGCAGGAGGTAGCAAGGTCGCACAGCTAAGGCTTACTCTTTAAGGGGTGGTGTGGGGTAGAATGCTCAATTTAGGGAGCACATATATCGCTCACAAAACTAGAATGTTCCTTCTCTGTAGGAAAGTATACAATACCTATTTACATTGAGGTAATATGCTTTGTTACTTCTGGAGTTTTGTGACACATTTGTTGTCTTGGGATGATCTCACAGTTCTCTTGCAGGTGCTGCTTGTGCTGGAAGCAGCTGCTTCCATTTCCCCTGCAGTTTATTTGCAATCTAATGAACAAATAAATAAGTGTAATGTCGGTGACAGAGGTACACAGGCCTCCTTGGTCTGGTCTGGCTGTAGTAAGCAGGCAGCAGAGAGGTACTGATGTCAGCTGGAGGCTCAAGAAAGCTGAAGCCATGCAGTATCCTCACAGTATAGAGAATGAATAGGGACATAGTCTTATCTTTGGCATTGCAGTCGCGTGCAACCTCTCTGGGGGAGAACACAAGGTTGCTTGGGCATGGTAATACTTTGTGTGCACTCATTAGGTCGAGCCTAGCGCAGCGCGCATGAGCTGCCCTAGGAGAGGTCCTCTTGGAATCACTCCAGACATTCTGAAAGCTTTCTGAAAGCTCGTGCGTGTGGTTGTCAAATTCTATTGGCCTTTGCGTGTGGCTTTCAAAAATGAAAGCACGCAATTGGCCAAAGGCGGGTGCATGCCCCACCTTTTTCAGTAAATGTTTACTTCCACGGCCTACAGCTTGTGGGAGTGAGCAGCGGCGCGCAGGGTGCCATCTGTTTCCAATTAGCGCGGTCGCTTTCACTTTCGCGGCCGCGTTCGCCCTTGTTTATTGGTGCGGTGTTTCGTTTGTTCAGCGTCTGACATGCGCCTGCATGCTCGGAACGCAGCAAGAGACTGTCTTGACTTAGCTGCTTCTTTCTAGTGCACGAGACAGCATTTTCGTCCTTTGTGGCTATGAAAGGTGAAGTATTCTCGGCACACGCCGTCTCGAGGGGGCGGCCTCGGGCGTCAGACTTCGCAACCAGCTGCACACCGCCCGCTACCTCAGCAGCATTCCTGCTGCCACAGAGCGCGCGCAGCCGCACGTGTACCTGGGAGCCTAGCGTCGGAACAGGTTTTAGAGCACGGCGGGAGAGTTGCATTCGGTGTCGCTCGTAAGTCAACTGAGGAAACTTATGCTTGAGGGGAAGACCACCAGGGGCGGATTGGCACTGCGGGCACTCGGGCATGGGCCGAAGGGCCGGTGTCTCAGTGCACTCTGGGGGCCGTTTTTTTCCCCCCTTTCCCATTCCACAGAGAGCACTGACAGGGAGAGGAAAGCAGCTTCGCTGGGCGGCCGTTCAGCGATTATCAGCTGTGGCCTCTCCTTGACCCCCTGCCCTGCCAAGCAATCATGCTGATGGTGGGCTGGGGAGGGGTGATTGTGTGCCAGAATCGGCCTCCCTGGGGGCCAGGTGTTGCTCAGGCCTTTGAGCCATTTTCACCTCGGCCCCCTGGGGCCCACACAGCCCAGAAACAGTGTTTGCATTAACACCTCGCCCATAGCCCTTTTCATTCAGGGCATAGTGGGCGAGGAAGAATGGGTCTCGCTGTGGGGGCCAGGTGATGTTGGGAACTGGCACCATCTTCACCTTAGCTTCCCCCCACTCCCATGGATGGCCCAGCAGCTGTGTTTTTTGCTTTATCCCCTCTCCTGCCAGGCCATTGCCCTGAGGCAGTGAAGGGCTGGGGAGGGCTGAGTAATTTACAAATAGCTGGGGCCTCGCTGTTTTTCAGGTGCTCCTGCGCTGGAGGGCTGGGGAATAATTTTGTAATAGAAAGGGGCCTCGCTGTTTTCAGGTGCTCCTGCGCTGGAGGGCTGGGGAATAATTTTTAAGAGAAAGGGGCCTCACTGTTTTTCAAGTGCTCCTCCGCTGGGGGCTGGGGAATAATTTTTTAAGAGAAAGGGGCCTCACTGTTTTTCAGGTGCTCCTGCGCTGGAGGGCTGGGGAATAATTGTTTAAGAGAAAGAGGCCTTGCTGTTTTTCAGGTGCTCCTGCGCTGGAGGGCTGTGGAATAATTTTGTAATAGAAAGGGGCCTCGCTGCTTTTCAGGTGCTTCTGCCCTGGAGGGCTGGGGAATAATATTTTAAGAGAAAGGGGCCTCGCTGTTTTTCAGGTGCTCCTGCGCTGGAGGGCTGGGGAATAATTTTGTAATAGAAAGGGGCCTCACTGTTTTTTAGGTGCTCCTGCGCTGGAGGGCTGGGGAATAATTTTGTAATAGAAAGGGGCCTCGCTGTTTTTCAGTTGCTCAGCTTGTAGGACATTGTCACCTTGGCCCTGTGTCCTTCCCAAGAACAATATCCTCCCACTTACATTCTTTGTCTGTTTCATGAAAGGGCACGCCCGCGAATGTGGGCCACGCCCCGCGAATGTGGGCCACGCCCCGCGAATGTGGGCCACGCCCCGCGAATGTGGGCCACGCCCCGCGAATGTGGGCCACTTTTTTTGTCAGTGCCCGGGCCAAATTGTGATCCCAATCCGACCCTGAAGACCACACTGCACTCTGTTCCACGACCTGCCACATGACCGCCAGGCAACCTCTCCTTCCCCATACCGCCGACTCCCCAGCTGCCTGGTCTGTGCGTGTAGAAAGCACACAGGCTAGTAAGTAGTATTGTGGTGCGGGCGCGCGGTGATTCTGCCCTCACCTTACACAGGGCCTATGCTTTGACGCGCCATCCGTATACCAAAATGTTCTTTAATGACGAAGTTATTGGGCCACCGCCGTGTCACTAAAAACCATGCTGATATGAGTTTGATAGGTAGAGCTATCCTGAATGTTTTGGTTTCTAAAAATGTAGGAATATTGAAAGTAAATATGAGTGCACTTTGATAGACTTTCCCAGTTTTAATTATTAATCTGAAAAACATTGTTATAATTGCATTATTGCTCCCAAAGGTTTGCATTATTTTTCACGCAGAAATATGAACATATTAACATATATCGTCTATGGTTGATTCCATTCCTTCGCACTCTGGTCTTGTATCATGACTACCAGCCTCCACCCCTTCTTATCGCAACTTCTAACTCTTTAGTTCCCCATCTAGTCTCAAATTGCAACTTCAAACACCAGAACTTCACCTTTCGTCTCCTGTCGCAACCACAGCCGCCCCAGCCCCGGAGTCTCCTACTGTGACATCAAACTTCAGAGCCGCCCCTGCCCCCGTGCATGTATCTTGGCCTCTGGCTCTAACTCATTATTTGCAGCCGCTAGTCCGTCATCTTGGCCGCTACCTATAAAAAAAACAAATGCAGGAGAATCACCTTCAGAGGTAGGTAACTTATTCTTCGCGGACTCATGTCACGACTTTTAGCTACAGGGCCTCCAGTTCATATCATGACGTGTAGCTCCCGCCCAGCTTCTTCAAATGGTGTCACGGCGATGCTTTCGAGCGCTTCACCTTCCATTTTCAGGTCCTTAACTTCATGCTAATTGCTTCGCCTGCCACCTCCACCTATGTTTCGGCCCAATCCAGACCCCTACACTCCCCAAAACCCCCACCACTCGGCAAATCCTTCACATCTACTTTTGTGTCCTTGAACTCTAGTTTTGTAACAAACATCTTTTGTTCTGCACATGCCTTGTCTGCTTCTGCCATCTAGTGCTAGGCCTTGGTTTACTTTTTGTACAACTTATAGTACAAACGAATGCAGTAATCGGACGGAGGAAACTTCGAAAGACCCCCTTAATCGAGGAGGTTCCCAAAGGTATTGGGGGTACTTTCACAGAATATTTTGGAGCCCTTATTGGAAACAAACTTGAGTTTATGTGCAGTTTGGCAGATGCGGGACATCTGCCAAAGTTTGATAAATGTCCAGTCCAGTGGCGTAACGAAACTTGAGGGGGCCCCCCTGCAAGGTACATGGAGGGGCCCCCCTCCGGTCTTATTCAGGAGCCCTCAGGTCAGGGTACTGTGCTGATGGGGCCCCTGGAGCTTGGGGGCCTCCCCGCACCACGGGGCTGTGGGGGCCTATGTTACGCCCTTGTCTGATGGTTCTCTAAGAAGTCCACCACAAGATTATTCACATTTCTCCATCACTTTAGCCAAAAAGGTAGGAGAGAGATGGGTCCATATCTGATGCCAGTAATCCTTGAGTGTGTTGCTTTCCAATACTTATTGCCATTTCTAATGCTTGTTTGCGATTTCGCTACTCTTCCCTGGCCCCCAAGTCTGGCAAAGCCAATATATCTGGCTTTACTATGCTAAGCAGAATTTCGTTTTGCAAAGCCTGCAACCAACATATATGCATGCCTGCATTTACATTTGATAGCCAGACCTATATAAACCAGGCCTATTGAGTTTACCAATGTTTCCTTTCTATTTACAAAAAAAAAATCAAACTACGCAACAAAACGAATTATAACATGAATAAATCCAGCAAGATGGCTCCTTGTGTTAACTTTATCATTTGACATTGACTGTAATTTGCAAGTCACCAGTTTGAACTCTACTAGGAGCAAGGCCACTTTCCATCCTTCTGACATTAAACAATTAAAAACGTTTAAATTAGGTAATGTAACAGCTGTTATTCACAGTGTTTGAAAATGGCACTTGTGATATGAGGTGTTCTGCAAAAACAAGTTATTTTGGGAGTCTGTGCAGCCTTACAGTCAGGCGCAGAGAGTTAATGCCCTTGACACTACCGTGGGCGTTAACTGTCACCGGTGATCATCATTTACCTACACAGAGACCAATGTGGGGCTTTCTGTTTAAGTCTGGGGATTTCTCGACCTAGAACCTACAATACGTTTCCAATTTGAAAACAAATTTGTTGTCATTGACATTGGTTGGCGCTATACCAACCAATAAAGAAGTAAACCAAAGTCTGGAATTGTTCAAATCACTGACGCACAAGGGCTTCGATGCCTCGTCAGGGGCAGTAAGCGCTATATAAATGGAATTTCAATGCAATTCATATGCACAAGTGCTCCCAGAGACATCCTGTGTAGATCAGTTCTGACTTCAAGGCTTCGAGGCACCCATGCAACGGACATCATCTGCTCACAACAACTCTACCCCAAGACTTGTTACACTTTACTTCAACCTTCAAGGGTTTAAGCTATTAAAATCATTAGGGCGGCCCCCAAATGTTTGTTGGGAGTGGGGTGGGGGAAGGGCTGCTCTTTTCGTCAAGCCCTCTAATTGCAAAGTTTGCCCACAAAAGCTGCCCCGGCTTGGAGAGTCCTTAATGAGAGTTCCTTAATTTAAACATACCCCTCTCCCCCCAGCAGCCCGCGTGCTTTCTCCGCGCCTTTCATGCGTGGTTAAATATGTAAAACAACTCGTAAAGTCACCCTTCAAGGCCACAAAGGGGACAAAGGAAGCCGGGTCGAGAGACGGCCATAAACCCCCCTCGTCGCCATCTCGTGTGCCAATGCAAGGCAGTAATAATATGTGCATTAGCACCAAATTTGAATTTCTGACTATGTGGCCCCGTTGTAATGGAAACATTTTAATGACTAGAGACAGGGGCGTAACACAGGCCCCCGCAGCCCCCGCGGTGCGGGGGGGCCCCCGAAGTCTAGGGGCCCCCCTCAGCACAATGCAGACTGGCTTGACTATGGGACTAAATACCTCAAATATTAACTCGCAGTCAGTGTCACGGCACGGTTCACCTGGGAAGAGTCTCCGAGGCAGAGGGGCATTTTAATAATGATAATGACCTGCCGCCCATGCACCGCAAAGACTGGCTCTGTGCACGGGCAGCAGGCCATTATTAAAACAGGCCCTCGGCCTCAGAGACAGAGGCTGGACTCACGCGGCCGCAGTGCCGCACGTTCACATTTAGTGCACCACCTGCGCGCCATCACGCATTGCTCTGCAAGGTGGGTCATGTGCGCAGAGTAAACTGGGCGCCTCAGCACAAGTCATCGGCGCCTGCTCCCGTGGACATTACTGAAGCAGCCTGCAAGCAACTGTTAGGTCATGTCTCCTTCCATTTCCTCAGGTAAAAATCCTTTCTCTAGTCATTAAAATGTTTCCATTACAACGGGGCCACATAGTCAGAAATTCAAATTTGGTGCTAATGCACATATTATTACTGCCTTGCATTGGCACACGTCATGGCGACGAGGGGGGTTTATGGCCGTCTCTCGACCCGGCTTCCTTTGTCCCCTTTGTGGCCTTGAAGGGTGACTTTACGAGTTGTTTTACATATTTAACCACGCATGAAAGGCGCGGAGAAAGCACGCGGGCTGCTGGGGGAGAGGGGTATGTTTAAATTAAGGAACTCTCATTAAGGACTCTCCAAGCCGGGGCAGCTTTTGTGGGCAAACTTTGCAATTAGAGGGCTTGACGAAAGAGCAGCCCTTCCC
Source organism: Calotriton arnoldi (assembly GCA_963921515.1). Lineage (NCBI taxonomy): Eukaryota > Metazoa > Chordata > Amphibia > Caudata > Salamandridae > Calotriton > Calotriton arnoldi. The sequence continues at coordinate 2,119,515 of CAWUFW010001993.1, read as the reverse complement.
CCACCCCACTCCCAACAAACATTTGGGGGCCGCCCTAATGATTTTAATAGCTTAAACCCTTGAAGGTTGAAGTAAAGTGTAACAAGTCTTGGGGTAGAGTTGTTGTGAGCAGATGATGTCCGTTGCACGGGTGCCTCGAAGCCTTGAAGTCAGAACTGATCTACACAGGATGTCTCTGGGAGCACTTGTGCATATGAATTGCATTGAAATTCCATTTATATAGCGCTTACTGCCCCTGACGAGGCATCGAAGCCCTTGTGCGTCAGTGATTTGAACAATTCCAGACTTTGGTTTACTTCTTTATTGGTTGGTATAGCGCCAACCAATGTCAATGACAACAAATTTGTTTTCAAATTGGAAACGTATTGTAGGTTCTAGGTCGAGAAATCCCCCAGACTTAAACAGAAAGCCCTACATTGGTCTCTGTGTAGGTAAATGATGATCACCGGTGACAGTTAACGCCCACGGTAGTGTCAAGGGCATTAACTCTCTGCGCCTGACTGTAAGGCTGCACAGACTCCCAAAATAACTTGTTTTTGCAGAACACCTCATATCACAAGTGCCATTTTCAAACACTGTGAATAACAGCTGTTACATTACCTAATTTAAACGTTTTTAATTGTTTAATGTCAGAAGGATGGAAAGTGGCCTTGCTCCTAGTAGAGTTCAAACTGGTGACTTGCAAATTACAGTCAATGTCAAATGATAATGTTAACACAAGGAGCCATCTTGCTGGATTTATTCATGTTATAATTCGTTTTGTTGCGTAGTTTGATTTTTTTTTTGTAAATAGAAAGGAAACATTGGTAAACTCAATAGGCCTGGTTTATATAGGTCTGGCTATCAAATGTAAATGCAGGCATGCATATATGTTGGTTGCAGGCTTTGCAAAACGAAATTCTGCTTAACATAGTAAAGCCAGATATATTGGCTTTGCCAGACTTGGGGGCCAGGGAAGAGTAGCGAAATCGCAAACAAGCATTAGAAATGGCAATAAGTATTGGAAAGCAACACACTCAAGGATTACTGGCATCAGATATGGACCCATCTCTCTCCTACCTTTTGGCTAAAGTGATGGAGAAATGTGAATAATCTTGTGGTGGACTTCTTAGAGAACCATCAGACAAGGGCGTAACATAGGCCCCCACAGCCCCGTGGTGCGGGGAGGCCCCCAAGCTCCAGGGGCCCCATCAGCACAGTACCCTGACCTGAGGGCTCCTGAATAAGACCGGAGGGGGGCCCCTCCATGTACCTTGCAGGGGGGCCCCCTCAAGTTTCGTTACGCCACTGACTAGAGAAAGGATTTTTACCTGAGGAAATGGAAGGAGACATGACCTAACAGTTGCTTGCAGGCTGCTTCAGTAATGTCCACGGGAGCAGGCGCCGATGACTTGTGCTGAGGCGCCCAGTTTACTCTGCGCACATGACCCACCCTGCAGAGCAATGCGTGATGGCGCGCAGGTGGTGCACTAAATGTGAACGTGCGGCACTGCGGCCGCGTGAGTCCAGCCTCTGTCTCTGAGGCCGAGGGCCTGTTTTAATAATGGCCTGCTGCCCGTGCACAGAGCCAGTCTTTGCGGTGCATGGGCGGTAGGTCATTATCATTATTAAAATGCCCCTCTGCCTCGGAGACTCTTCCCAGGTGAACCGTGCCGTGACACTGACTGCGAGTTAATATTTGAGGTATTTAGTCCCATAGTCAAGCCAGTCTGCATTGTGCTGAGGGGGGCCCCTAGACTTCGGGGGCCCCCCCGCACCGCGGGGGCTGCGGGGGCCTGTGTTACGCCCCTGGGACTCCAGTCCTTATTGTTTAGAGTGCATAATCCTTAATACACTCTAAATGGAACAGACAGGATCTTGGAAGATAAATAAAAAGTAGAAAAAAGAAAACATGCTGCTGCCTAAACATGGTGGGTATGTGCTTGGAAGAATAAATACAATTAAACATAACAGTGGGTTACAGTCCTGTAGTGGTATTGTACATTGTGTTTAGTTGTTTTAAATTGCAATCTTGGCTGCCATGGTTTGAACCAAGGTGTGGACCTTGTTGGAAAGGGAAAAAAATAGTATACTATGGGTCATACCATTCCATGATGGTCACTTGGTTTAGAGGTAGTAGCCTTGCTGGATGTGGCGCACTACAGATGATATAAGCCGCAGGCAATCAGCCTATTAGAACTAAAGCACATTATCAGCTTTGAAACAATTGCTTCCTATGAACACCGTGTACCGAGAAAAGCTGCAACGTTGGTCAGAATATCTAACTCGCAGAAACCATCAGAGGGCAACATTCCGCGTTCCCTCGGTGTTTTGCTTCAGCCTCCCAACTTGTGCTTTAAAGTGCCTTACAATGTGTCCATAAATGTTTACTAATGCAAGCATATATTTCTAAATCAGACTACTTGAACTAGTGTGTAGCAGTTGTATAGTTCTTCAATTCCTGGCTGCACAACACCCAGGATAATGTGCTGCATGGCTAAACACTTATAAGGTCCCAAAGGCGAGACCTATTGGCTATGCCAATGCTTGTTTTATATCTGCACTTAGAGAAGCAGGCAGACGCCATTGAAGGCTGCCACACACCCTGGCTAGCATGCAGATCTTTATTCGGGTCTTCTCGGTTCAGTTCATTTCAAGAATACTTTATTCGGTTTGCTAAAACCATAAAAGCGACAAGAATACATTACACAAGATAGAGTAAATACATGCCATCCAATAAAAAATAATACCATTTCACCAATAAAATTAAAATAACAGTAATCATAATCTTCTATCTAGATATAATAAATCATCATCCACTCCCCTAAACATAGATTTTATTTATATAATACATTCTAAATCATTAAACCGAAAACACAGTGAATCCTAATAAAGGCATATTATATATTAAAAGCACCCCCATACCCTTGTTATGCATTTTTGATCTTCCTAACCCGCCCTAAGAACATTGCTACAGAGTGGCAGATAAAAGGAGAGTGCAGAGATACACCAATGCTGGTCTACATTGAACAAAATGTAAAGATTTCTCATACAAACTACAAAAGTATCACAGATGTAAAGTGCTTCATTCCTAAAAAGCATCACAAGGGCACGGTGGTAAGTGCATACCCGAAGAGTTTGTATTAGTAAAAGCGACTAAATAATGCACAATATTAAAACGAAATCTAGATCATAAAATTATTTTTTTCACATTTGTTACCATGGAAATATAGGGTTGAATGCCGGATGGCATGTGGTGCAACTGATGACTTGTTCAGTTCTATCTTCTCCCTCACTCCCTTAACACATTTAAAGAATCTCACTTTTAGAACCCTTTTATTCAGCTCTTCCAAGATGTTTGGTTCTTCAAAATATCTTATGGTACCCATACTTTCAAACAATGCCCTAATAAAGGCACCCATGGGAGTTCACCATCCAACGACACGCAATCCCGAATAATCATCCTGTTCAGTGAGGCTGCCGGCTTTGTCCAAACAGCTTGCCTCTATAATAAGGGTGCAAAAAAAGGCACTCTTGTGGACCCGGTGGCGCCAAGGATCTGTGGTCCTCACAACAGAGCTCCGTGGTTTCCCGCATCACAGGGTAGACAGCAGCGCTTTATAGCGCTTGTGCAGGGCCTTGTCCACCTCCTGCAGTGTCTTTCTCATGGGGCCTATGGCTCCTAGGACCGGTAGCTTCCACAACATACCTCTGTGATTTCTCACACCGCAGGGTAGAGGACAGTGTTTTTTAGTGGTTGTGCAGGGGCTCTTCCCCCTCCAGCAGTGTAACTTTCGTGGGCCCGATGGTTCCTGGGACCTGTGACCCCCCACAACAGACCTCCATCGTTTCCTACGTCGCAGGGTTGAGGGCAGCTCTTTATAGTGCTTGGGCAGGGGCTCCCCCCGCCAGCAGCGTCACTCTCGTGGGCCCGATGGCTCACGGGATCTGTAGTCCCCACAACAAGACCTCTGTGGTTTCTCATGTGGGAAAACCAGGGTCATTTACTGCGTCCATCGTCCAGTGTGTGTCCATCATGACTGTCCCTTCCTCCCTTCGCCCAGACCACTTCTGCCCTTGTACGCTCCCTTGGGAGTGGGCAGTGTCCTGAGGGGTTGGGTGATCTCTTGCCTCCAGGGTCCCATCTCACTCCTGATCCACAACTCCCTTCACCAGTTGTTGGCCTTTGTCGAAAATAATGTAAAACCTGAAGGAGAGTCTAGCCATCTTAAGGAAAGACAATTTGTTTCAAAATGTTCAATTGCCTAATGTCTCCTATTCCTCCCACAGGGGAGGGAAGAAGCACAGACTGAAAGCGATGTTATGGAATATTAGGTCGGCAGTTGCTTACAGACATCAAGTAGCCGACTTATTTGAGCAGCACAACTTGGACATGCTTTGCGTGACTGCTTCATGGTTGTCTGAATAATGTATGACCTTATTGGACAAACTAGTACATGTGACTTTAAAATCCACCTCTCAGATCGAATGAACCATCCACTGCGGTGGTGTGGTGGTTATTAGCCATACTTCCCTTTCAATTACTAATTACAATTGAGCCTTTTCACATAGCCTGATGTATGACTGCCTCTCTTACTCTAACAAAGTCAAAAAATCCATTATGCTTTTCATATTAATGTATCGGCCTTCCCATGCTGCTACTTTAAAACTTATCCACCTAGCTGAAAAAAGTGGAATGTGAATCTTATGACAGGGCAATTTACTCTTTTGAGGACCTTAATCTTTAGCTCAACATTCTTTGAGGTCAACCATGCAATTTAAAGAATGTTTACAGATTTTTAACATTCAGCAGCTAAGCTCACCCTTACCACTGCTGGATCCTGTTCTCTCTCCTTCTAATGTGGTTGGGATACATAAGCCTGTCTATTAAATCATTCAAGCCGACATTTACTTTTTAAGAATAGATGGCGAAAACTGTGCTCCTGAGTCTATCACCACTGAGCTGTCTGTCTCAAATCTTAAAGCAGCTTCTGGTCTCTATTTTGCTAATGGATGCAGAAAGGATCCTAGAGTGTTTCAGCAACTTTTTAGACGATGTGTTTGATTAAAAGGCAAGAAGAAATCTAGAGCAAGACAAAACCCTTGGTTCTCTCCTGAGCTTATCAAACAATTAAGGGTCATCAGCGTGACAGAAATGGAGGAGACCATACCCTTAGGACTTAGGAATTATTTATTTGAGACCTACGCAAGTCTTCTAAGGAACAGATCATGGCAGCCAAGAAAAAATACTTCACAGGTCACCTAGTCAAAGTATCTAACCTTGCAAAGGAGTGCTATAGAGTAATTGCTCACAGGGGCTTATCCAAAACAGCAGCTGGGTGGCAGTTTAACTGTGACAAAATCCTAACTTTACTACTCCTAAATGCCCTTTGTGAATACCGAAAGTCGTAAAGTTAGGATTCTGCCTCAGTTAAACTTAAGTTTTGGTCTTAAGTTAAACTTAAGACCAAAACTTAAGTTTAACTGAGACAAAATCCTAACTTTACGACTCCTAAATGCCCTTTGTGAATACCGAAAGTCGTAAAGTTAGGATTTTGTCTCAGATTACTTTTGTGAATCCGGCCCTGGGTTATTAGTTGAGGGAGGTAAGTACCCATCTCAAGTAGTAATCACAATTCATGTCAGGGTGAACCCTCAAAGTCATTAAATTAACCTGAGCTCAAGCGCCTGGTAGCTATGGCACAGAGCAAACTGGCTTAACTTAGAGCAATGTGAAAAGTATGTATACAGTAATAAAACAGTAATAAAGTAGAAATGCAAAACAAAAATCCCAAAGCAAATTACAAAAAAGTGTAAAATGTAGTAAAAACATTATGCCAAAATGACAAAACTCCAAAAAGGATAACCGGAGATATGGGAGCACAAAGTGCCAGTGATAGTCAATGGTCGCAATAGAACAGGACCTAGAGGCAATTTGAAGTGAACTGTGATGGAGTGTGGGTCAGAAACACCAACCATGTTCGTTCTGAGCAAGAGGTTTTACCTTCTGACTTTGTTCTTTAAGTCTTAATCCACCACTGAGTACACTTCTGAAGACCCTGTGGCCCTAGGAGAGGCACTTAGAGACTCACTGGGTGTCAGGAAGACTCCAACAGCAGGGTCCAGTCCAGGTCCAGATTTACAGTGCTATATGTAAAACCCCAGCCCACCTGTTAAGCAGGTTTTTACACTCCAGCAGCATTTGACACTGTAATGCCAAAAGAGGCTGACTGTGTTTGGACCCTTACTGGCTTGGGGGGACAAAGGAAGGGGGCAGACATGGGTGCTAGCTACATCTGCTTGTAAGAGGGTAGACCTCTTTAAAGTTATTCAAGTTCCTCTGCCCGGCCCACAGGCCATCCTGTCAAGGACACAACACCTGCCCTCACCCAAGGCTTTTGTCTCAACTCTGGGAGCAAGTTTATATCTCATCAAGGGGGCTATTCAAATGCTAATTATTGGCTGGCAAGAGAGCAAAATGCAGATTAGCCGCCAGGAACTTTAGGCAGGGAAAAGGTAACTTTCTAAAAGTTATGTTTCCTTAAAATGCAATAAGAATCCAACCTCATAATTGAATTTGATTTTTAATAACTATTAAACATAGATACAGTACTATTATTTAATATTCCATCCAGTGTTTTTCTATAAAAAAGCCATCCTTGCCAAGCTTTTGGGACCTTTTCATTGTAAGGACATGTGTTACATTAGACATTTACTTGTCCTACTTTTAAATACGATGCACTCTACCTTATGGACAGTAAGGTCTACTTAGGGTAGGCCTATAGTCACGTTTACACTGTCAGCCTAGTGGACGGCAAATGGGTGCTGCTTTACACTTGTGACATTTAACTTGTAGGTCGTGTGTACTCTATGTATCATACACTAGGGACTTAAAGGTAAATTAAATATGCCAATTAGGAGTATCCCAATTTTACTGTGTTGAAAGACGGAGCAAAAGATCTTTATCTTTAACTAAAAAAAAAACCCAGGTGGTCCACCAACCTTGTGAAGAGTGGTACTATTAGAAACTTGAGGCAGTTGGTGATAAAGCATATAAAACCATAAACAACAGGAGGGAACCCCTACCGTGCTAAGCCTAACTCTCCATACCAGCCCAAGGAGATCACCTGATCGTATTCGAAGGACTCTCACCGACTGGGATTCCAAGTGGCATGCTTCATCAGAGAGTCCTCGTCCAGTTACCTAGTGTATCTGGAGGAGCTCAACCTTGGTAGCCAAGGGAGCTCGTTGGTTATTGGGTGAGATCCTAGATTTAAAATAGTCTAGGGTATCCTGATGGTAATTGCTTTTTCAAAGGGCACCCTGACAGAGTTAAAAACAGGTGGGGCTGCAATAAGAAAATTAGTATCCTCTGTATCACTGGGTCTAAGAGCCCTTTGATGTAAGTTTGCCTACAAGGTCCACCTGCCTCCTTACCCTCATGGCGCTCTAATTAGGACTCTAATAAAGAAATACGAGCATAAAGACCAAATGGGTCGGTATGTATGGCATGTATGAGTATAGTGAATGGAAGTTTCACAATTGAATGCAGACAACAGGATACTAATGGGATCCTTGTGAGGTCCTGACGAAAACCAACTAGCCTGGTGAGGCATTGGTGTGATGGCTGAAACTAGTTGCCGCTCGGAAGAGCTTGGCATCTGCACAAGGCAGTCTAGTGGAGAATCCAAACATTGAAGGTGAAAGAAGTACATGCTCAGCAGATTGCTTTGCTGATGCCATTAAATAAATGGCCCAAAAATCATCATTTGCCCAGAAATTACACACATGAAGTGAAGTACAGAAAATTGTCCACAACATGACATAGCCTTAGGTTCGGCAACAAATGATGAATGGAATGCTGAATAAATCAAACATTCAAGCTAGCCTGGCTGACGAGGGGTGATACCCTGAAACAGGTCCTGGGATGCTTGTTTCTGGTCCAGGGAGGACCTGGCTTGGCAGTTATGGCTGGACTGTTCACATGGGGAGCAGGGTCAAGACTGGGTTGCATATGGCAGGGTCTGAACTGGAATGGCGTGGTGAGCAAAAAAACAATGGATTTAACCCAGATCTGTGACTGGGGGTGAATGTTTAATTTGTTCAGCATTCCGTCCATCTTCTGTTCTTTTTGCGTTTGTCACCCTAAGTGGGAAGGGTATGCCCAGACATGGGTCCCATGCTTGCTATGCCACTGGATTCAAACTAGCCTGGCTTATGAGGGGTGATACCCCTTAACCGGGCCCGGGTTGCTTGATTCTGGTCCAGTGAGGACCTGGCTTGGCAGTCCAGGCTGGACTGTTCCCATAGGGAGCAGGGTCAAGTCTGATTTGCATATGGCTGGGTCTAAACTGGAACAGCATGGTGAGCAAAAAACACTATGGATTTAACCCAGATCTGTGACTGGGGGTGAATGTTTGATTTGTTCAGCATTCTGTCCATCATCTGTTCTTCTTGCATTTGTTGCCCTAAGTGGGAAAAGTATGCCCAAGACTGATTTGCATATGGCTGGGACCAAACTGGGGTTTCAAGGGTGAACAAAAAAACGATGAATTTAACCCAGATCTCTTGACTGGGGGTGTGTTTGAAAAGTTTCAGCACTCCTTCCATCATCTTGTTGTGTTTGCTAACAGCTGGTGGTTGCCTAGGGTATGACCAGCAGGCAGTAAAAGTCCCTTGTCAGGCGGTCGTAGTGACATAACTGTGGTGTGAGTAGGGGCACAATAGGGCTGGCACCTTCGAAAATGTAGTGGGTGGCACTGATGGACACCAAAGTACTATCACTGAAAACAAAATGAGGCCCCGGGCACTGATGGTCACTGGAGCAATCTGAATAGATGGCACCCATGGCAATGCAAAGCAGTGGCATTTATGGTCATTGAGGGTGTCAGCACTGGTTATTATTGGGCAGCTAGTACCATAGGTACCGTGGTGGATGGTACTCACGCCAGCCACTAGCATTGTTGTCCACTTAGGGTACTGACAATATCGGCACTTATAAATCCTAACAATAAATATAAAACCAGACGGCTCCTTTAGAGTCCTTCAGAGATTAAAAAATGCATACTAACCCTGTTCCAATTTAAGGTTTAACTGTAAAACAGTTCTGCTGATGCAGTTTTACCACTTCAGTGACACAGTAAAACTAAACAAAAATAATTTCCATTACGATAGGTAAAAGGCTGGTGGTAATTACATAGGATCAGTGCACAAAGCACGTATTAATTGTGTTACTGCATGATGTACTTTATTTATTCCTGCATTTTGCCAAATTAAGAGGTAAAATCAAATGGTTGCATTACTTCACAATAGAAACAAAATCTTGAAATATTTGGTTTTTCATGTTTGCTTTTATGGGTAAGCAGGGTGAATGTGCAGGGTTCAACTTTGCTAGGTTCAGGATTTTTCTTTGAATTCTAGTAGGCTTGTTTGTCCCATTTTAATTTAATCTTGGACAAGTACGAAAATAAATAGGAAAAAAATCAAGATCTGTCTGAGCTACTCACGCTAGGGCCTCGAAATCTCGGAAGCTCTTTGAGGGTCCGACAGTAAAACGTATTGTCCCAGTAAGAGCTCAATGCCATAGGAATCATGGGGGATGTAGAGGGGGCGGAGTCCTTCCAGCCACAGGGTCCAGTGGGACGGAAGTCACTCTGCAGCGGGAGGAGGGACTCACTCCACTCAACGCGAACTGCGAGAAGCCTGTTCTGAACCCCATCGGCTAAGTAAACATGCAGTAAGTCGGGTTTTAAAATGAAATAAACTGCTTCTGTTCACTACTGAACACCCGCTGTTCTCTTATTTTATTGCTATGAAGTAGTTAGTCAACTGTTACCGCGGTCTTGCTGTATTGAAAGTTCCTCAGAGCATTGTATACAAAGGCCACTCCGATAGACTTTGCTCACTTCAGGGAAAGATTAATCTCTAATCGGGTATTTTTTTCTTGCCTGTGTTTACATGCTTTGCTTGTAAGAAAAAAATACAAAATATTCATTTGATACAAAATGTTATATATGTTATGTATTTTTCTCCCTAAAGATCTTGTTCAAGAATGCAAAACTCCCAGGTTTTACTGCAATTCGTGAATAATTAGTTAAATCCAGGCGTCGAAGTGCATTAAAAACAAGCATTGGCAAAGCCAATTGGTCTCGCCTATTCAATTGTGTTTTATCCATGTTGTACACCAGTGTGGCTGCTGTTCAGCATGGCTAAAAGTTAGTGGAGTGGGGTAGACTGGAGAAGAGTGGAATTGGGCAGATTGAGGGTAGTGTGGAGTGGGGTAGATTAGTGAAGAGTGGAGTGGGGTAGATTGGCGTAGAGTGGAGTGGATTGATGTAGATTGGAGTGCGGGAGTTGGGTAGATTAGCATGGTAGATTGGATTGGGGTAGAGTGGGGTAGATTCGTCTGGGATCTATTGGGGTAGATTAGAATTGAGTGGGGAAAGAGTGGAGTGCAGTGGATTGGGGTAGATTGGAGTGGGTTGGAGTGGAGTGGGGTAGATTGGAGTGGACTGGGGTAGATTAGGGTGGAGTGGGGTAGATTGGAGTGAGATAGATAGAAGTGAGGTACATTGTTGTAGAGTGGAGTGGGGTTGATTGGAGTTGAGTAGGCTATAGTGGAGTTGGATAGTGTGGTGTGGGGAATATTAGGATGGGGTGGGGTAGACTGGAGTTGGGTAGATTGGGTTAGGGTTGGGTAGATTGGAGTGGAGTGAAGTAGACGGGAGTGGAGTAGAATGGGGTAAATTGGAGTGGGGTAGATTGATGTAGGGTAGTTTGGGGTGGAATGGAGTAAAGAAAACTGGAGTGGGGTGGATTTGGGTCAAGTGGGTTAGACTGGACTAGAGTGGGGTAGATTTAAGTGACATATGGTAGTATGAAGTGAAGTGGAGTGGGGTAGATTGGATAGAGTAGAATGGAGTGTGTTAGGTTGGGGTAGAGTGGAGTGGGGTAGATTGGGTGGATTTGGAGTGGGGTAGATTGAGGTAGAGTGGAGTGGCTTAGATTGGAGTGGGGTGGAGTGTAGTTGGATAGATTGGAGTGGAGTTGATATTGGAGTGAGATAGATTGGAGTGGGATAGAGGGGGGTGGGGTAGATTGCAACAGGATGGGGTGGAGGAGTGTGAAGTGGGGTAGAATGGGGTAAAGTAGATTGGAGTGGAGTAGATTGCAGTTGAGTAGATTGGAGTAGGGTAGATTGGGGTGGAGTGAGATAGATTGGAGTGGGGTGGGGGTGGGGTAGATTGCAGCAGGATGGGGTTGGAGGAGGGTGAAGTGGGGTGGAATAGGGTAAATTATATTAGAGTTGGGTAGATTGGGGTGGAAGAGATTGGAGTGGACTGGGGTGGAGTGGGTTAGATTGGAGTGGAGTGGGGAGGATTGTGGTAAATTGAAGTGGGGTAGATTGGAGCAAAGTGGAGTGGGTTAGATTTGGGTAGAGTGGAGTGGGCTAGACTAGGGGAGTGGGGTACATTGGAGTGGTGTGAGGTAGATTGGAGTGGGATAGATTGGAGTGAGGTAGGTTGGAGTGAGGTAGATTGGAGTGGATTCGGGTAGATTGAAGTGGAGAGGAGTAGATTGAAGTGGGGTAGATTGGAGTGGATTCGGTTGGGTACGATAGAGTGGAGTGGGTTAGATTGAGGTACATTGGAGTGGGGTGGACTGGTGTGGAGTGGGGTAGACTGGGGTATGTAGGAACAGAGTGAGGTAGATTTGAGTGGAGTAAGGTAGATTGGCATGGGGTAGAGTTGATTGGGTTAGATGGAGTGGCGTAGTGTGGAGTATGCTAGTGTGGTAGCACACTGCCATTACAGGAACACATTTCATTTGAAATGAGCATTATATTTGCACCAAAATATGGTTTTACTGCACAAAAACGAAAATGTGTGCAAATGTCATCACCTAGTGTATTGATGTGTTTTGATCATATTTAAATATGTTTCCACCACACTTCAGAATTACAAAGAAATGTGCTTCATTTGTACTAATTCTGATATATTCTGAAACATCAGCACAGTAATTTTTTTTTGGTGTGCTAGAAAAAAAAGAATATCTCTTCTTGTCTTACATGGATGCTCAGCAGGATTTTCAAATGAATTCTCTCACTTTGAAGTCAGAGAAAGAAAAATAAACATCAGGCTCCCTGGAAAAGAGAGTCTGACATTTGACCTCTGTCTTTGAATGCACAGCAAATGTGACAAGATAAGAACAAGATTTAAAGGCCTGTTTACAGAAAGTGAGTTTGCGGAAGAATACAGTAAACATGGTCTAGATAACAGGAGGGATGAAGTGAACCTAGACAGCCTAAAGCAAATAAAGCCAGCAAATAGAAAGTCAGAAAGTGAGAGTTACAATCCACAAAACCAATGGTAAACAACGGGCGAATGCACTCCTAGGTCAACTTTCTAAGATGTCTCTAGCAAACCAAACAGCTGCGCTATCTGGCAGGCTGTGACCTAAAATGTATGTGGTCTGTGATACTGCGCCTAATGAGGGCTGGGTGAGTGAGCTTGTGGACGGGGTCAACGGCGTGGCTAAAAAACAAAATATTCTGTTACTTTTTTCAGTCTTTCCTCTTCAGGTAACTACATCTAAATGAAAAATAAATGCAAGTTAAGTTAATCAGTGGGAAATGCACTATTGTACATTATGAAACCTCTATCACTTAATGCACTGCAGAGGTCAGTGTGTGTAACCAAAGAGCCACAGAATTGAACCGTGGTTGGTGCAGTGAAGAATATGGATTTGCATATGTTTTTTGCTACGAGTCTCTGACAGAAAGCACTGTGAATATTTGAGCCATTATTTTACATTTGCATTACGCACAGTATAAGGTAGGCTGCTGCAAAATGTGCAAAAAGGTTTCAGATAAAAAAGTGCTTCTAATATATAGATTTTAGTAACACCAAGTCTGTATGTAGTACATTTTTTATAACTGTCTTTTAAAAGCACACACTTCACAGCTCAGCTAGTAACTCCCTTGCAATACCACTCAAAAAGAAGTGATTCCATCAATTAAGCCAATACCAACTACCAAGCACCCTCCAGATTTGCAGACAGACCAACTGTGCACATTTACATTTCTTTCAGGCAAGTAGTCACCCTGGCAAGGCAGTTTGTTTAGCTGCCTGCCCCTCCCTCGGTTTTCACAGCACAAGAGACAAAACTAACTAGTCATGCATCGACCTCAGAAACTTTACAGCTACAAGAATGTTTCAAATATGTTTGGGGACTTCAGACGCGGACTATATACCCTGATCGCTTTCACAGACTCTGATGCTCTTTGTTTAGTGTGGCCTATTGGTGATATGGCCTGATGACTCGCCGCAGGGATGGGGGGAGTAATAGGAGGTTTTTTTAAAAAAAATTTTGAAAACCTTTATTGAAACGACAAAAAAGGAATTGACATCAGCAGATTGCCTACATCCTCGATAGGGCCGGCCTGCGCTGTGGTGCAAATGGGGCTGTGGAATTTAGGGGGGAAGAATACACAGCAAGTCGCTACAACCACTTAGGGCCGGCCGCGTCAATAAGTACAGTGAGCGTGAAGGGCAGTAGGGCATCTGTAGCCGTTAAATTGCAATCAATACCTTTGAACTAAACATTTCCACTTCAATACCATGCATATCCTGTATGTGTCTATACTGTAAGCACATTCCATTCAAGAGGGTGCGGAGAGGTGTCCCTTGATGACCCGTGGTCCCCCATATCTTGTAAGTGTCAGCGGAGGTGGGGGTTCCCCTCTCATCCCGTTTCCTGTCCTCTTAAAGTGGGAGTGGGAGAGGAAGTCCCAGTGGCCGTAGAGTCAGTGTGTTCCAAGAGATACGTTTGTAAGGGGGCCCATATATCACGAGGGCGGGAGGAAAGGGGTTGGAGGTCTGCATAAGTATGTAGTTGTTCCTGGCTGTTAATGAGATCTTGGAGCCATTCTTTGAATTTTGGGGCTCTCCCTCTGCCCCATCTACAGGCGATCTTTCTTTTGGCCAGGAGGAGTGCGAAAGAAGTGTATTTCCGCATTGCGGGGGCAGGGGCTGAGTATATCCCAACAATGCAGTCAGGGGTTGTCAGGGACGTGTTGCCCGATCATGAGGTCCAGTGCTGTAAGTGTTTCCGACCAGAAACATTGGACGGGCGGGCAGTCCCAAGCTACGTGTTTAAAATCAGCGCCTTCTGCGCCGCAGCGGTCGCATCGGTCACTATCGCGTAACTTTAGACGATGTAACCGCGCGGGCGTGTAGTAGAGGCGATGGACATATTTGTAATGTATAATTCTAAATCTGCTACTGGCAGAGATATCTCCCGTCTGTTTGCAGCAATACGCCCACTGTTTGTCCGTCAGAGGATATCCCAGCTCCCTCTCCCATCTACCCCGGGCCAGGGGGGGCTCGTATTCCCCATGATTTTGTACAGTGCGGTATAATATGGATATCACATGTGCATGGGTCTCCTGTTGCAGGAGGGCATGTAGTGGAGGCATAATGGGTGGCTCTAGTGGAAAGTCAGGGGTGAGGGCTCTTACACTTTGTCTCAACCTGAGATAATAGAAGCATTCCAGAGGGGTAGGGTTGGTGGCGCCAAAGAATTCCGCACTCGTTCGGGATTGGCCCCCAACATAAAGTTGTCCCCAGGTTTGTATAGTTAGTCTGCGGAGAAGGCGGCGGCAACCGCCCTCCTTTGTCACCGGGATATCCTGGCGGCCAGGTAGGGGCAATAGTGGGGAGTATAGTAATGTGCATTGTGTGGAATTTGCCAGATCTCGCCAAGCGCTAGTGGTACATTGTACAGTGGAGATGGCTAGGTGTCGCTGGACTGCGGGGGTACTCAGGTATGCCGTGCAGGGGGTCGGGCCCATGTAGCCGTCTTCAGTCGCGAGGTGGGGCATGTAGGGGGGAGGTTTCATCCAATACGCGGCGAAGTGGGCCTGCGCGCAGCTATAATAGAGCTCCAAGTCCGGTATCTCAAAACCGCCAGCGCAGAACGGCCGTGTGAGGGTGTTCCATCGTAGTCTGGCTTGCTTGCCTCCCCAGGTGAGCCTGATGAGCTGGGTCTTAATGGCCGAGAAAAAATGACGGCTGGGCGCGTAGGGAATATTGACAAACAAATATAATAGCTTGGGCAATATAATCATTTTTATGAGGGCGGCTCTGCCAGCCATTGAGAGGGGCAGGGCGATCCATCCCGTGATTTTATCAGTGAGGGAGTCCAATGTGCGTCCATAGTTTGCTCGCATGAGCTCCTCTCGGTCACGAGAAATGACGACGCCGAGATATGTAAGGGTGTCGTTGCACCACGTTAGGGGATAGTCTGGCGTGAATTTCGGGGTGGAATCGGTAAGGGGAAATATCTGCGATTTTCCCCAGTTGATGTTTACTTCGGAGAGTTGCCCGAAGAGGATAAAGAGTCTGAGAATGGGGTTTAGGCTGACGTCCGGTTGCCGCAAGTAGAGGGTGATGTCGGCATAGAGGGAAATAAGTATTTGCCTTTCAGGATATATGAATGCGTGGTCGCGGTGGTGTTGTCGGATTTTAGCGGCAAGGGGTTCGACCGCCAGCGCAAAGAGGAGTGGGGACAATGGGCATCCCTGTCTGGTGCCCCTGGTTATTGAGAAGGTGGGGGAGCGTCTGCCATTGACCATCACCTCAGCCTGGAGGCCTGTGTATAAGAGGTGTATCCAAGCTAAGAATGGGGAGGGGAACCCCATGCGCTGCAGTACAAAGGATAGATAATCCCACTCCAGGGAGTCGAATGCCTTGGTGGCATCTAGGAATATAGCGGCCGCATTCTCATCCGGGTCTATGTCTTGAAGTAACGCAAAGAGAGTGCGTAGGTTGTGGGATGTGCCCCTGGTTGGGACGAACCCTGACTGGTCCGGGAGGACCAATACTGGCATGAGGGGGCTGATGCGATTCGCGATTAATTTGGCTAGGATTTTGGCGTCAATGTTAATGAGGGACAGGGGCCTATATGAATCCGCTTGTGTAGCCGGTTTCCCTGGTTTGGGTAGGGAAATAATTAGTGCTTCGCGCATTGTGGGAGGTAGAATACCTGACTCGCGTGCTTCTTCCAGCACCTGGCGTAGCGTCGGAATGAGCAGATGGTGAAATGTCTTATAAAATTCGGCCGGAAGGCCGTCCGGCCCTGGGGCCTTGCCAGATTGTAATTGCATAATGGCAGAGGTGATCTCCTCGTCTTCGAAGTGAGCGAGGAGTAGATCTCTGGCCATCCCCCAGCCAGGCTATTGCAGTGTCGTCAAAGAATGTGTCAAAGTCTGCTGGGGCCTGTCTCTGGGTTTTGTATAGCGCCTTGTAGAATGTCTTAAAGACATTTAATATGCTTTGGGTATCTCTATGTGTGTGGCCGTCTTCATCTGCCACCTCCAGGACATTGTTAGCAAATCGAGGAGGTCGTATGGAGGAGGCCAAGGCCCGTCCTGGTCTCTCACCTTCCCCATAACGGCGTGCCTGGTGGTATTTCCCCCTGAATTTGCATTCTCTCTCAGCCGTTTCCTGGTAATCCGTGATCAGGGTGCGCAAGTGCGTTTGAAGTTCAGGGGTAGGTGTGGGCAGCATGGACTTCTCCGTGCGTTTTATTTCCTGTTCTAGTTTCCGGAGTGTGTTGCGAATGTCTTTTAAGACGCCACCGCTCTTAGCGATGCATATTCCCCGCACAGTGACCTTAAATGCCTCCCAGATCGTTGAATAGTGTGGTACGGAGCCATTGTTGCGGAGGAAATAGTCCGATATTTCTTGTTCGAGTTCGGCTTTGAAAGCGGAATCTAGGAGATTCTGCGGTTGAAAGCGCCAAGAAAGAAAGGGGGCCTCTTCATGGGGTGGCGTGAGAGTGAGAATCACAGGGGAGTGATCTGAGTATGTACGGGATAGGTGAGACGTATCCGACAACCAGGTCGCTAGTCCCCTGTCGAGCAGCCAGGTGTCGATGCGGGACCAGGAGGAGTGTGCGGTGGAATAGCAGGTACCCTCCATTGTGAGGGGGTGAAGGGTTCTCCAGGCATCTATGAGATCGTTGTTGTCTACAATGTGGTTGAGGGTGCGTTGTGCAGCAGTGTGGTGGTGACTCTGTGGGTGGGACCTATCCAGAGCTGGGTTGAGTGTGACATTGAAGTCCCCGCCCCATATCAGATGCGTGGAGCCTATGTCCTGTATTTTTCCCCATAGAATCCGGAAAAATTCCGGATCATCAGTATTAGGTCCATAGCAGGAGATGAATGTGATGGATTGTGCGGATAACCTCCCCCATAAGATACTGTACCGGCCATGCGGGTCCCCGTATGAGCCAATGGGGGTGTAGGGAAAGGTGCGTTTCATAAGGATAAGTGTTCCCCGAGCATATGAGGAGTATAACGAGAAGCATCTGCTGCTGGCCCACCGGGTCGCGAAAGTGGGAGATGCGGCGGGGGCTATGTGTGTTTCTTGGAGCATAGCACAGTGGACATTGTGGCGGTCGAGGTAGGACAGGATCTGTCGTCGTTTGCGTGGGTTCCCCAGACCTCTAACGTTCCATGTTAAAAAGTTGTATTGGAGGGGCCTGGGTCGGGACTCCATAGTGTGTGTAGAAAGTAACGGTGGAATGTAAGGCAAAATGTGTTTTTAGAGTGATTATGATCGACTTGAATGGCAATGAGGGTGTAGTACAAAGTGGTGCGTAAATAACTATCCCCTACCCCTCCCTCCTCCCACAACAGCATCCTAACCTTGCCGTGAATGGTCCCTCCCCCCTCCCAGGTCTTCCCAGATCCCTCCATCCCAACTGGGGATAGTGAGGGCAAGCACAACATCATATAGAAAATACAACACTGTAGGGTTCACCTGCGGGGTAAGAGCCAGAGGGCTTCCAGGTGCACCTCGCGAAAGCGAGGGTGCTCGGGATAATTTTAGAGTTCATCTCAGTGTGGAGGCTGGCGCCAGGGCGGGTCCAGTGAGTTCTGGTAGCCTCCCCGTTGCCGGCACGGGGTATCAGCTGTTAGAGCCGTAGCAAGGGTCAGCCTGTAGTAGAGGTAAGGTTTCAGGTTCCGTCTTGGATCAGGGGACGTCATGGTGGAGTGATGGGTGTAAAAGAGGATAGTGCTCAGTTCGCTACCTCTTCCAGATCGCTGGGGGAGGTGCAGTGTCCCAGCTTGTTCCGTAATTCATGCAGTCCAGGTCCCTCGGGCTGCGGATTCCGGATGGCGTGAGGGGTCTTGCTTGCACCCGGTCATGGTCCGCTAGTGTCTAGGGGGTTAGGTTCATTGGCATGTGCCCCTTAACGTCTGCGTTTGGGGACCGAGACCGCTGTTCTAGTGTTCACTCGACATCTGATGTGCCTCCATTGTCCCTGTGGTTGCGCTCCGGAGACGCCCGGCCTGTGGGCTGTCGAGGCAGGGTTTTAAGGAAGTCCTGGGCATGTTGGGGGTTCGTAAAGAAATGTTGTTTGCCATTGTGTGTCACCTTGAGTCGAGCTGGGAAGAGCATTGCGTACGGCATGTTTAGTTGTTGTAGTCTTTTCTTTACTTGGAGGAATTTCCGTCTCTGGTCCTGCACGGCCATGGTGAAGTCTGGGTAAAGTGAGATCTCCGATCCGTCGTGAGTGAGCTGACCCTTTTCCCGGGATAGGCGGAGAGCAGTGTCCCGATCGCGGTAGTTAAGTAGTTTGGCTATGATGGGACGCGGCGGGGTACCGGGAGCAGGCCGGTTGGCAAGGGAACGGTGCGCCCTCTCCACGATGAGGACCGAAGAGAAGGCCTCCCGCCCAAATAGTGTTATAAGGAGGTGTTCCACGTATTCTTCCATTTTCCCTGTGGCTGTCGTCTCCGGCACACCAATAATACGTAGGTTGTTTCTCCTTGATCGAGATTCCAACTCTTCGTTTTTTGCGGCGATCACTTTCAGGACTCCCTCCATCTCATGCGTTCGGTTGTTGGTGGAGCTTGCTGCGTCCTCAAGATCGGATATCCTTCGCTCCGCCTTGGTCAGCCGGTCATCGTGTTTCTCCACCCTATGTGTGAGGCCATCCAATCTGGCGTTCATGGTGTCCATTTTTGATTCAATGGATGTCAGGCTCGACTGCATCACCAGGAGCAACTCTTTGAGGTCCGTGGTCGAGGTGGCAGGAGCTTCGGCCTGGTCTTCATCAACCTCCGGTTGGGAGCGGGGGGTTTTGCGGGTATCGAAGGTTAGCTTCGGCTGTCGTCCGTCTGGTTTCCCCATGGCGGCAGAGCTGTCGGTACTGCGGCCCAGGTAGTATCAAGAGTAGGCTAGCGATATGGGCAGAGGTGTCGCCGCGCCGCGATGGCCTCCCAACGGAGATCAGCCGAGGGGCGTATCGGGGGGGGTGCTGGGATCACAGCGTCCTTTCTCCGCTCCCGACCAGCCGAGCGCCTCCGTGTAGGGGTAGATCTGTGGCCTCCGCAGCGCCGCCCCTCTTCAATCTCGCCAGGCGGTCAAAGAATCAGTGGCTGTCGATAGCTCTCCCGGTGGGGCTGGGATCCACAGTCTATATCCGTTGGCGCAGGGTATGGACGCTCCGCCGGGGGGAGAGCAGTCTCGGTGTAGACCCCCCTACAGCGCTGCACCCCGGCCCCTGTGTTTCCGTGCGTGTAGCCCCTTTCAGCGCGGTGTTCCCCAGTCCATCCTGATTAATGAGTTGGGGGGGGGGGGCGGCGGAACTCTCCTCCGCCTGGGCTGAGCAATTATCGGGAGCGGGGCAGCAGCGCCAGCTGGGCAGTAGCAGCGTCCGGGTCTCCGGTTCGCGCAGGAGCACTCACCACCTCAGGCCTCCATTCGCGCTCTCAGGGCCTGTGGTCGTCCCCTCCGTCCGTCACGGCCCCAGGCGGCAGCCAGCGTGGGCAGCCCCGTCGCAGCCGGCGCCAGGCGGTCAGAGATTCAGCGGCTGTCGGTAGCTCTCCCGGTGGGACCGAGGTCCACAGTCCACATCCGTTAGCGCAGGGTATGGGCGCTCTGCTGGGGGGAGGGCAGTCCCGGTGTATTCCACACTCCGGCGCCGTGCCTCGGTACGCGTCCCTCCATGCGTGTCGTCCCCTTCAGCGCAGCGTCTCTCAGTCCAATCTGGTCAGTGAGTCGGGGGTGGGGCGGCCTCTCCATTGTGTCCCCCCGTCCTCTCCGCACCTCCGCAGTCCGGGCCTATGGCGCAGGGCGGGGCGGCGACACTCCTCTCCGCTCGGGGAGGGCGATTATTCGGAGCGGGCCAGCAGCGCTAGCTGGGAGGCAGCAGCGTTCGGGGCTCCCAGTTGCTCAGGGGCACTTACCGCCTCAGGCCTTTGTTCGCGCTCTCAGGGCCTACGGTCGTCCCCTCCGTCCGTCCCCGTTCTCCGCACCGGAGGAGCTGCGTTCTCCCGCTCGAGGGCGGCTGGGTCGGTCACAGCATCAGGAGGCGGCCAGCGCGGGCAGCCCCGCCGCGTCCGCACCGGACGGAGTTTTCGGGCTTTGTTTTCCCCCAGGGCAGACTGCGATTCTCACGGCCTTTCTCCGTCGTATTCAGCTCATCATCGGGAGGCCGCATCCGCCATTTTGCGGGTGGTCGTCGGCAGTATACGGGGGGAGTTCCCTCTGATTCGAGCAGTTATTCAAGCATTATCGACCCTCTCAGGCATTCCTCCGCTTTGGCAATCGGGCTGCGCCGTTTCAATGGCATGTGCAGTGGGAGATGAGCCGGATAGACAGCAGATTAGGTCCCGAGCCGCAAGAGCCTCACGCAGGTGCGGCCATCTTGCTTGGCGCCCTCTAGCGCCCCAAGTAATAGGAGTTAATGTACTTCAGTGGATTCATGATTGTGATGTGATGCTACAACGGTTGCGATTCAATGTTATTGCAATGTTGCTCCTTTCCTGCAATAAAAAGATTTTGGAAAACAAATTGTGTTTGAGGGCTAGTAGCTAACACATTGTGGTGTAGGCAGCCATTTTCATTTGATACTGCAGCTACAGTATGACACTGAGCAGTCTAAACCCGAGTAATCTGGCATCCTCAAATTGGGCCGAATAGCTTACTTCTTAACCTCTTCCGTGCTCATGACGGCCGGGAGCCGTCACGGTGGGCGTGTGCGCAGGACGCCCCTCGGCCGTCCAAATCCCCGCCCACCAATACAAACGCCCGCACAGCGCGGAAATTCCGCGTGCACGGAAGGGGTTAAACTGTTACTTTACCTACCCACTGAACAACAGTCCATGTACCATCACATGCACAGGTACCCATCTCAGTTGAGACTAGTAGATGCAACTCAGTACTGATATCTAGATGCAACTGTAAGTAACAGAAGCCAATAGCCTTGTTCAGGGTTCTTGGTAGGGGAAAAGGTGGGAGCGGATAGGATGTGGGGTTGTCCCCCCCCATCCCCCCAGGACTTGTTTTAAAATGGAGCCAAATAATCAATTTTACAGCACAGTTTGCAGCTTTATTGGCTAACATGCATATGTTTTTACAGGCTTTTGAATGAGAAGCACTAGAAACATTTCAGTACCAATCTTACACAATGCCAAAGTGCTTTATTTCTCTCCAGCTGCAAATAAAGATGGTCTATTTTATATTGGGCACTGCTCCATCAAGGCTGGTTAAACTGAGGATTCCTCAGACAAACCAGCCCTGTCAACCAGCCTACCAGGGTTAATGGTCTCCCACATGACCAGTACAGCCCTTTCAGACAGTTGTATATCACATATCAAGGTCAGTAATATCACCATGATGATATATCGACTCCACAACATAGACTACCAACATATCATCAATGTTATCATATGAAGGAAAAAATAGATTTATTATTCTGAACTCCACATCTACTTACCTTGAATTTGTAGTTGATATATAAGAGCAGGTCGGTATTATAACTTCACATTGTTGTAGAACACCTTTGATACGTGCAAAGGTAAAACATGTTCTCCACGCAGTTATTCTGGTTTACTGAGGAACAGGAATAACCGCTCAGACATTGCAGAGTGTGAAAGTTGGTTCGGCATGGAAATTGCCATGCAAATTGTCTGAAAGCTGTCTAATCTATTTGTTGAAGCACAAACAACAAAAGATCTCACAGGTGGGTTGGCAGGTTACTGGAAACAAAAGTGGCTCAAAGAGCATTGTTGGGATTAAAAAGTCTTCCTCAGGGTAGTAGAAGTGTACCCTGCCCTGAGTGCCTCAGCTGCAGTGATATCTGGATCTTTGGTAACAATATATTGGTCATGGGCAAACACGATTCATGCGTGTACGCCCTGACCTAGGCCAGTCTCACGGATTGCAGTCTTGTTAAAGAACGAGAGGGAAGCCCAAAGGAAATTGGGTGTTTAATTGAGGGGGGGGGGAGACCCTTCTGAAGCAGCAACCACAATCCTGGTCAGGATAAACCACAAAAGTCACAAAGTTAACCTGTGCTTAACCCTCTGCACAAAAGCAGTCAGGCTTAACTTAAAGGCAATGTGTAAAGTATTTATGCAGCACTCAAACAACACAACAAAAATCCCTTACCAATTTAGAAAAATGTAATAAATAATTTGACACCAGAATGACAAGAATCCAATAAGTAGAACCGGAGTTATGAATTTTTAGTAAAAACTAGCACCTAAAAGATCAAAGCGCCAACCACGGGCATCTAGTCGCGCGAGCGAGACTGGGGCAGAGTCAAAAGCTTTGGCCAACCATAATGGAGTGCGGTTCGGATACACATGGTGGACAGGGCTGGTCTCGGCTTACCTTTGGACTTAGGAGAAATTTTGCAGAAAACTGTCTTAGAAGATAAAGTTCAGCGGGGCAAGGTAACTGACGGTGTCCGAGGAGGAGGAGGCTTCCTCTGGGAACCCTTTGGACGAAGTTGTAGTAAATATTTCTATGATCAGACTTAGTCACTACTTCGAAAGTCGAAAATCTCCAGCGGTGCGAAGCTGCAGGCTGTAGCCAATAAGTCCACCACTAGGCCAGATACCCTTTCTGAGAGGAGCTGCTGAGAAGAATGTAGCCAGAGCTAACTGGAAGTCAGGCCGACTGACAATGCACCTTGGGTGGATTGGCAAGCAGGTAGATCCCGGTCTCCTGTTGGATCTCAGGGCACTTTTTGGTGGAAACATTTTGAAGTCCCAAGTTTCAGTTTTTGACTCTTTGGACAACTTTACCCCCACTTCCAAAGGTCCAGAACCGGTGCCAGCCTGTGAGATGGGAGACATTTCTAAGCTATCCCCCCATCTGGTTCTGGAAATTTCCTTCCCTGCCCAGGCTTTAAGTGGTCTAGGGTGACAATAGGCTGATGTCAAGTTCCTTTGTGAGTGTGCTGGAGGCAGCTGTTTAAAATGTGAGTGGGACGAGGCACAACTCCGCCCCAACCCTCCTGGCATGAGGGCCCACCCTGCCAGCGCATAGTTTCCCTTTGTTTTACTGTCTAGGAGGAATACACTAAAGGCCAACTGCCAACTATTCACAGTCCTGTGGCCCAGGGTACAGGCTGCAGGCACCAAATGGTTAGGACAAGAAAATGCCAACTTACTAAAACTGGCATTATCAGAATTATGATTTGCAATCCAACTTTACCATTAAAGGGATTTTAAATTGCAATTCTTTTGAGACCAAACATTACATTTCTGCCTGTTCCCAATCAAAAGGTAGGACTTAATAAATGTAATAAGGTAACCCAATGTTATCCTATATCCTTGCCGTAGTGAAAACAAATGTGACAGTTTTTCACTAACAGGACATGTAAAACATAAAAGTACATGTCCAACCTTTAAAAAATACACTGCACCCTGCCCTATGGGCTGTCTAGGGCCTACCTTAAGGGTGACATATGTATTAAAAAGAAAGGTTTAGGCTTTGCAAAAGGCTTATTTTGTAAAGTCAAACTGGCAGTTTAAAACTGCACATAGGCTACAGTGGCAGGCCTGAGATATGTTTTAAAGGGCTACTTAAGTGGGTGGCACAATAATTGCCACAGGCCAGGGTAGAATTCAATTTCCATGCCCTGGGTATATGTTGTACCCTGTACTAGGGACTTATAAGTCAATTAAATGTGCCAATCAGGTATAAGCCAATTTTACGATGTTTTAAGGAGTGAGCACAAGCATTTTAGCACTGGTTAGCAGTGGTAAATTGCAGCGAGTCCTAAAGCCAACAAGATGAATTCCAGCAAGCAGGAGGTGGATAAGGCAACAGGTTTGGGGGAACACCACACCAAATGCTGTCAGGTCTAACAGGTACACAGTTATTAATGGGACAACTACTCTGTGACAGAACTAGTGATTCCCAGCAAATGCTATTCTCTGTGATAAGGAATGTATGATCTTTTTAGTGAAAACCCAGGCCCCTTGTCTTATCAGAGAACTGGTGTGTACAGTTCTTCTGGTGCCTCCCTTTCTGGAGTTTTCCCCACCACCGGAAATATGACTTAGTTTGTGATAAAGTATCAATTTCTCCAGTCACAGTTTCCATAATATTGTTCCTTTGCACTGTACTTTAATCTTAAGAGTCCAGGGCGGATCGGTCTGTTTTACCAGCTGCAGGAGGACACTGCACAGCTTCCTGCATGGCAAGAGCAAGTGTCCTGACTCAGCTGCAGCCCAACACAGCCCAGCCCAAGCTGTTGAAATCTCTGGCCTCATGCCAAGTTTGCAAGCACACACTTCAGCAAATAAGATAGAGGCATGTGCCCAGGCAATATGATGTTTACGCTCTGCCAGTGCAGCCCAGGTTCAGGTAGGTCCTTATTGGTGGTTCTTCCTTGAACCCAAACAAAAGCCACCCACCCATATAAAGAGTAAAGCCCACCCCAGTCATATGCTCCAGCAGACGTTGATGAAAGACTGATGATTGAAGAATACATTCTGGTGGTAGTGCCTACTCTCTTAGGGTGCTTTGGTTTTGATTGGATGACCGTCTCCATAGGGTATTGATTCTTCTGCCACCCCAGCAATTACAGGTGGTTGGTTTCCACACAAGGATCCCCTGAGATGCAGTGGCAATCTCTGTGATTGCCCAGGCATTCATGGGCACTTAGGGCCATATGTACAAGGGAAGTGGCGGAGCGTGTTGTAAGCCTCCTCGGCTTAACGACACGCTCCGCCACTTCTGAAACGCAGGACTGCACCATATTTACAAGCATATGGTGCAGCCCTGCGTTTCCCCCTGTGCTGGTGCTAAGTTTAGCAGCTTAGCGCCAATGCAGGCACACTTGCACCATAGTGCAAGGGTGTCTGCATGCAGCGGAAGATTGTTTATGTACAGGAAGGTCTGAGAAAGGTGCCGCTGCCTGTGGTAACTGTTACTGCACCTTTGTTTTAAAATACTATTGAATTCTGTGTCACACACTGAAATAATTGATGCACTGTTTTTAAAAATTGAATCTGAAACTCACCGCGCTATAATTCGCCGTAATACCGGCTCGACTCCCTTCCTGGTAGAAACGCCTACCTGAGCGCCAATCAGAGAAGAGGGGGAGGAGCTAAGGCTGACTACGGCTACTAATGCCGGTAGCAGCGCGGGAGCGATCACTCTGAGAAAGGTACTGCTGCCTGTGGTAACTGTTACTGCCGCTTTGTTTTAAAATACTATTGAATTCTGTGTCACACACTGAAATAATTGATGCACTGTTTTTAAAAATTGAATCTGAAACTCACTGCGCTATAATTCGCCGTAATACCGGCTCGACTCCCTTCCTGGTAGAAACGCCTACCTGAGCGCCAATCAGAGAAGAGGGGGAGGAGCTAAGGCTGACTATGGCTACTAATGCCGGTAGCAGCGCGGGAGCGCAGCGGACGCGCGCAGCGGGCGCGCCGGCAGCGCGCCAAAGGCAAGCCCGTCTGCGCCCGTCCGCGGCCGACCGGGGCAAGGGGCAAGTCTCTATGCCCAAATCACAACCTATTCTGCGAGCGAACTAAAAATGCTCCACTCAACCGAGCTAGCAGTCAACCATCTCACTCATGCTAGTATAGCCAGGAACGGGATAACGGAAAAAAGATCCTCCTTTCCCGAAATTTGTCACCCTACACACCCTATAAAAGGCACTGATCTCCAGGCTATAAACAAGAAAAAGGCCCTATCGGTTATCTATCTAAACACCCGCTCTATGGTTAAACACCAACTAGATATACACAACCTGTTAGTGACCGAGAAACCAGATATCCTACTGCTAACAGAAACCTGGCTAACACAGGATTCCTCCCTGACATCCTAGCAGCGCTACCTAGCGACTTCTACATCCTACAAGCCAACCGCCCGCAGGAAAAATGGGGGGGAGTGGCAGCTATAGTACACCAAGATTTTAAATTCACAGCACTTACTTCCCTCGATTTACCACAAGTAGGCAACCTAGTGATTAAATTAGAGTCTGACTTTGCCCCTTTGGTCTGCATTCTACTCTACAGACCACCACAGAGCATGCCACAGTTCCCACAGTCTCTGAGTGAACAGATGACACATCTAATAACAAATCATGCAAAAGTACTGCTGATCGGTGATTTCAATTCCTGGGCGAACGATTCATCAGGTTGACCTCACTCAGCTGAGTTAACAGACTTACTCACGGGGCTTAACCTCAGTCAGCATATCACCACCGCCACACACATTAAAGGGCACACACTAGACCAGGCATGGTCAACCAACCTGGTTATGACCAATCCAGCTGTCACTCCCTGTATATGGTCTGATCACCATCTCATCAAATTCTCCATAAACAATCTCACCAGACCTAAAACATCATCACCTGATCCTGGATCATTTAGGAGCTGGAACACTATTGACAAATGTCAATTCTTAGAGACATTGACTAACACAATTCCCATTACCCAATCCTCCATCAATCAGAGTGAGAAAAACCTATCAGACTGGCTCCTGACAGCCAGTAATAAACATGCCCCACTTAGAAAAGTACATCGAGCACGTCGCCATGAAGCCCAGAGATGGTTCTCCTATGAGTTAAAGAAATTAAAACTTGCTCTGCGTCAAGCGGAAAGGAAGTGGAGAAGTAAATACTTGCCTGATGACAAAAGCACCTATCTAGCAGCACTTAGAACTTACAAAAAAACTATACTGGATACAAAAGCCGAATATTTCTCATCAAAAATCATCACTTCCACAAATCGATCAAAAGAAATCTTCTCAATAATTAACGAACTATCCAACCCCGACAGAGTGACACTAAAATTAACACCGTCGCAATCCTTATGCGACTCCTTGAACAACTTCTTCATTGACAAAATTAAAGCAAGTATCCCCATATGCTCGAGTCCTGCATGCCCAATAAAACCCAAGAACTCATAGAGGTTAGAACAAATTCCAGCGATAAGTCAAGAAATATTCACAGACCTACTGACAAAAGTCAAATCTGGTTTCCCGAGGGACTGCTGCCCCCCTTGGATCCTAAGGGAAGCCTTTACTGCCTGCCCGAGTCCAGCCATGACCCTTTTAAACGAGTCATTGTCCCAGGGTTATGTACCTGACACCTTTAAGGAGGCATCTGTTATCCCCCTCCTAAAGAAGCCAGGAGCAGACCCTAAAATCCTAACCAACTACCGACCTATATCACTGCTTCCTTACTTGGCCAAACTACTCGAAGCCCATGTAGCCAAGAGCCTATCTGCCTTTCTGGAGAAGTCCGATTATTTGGACGCACATCAAGCAGGTTTCCGCCCAGCTCACTCTACAGAGTCAGTTATACTGTCAGTATTGGATACCCTGCGAGAGAAGGCAGACAGAGGCTACCCGCAAGCCCTGGTGCTGCTGGACCTTTCCGCTGCTTTTGACACGGTCGACCATAACATCCTGGTCGACCGTGTCAAGGATGCGGGAATCCAAGGAACAGCCCTCAAATGGATTGGCTCCTTCTTAACAAACCGATTTCAGGTGGTCCGCCTAGGCCAATTCACAACCCCCAAGATTAGAACTACATGTGGTGTTCCCCAGGGATCCTCACTTTCCCCTCATCTATTCAATGTATACCTTCTCCCTCTGATCCATGCCCTGAAAGAAAGGAAAGTTCAAACTTTCAATTACGCGGACGACTTCCAACTAGTGTTCCCCATCAATAACTCCCCTACCACCGTTCATGAATTCCAGACTACGTTGTTGTTCATCCGTGACTGGATGAACAGCAACCATCTGAAGTTAAATACAGACAAGACGGAAGTGATTCTTACGGGAGGCTCCTTAAAAGCCTGGAGCTCCCGCTTCTGGCCTAAAGAGCTGGGACAGCCTCCCACTCCTTCCATATCTGCCAAAACCCTGGGAGTCATAATTAATAATGATCTTACTATGAAAACTCAAATAGGATCCGTAATCTCAACATGCTTTTTCCAACTAAGAAAAATAAAGAAAATCAGCAGGTTCCTTACACAGGAAGCAAAAACACAGGCAGTACTTGCTATGGTGATATCCCACATCGATTACGCCAATTCACTATACTTCGGCATCCCGGCTTATCTCATCCATCGTCTTCAACTACTACAGAACCAGGCGGCCAGACTGATTCTTCAGGAAAACAGGCGCCAACATGTCACGCCTCTTCTAAAGAAGCTACACTGGCTCCCTATAACCCAGAGATGCGCCTTCAAGGTGGGATGCATCATCTTTAAATCTCTGAACGGCAGAAACCCTAAATTCATCAACAGCCTGATCAACAGGTACACTCCGACCCGCAACCTGCGATCTGCCCATATGCACCTCCTGACTATACCTCCCTTTAAACTGAAACGCTTTGGTGGAACAAGGTTCTCCACACTAGGTCCCAGATACTGGAACTCCCTACCTCTAGAGATTAGATCCTGCACAGACCTCATGATTTTTCGTAAACTCCTGAAAACATGGTTATTTAGAAAGGGCATACGAGTAACATCTCAGTCCAACACCGTCAGAGTAGCGCCAAGAAACCAATCTGGTGTACGTGCGCTCTACAAATTAAGTATAACATAACATAACATAACAGGTCCCCCTTCCTGCACATAAACAATCTTGAAATGCTGTTTTGTAACTTCTATGTGTGCTGCTTAATGCAGCACACACAGAAGTTGCAAAACGGCATTTTTAAAAAATGATTGTTTATGTGCAGGAAGGGGGACCTTCCTGTACATAAACAATCATTGGCCTTTTGCTGTTTTCATGTGTGCAGCACAACGCAGCACACATGAAAACAGCAAAAACGAGGAGAAATGAAACATTTCTCCTCGCTTCGCCAGGTTAAGACCAGGGTTTCCCTGGTCTTAATTCTGGCGCTGCCTCCTATTTAAGCCTCCCTTGTAAATAGGAGGCAGTGTCAAAATCCATGGGTGTTGCGGTGGAACGCCAACTGCAATACCCATTGCCCTCCCCTTTCACGCTAAGTGTAGCGTGAAAGGGGTCCTTATTTACAAGGCAGCGTTAAGCCACATTAAGTGGCTTAACGCTGCCTTGTAACAGGCGAGGCTTCTTGCCATCACAACGTCACTAAAAGTGACGTTGTGATGGCGATAGGGGCTTGTACATATACCCCTTAGTTTCATGGCATACCACATGGTCTCAAGGCCTCAATCAACAACTTGGAAGTGCATATCATTTTCTGGGTTTCAGCGGGCTGTGTTCCGCTCTTCCTTTCTTGGCTCTCGGGGTCCTTCTTTCAAGGAGCTTCTTCTTCGTGCAAGGGCTCTCCAGCGCCCCTCCTCAGCAGTCTGGTACACGCCTCAATGCAGGACTTAGGCAGCTACTCCTGGCAGATTTACAGAACTTTCCAGGTTCCTGATCCCAAATCTGCCAAAGCGGAATTGGCAGTCAGCGGTCACAAACCTGGCACACAAAAGAGTTTCTCAGTCTCCGTTGCTTTGGGACGTCGGATTCTGATAGAGAAATCCTGGCTGGTATATTCTACCATGTACGTACAATAAGTTTACAGACAAAGTTTGTGAATTCAACAAATTCACTGTGTGAACAGTTTAAAGCAGTACTTGACTTTTGTGTATTCCTCCCAGACTTGTCTAGAGACAGTCTTTATTTTACAATGTCAGCAGGATGATAGGGTGGAGTTGGTAGTCTCGTGTCAGAGGATCCGAAGTGGTAATTCACAGGCAAGTGAGGATTTACTGATGCCAGTGACCTAGGCATGTTAACTTGGCATGACCACCAGTATGAAAGGTCAACCCTAGTTATGTCTGCCATTGGAAGCATGCCTTTCCAAGCACTCTGTGCTTTTAAAGGTAGGAAAACTGAGTCATACCCCACACTTTCTGATAGATCCTATCAGGACCCACTCCATCTCTGTTGAGGAGCCAGACACCACCAACTGATGAACACACCAACACTCAATCAGTGCCTATACCTACTCATTGTCTGACTAGCACATTTATGCTCTGAAGTACCTGAGAAGTGACACTTTGCTGCTGTACAGAAACCAACAAAGTACATACTTTAATAGATAAATAAATACAAGACGACATTTCAGGCGGAAGCTAAAAATTGAATCTAGATGTAATGTACATACTGCGGTTGAACATCCAGAAAAAAAGAGGACACAATTACCTGGAGTATAAACAAAAGTAACCTTAAAGACATTAAAAGTGTATCAAAGGATTTAAAAGGTTGCTGAAGAAGTACATAATGCATTGCTTAGGACACTTCAGGCATAGGAAGGGCCCAGGATTAATGTCAAATCATATAACTGCCCTTTGAAGCTCTGATGGGCAAAAGATGAGCCTTTGCCAGAGATTACACAAATAGTGGCTCAATAAGCCTCTTTTCTCCTTATCCTGTGCTCCGCATGGTGAGTAATGTAATGTAATGTAAATTTAATTTATAAAGCGCGGCTTATGCCCACAGGCGTATTGGCGCTGTAGTCTTCTAATCAGAGGCAGCGGAGCTAAACACTGTAGTAAACGGGAGCGAAAAGGCTTTACCTATCCTGTGTGAAAAGCCACGTTTTTAGTGTCTTCCTGAAGCTGAGAAGAGAGTTGGCTGTTTTTAAAGAAAGTGGCAAGTCATTCCAAAGCATTGCTGTTGTCCTATAAATGCTTCTCCCCCCCCATGTGACCTTTTTAAATGGGGGGACCACCATGTTCCTGGCTGAGCCTGAGCGCAATGTTCTTGCCGGTATATACCATTTAAATCTTTTCATAAACCGGTCAGGCCCTAGTCCATGGAAAGACTTAAACGCCAAGCAGAGGGCTTTAAACTTACACCGTTGTCTAACTGGCAACCAGTGTAGTCTTCTGATGGCTTCTCTTGCTGATTCATATTTAGGTATTTTAAAAATGAATCGAGCTGCTGCATTCTGCAGAATCTGGAGTCTGTTCAGAAGGCCTGATGTCAGAGTGAGATAGAGACTATTACAGTAGTCTATCCGATTGAGGACCAAAGCCCTGGTCACTGTTTTTAAAAGATCGGGGGGGTAGATATTTTTTAATTTTTTTGAACATCCTTATGTAGCAAAAAGAAGCAGATGTTATTTTATTAACTTGCTCATTAAGTCAGATCGCCGCCCCTGCTGCCCTTGTTACAGCCCCATATATAATTTACTACACCTACGGTTCCAGTCAAAGTGAAAATATTCCTATGTGGCAACTTGCCCGAACTTGATTTTGCTATAACTATAACGCAGACTGCACAGCAGCTTGACACTTAGCTGTTGTTTTTATTGTTATGTGTAATTTGTAAAACCCGACACTGCTAATGCCTTGTTCTCTCGATGATGTCCTCCAAGCAGCATGACCAAACTACATCTTGCCTTCAAGGTAGTGCTGATCATGGAGCTTACACATCATCCTTCCATAATGGACACAGTGCTGCCAAAATCTGACTTTTTCTTATTTATGTACCAGGCACGATTTTAAAGTTAACTTTCCAACAATGAAAGTTGTTCTTTTTTCAGAAATTCAGCATCAGATCATAAAGAACTTGTTTCCAAGGAAATGTTGGAAGAGGCGAGGCAACGAGTGAGAGAGAGCCCCTTGCAAGTTGTCAGAACCCCACTGATCAACATAAAAGAAACAACATTGACGTTGGAAACTGAATGCAACTTGTTTTTAAAGCTTGAAAACATGCAGAATACAGGTGAGTAAATTACTGGCGGCTGATCCGAACCAATCTAAAATTGGGTATTTGTACACCTAGCAGGCGATTTTTGGTGCTATTATCTTAGGCCTTGTGAGCTACTGAGAGATGGTTTGAGAAATGAGTGAGCGAGTAGAGCAATTAAGTAATTCCTTTTTAGTCCTTTTTATCCCATAGTTAATCATGGCAAGGAAACTTCAAGCCTCTTCCTAAAACTATGGTTCCAAGTCCCTCCTTCCACCCCACCCATTTTTAGGTCTTGCTTACTAGATAGCACATGCGGTGTCTATTCTGAGACATATTGTGGGCTTAGCAAGAACATCCATGGGGCTTGGAGGCCGCCCATTGATTACCTTTTGTTGACGTTCCTGTCATTCTCATCATTCTCATATGCCTGCTTCTTATTCGGGTCCCTGCAAGTGAATCTTGTGCTTGTCCTCAGTGGCGGCTGGTGATATTTGAAAGTGGTGAGGCGTAAAAGTTTGGTATGTCTTTTAAGTAGTGACCGACGTGGGCAAGCTAAATGGACAAACGTGGGGTCAAGACTGGAGCCTCCTCCAGAAGAAAAAATTGAAAAAAAGATCTGCAAATCTTCAACCACCTCTCTTTCCTCTTCAGCACCTTCTTTTCACTCTTCCCTGAATGCACTTCCTTGCATCTACCTCACTTCACCACATCCAAACATACACTACACTCACTCACATTTAAGCAATTTATTTTACTTTTGCCCTGTAAATATTTTGCCATCTGTGCACCCCCCTTCATACACATTTTCACAAAATTGCAATTACAACTGGAATACATGACCATTGTTCTGTGTGCTCTGCAGAGAGGACAACCCACTGACAGGCACTTTGCTTTGGCTTCAGGGTCCGCGTCAGAGCTCTCAATCAAAGCCCCTCATAAACACCTGCACAGCTCAAAGTATGCATGGAAAAAAAATACAGAAAGTAACACAACATGATTAAATACCTAAATCTCGAGGGAGGCAAGATTAAGTAAAACTTGAAATAAGAGAGGAACTAAATTGCTGACATGCATTGCCTTAACGTTTTTAACACTCATTGTTCGTAAATCAATCCATGTTTTTGGCATTAATGTTTCTAAGGGCATGAAGATTGGGCCAGTTTTAATGTCATACAGCAGGTAACTGTCTATTGTAAACACATATCTCGTCTTTGTCCTTGACTCCGATATTTGTATCAACTTCATAACAGAACAAGAACCCTGGCCTGCTCTTCTTTTGCATCCATTTCACGGGGGAACAAATGCTACAGCTCCACTTCTAACGGAACAAGCGACGTGCAGCCAGTGCCTGGGGTGTCACAGTTGGGGAGGTTAGCATGGCGAGGGGGTCTCAGAACAAAATACATAATAGAAGATTAGCATTAAAACACTTACCATTACCGAGGACAAGCACCAAAACAAAAACACACGTGCACAGTGCTTGCATCCAATCCTACGTGTGATGAATGGGAAAGGGTGGGATCTATGCCTGTGAATGACGGACGGCTGCTCTCCCACAGGGAGGGAGACTCCAACGCCCCAAACCATGATGCTGACAGCGTCACTGGCCGTTAGAGAATACTGCCATAGACTACAATGGCAATGATTCATTATGAATGGCTTTAGAACAGTAAGCCCTGCGTCATGCATCCCAGTTCAGAAAGTTGATTTACTGCCTGCCATCCGTCTCTTGATTCAGAGCAAGGCAGGACAGGCAGCCTGAGACACACAGCCCAGACTAAAAGAAATCGATTTGTTTAGAGATACGATCGTATCTCTAAATAAATCGATCTATTTAATATTTGCACAGGAATGTGAAGGAAATAATTTCAGGGGGCGCAGCCCCATAGCCCTAATGGAGAATCTGCCCCTGCGTGTCCCTTCCATGTTGCATCCCACAACCACGCCCTCCTTTTGCTTCCCCCACCCCAGCCATCCTTGTTGTTTCCCTCTCCTGTGCATCAAAAAATAACAATCCTCAAAGATTTTTTTTATTTACCAATCCAACTCGGAAAATAAAATAAAAAAAGTTACTTGTGTAATTTTGTAGTCACACGCATGAATGGTGCGCGTACGTACAAAATGAAACGACCACCGCAACATAGCACCTTTTTAGGTCTAGTATTGGCCAAGACACACGAGGGAGAGAGAGAATATGAATGAGACAGAGAGAGTATGAATGAGAGAGAGAGAATATGAGAGAGAATGAGAGAGAATATGAATGAATGAGAATGAGAGAGAATGTTTATGTTTATGTGATTTGTAGAGCGCATAGCTGCCCAAGGACTTCCCAGCGCTGCAGAGAGGGTGGCGGGTCGGTGTGGAGGGACAGTCATGGAAAGAGCCAGGTTTTGAGTTTCTTCCTGAAACTACGTAGGTCCTTCAGAAGTCTCAATTCAGTGGTCATAGAGTTCAAGAGTTTTGTGACCAGATGAGTGAAGGATCTCCCTCCCCATCTGGCTCTTTTTATCCTCGTTGTGCTCATTAGAAAATCAGACGAGGACCTGAGGGACCTGTTGGGTACATAAGGGGAAACAAGAGACTGTAACAGGGCTGGACCCCTATCGTGCATGGCTTTATGGGCTAGGCAGAGTGCCTTGAACTTGACTCTGGATTGGACAGGAAGCCAGTGGAGTTTGCTCAGTGAGGCTTTCACTGACTCCTGCTTGGAAATCTTCAGTAGCATCCTGGCAGCCGCATTTTGAACAACCTGAAGCCTGTTGACCACATATTTGGGGGCCCCTAGGTACAGTGAGTTATTGTTGTCCAATCTTGAGACCACTAGTGCCTGAATCACCGTTCTCCACGCCTGGTCTGGAAGAAGGTCTATGATCTTACGGATCACGCGGAGGATACCGAAGCAGGTAGCTGAGAGTTTTTTAGCTTGGGTATCCATAGTAAGATTCTGGTCAAGCCACATCCCCAGATTCTTAATGGAGGGCTTGGGGGGCACGCCCCAGTTGTCTGGCCAGCTGATCCTGTTCCAAGGGTCTGTTCAGTTACCCAGGAACATAAGCTCAGTTTTCTCCCCGTTGAGTTTTAAACTGCAGTTGGCCATCCATTTAGCTATTTTTGCATGCATGGAACTAGCTGCAGGTGATTGGAGTTGGTAGCATCAGACACAGAGATTACCAATTGTGTGTCATCGGCATAAGACACAATTGCCAGTCCAAACTCCTCTACAATTTGTGCCAGAGGACTCATGTAAACATTAAACAGGGTGGGACTGAGTGCGGATCCCTGAGGGGCTCTGTATGGGGCAGCGAGCGTGTCCGAGAAGAGGCCCAATTCCATGCATTGGAAAGATATTTCTCTTAGGAAGGAGGACACCATCGGATAACCTTATCCTGAATCCCAATCTCCCCTAGTCTATGCATCAAGATACTGTGATCAACAGTATCAAATGCCGCACTTAGATCAAGAAGAAGAATGGCTGCGGTACCCCCCTGGTCCAATATCATTTTGGGTTTCTCAGTAACTAGGAGGAGAGCGGATTCTGTGCTCTGTTTAGGATGGAACCCCATCTGGGATTGGTACAGAATATTATTCTCCTCTAGGAATTGTGAGATTATGCCATTTACGTGTTTCTCAGCGACTTTCCCTAGAACAATGAGATGGGGCAGTAATTCCCCAATATAGTGGGATCAAGATGGGGTTTCTTGAGCAGGGGCTTTACAATGGTGTGCTTCAATTTTTTTGACACTATCCCGGTGCTCAGGGTTGACGAAATAAGACCTGCCATTGTAGAGAAAAGAGGCTCCCCTCCTTGGCAAATAATGTGAGTGAGGGAGGGCAGGGTCGAGAGGTGAACCTGATTTGATGTTCTTTAGGCTAAGACCCAGCAGTTCCGTACTTAGGCCCGGAAAGGAGTCAAGAGTTGGGGAGGTTGAAGGGGTAAATGTCTGGACTGTAGTGCTGACCTGGGCAGTCAAAGATTTCCTGCAAGACTTCAGAGTCACCCAAGGGGTTCAGGTGCTGTGAGTTATAGATAATTTCCACTTTATTCTTAAAGAAGAAGGCAAACTCATTGCATCTCTCCTCGGAGGGTTGGGGGTACTCTGTTCAATGGTAGTGAGGGACTTTATGATTTTGAAAAACTCTTTGGGGGAGTTGGCGGGCTTATTGATCCGTTCTTCATAGTATTTTGTCTGAGCTTCCTTAATATCATTGTGGTATTGTCTGATCGTGTTTCTGTGCAGCGTCTTAAGATCAGGGGCATACGTCTTCCTCCAGTTCCTTTCTAGTCTCTTGCATATCTCAGAATGAGAATGAGAGAGATTGAGAAGGAATGAGAATGAGAGAGAATGAGAGAGGATGAGAACGAGAGAGAATTAGAATGAGAGAGAATGAGAATGAAAGAGAATGAGAGAGAATGCGAATGAGCGAGAGTGAGAATAAGAATGGGAGAGAATGAGAATCAGAGAGAATGAGAATCAGAGAGAATGGGAATGAGGGAGAATGAGAGAGCATGAGAATGAGAGAGCATGAGAATGAGAGAATGTAAATGAGAGAGAATGAGAATGAATGAGAATTCACTGAAAAAACCAAGGTTACAGGGACGTTATAATTGGGTTCAGATTTCACTCACACAATACCTTAGAAATTCTGCAGTTATAGTTACCTTAGCTAACTATAACTTTCGCCCCCACAATGCTCTGTTTATGACCTCACATATTACATCACTCATGACATGGTCATGGATATATATATATATATATATCCATCTATCTTCATCCATTGGTCTGTTGTGTGTAGGAAGCTGGCTTTTTATGTAGTGTACGAGTGCGAGGTACACTATGTAAAAAGTCCAGACAACACTTATTGGTTTACAGGGCTTCAATTAATAATCCCAAATGCTCTATTTTGTGGTAGTGTGGGCAAGCAGTTTAGGCCTATCAGAGGGTAGTGTTAAGCATTTGTTGTACACACAGAGTCAATAAACGAAACACACATACTTAAGAAGAAAGTCGAGAACTTTTTAGAAAAATAACAGGTATTTATATATATATCTTTTAACACCAAGAACTTCATAATAGGGTAAGAACTTTTTGGGTTAACAATGTTTACGGTAAAGTAAAAATGTCACACAAACGCGTTTTTTATGCGGTAATGTTTTCATATGGAAAAAGAAATATATACTGCATACATGTATTTACAGTCATATTTCGGGGGTCCCCTTTAGGCATTAAGGTACAGGGTCAAGGTCACAAGATCCACCAGCAGTTCAGGTTTACCTGCCCTGGAGTATCCGGGTGCAGAGGTGGTGGACGGGTTGGAGGCCTTGCGTGCTACACTGTAGGCAAAAATGGGGGCGTACCTAGAAACAGCCTGCAGAGGGGGACTTGGGGACAATTCTGGGAGCTTCCAACGGGCGGCTCAGTTTGCGAGGGTCTTGGGAGCAGGGGGGCACAGTCGGTGTTTGTGCACCCGGGCCGGGGAGCTGAGGTGCAGAGGGTTTTTGTCGACTGTTCCTGTACTTCAAAGATGCTCTCGGTTCTCGGTCAGACCTGCAGAGGGGGACAAAACAGGACAGCTGGGCCACTCTCTGAGCTGGCCTCTGTGATGCCGACGTCCCTCGTTGGCTGCTCGGTCCTTACGGTTTTGGAGTTCGCATTGGACTTCAAACAACCTTTGGTTGCTGCAAGGGGTCCCGTAACCCAGATATTGGTTCAGGGCAGCTCCTGGCATCCCCAAACATGGGGGGGAGGGAGATGGATCTTACCCTGTGGAGCATGGTGACCTCCCTTGGGTGGCTGCTGCATCGGTGGACCTGGTGGTCAGCAGAACGATGAGTCGGATATTGCGGTCGGTGCCTGCAGGTTGCAGGGAAGTGGCTCCTCCAATTCAAGGGAGAGTGCTGGCAGCCCTCTGATGCTTTTGAAGGATGTGCAGCTGCATGACGAGTTGGGTTGTTGCGATTGTCGGGACAGGAGCAGGCAGGGTTTGGTGCCAAAAGTCCACAGCTATTCCACAGTTCTCGCTTCACTGGCTCTTCTTTTTTAGTCGGGTAAATCTGAGTTCCTGGTGTCAGGGGGCCACCTAAATACTGAATGTAGGGGTGTTAGGGGGAATGAAGGGTAGTAGCCAATGGGCTACTTACCCTTGGGGTCACTACACCCCCTATGTGACCACTTCCTGTGGGGAATGGGCATAACCCTGTCCCAGAGCTCTGACTTCAACCAAAATCAAGATGGTGGAATCCTTGCTTTGTGGAGCACGTCAGGCAGCCCACCTTAGGTGTGTGACTATCCTGGTGGTACATCATGCCTACTTGCATATATAATTTCCCGCTTGTCCTGGTGGCAGATGGGCCTCAGGACAGGGAGTGGCATCTCCAAGGTCTGGGGGAAGCTGGGGTTTCATATTAAAGGTGGCAGAGGCTTTGAAGCCTCTGGCCTTGGTATACAGATTCACTACCAATCCTGTTTACACCTCCTGCCAGAGCAGGCATTGTTTCTGACTTCTGAGAGCGCGGACTCTCACCTCCAGGGGGTCAGACATTTGTCTGTGGTGGCAGGCTGGAAGATACCAGTCAGCCAGCACACCAAGAGGGTGGTAGGTTTTCAGGGGGCACCTCTAAGGTGCCCTCTGGGTGCATGTTTTAATGAATCCACTACTGGCATAAGTATAGATGTATTAACAAAAGGAGTTTCATAGCAAACACTATGGATTTCAGTGAAGCCATTATGTAGCTGGGGAACTCGTAATGACCAGTACCCAGTACATGTACTTAAGATGGCTTCCCTGTTCACTTGTACTATCTAGCAATTGAACTAGACAGCACAGGGGCATATCTGCTCATGCAGATATGCCCTCACATGTAATATAATTAGGCTGTCCTGTTTTAGGTTTAAACCTATAATAACTGATAAAACCCCACCATAAGGAAAATAGCCCTCACGAGTGTAAACATATAAACACTGAAAAAAACACCTTCGCAACCACAAACTAAATGCCATTCAAAGAAAGGAAAAGGTGAGTGAAAGAGTAATTTTTATTTCTTCCTGAAAGGGCCAATATAATGTAACTTTATTATACAAGGCAGTAGCAAGAAAGACTTGGCTAACATTTTTCTGCTTGAGTTTTGTTATTTAGGTATGTCACTAAAATATTGTTTCTTCTTCCTTTTGCTTTTTTGGTTTGTGATCTTTGGTCTAAAGCAGGGGTTAGAAGCATGTTTTAGGTCTTATTTAATTATTTTATAAACTGTAGAGAATCAGGAAATTTCAAAATCATATTTGATATTTTAGCTACGTTTCATTCTTTCACTGATAGCTAAAATGGCTGGTTTCATAAGAAGCTTTCCCAATATGTAGCATCACATTTACCGGCAGACATAGAATGGGTAAAACCCTTTGATACATCAGCCCTTTTTCTAGCGAGTCCGTATTGATAGTAGGTGAATTGCTGAACACCCCAGGCTTTAAACATTCAATGCAAGGTGTAGTGACAGTTATATGTGAAAAGAGTGCTGTCACCAAGCATCTGAGATAGTGGTGAAAACATGACACCAGACGATTGGAAAACAAGGAGCGCAGTGTCACTAGGAATGCTGCTGCAAAAACTTCTTACCAAGTTCAACAAAGATTGGAATGATATTGTTTGTATTTGCTGTAATTCAGCTACGTATATGAAAAAGCTGTGTGATGACCTGTCAAAATCGATACCTGAGCTGAAGTGTTTCCCTGTAAGAGATCCTTGCCACTTGCTAGATGGTATGCTGAAAGCATCTTTACAATCTTCCGAGTTAATGAAGAATTCTATTGACTTTGTAGTCCATTCTGGTGCACTGTTTCATTATGAATGGGAACTAAAACGCGAATATTTCTCATTTTGTGCTTTGTGTGGCATCAAAGAGAGTCATCCCAATTGTGTCATTTAGCCGGTGGTTCGCAGTCCTAGAGGCGGTGAATGCTACATTATCCATGTGGTGACCGTTTACAGAATTTTTGCTTAGTGATAATGCCAAAGGCAAGAAATGTGAGGATCTTTGGTCGCATATGGATTGTTATGTGAAAAAAAGTACACTCTACTGCATTCTTAGATTTTTACAGGAAAACATGACTGCTGTAGTGGACATAATAAAAAAACTAGAGTCTGAAAACACCCTTGTCTACCAAGCATTCAGCGTAGTTGGTGTAGATGTGAAACATCTCCTTGAGAGTAGGCTGCGCAACACTTTTAGTGACTTTGGCACAGAAACCTGTTCCATGTTAGAATTCTTGCCACTTGGTAAGCAAAGAAATGTTGAGGAGCAATTCAGGAAATTTTATTTTACAGTGCATGAGAAATGGCTTGCAATGATGCATAAAATGTCCCTTCACCAACCATGGCATTTGAAGTAAATGAAGCCTACCTGAGGTACACTGC
Source organism: Calotriton arnoldi (assembly GCA_963921515.1). NCBI lineage: Eukaryota > Metazoa > Chordata > Amphibia > Caudata > Salamandridae > Calotriton > Calotriton arnoldi. The sequence goes on along the minus strand of CAWUFW010001993.1, from coordinate 2,079,172 downwards.
ACCAGTTCTAGATCCCTTCTGTAAAGGGGGATTTTCTTTAGACTTTAAAAAGTGCTGCTTCATTTTTTACCGCTTCAATAGCTCTGAGGGTATATGCGCCCAGTTCAACACATATGTTGCAGAACCTGTCCCAGAGAATCACAGTCTTCAGGTGTACCAGTATTGGCATGGAAAGCTATGTCAGTGACCAGAGTTAGCAAATTGGGTACTGGCTGTTTTGGCATTGCCCATCTCAAGTGCCAATGTTGACAGGGCCTTTTCACAGATAAACGTTTACATGGGAAGGAAATAGTGAGCATGCATGACCAAAGACTCACCAAAGAAGTATTGTATGGTGTACTCCAGTAAGTTTGATTTGTTTAAAAATATATTTGGACTTCATATACCCTGTATGGACACTGTCTATACACATGCACAATCAGTGCAGAAAGCAAGCAATAATAAAAGTGACGCATTCCATAAACACTGGCGAAACACTGTTTCTGTTGTTTTTAATGCCGTAAAAATGTGTAACCACTGAGAACCACTTTTTTTAAGGTATTGAAAACACTGAAAAAACCCACCAGAATTTACTAAAAATAGAAACTGAAAACAGGAAAGCCTAAATATAATGCACCCTGCCTTAGGGTTATAAGGCCTGCTATAGAGGTGTCTTACATATATTGCCTGCAGTGTCTATGGGCATTTCACACAGGGTGTGTGCCATGTTGTGTTTTTAGGTCTCAGGCCTAGCGTTGCAGTGCGCAGCACTGCTCGCGCAGGCCGAGACCTCTTGTATGGGCTTTAGAAAGCTAACCACACGCTCGTGCGTGTGGTTAGCTTTCTGAAGCCTGGCATTGGCTGTAGCGTGCGTTTTTTGTAAAAAAAACGGCACGCAATTGGGCAAAGGCGGGCGCATGTCCCACCTTTGCTCCTCCCATTCCCACTGGTGGCTAGCACGCGCAGCAGCGCGCGTTCGCCTCGCTGCCGCGCTCCCTCCCCCCGCTCCTCTGTGGTGCGCGCGCACCACTGGTTTTTCTAGCAACTCTCCGGCTGCTGCTGTACGGGGAAAAAGCTTTCATTGTTCGTAAGGTGCTTATTTGTGACCTTTTCTCAGCTCCCTGGTCCCCCGTAACTTGGCCTCTCTGAAACCTCCGGGTGTGTATAACAGCTTTTCGTGGTAAGACTTCCGCAGAAGGGGACATGTAGCTCCTACCCCCCCTCCCCTCTCCCTTCACCCTCTGACGTCACACGCCGCAATGGCAACTCGGGCTGCTCCAAAATAAACAGAACCATGTAAAATTGTTGCCGTCGTCCTAAAGGTTTCACAGTCGAATTGTATTTTTTTATGGCCGTTGTGCACGCGAAATATTTAAGTGTTGCAGAGTAACTCAGAAGTGCGAGCGTTGCGTGTGCATAACGCATGTTTATCATCGCTCAGCTGTGGACCTGAGGCATTGAATTACATTTTTCAGGTTTTCCGTCAAGGAGCTCTGACTAATTAAGGCGTAAAATGGATAAGTGAAGAAAGTGCGCCATTCTGCGCAGAAGTGAGATACATGTGTAGCTAGCAGCACCTGATGACGCGCCGCCGCTGGTGAACACAGCGGCAGTGGTGACCACAAAGATAAGCACTCCAAGTAAAGCATGCATGATGCATATATATTCAGTGTGCATCGACCTCCCCGCCTCTGGTCCTCAACACAACAGACTGCTCGAACTCACAGCAAAAACTTCCACCCAGTCCTGCCAAGTATCATGCAACAGGCGTTAGTCTAACGCATTTCAGTGTGGTGGTCCTCATCACCGCACTGAAATGCAAAATCACGCATTATAGCGCCTTCTCTGCTAACAAGCAGGAGCGGTGCTATAATGCATGACTGAGCTGCAGTCTGACAGAACGCGGTGCTCCCGGCAGGCTAGAGGGCAGGCGCAAGATCTGCCCTTTGCTGTACTCTGCTTGCTACAATGTTTTCATTGTAGGCAGACACACCCCGGGACCCGAGTTGGCATGCGCATAACTGCCGAAGATCTCACAGGAGTCAGTGCCCATGCCTTGACTACTAGTGAATGCATCAGAGACACGGGGCTAAGGCGGGGGACGAGTCACAGGTCCCGCAGTCATGCTGAGCTCAGCTGCCGCCCGCGGGGCGCAGCGAGCGGGCGGCATTTCATCAAAGGTTTTGGCTGCACTTTAGGCGGCGCAGTAATTCTGAACTGCGCGACAGCCTGGGAAGCCAGCTTCAAGCTATACGACCCAGTCCCGGTGGGGATCTTGAGGAATGGATTGATTCCCACCGACGCACGCCATCCGGGACAGGCAGGCCCAGGCAACGCCGGCCGCGGCCAAATTATGTGGGTCAACAGCCTGCTAAGTAAGTGCCGAGCAAGGCTGAGAGCGGCTCAAAGCAGCATGATGAGATCCCGCCTGGCGACTTGACCCATGACCTGAGGCCTACCTTTGGCTTACTCGAGTGAGGCAGGCCTTCTGAGTCGCCGGCGAACCTGTGCAGCAGTATAGGAGCTGTCTAAGCTTCTCACGTTGCGGCACCTGCGCGCGGGATCCGATACCAGATCGCCGCCGCAGCACAGGCAGCCGGGCTCAGCTGCCACAAGAAGTCATTCATCTTCAGGAGTCATGAGTGCCGGTATGTTTTAAAGCAAACACTTCTGTGCCATATGTATTTTTTAGACTACTTTTACAGCCTGCTGCATAACACGCACTGGTGCAAGTACTCTTAGATAGGGCGGGCTTTTTAATGCTCACTCTCTCAAAAAGTATATTTTTTTAAATAAAACTGCCTACAGCTGAGTTGTGACCCCTAGGCTATGTGTACTTTAATCAAACTCTTCTCCTGAGGCTTACCTGCACCCCCCATGCTTAATTGTGTTCTAATGTTAATTGCTTAGACTAGCCATGCAACGTAGCTTCAGCCTCGGGTTGTTAATAAATAACGGGCGGCGCCGCACACCCTCCTGTTATCAGTGAATTGATTTTTATCAAATTGCTCAGTGTGTCTTTTTGAGATAAATTACAGTCTGCAGAGGGGTTGTGACCTCTAAGCTACGCGTGTACCCTTCCATTTCCGGTGTTTTGCTGCCGTTTTAAAATCGTCTTACAGTTTCTCGTTGCTCAAATGGGTGTAATTTCTGATATTTATGTTTCCGTTTTCATTGCTTGATTTTCCTTGCGAAAAAAGTGTCACTCATAGTTGTTGAAATGTCACTCATAATTACGCTGACATTATAAAAATGTCACACATAGCAATCTGAAACCTTGGCAGCTATGTCCACCCACAGACTATGCATTGCAACGGGGACATTAGCTTAAGCACACTAGTGGCGCTCGGTCAATACACAGCCGAGTACACAACTCTAAGGCATGGACTACTAAAGACACACGTCAGATAGACATTCACAACACACACAACCTACAACAGCTTCTCCACCGGCAGAATCGATGCTTGTTTTCCACCTAGCTGTGTTGTCCCTATCTAAGGACAGTGCTTTAAATGGGCCGGTACTGTCAGGTACGGAGTACCTGCACCTATTTATTTTGAGAGGGAGAGTACCCGCACTTCTCAGCAGAGGTGCAGTACTTTTAATTGGCAAGTACCGGCACTTCTCAGAAGCAGGTACTCCGGTAAAATATACCTGCGCTTCTATTTTCCAATTTCAACATGTACCCCGTTCAACATGTTGCCCGATAGTGCTTGTTAAACTTGGTAACACAATCCACACAAATACACTCCACATCTTGCCACATAATTCCAATCAGCATATTTTCACTCAACCCCACACACTTACGCACCACACAATTCAACTCTAAACATTTCCATTCCACACCACATCATTCGACAACAAACCACATAATTCAACATAATTATACAACACACATACATCCAATCCACACCACAGAATTTCACATCATGCCACAAAATGCAACAGCATACCACATAATTAAACTTCACTACATACCACTCCACAAAATACCATTCCACATAATTACACTCCATGACACACAATCCCACTTCACATGATTCCAATACATTCAATACCACATAACTACTATCCACATAATTTCACTGCACACCATGCTACATAATTCTACTACACAGATCCACTCCATACCACACAATTCCACCACACACAATTCCACAATTAACAATTCCAATCCAACCCACATAATTCCACTCCACACCACATACATCCACTCAAAACCAAAACACATGGGTAAAAGACATTGTCATTTACAACGCCAATACCTCTAACTCTTACAAATCCGAGACCTATTGCATTGCAAATGCTTGTTACCTTTGTCTGCACCATTTCACGCAGCCTGCAATGGCAGTTTGCATGAGTTTGGTGGTGGGTCCCTTAGGTGGCATAATACATGCTGCAGCCTTTAGGGACCTTATTTAGTACCCATGCCTTAAGGACTAGAGGTACCATTTACTAGGAACTTACAGAGATGCTAAAGGTCTTGCCAGTTGGGTAACAATTGAGCAGTTACCTTGTTTTAGGGAAAGAGCACTGGCACTGGGGTCCTGTTAGCAGGAACCCAGTGCACTTCAGTCAAAATTGCATCAAATTCCAGGCAAAAAGTGGGGGTGACCATGTCAAAAAGGGGTACTTTCCTACACAACCTCCCTTCTGAGAAAGAGAATGAGACTAACCTTTCCCAAGAGAGTCTTCATCTTCTTAGTTGAAAAACCTGGAAAGGGCATCTGCATTGGCATAGTGAGTCCCAAGTCTGTGCTCCACTGCAAAGGCCATTCCCTGTAGGGAGATGGACCACCTCAACAGTTTGGGGTTTTCACCTTTCATTTGCATTATCCATATGAAAGGCCTGTGGTCAGTTTGTACAAGGAAGTGAGTACCAAACAGATATGGCTTCAGCTTCTTCAGGGACCAAACCACAGCAATGGCTTCCCTCTCAGTGGCTCTCCAACGCTGCTCTTTGGGGATCAACCTCCTGCTAATGAAAGTATCGGCTGGTCATGACAATCAATCAATCAATCAATCAATCACAGAATTTGTAGAGCGCACTACTTACCCGCGAGGGTCTCAAGGCGCTGGGGAGAGGGATGGGGGGGGGATGCTGCTACTGGTCGAACAGCCAGGTCTTGAGTAGCCTCCTGAAGGTCAGCAGGTATTGGGTCTTTCGTAGGCTTAGTGGAAGGGTGTTCCAGGTCTTGGCGGCGAGGTGTGAGAAGGATCTGCCGCCGGTGGTTGTTCTTCGAATGCGGGGGACGGTGGCGAGGGAGAGGTCGGCGGAGCGGAGCTGGCGGTTGGGGACGTAGAAGAAGAGTCGTCTGTTGAGGTAGGCTGGGCCAGTTTTGTGGAGTGCCTTGTGTGCGTGGGTGAGGAGTTTGAAGGTGATCCTCCTGTCGACGGGGAGCCAGTGCAGGTTCCTCAAGTGGGGGTGATGTGGCTGTGGCGTGGTACGTCGAGGATCAGTCGTGCGGAGGCGTTTTGTATGCGTTGTAGTCGCTTGATGAGCTTGGCCGGGGCTCCCACGTAGAGGGCGTTCCCATAGTCTAGTCTGCTACTGACGAGGGCCTGGGTGACTGTTCTTCTAGTGTCTGTCGGGATCCACCTGTAGATCTTGCGAAGCATGCGGAGGGTGTTGAAGCAGGAGGAGGAGACTGCGTTGACTTGCTTGGTCATGGAGAGCGTTGAGTCGAGGATGACTCCCAGGTTGCGTGCGTGGTCGGTGGGTGTCGGGGCTGCTCCCAGCATCGTTGGCCACCAGGAGTCGTCCCAGGCTGAGGGGTTGGAGCCGAGGATGAGGACCTCCGTTTTGTCCGTGTTCAGCTTTAGTCGGCTGATCTTCATCCAATCGGCGACGGCCTTCATTCCGTCATGGAGTTTGGCTTTGTCGGCGAGGGGTCCTTGGTGAGGGAGAGGATCAGTTGAGTGTCGTCGGCGTAGGAGATAATGTTGAGGTCGTGTTGTCTGGCGATGCGTGCGAGCGGGGCCATGTAGATGTTGAACAGTGTTGGGCTGAGGGACGATCCCTGGGGTACGCCGCAGATGATCTCGGAGGCTTCGGATCGGAAAGGTGGGAGGCGGACTCTCTGGGTTCTGCCGTCGAGGAAGGAGGTGGTCCATTCCAGGGCCTTGTCTCGGATCCCTGCGTCGTGGAGGCGTGCGCGTAGAATGCGGTGGCAGACAGTGTCGAAGGCGGCGGAGAGGTCCAGCAGGATGAGGGCTGCGGTCTCGCCATTGTCCAGCAGGATCCTGATGTCGTCGGTGGCGGCGATGAGGGCAGTCTCAGTGCTGTGGTTGCTGCGGAACCCTGATTGGGATGGGTCCAGGATGCTGTTTTCTTCGAGGTATCGGGTTAGCTGTTTGTTGACGATCTTCTCGATGACCTTGGCTGGGAACGGAAGCAGAGAGATGGGCCGGAAGTTCTTGAGGTCTCTCGGGTCCGCCTTGGGTTTTTTGAGTAGGGCGTTGATCTCTGCGTGTTTCCAGCTCTCTGGGAAGGTCGCGGTCTCGAAGGAGAGGTTGATGATGTTGCACAGGTGGGGTGCGATGGAGCTGCTGGCTTTGTTGAAGATGTGGTGCGGGAAAGGGTCTGACGGGGAGCCGGAGTGTATTGTGCTCATGGTCTTGATGGTGTCCTCGATGTTCACGCTGGCCCAGGCTGGCAGGGGGTCGTGGTCGATGGTGTGTGGCGGGTCTGGTGTATCGATCTTAGTTGGGGTTGTCTGGGTGTTGAAGCTGTCGTGGATGTCGGCGATCTTGCGGTGAAAGAAGGTGGCGAGGGAATCGCACAGGGGTTGCGACGGCGGGATGTCGTTGGTGTTGGAGCTGGGATTGGAGAGTTCCTTCACGATGTTGAAAAGCTCCTTGCTGTTGTGTGCATTGTTGTCGAGGCGGTCTTTGAAGGAGATTCTCTTGGCGGACCTGATGAGGTGGTGGTGGTTACGGGTGGCGTCTTTGTGGGCTGTGTGGCTGTCCGGTGTCTTATCGCTGTGCCATTTCTTCTCTAGTTTTCGGCAGGTACGCTTGGAAGCTAGGAGTTCCGAGGTGAACCAGCTGGCTCTTTTGGTGGTGTCGCTGTAGGTGAGCTTTTTCAGCGGGGCGAGGGTGTTGGCACAGTCGTCCATCCATCGTCTGAGGTTGCAGGCAGCGTCGTCGGTGTTGGATGGGTCGGAGGGAGGGCTGAGAGCGAGGTTGCCCGGAGTTGGTCTTCGGTGACTTTGCTCCAGCAGCGGCGTGGGATCTGTTGGGTGCGGTGGTGTGTGGTGGGTTTCTGGAAGGTGGAATGGATGCAGCGGTGGTCGGTCCAGAGGAGTTCCGTGGTGTGGCTGAAGGAGACGTGGGAGCTTGAGGAGAAGATGGGGTCAAGCGTGTGGCCAGCGCAGTGGGTCGGTGTTGTGACGAGCTGGCTCAGGCCGAGGTTGGCGAGGCTGTCGATCAGGGTGGTGGAGTTGCTGTCGTTGTTGTTCTCCAGGTGAAAGTTCAAGTCTCCGAGGAGGATGTAGTCGGTAGAGGCCAATCATCATTGGTCTGGGATAGGACTGCTCCTATCCCATGTTCAGAGGCATCAGTCTGCGCTATGAGCTGCTTAGAGCTATCTGGAGTTCTGAGAATGGGTGCTGAGCACATTGCTTCCTTCGGAGTGTCAAAAGCCTTTTGACAGCTCACTGTCCAGTTTACCTTCTTTGGTAGCTTCTTGGAGGTCGACACCGTGAGGGGTGCCACAATGGTACCGTACCCCTTCACAAACCTCATGTAGTACCCAATCAAGCCAAGAAATACCCTGACTTGAGTCTGGGTTGGTGGAGCTTAGCAGTCCACACGTTTTTGGATCTTGGGCTGTAAGGGTTGAACTTGGCCTCCACCCACAAGGTGACCCAAGTATACAACAGATCCCTGGCCGATCTGGCACTTGCTTGCCTTGATTATGAGGCCTGCACTCTGCAGAGCCTCAAGGAACTTGCCAAGGTTGATTGGGTGTTCCTGCCACCAAGTGGCGCTATAGACAGCAATATCATCAAGATTTACTGCTCTAAAAGACTCCAACCGAGCAAGGACTTTGTTTGCCAACCTTTGGATGGTGGCAGGTGCAGTCTTTATTCCAAAGGGCATCACAGTGAACTGGTGATGTCCATCTGGGGTCTAGAATGCTGATTTCTCTTTTGCTTCTGGGGTCAAACCAATCTGCCAGTACCCTGATGTCAAATCCAAAGTACTGAGAAATTTGACTCCCCCCAACCTGTCAATCAATTAGTCAGCTCTTGGGATAGGGTGTGCATTTGTCTTGGTGACAGCATTGAGTCAATAAATGAGACACACACTCAAGAAGAAACTGAAGACCAATTTAGAAAAATAACAAGTATTTTATATATTTTGTAACACCAAGAATTTCATAATTGGGTAAGTACTTTTCGAGTTATCTATTTTTCTAGTTAAGCAAAAATGTCACACAAATGCGTTTTTATGCGGTAATGCTTTCCTATAGAGAAAGAAACATATACTGCATACAAGTATACGCAATCGTATTTCGGAGGTTCCCTTTAGGACTTAAGGTGCTAGGGGGCCAAGTTCACAAGATCCACCAGCAGTTCGGGTTTACCTGCCCTGGAGTGTCCGGGTGCAGAGGTGCTGGACGGGTTGATAGCATTGCGCGCTGCACCGTACACAAAGAAATAAGTAAGTAGCTCCAATGGTCCTTCTTTTTCCTTTAGTCTGGTGAATCTAAGTTCCTGGTGTCAGGGGGCCACCAAAATCCTGAATTTAGGAGCATTAAGAGGAGTGAAGAGTAGTAGCCAATGGGCTACTTACTCTTGGGGTCACTACTCACTCTATATGACCGCTTCCTGTGGGGAGTGGGCATAACCCTGTCCCAGAGTTCCTGATTCCACCAAAATCAAGATGGTAGAATCTTTCCTTCGTGGAGCACATCAGGCAGCCCACCTTACGGGGTGTGACTAGTCTGGTGGTACAACACGCCTACTTGCATATCTAATTTTCCGCCTGTCCTGGTGCCAGATGGGCCTCAGGGCAGGGGGTAGCATATCCCAGGTCTGGGGGAAGCTGGGGTCACATATCAAAGGTGGCAGAGGCTTTGAAGCTTCTGGCTTTGATATGCAGATTCCCTAGCCATCCTGCTGGAGGAGGTGTAACTCTGGTGACTCTGAGAGCATGGGCTGCCACCTCTAGGGAGGGTCATAAACTCATGTGTGCTGGCAGGCTGGAAGATACCAGTCAGCTAGCACACTAAGAGGTTGGTAGGTTTCCAGGGGGTACCTCTAAGGTGTCCTCTGGGTGCATGTTTTATTAAATCCACGAATGGCATCAGTATGGATTTAGTAACACAAGGTGTTTGATACCAAACACCATGGGTCTCAGTGAAGCCATCATGTAGCTGGGGAACTCGTAATGACCAGTTCCCAGTACATATACTTAAGATGGCTTCCCTGTTCACTTGTACTATCTAACAATTGAACTAGACAGCACAGGGGCATATCTGCTCATGCAGATATGTCCTCGCATGAAATATAATGCACCCTGCCTTAGGGCTATAAGGCCTGCTGTAGGGGTGACTTACATATATTGCATGCAGTGTCTGTGGGCATGGCACACAGGGTTTGTGCCATGTCGTGTTTTCACCTTTGTCTGCAGGATTTCACGCAGTCTGCAATGACAGTCTGCATGAGTTTGGTGGTGGGTCCCCTAGGGTGGCACAATACATGCTGCAGCCCTTAGGGACCCTCTTTAGTACCCATCCCCTAGGTACCAGAGGTACCATTTACTAGGGACTTACAGAGGTGCTAAAGGTCTTGCCAATTGGGTAACAATTACCTTGTTTTAGAGCACTGGCACTGAGGACCTGGTTTGCAGGAACCCAGTGCACTTGTCAAAATTGCATCAAATACCAGACAAAGCGTTGGAGTGTCCATGTCAATAAGGGGCACTTCCCTACACTGTGTCATTCACATTTTCGGGTCAGCCTAATTTTGCAGTTACTTTACTTCACTTTTTCTGATGGCATTCGTCCCTTGCACATGTCCACATCCACTTAAAAAGTAGTGCACTTCAGTGCGAGAAATGGTGGTAACCAATTTCTCCTCAAGAATATGTATGATTCACAGGATGATAGCTTGTTCTGCGTTTTGTTTGTGGAAATATAGCTGTCTTTCACAGGTTTCTTTCTTTTTTTTTTTTACTTTGATTGCTCACTAAAGAGATTCAAAATGGACAGCGTCACTTTTGAATGCGTAACTTCAATGAATTTGAATGGTTGTCTTCAAAATGAAAGCAAGGTTTGATATGCCATAAAGAGTGGCAACATGTACTGCTTTTTATTCCCCAAAATATAGATTTCCTTCCTGATTTAACTTTCAGATCTTTCACACAGGTTGATGAGCATTGCATTAGATAGCAGAAGCAGAATGTATGTTTAATGTTGATTTTTAAAATAAAGGCCCATCAGAAGAGAGGCTGGATGCTCTGAGGGCACGTGGCCTCACTCAGGATAGGCACTGAGTGTGACATGTTTGATGCGTCTATATTGCAGAGAACGCTTGCAACACGTGCTGATTATTTTTCCCCAATTTTGTTTTTCATTATTTGCACATTTATCTAAACATTAATTAACTTAACACTGTTCATTTTCTCACAGAAGTATTTTTATGTTTATCCTAAGACTTGCAACATGGTATCTGCACCTGTGAAATGCATAATGCAAATGCATTTCAGTGTGGTCTGGAAATGGTAGCCTAGTGCAAATGAGGCTTTTATGCTGTATCTGAAGGCATACACCCCCAGAAGGTTGGCCACACCGCTAGGGTGGACTGTCTGGTCTGTACAGCTGAGGAAGACCTGCCATTTTTAAAAGTGGTAGAAATAGTGGGTTCTGGGTAGAAAAGGTTACCCACAACCCAATGTGGTCATCTCAGGGGTGGACTAGCTGTATGGACTAGCAGCGCACTGGCTACTTGCTCCCACACCCCTAAATCTAGGATTTAAGGGACAGCCCTGACACCAGAACCTCAGTTCTGAACAACCTGCATCAAGGAGGACAGAAACAGAGACCTGTGTCTGCGACAACAGGACTTGCACGAATCAAAAGAGGGATGCCCTGCCCCTGTGGCAATTCTCCTGGAACTGCCTGTTTGAGACTTGTCCTAGGCTATCTCTCGGATCCCCCAGACAGATGCACCCCTGTGGAGGCCCGAAACACCCTCAGGCTCCCTTGAACTAGTGCCACTAGTCCCCTGCAAACTGCAGGTAAAACAACGGTCCGGATCCAAAGAATCACTCGCCGTTGGGCCCTCCAAGGGAATCGCCCAAATCCATATGCTCTAGTGCATTGTCAGAACTGTAGTCCTGCCTTCCACAAAGTTAAAGGCAGCTACCATGTTCTATGGGACTACTGGACGTCGACGTTACTTTCTGCTCCACCTAACGCTGCCAAGGCTTATTGGTTGACAGTCCAGCAACCGACCCCTGCATTCGACGCTGCACCTAGAGGGGTCTCCATCCAACGCTCATCCAACATCAGCTGTGGCCCTATTGTGTTTTTTCATCTTTTTCCCCCGCAGCACCTTTTCAGCTGTGAAAGCAGTACTCCTGCAGCTCTCGTTCAGCACCAGGGACGGTCAGGACAACTCTGCACCCAGGCTCCACGGGCCAGGTAAAATTGAACTGACTGTCGTGGCTTGGTCCTGGGACCCGCATCACCTTTACCCTGCAAGGGCTCAACGCAACTCAACCTGCAAGTGACCAATTGTCACTAGAGGTTTTTCCCATTGACGGCAAAGTTACATTTTCACTTTATTATTTTGCACTGATTTGATTTTGCTTCAAAATTCTATAACTCCGATTATATGTATGCTATTCTTTTCATTTTGGTGTCTAAATTAGATAAAAATAAACTCTATTTTTATAAATTGGTGTCGGATGTCTCTTGAGTCGTGTCGATTACTTATCATCCATGTTGGTGTTCTGAAATACTTAACACATGTTCCTCTAGTAAAGCCTGACTGCTCTTTGCCACACTACCAGGACTGACCTAAGAATTTATTAGAGTGAATCCAAGGACCATCTGTATCGTGATAGTTTTACATGGTGAGGCCTAATCCCCACACCACATAATACTGCACTTTCCTATAGTGTACTTTTCAAGCAAAAGTTTGCAAATACATTAATGGAAACTTAGCAGGTTTTGGAGAATCAATGAGAAACACTTCACAAAGGATTCTGTCAACCCCACCAATGGCGTGACTTTTGCGCACAAAACGGAGAGTACAGTAGGTTGTTTTTTGTTTGTCAGACCGCAGTTCCAAGAAAATGAAGGCACTATTATACTTATGCGAGAGAATAGTGCAGTCATGTAAATATGTTGAAATCTGCTGCATTCATGTGCCTCAGGAGTGCCATCGTGTATGCTGGAGGTATTTCCATGATGTTTTCCATGATACATGCAGGCGGTAGTGCCATAGGTTATGCCAGTGGCACTGCTATTATACACATGAAGGAGACTTCTGCCATATAGGCATAGCTAAATTTTCTAACTATTTATATGGGATAAATGTGCATACATTTAAGCAGAAAATTGCTTCAAGTAGTGTGACAAAACTCCTAGGACCAGCCATTAACACAGGCTTGCCTGTCGAGCCCCTAATTTCACTAAGCCGATTCCCTCTGTTGGACTAAGCCTTACTGGATTCACTCATGTGTAAAGTAACCTCAGGCTCTCCCTCCGATCCAGCTCCCCCCCAGTCCCTTAAATTAGTCACCAACATCGTCCGTCCAGCAATGCTTGATCTCCTAAACTCATCCATCCTTTCTGGCACGGTCCCCCCCGCCTGGAAATGCGCCCTGGTCAAAGCCCTTCTAAAAAACCCAATCTTGACCAGGCCAACCTAGCCAACTATCGCCCCATTTCCCTCCTTCCCTGGCTGAGTAAAATACTAGCAAAAACACATAAACTCCGTTCTGGTTGAGTACTTGGAATCTAATGTCCTCCTCCACCACTCCCAAACCGGCTTCCGTCCTCAGTTGGGGACCGAGACTGCCCTCCTCGCGGTAACTGAGGAGGCCAGAAGGATACTGGACCAAGGAGGTACTGCCGCAATCATCCTCCTTGACCTCAGTGCCACTTTCGACACTGTCAATCACAACACCTTGATCCTCCGTCTTAAGAGCTTAGGAGTATCCGGCACTGCACCAGCATGGTTCCAGTCCTTCCTTAGTGACCGCTTCTTCCAGGTGTTTGAAGGAGATGTTGTCTCCATTCGGCTGCCGCTCAGTTGTGGGGTTCCCCAGGGCTCCTCCTTAAGCCCCACACGTTTTAACATCTATATGAGACCCCTGGCGGAGATTGTCCATCCATTTGGCATAAAGATCATCACCTATGCAGATGACACGCAACTCGTGGTAGCACTTAATCATCCCGAGCGGTCATCTAGCACCCTAGGCCCCTGCCTAGAGGAGGTTGCCAAGTGGATGGAACTCTCCTGTCTCAAACTGAACGGAGACAAAACCGAGCTTATGCTTCTCGGCAATTCTCCCTCCTTCAACCCAGCACTGCTATGGCCTCCCTGTCTCGGCCCGGCCCCAGAATCCAAGGACCAGATTAAGAGCCTTGGCATGTGGCTTGACCACTCCCTTAGCTTCAACTATCAGGCTACCAAGCTCTCAGCCTCCTGCTTTGGCTTGCTGAGGATGCTCCGTAAGATCCTCCCCCTTCTCCCATTTCAGGCGAGAAGAATCCTGGTCCAGGCCCTCATCCTCTCTCGCCTAGATTATGGAAATGTTCTTTATCTGGGAGCCCCTCTATCCACCATCTATAAGCTCCAGATCATCCAAAATTGTGCCGCTCGTCTGCTCCTTCAGATTCCCCGCAGACAATCCGCTAAACCAGCATTAAGGAACCTCCTTTGGCTCCCCATCAGGGCAAGGATCCTGTTCAAAGCCATGTGTCTGGCACACAAGGCCTTCTGGAAGTATGGCCCAGCCATCTCCCAATCCCTGGTTACACCCTATCACCCAGCCAGGAACCTCCGCTCCAGTCTCACCTTTTCTGCCGTTACGCACAGAATACGGAGAGCCAGATGGGGCGAGCGCTCCTTCTCTTTCAATGCCGCAAACTCCTGGAACTCCCTCCCCCTCCATCTGCGGAAGGAGTCCAACTTGTTGGCATTTCGAAAACTCTTGAAAACCCATCTCTTTAACATCCCTTTCTAGCACTTGCTCCTGGCACGCTTGTTCCGTCCGCAGCGCTGGGAGGCCTCAGGGTAGCCATGCGCTATATAAGTCTCACTTCATTCATTCATTCGTGTCTGACCGATTGAGCTGCAGATGCCAGCCTTCCCCTTTCCTGTTTTGTGGACATAGACAGTATCTGACTTCCTCCAGTCCTCCTTGGCCCTTCTTGTCTTTAGCTGTCGATTGGAAACGGTTCCAGGTGCTGTTGTTCCTTCCTCTGTATCTTACACTGATGTCCACGTGCCTGCTTTTACAATCCATTGTCAAGAACTTGTGAAACTTTGCTAAGCTGCCCTGCCTCCATCCTTCTGTGCCCAGGCCTTCCTGATATTCAAGTTGGCCGACCATCACTAAAGAGAAAATAAACATCTTAGCATTGTTCCCAGGTCAATTCCTGTAGCCATGTACACCAACCTGAAATGAAATGAGTGACTCATGAAACATTTGCCTTTTTAAAAATTTTCCTTGTGCGTTTGAGATTACGATTCCCAATTTTGCCTTTTTGGCTCTCATCACAGCTGACTTAATAGACATTTATACCTCCTGTGGCTTCCAAGTCATCCCACTTGCTTGTCATTTTTATGCAACCATATTCCTTTCTGCATTGCATTTCTGGCCGCATTCTGAGTGCGCTTTGACCGGATTTGACTGATTTCGAGGAGACAGGTTTGAAGGGCTTAACAAAGGATATAAGGAGTTGGTTAATGCCAGTGGTGCGATGAAGGTCCATCCTTGAATCATAATTCCTTCATGCAATCCACCACACATAATTTTTTACAACCGTCAAACCTAGGATAAAAAATCATATCAGACATCGTTTTAGTTCTCTTGATGATTTCAAATCTGATGCCGAAGGCGTCATAAGATCTGTTGGATATTTCCAGTGCTTTAACGTCCGAAACTCTACGGCAGGATATTAAACATTACAAAATAGGTCAAGTAACAATTTAACGTCCCAAAGTGTGTCGTATCTAGGTTTGGGAGGTCTTTTAAGCCTGATGCTCTTCATAATTCTGCAGATTATAGGGTTCTTCCCAATAGTTCTACCATTTAAAAGGGAGTGACCCGCAGAAATGGCTGATCTATAACAGTTTATTGACCTATAGGAAAGACCTCTTTCGAATTGTTCAACAAGAAAATTTGCTACATGCACAATAGGAGCCTCCACGGAATCCAGGTTCCTTTCCAGGCACCAACGAACCCATCTTTTCCAGATGCCGTTGTATCTATAGTGTATACCGGGTGCCCAAGATTCTTGGAGAAGAGAGGAAGCCTGCGCCGAAAGCCCAGAGATTTCATTGGCTCGCCTGACACTTTCCAGGCAAGAAGGTTCAAAGTCCCGTTCAGAAGAAGCGGGTGATCCAAATCGTCTATGTCTCTTAGGAGGCGTGGTGAAGCTGGGAGCAGAAAGGGTATTTCGTAAGCTTTCGTCAGCTACCTCCAAGGTCGTTGGAAACCAGGCTTGGGACGGCCAAAAGGGAGTTATTAGGACTATTGAAGATTGTTCTGTCCTCAACTTCTGAAGGACGCGCTGGATCATTGCAAAGGGGGAAAAGCATATCCCCGAATTCCTTTCCAATGTTGGAAGAAGGCGTTCACTGCCAGAGCACCCGGGTCTGGCATCCAGCTGAAGTAACTGGGAAGTTGAGACGCGAGTCTGCTCGTGAAGAGGTCTACTTCTAGGGGACCCCAAAGATAGTCTAGACCACGGGTACTCATAGTACGGCCCGCGGGCCGCCGGCGGCCCGGCAAGCCTTCCTTGGCGGCCCGCGGACCTTGCAGATACCTACCTGTGTTTTTCTTCTTTTTTTTTTTTTAAGTGCCAGCAAACACCGCCGGTTGCAGCAGCGCTCTATGGGGGCAGGCGATTCTTTAAAAACCATTCACTTGTCAATGAGGCTTTGTTGTATTTCACCTCTTTTAGCGCCCCTGCATCTCCATGCAGGGGCGCTAAGAAGAGGTGAAATACAACAAAGCCTCATTAACAAGTGAATGGTCTTTAAAGACCTGAGGCTGTGAAGTACTCGGGTGCGGCTGTGTGTGCGCCCGGGAAGCTGTCTCAGCCCGGGCTGACACACACGTGGGGTGAGGTGACAGAGCGAGGAAGGGAGACAGACAGAGGAAGGGAGACAGACAGAGGAAGGGAGACAGACAGAGGAAGGGAGACAGACAGAGGAAGGGAGACAGACAGAGGAAGGGAGACAGACAGAGGAAGGGAGACAGACAGAGGAAGGGAGACAGACAGAGGAAGGGAGACAGACAGAGGGAGGGAGACAGAGGGAGGGAGACAGAGAGAGGGAGACAGAGAGAGGGAGACAGAGAGAGGGAGGGAGACAGAGAGAGGGAGGGAGACAGAGAGAGGGAGGGAGACAGAGGGAGGGAGAGGGAGACAGAGGGAAGGAGACAGAGGGAAGGAGACAGAGGGAAGGAGACAGAGAGAGAGAGGGAGACAGAGAGAGGGAGACAGAGAGAGGGAGACAGAGAGAGGGAGGGAGACGGAGGGAGGGAGACGGAGGGAGACAGAGAGAGACAGAGGGAGGGAGGGAGAGAGACAGAGGGAGGGAGACAGAGGGAGGGAGACAGAGAGAGGGAGACAGAGAGAGGGAGACAGAGAGAGGGAGGGAGACAGAGAGAGAGGGAGACAGAGAGAGAGGGAGACAGAGAGAGAGGGAGACAGAGGGAGGGAGAGGGAGGGAGACAGAGGGAGGGAGACAGAGGGAGAGGGAGACAGAGGGAGGGAGTCAGGGGGAGGGAGAGAGAGACAGAGGGAGACAGACAGAGGGAGACAGAGGGAGACAGAGGTAGACAGACAGAGAGGGAGGGAGGGAGACAGACCGAGAGAGAGGGAGGGAGACAGAGAGAGGGAGACAGAGGGAGGGAGACAGAGGGAGGGAGACAGAGGGAGACAGAGGGAGGGAGACAGACAGAGGGAGACAGACAGAGGGAGACAGACAGAGGGAGACAGACAGAGAGGGAGGGAGGGAGACAAAGCTAGAGGGAGGGAGACAGAGGGAGGGAGACAGAGGGAGGGAGACAGAGGGAGGGAGACAGAGGGAGGGAGACAGTGGGAGACAGACAGAGGGAGACAGACAGAGGGAGGGCGGGAGGGAGACAAAGCTAGAGGGAGGGAGACAGAGAGAGGGAGACGGAGAGAGGGAGACAGAGGGAGGGAGACAGAGGGAGGGAGACAGAGGGAGGGAGGCAGAGGGAGGGAGACAGAGGGAGGGAGACAGAGGGAGGGAGACAGAGGGAGGGAGACAGAGGGAGGGAGACAGAGAGAGGGAGACAGAGAGAGGGAGACAGAGAGAGAGGGAGGGAGACAGACAGAGAGAGAGGGAGGGAGACACAGCTAGAGAGAGGGAGGGAGACAGAGGGAGACCGAGAGAGGGAGACCGAGAGAGGGAGACCAAGAGAGAGACAGAGAGAGAGGGAGACAGAGAGAGAGGGAGACAGAGAGAGAGGGAGACAGACAGAGGGAGACAGACAGATGGAGACAGACAGAGGGAGACAGACAGAGGGAGACAGACAGAGGGAGACAGACAGAGGGAGACAGACAGAGGGAGACAGACAGAGGGAGAGACAGACAGAGAGGGAGACAGAGAGGGAGACAGACAGAGAGGGAGACAGACAGAGAGGGAGACAGACAGAGAGGGAGACAGACAGAGAGGGAGACAGAGAGGGAGACAGACAGAGAGGGAGACAGAGGGAGACAGACAGAGAGGGAGGGAGACAGACAGAGAGGGAGGGAGACAGGGAGGGAGACAGGGAGGGAGACAGACAGAGAGGGAGGGAGACAGACAGAGAGGGAGGGAGACAGACAGGGAGGGAGACAGACAGAGAGGGAGGGAGACAGACAGGGAGGGAGACAGACAGAGAGGGAGGGAGACAGACAGAGAGAGAGGGAGACAGAGAGGGAGGGAGACAGACAGAGAGGGAGGGAGACAGAGAGGGAGACAGAGAGGGAGGGAGACAGAGAGGGAGGGAGACAGAGAGGGAGGGAGACAGAGAGGGAGGGAGACAGAAAGAGAGGGAGACAGAAAGAGAGGGAGACAGAAAGAGAGGGAGACAGAAAGAGAGGGAGACAGAAAGAGAGGGAGACAGAAAGAAAGGGAGACAGAGTGAGTGAGACAGAGAGGGAGGGAGGGAGAGAGAGAGAGAGAGAGAAAGGGAGGGAGAGGGAAGGAGACAGAGCGAGAGAGATAGATAGAGAGAGAGAGATGTGTGTATGCCGGGTCTGGTGGCTCAGTGGACGAAGGCGTCCGCTGCAGGGGCCTGTGTTCAACCTCATGGTCATAGTTATTTTTTTTTGCTCTAGCCCCGCCCCCTCCCCACTGACCCCGCCCCACCGGTGCGGCCCTTGGCCACAAACCACACTGTAAATTTGGCCTCCGAGAGAAAGTTTGTGAGTACCCATGGTCTAGACTCTTGAATAGGTTTACGTTTAATTTCCAGTCGGTGTGATCTACAAGGAACCTTGAATTCCAATCCGCACAAACATTCTTTAGACCCGGGAGGTATTCTGCTCCTAAAGAAATTTGGTGTTCCAAGCCGAACATCCACAGTTTTTTGGCTAGGTTGGAGTGGTCTGGTGACCTTGTGCCCCCTAGACGATTTATGTAGGCAACGGCTGACATGTTGTCCATCTTGAGGACGACTGACCTCCCTTGAAGAGATTGTTTGAAACTCATTAGGGCATAAAGCCCGGCAGTTAACTCCAGAAAGTTTATGTGGTGCAAACACTCCGAATAGGACCATAAACCTCCTGTGTGCAGATTCTGGAAACAAGCACCCCAGCCATGAAGGTTGGCATCTGATTCCAGCACGTAATCCGGGTAAGTCCCAAAAATGGCTTTGCCATTCCATGCATCCAGATTTTCTAACCACCAAGTCAGTTCTGTCTTGGCTTCTGTGTCTAGGTGAATTTTGTCTCCGTACCAAAGGCCAGAACGGAGGGCCCTGCCCTTCAGTCTTTGAAGGGCTTGATAATGTAGAGGGCCCGGGAAGATAGCCTGGATAGATGATGAAAGGAGGCCCAGAAGTCTGGCTAGTTCCCTTAAGGTTACAAGATCTAGTTTCAGAACATGACGTATCTCTTTCCGAATCTTGGATATCTTCTTCGCGGGAAGTAAGAGCATAGACTTCACGGTGTCTACCGTGAAGCCCAGGAAGTCAAGAGACCTCGAGGGAGTCATGATGGATTTCTCCCTATTTATAATAAAACCTGTACTCTCTATTAAATCCACAGTAGTGCTCAAGTCTTTCAGAATTTGAGAATGGTCTTGAGACATAAGTATGTCGTCTAAATAGATTATGAGGCCGACACCCCTTTCTCTCAGGACCGTGGTAATGGCCTTCATTACTTTGGTGAAGCACCAAGGGGCCGAAGATAAGTCGAAGGGAAGAGCTTGGAACTGATAAAGGTGGTCGTTCCACGCAAATTGAAGGAAGGATTGTGACTCCTCTGCCATTGAAATCGTGAAGTAGGCGTCTTTCAAGTCTAGTTTCACTAGCCAGTCTTTTTCTAAATGCAAAAACAACAATTGATGGACAGAATGCAGAACAAGGTCATACATTCACCCCAGTACAAAGATCTGGGCCTAAATCCATCGTTTTTTTGCTCACCATGCCATTCCAGTTTGGACCCAGCCATATGCAAATCAGTCTTGACCCTGCGCCCAATGGGAACAGTCCAGCCCGAACTGCAAGCCAGGTCCTCCCTGGACTGGAAACAAGCATCCTAGGACCGGTTTCGGGCTTTCAGCCCTCATCAGCCAGGATAGCCTGACTCCAGTGGCATGGAGAGCACGGGACCCACGTCTGGGCATACCCGTCCCACTCGGGGTGACAAATGCAAAAACAACAATTGATGGACAGAATGCAGAACAATGTCATACATTCACCCCAGTACAAAGATCTGGACCTAAATCCATCGTTTTTTTGCTCACCAGGCCATTCCAGTTTGGACCCAGCCATATGCAAATCAGTCTTGACCCTGCGCCCAATGGGAACAGTCCAGCCCGAACTGCCAAGCCAGGTCCTCCCTGGACTGGAAACAAGCATCCTAGGACCGGTTTCGGGCTTTCAGCCCTCATCAGCCAGGATAGCTTGACTCCAGTGGCATGGAGAGCACGGGACCCACGTCTGGGCATACCTGTCCCACTCGGGGTGACAAATGCTAAAACTACAATTGATGGACAGAATGCAGAACAATGTCATACATTCACCCCAGTACAAAGATCTGGGCCTAAATCCATCGTTTTTTTGCTCACCATGCCATTCCAGTTTGGACCCAGCCATATGCAAATCAGTCTTGACCCTGCGCCCAATGGGAACAGTCCAGCCCGAACTGCCAAGCCAGGTCCTCCCTGGACTGGAAACAAGCATCCTAGGTTCGGTTTCGGGCTTCCAGCCCTCATCAGCCAGGATAGCTTGACTCCAGTGGCATGGAGAGCACGGGACCCACGTCTGGGCATACCCGTCCCACTCGGGGTGACAATTGCAAAAACAACAATTGATGGACAGAATGCAGAACAATGTCATACATTCACCCCAGTACAAAGATCTGTGCCTAAATCCATCGTTTTTTTGCTCGCCATTCCAGTTTGGACCCAACCATATGCAAATCAGTCTTGACCCTGCGCCCAATGGGAACAGTCCAGCCCGAACTGCCAAGCCAGGTCCTCCCTGGACTGGAAACAAGCATCCTAGGACCGGTTTCGGGCTTTCAGCCCTCATCAGCCAGGATAGCTTGACTCCAGTGGCATGGAGAGCACAGGACCCACGTCTGGGCATACCCGTCCCACTCGGGGTGACAAATGCAAAAACAACAATTGATGGACAGAATGCAGAACAATGTCATACATTCACCCCAGTACAAAGATCTGGGCCTAAATCCATCGTTTTTTTGCTCACCATGCCATTCCAGTTTGGACCCAGCCATATGCAAATCAGTCTTGACCCTGCGCCCAATAGGAACAGTCCAGCCCGAACTGCCAAGCCAGGTCCTCCCTGGACTGGAAACAAGCATCCTAGGACCGGTTTCGGGCTTCCAGCCCTCATCAGCCAGGATAGCTTGACTCCAGTGGCATGGGGAGCACGGGACCCAGGATGGGTCCCGTGCTCTCCATGCCACTGGAATCAAGCTATCCTGGCTGAAGAGGGGTGAAACCCGAAACCGGTCCTAGGATGCTTGTTTCCGGTCCAGGGAGGACCTGGCTTGGCAGTTCGGGCTGGACTGTTCCCATGAGGCACAGGGTCAAGACTGATTTGCATATGGCCAGGTCTAAACTGGGGTGGCATGGTGAGCAAAAGAATGATGGATTTAACCCAGATCTCTTGACTGGGGGTGAATGTTTTGATTTGTTCTGCATTCCGTCCATCAATTGTGTGTCTTTTGCAGTCTTTTTCTAAAAGCATGTCCCTGAGGAGATGGATACCCTCCATCTTGAAGTGATTGTAGGTGAGATATTTGTTCAATTCTCTTAGGTTTATTACTGGTCTCCACCCTTTGTCCTTTTTTTCCACTAGGAAAATGTTGCTCAAGAAGTTCTTGCGCTTTCCAAGGAACTTCTACGATCGCGCCTTCATTAACATCAAATTTACCTCCTCTGCCACAATAGATTGTTGCTCTAGTGTCAAGTTTAACACTTGGGGAGTTAAAACTTGAATGGGTTGTTCTGTGAAATCTATTCTGAAACCCTGAACAGTTTCTAAAACCCAAGGATCATGTGTAATTTGTTTCCAAATGTGTAGGAAGTGTTTTAGGCGACCTCCTACTCTCTGTGTTAAAGAGGAAGGATGAGGAGGAAGGGTACTTACTTGAGGGGTTGGTGCCTCTGGCCCTGAAGCCTCTTGAGCGGGAGGATCGACCTCGTTGAGGGTAGAATGAAGGGTTAGGCTGGAATGGACGACCGAAACCTCTTTGCCTTGAGAAGGGTCTCTGGAAGAGGCGGGCGGCAGAACGACCCCTTCTGCCGGCCCTTGCAAAAACACTTGGGTTGAAGACTCGGCGCATGTTGGCTTGCGCTTTATCCAGAGCCGTAAATGTTGCCACGTACTTTCCCAAACCTTTAATCATATCTTCCCCAAATAGGAGGCCATTTGGGTTGGAGGAGGATTTCTTTTCTACCATGTCGCAGAGCTTGGGATCAATTTTGGACAAAACCACTTTCCTTCTCTCGGTATTTAGAGAAGCGTTGGCATTACCGAGGAGGATTAGTGATCTCTGGCTCCATCCTCGTAGGAGGTCAATGTTGGGTTGAGAACCATTAATATAGCTCTCCTCAATTAAGTCAATCATACGGCATAATGGGCCGAGCATGTCAAGCATGCGGTCCTGACAGCTTTTGAGGGACCATTCCATACCTTTCCTAGGGTCCCTGCCCATTTTGAATAGGAACTTGATAAGTTCGGGATCCAAGTTAGGTGTAAGACAGTATTTATCTTGGATGACAGGTCGTGGGCATTCTGCCTTCAGGATGTTTCTTGCCTCTCTTTCGAGGGGGTTCTTGACCCACCTCTTAATACATTTGGCCACGTGTTTTTGGGGCCACCATTGGGAACTCCTAGGGTGCTGTATGTTGTCAGGGGAGATCATTTCCCCCCCTAGGGGGTCAAAAATAATCTCCTTTGAGGAGGAGGGGAGTTCTTCTTCTGAGAGGTCAAGGTCGTTATCATTGTCAATTTGATCTAGATCAAAATGTATTCGTCCAAGGACTCATTAGAAGTATCCACATCGTTGGGTAATTCTCCGATTCTCCTTTCCCCTTTGCATAGGGCCTTAAGTACAATTCCTAATATTTTGTCCTTTTTCAGATAATTCGACTTGATTGGCTCCTCATCACGATTCGTTGCAAGCAACTTTCGACAGCTCGATTTCTTCTGCTTGGAATCCCTCACTGTTTCTAGGAGAGGCCTTTCCCTTCACGATGCCATCTTTTGGACTTTGTTGCCTTTTGGAAGAACTTTACCCTTTTGCTCTCATTGCATTTAAAAGAGGCAGATCTGTGTGTTGCTGTTGCCCACGTTACACTTGTACGTTCTAGAGCATTGCTTTATGATGTAACTTTAAAATGGCTGTGCTTGAAGTTGCATTAAAAGAATAATGCATAATGTTAGCCTCCATGTCTTCTAATGAAATCCAGAATCTCTGGTCATGGTAATAGGAGAATCGCAATTTCATGGTCATATTTTTTTCAGCTCAAATGACTAGCTGAAGACTGAAGAAAAGTGGTTAACTACAACATCCAGCGGAGGTAAAACTAGGGTCAGATTTACAAAGAAGTCACGCAGCCCAGATGATGTTGTGTGAATGGGAGAAAGCATTACAGCTCCATATCTACTAAGATGTGTCACTGTTTTGCTCACACCAAGTGGTAGCGCTTTTTACATTGTGGTCAACATCGTTTTTGTGCAGGAATGGTTCACATCCTGTACCAAAACTATGCTTTAAGGCATTTTTCTCCATGGCTGTGTACTGTACAATGCAGCACACATGCAAAGAGGAAAAAACGCTTGCCTCAGGGCGCAAGTCCCTGTCTACAATTCTCTGTAGACATCGATTTGCATCAAAACCCATGTAGTTACATGGGAACGCCCATGCACCATCAATAGAACACCTAATTGAATCCACCATCCATGGAACACCCAATTGACGCAAAGCAACGCATTTTGCTGTGTTGTTACGTTTCATTGCAATCCAACACAAATAGTGATTTGCATTAGATTGTAAATCCCAACCAACCGCTTTGCGTTGGGTCTGTGTTAAAAAGTAACACAAATCCAACTCAAAGTCTGTGTAAATCTCAGACACAGTTTTCATCTAAACCTAGGCTTAGTTTATCTCACCTCAATCAATGGCTGTGTAACTTTGACTTTCTAAAGTGCCAAAAAACAATCCTCAGTATATTCCTGTACACATTCACATTTTAAACACAGATACTGGAGAACTGACCTCTGCACTTTATGGTACTTAATTTTGCCTACATATTTTTTCCCAACCTATAATTCTATAAAGCTCTCATTAATCTATGCAAGAAAGGCCACTTGGAAAAATATTTCCAACTTTCGTTGAGTGCAGTTAATTGTTTCCTCTACCGTTGCTATGTTTTAATTTTTATATTAAAAGCATTTTTTTCAATTGTTTGTAATTTTGTTTTTTTACTAATCAGCATTTAAAAAAATATTTGAAAGCTATCTTCAAGGGCGTTGAGAGGTGACCAAAATGCATAACACAGTATATTTGGATAATGAAATTATACATAGTAAATATTTTCGGAAAAACAAACTTACTTTCTTTTCTTGGTTTACTGACAGGTTCTTTTAAGATCAGAGGAGTGGCCAGTCAGTTTGCTCGTGCACAGGAGGGACCGTTTATCACAATGTCTGCTGGAAACTATGGGCGCTCCTTTGCATATGCGATAAACTGGTATGGACACAAGGGAAGAGTCTTGATGGCAAATACAGCCCCAGCTTCAAGAGCTGACGTAATTTCCGTAAGATTTATCATTTTCTCACAATATAGAAAATGCTGTGCCTGGCCCTATGCTTTTTCTAGCAGGTGGAAGCCAAATATCAAATTAGCTACTTCACTGGTTAGGGGTCTCCAATCTTTTCTGTAACAAGAGCTACTTATGTTCAATGAAAATGATAAGGAGCTACTAATATTATTAGTTTTGTACTAGTGGCCACGCCAGACAAGACTACATTAGTGGCCATTTGCAGTGTGAAAAGGTTTTATCAGTTTCAAATGCCTTTAAAGGGATAATACTTAACCCAATGCCCCTGGCTCCAAGGTTACGGTAATAATAATATTGCTGCCCAGTGCTACATGATTTATCACTTAAATATCAGCTTTTAAAATATTTTAGAAATTGAGCCATATTTCTTCAAACATGAGCTTAGAGGTTCTGAAAATACACACATTTTCTTCTTGAATAAAAACTCTTGATTTTACTTTGTATATATTAGTTCAGCCAAGCAAAAGCTTCTGATTTAGTAGGTTGGGCTGCACACAGGAGAGCTACTTACAGGTTGCTGGAGAGCTACCAGTAGCTCACAAGCTGCTTGTTAGAGAAGCCTGGCCTATTCTGACCTTTAGGGTAATACACTAAGTTTGTATGTCCAGGATAATACCTGCCCTTTTTACCCTGTTGAATTTGGTCAGAATTAAAATGCCGACATTTAATGAAGGGTGCAATATCCCTCACACCACTTAAAATTGCAATCCCTGCTCAAGCATCTGTTTGTGCAGGCTTCGCGATATAATGGTCTAGTTGTAATTAGGCCCAATGTGTTCAGTGTACAGTTGTGTCTGTATCTAACAGATCACAGTGCTATAATCTACTCCTGCCAATTCATGGTGACATTGCTCAGGGGGTGAATACATATGAACTACTCCAGTAAAAAAGAGAAAACTGACGCACCTGTTGCAACAGGTAGGGTAGATGGAGGGTTGGTTGTGTACGTGTAAACGTTATGATTATTATTATTATTATTATTAAGGATTTATAAAGTGCATGGCTGCCCTAAGGCTTCCCAGCGCTAAGTGGTCAGATACTGAACAGGGGCTAACTGTGCCTTAGAGATATTGCTTAAACAGCCAAGTCTTAATCTCTTTGCAGAACTGTAATTCTTTGTCTATCAATCTATATTCCAAAGGCAGAGATTCTATTAGCAGCTATGTAACTTATGTGTGCAAAAAGGAAACAGAGAACATTAACTGCTAGTGAACCCCACAAGAGCAAAATGTACACCACAAGCAGTATTGCTTTTTGACCCCATCTCTCCCACTCCCTTTGCAGCATATTTAACTCACGATCTACCACCAGAAACATGTTCACTAATCCCTTTTGAATCGTTCACCCACACACCTGCGTCACAATCTTCAATTCCTGTGCCTTAGGTAATAAGAAGGAATCTGGATAAACCCCTGAGAGAAGAGTTCAGAGCTGAATGTATTTCAAGTAACTTGGTTGGTTACTAGGACTGCTGCTTCTGCCCAAGGACTGAATTAGGTTTTGTATCCAGTCTAGCCATTAACAAATGGGAGAATCAAGCTCTGTCCTTAATGTTGTTTCCATTTCAGGAGAGCAGAAAAAACAAAGCAAAATGGATGACAAGCGGAAGATGTATATAATAACACTTAAAAATGCAACAAATTTCTTGAAGGCTGGTCTATTGTATTGTCTGTATCCTTCCAAACAATGGAGATGCGGCAGTATGCTGTCAAATTGTTCACCAGATTGCCTTATTTGGCTTCATGCACCACTTTATATTCACAAAAATGAATATTTTAAACAGTTTTACCGCATGAACATTTACTTTCTCTTGAATTTCCTAGGACCTTGGTTCTGCCAGCCTAGGAGAATTTTTTTTATTGCTGGCTGTTGAAAACGAACCTGAATAGTAATGTATGTTGTCCTTGTAGAGTTATGGTGTGGATGTAGAAATTCTGCCACCTGAATGCTTAAAAGAAGCTGTGGATCAATATGTCAAAGAACAGGGCATGAAGTACCTACATCCATTTGATGACTTGGACCTGATTGCTGGTCATGGGAGGTAAGCTTATGTATTCACAAAAACCCTGTCATATTCAGTGACTTCTGTATGAAATGGAATTCTATAAGCAGGTTGATGATAGCTTTTTATGCATAATACTTTGTTACCACAACATATGACACAGAAAAGTATGGATTGGGCGTTTATAGAGCACCAACTTCTGCCAAGGTGGGCTTTGCGGAGGTGAAAGTGTCCCTGTGTGACTCACAGGAAGCAGGCAAAGGTCAACAGGGCCCCAGCAAGCTCTCCCAGATGTCTTCCCAGAAGGGTAACATTTTGTTTGTAAAGTAGCACCTGCCACTTCAAAGGAGCCCAAATTGTTTTAAAAACACATGTTTTCTGTTTGGGAATGTAAACATTGCATTGAGAGTCTGCTGTCCCTTGCAGGCCACCATCCCTGTTTTCATAACCAACTGCAGAGGGTCACACATAGCAAGCTGCCTAATTATAATCCCGGCTCCCTGATATACCTCAGTAAAAAAATCATTAGAGATGTAATTAAGCTTGAGTAAATATTGCTGATCCGGGCCAGATTTTTCTGGACAACATTTTTAAAAATGGCAGATGTGTTGCAGTGATGATGTAATATTTCGGGAACCATGAGAACTATATACTTCATTTTGGTGTCAAAACATAGGTTTTGGGGGTCAAGTAGTCAATTAGAGACAGAAAATAACTTCTCAGAGCAACCCATGGAAAATGCCGGCTATAATAGAGGAAGAAGAGACATATATAAAAAAGAAACAAATAATAATGGTTTTAAATCCTTTTATGTATACGCCAAACACTGTTTATGATTAGAATATGAAAAAATAGTCATGTTTATCACTGTTTTAGACACATTTTCATAGTTCACTTTATTTGTTTTGGCAATCACTCGTGGTACATTTGCAGAATGTTTAACATTTGAGAAGAGCATATCGACAGGTCCTTTTTTTTGTAGCACAGCTTTTGCAAGTACATGTATGTGTAAGTTCTGTGGGTAGAGGCTTTAAAAATTTCGTAGGTTTTAGCACCCCATCAATATCTTCCCAACAAAATTCACTCTGATCTTTCTCTACATATCCATTATCCAAAACATTTACACATCTTCTGGTCAAGTAGAACGCTCTTTTAATGTGTCCACGCACAGAATATGACGTCGATGAACCTGACAGCCCTGTACTTGTACATTAAAAAGGTAGCATGAATTGAACTCAATCAGTTTTTGAAACAAATATGTCTCTGTATATTATGTGCACATAAGCAAGATGACAAAGGCCCTGATTCTAAGTTGCCCGGTACTGTGGCGAGCGTAAAATAGCCTGCGATTTTACCCTTATAAACTGATAAAACACCCCACTACCGGGTAATTATGAGTAGACCTCCTGGAATGGGGAATTACTGTGTGGGATGGATTTTTCTAATTGTAAAACCACACAGAATTCATCCTTCCATGAGGTTTTACCTCATAAATTTACCACCTGCTCTCTGAGCAGGCGGTCATTTATGAGTGGGCCTGTGGGTGGGATGTGGAGGGAGTGAGAATATGTAGGGGGGAGTAGAGGAGGAAGGTGCAAGCATTTTTTTCTAGCTCAGGGGTCATTGCATGCTCCTCCTTGTCAGGAACAAAATTGGGTTTGAAGCTTGCCTGCTTCTGCAGCCAAAACCAAACCTCAAGCACATTTTTCGACCTGAAATACCAGCTGGGAAATCTGGGTCAGGTTCTCCCTATCCTCCCTGCAAAGTTTGATTTACCGACCCACAGGAACCATCCAGAACGTCCATCAAGGGCTAGCAGCAAAGTGGTTATATTGCAACGCACTGCACAGGATACAATGTCACCTTAAATAGGTCAAGATCACAAGAAGCGACATAATGGCCAGAAAGTACTTGCAATCCAAAAGCCATTGCACACCTATGCCAACGTAGGTAAGGAAAAACTTTTACTCTGTTAATGAGACACCTTCTCACATTGTTTTGACCTTCTCATAGATAAAATATTCTTCATGTCTTGCCGAGAAACCCCTTCATACCCTCCTTATCCCCCAAATAATCCTTATTTAATTTAAACATTCATCTTATTGTTGAATATTTGCCTTTATTCGATTTCATACAGTGAGCCTCAACTGATGGTGATTTATATTTAACTGAAAATGTTTGTCATTTATTTGACCTTTGCTCCAATATTAATGTATTAAGGAGATGTTAAAATACAGACAAACTAGTTTCTACTTCGTATTAACTCTGCCTCTTTCCCTCCCTTCCATTCTTCATATTATGTATGCAAATTTAACAAAATCTAAAACAAAGGAGAGCAGGAATCATTACAGAGCTTCGAACTCAAGCAACTTCAAGGCTGATTGAAGAGAGAGATTTCTACGGCTCAAACTGGAGAGAGCCAATTTGGGCCATTGCGTGCCTATGGTTCAAGCTGTCTTGACCCGATTTGAACCAGTAGGCTTCAGAAGTGTAAGTAAAGTCAACATGATATTCACCAACAACGAGTCACATCAGGCATTTGTAGGCTTGGTTTAAAGACCTTTTGATTAAGATCGATAGTGGTTGGTCTACGTCGAACACTGACTTGAGTTGGGTGCCTCTAAGCTTTCCCATCCCTAAAATGACCACCATGATAAAGCACTGAAGTTGTAGTCGACAGGCATGTAGGCTGAAAAAGAAGCTACAACTGTTTGTCTTCTTGTGTACAAGACTTGTGTATTTCCTAGCTGGTAGCAGTTGCATTTTCTGCACTATGCATACCAAAATCCAGTGTGTCATCTTTATTTATAAATAGGGTGACCCTGTTAACATGACCGTAATGATTAAAATATTCAGACGTGCTTGAATGAGTGTGGTCTACCATAGTAGAATATTAAAGCTCCCAGCCAGATGCTTTGCAGATAAAGTTATTCATTTATTCATTTGGAATAATGATCACTAAAACCAAGAAGTTGCTAGAAAAGTTATGGAAGACTGTGTGTGAGGCACCTGCACGTGGCTCTTGGGGCTCACTTGCCCTCCAGGCTGATTTAACGACTGTAAAACAGCTTACTTTTATTTTTAGGTCGAGCCTTTTAGACAGTTCAGTGGTTGCTACTAGTGTTTACTGATTGTAGTCACAATGGAAATTTTCTTTAGCCTTTTGACTTTTTTAAGCATTTGCAAATTGAGAATTGATCTTAGAGTGGGTGAGCTGTTCCCCAGACTATTTTTGTTTCTTAAGCAATTTGCATAGGCTCTAGGATCTCTGG
Source organism: Calotriton arnoldi (assembly GCA_963921515.1). Taxonomy (NCBI): domain Eukaryota; kingdom Metazoa; phylum Chordata; class Amphibia; order Caudata; family Salamandridae; genus Calotriton; species Calotriton arnoldi. Next base: position 2,049,173 of record CAWUFW010001993.1, on the reverse strand, counting down.
GAGGTGTCCCTGAATAAAACTGGCTATGCTGCTTTTAAAAAAGAAAATCTCCTCCACATCCTTTACAGCTCAGTGATGTGACCTGGAAGCTTTCATAGAATCTAGTTGTAGAGGTGTTTTGTAGAATTCCTGGGCATGACTAGAATAGAGTGTTTCTAACACCAATCTGTATGATGTTATAAGTAGGAATCGATCATTTTGCATGGTCTTCCTGGGAAGTGAGCGCATGTTAAACACCTCTCACTGCAAGTGTTTTCCCCCTAAAACATGGTGTATTATTGGGAAACACTGATTATCCTATCCGACTTTTAGGTAAGTTCATGATAAACCTGTGCTTCAACTCCCATGTTTGTTGGGACCTTGGCTGTCAGGGATGCTTCCAATTTTGTGGAGACCTGAGAGTAAATCGGGAACCTGTCCCAACTAGAATGCTGCTAGCAGTGTGAAGTAAAGATCACAGCTAATGCTGATGTTGACCATTGAAAAGGAAGCCCTTCTCCAGAGCAGTGGAATAAAGATGGTGTGCACGGTGCCAGGAGAGAAGAAGAACACCAGCCAACAAGAGGATCCTCTGGAATGGTGGCCATGCTTCTACTGCCCTCTTCTCATGTGCTTAATAGTGAAACAATTTTGCTGGATGGAGGACAGTGGAGCCCCTGAGTTGACACGGAAACAAAATACTTCTTTGAGGAGTAGTGCTCATGGGTGCGCTGAATGATAAGGAAGGTTGCGCTTGAGCAGTGTTTAATTTGTAAAAGCATAAGTGCCTGGGATCAAAGTTTTGCTCAGAAGCCTGTGGCTAACGTTATAGATTGTTGGGGTGCTGAATAACAAGTCTGATTAGTCTTGATTCTATCTCATGCATTTTCCATCTACCACCAGACAATCCTACCCCTTTATCTCATTCTTGTAGGTTATATTTCATCCCAGCTTTCTCTTTGTCACAATTTTTGCATCTTTCTTTATCTCCTTATTTCCCCCTCTGGGTGAAATTCTGGTGAGGAAAAATAAGTGCTACTCCCCAAAAATGAGTGCCAGTGGGCCCAACCTAGAACCCACAGCCCAAATTAAGCTCTGCAATTGAGGGAGTGTGGCCGACTGGACCTCACTGAGGAAGTACAGTGTAGTTGCATGCAGACCACAACAGTGTCTACTAAAGGCTGGTGCATTTACTATGAAATCAAGATCCCACTCAATCACTGGCTGCTTGAAACCATACATCCCCACTGATAAAGGCACAGATGTAGGGGCCCCTGGTTGAAACGATCGGACTATTGGTGACATTGACTAGGGAACAGGAGTTATTCTCTTGGTTGGGAAAAAATCTGAGACTCTAGTAAGATAAAGGAAAGATGCCTGCTACATTAGACACATTTATTTACCACCCTAAAGGCTGCAGCTTGCTCATTAGCTTTCTGATTGTTTGATATTGGTGCAGCAGGGAGTTCACTGGATCTGGCCCCTGGAGTGGATTTGATTGGATTTAAATGTCACCACAATGACACACACATTTTTCAGTGACTTTGATGCTGGGTGATTCTTCTGTAGAAACGTTTCCTGCCAGAGACAAGACAAAAGGTGGATTCTAAGCAATGAACAATGGCACTCACTTAGACTGAACTGATGAATGGACAAACCAGTTTAAAAAAAGAGCTCAGAGAGGACCTCAAAGGAAATCTAGAAAACGGTCTCAAGAGCATAGAGGCAATTTAGGCCATAGGGTAGAGAGCCTGAGAAATGATGTGGATTCTCTTGTTGTCATGGTGATGGATCTAAAACCTAAAGTTGACCAGAATGGATTGGCCAAGACTGCTATGACTCTACCACTTGAATTACTGTAATTGACTGCTGAAATGGCTCTCCAAAAATGTAAAGAACTTTAGAATTGTTCCCACAGGGAGAACATTTGAATCTAAGGCTTAACAGAGAAGGCTCAGGGGCTGAATCTTAAGAAATTTGTGGTGGCTATGATCTCCCTCTTGGGAGACAATCATAAAGTGTGTAAACTTGATGGGGTCCACTTAGTAGGTCTAAATAGGAGAGTACATGACCAGAGGCCCAAAGATATCTTGGCTAAATTCCACTGCTGCTCTGAAAAAAGGAAATGTTAAAACTGTCCAGAGGTAAACAAGAAGGAACATGTTACTTACCCTGTAACCATCTATTAGTTGCGTGTAGTGCTGTAGGTTCATATGCTTAGCATACTCCTGCCATCTAGTGTTGGGCTCGGATGTTTTCAACTTGTTTTTCTTCAAAGAAGTCTTTCGAGTCACAAGCTAAAGTAACTCCTCCTATAGTCCGTGCTGCACATGGTCATCGGCTCCTTTGTTAGATTATTTTCGGCTCATCGGGTGAACTTAGGATAGGAGCAGTAGAGAGGTAGTAAAGATGAACATGCAGATTATAGTTTGATAAAGGTACCTGTTTAAGTAGAGTAGTGTGCACATCAGCCATTAGCTTCCGGGGATGAGGGTGGGTGCATAGGAATCTATGGCACTACAAGCTACGAATATACCCTTACAGGGTAACATGATCCATACGTAGCATGTGTTGACCTTAGATAGCATTGAATGTAAAGTAGTGCTCCTATAATGTGGTGGCTAGCTACTGGCTGACGTAGATGTTTGAAAGAGTGTTTGTAATACAGCTTGGCCCCCTCTAGCTTGGTGGTTAGCTAAGACATCAACACAACAGTGTTTTGTGAGTGTATGTGTGTTATTCCATGTAGCTGCCGTACAGATATCCATTAGTGGAATGTTTCCTACGCAAACCATAGAGGCTCCTTCTTTACATGTGGAATGAGCACTTGGAGCTGCAGGTAGTAACCGCTTAGCTTTGTGGCAGCAAGTTTATATGAATTTTACTATCCACCTTGTGATTCCTGCTTTAGATATTGGTGAGCTCTTTTGAGGGTTTGAAAAAGCTACGAAAAGTTGTTGAGTTTTAGGAAAAGGTTTGGCCTGTCGATGTAGTACATTACTGCTCTTTTAACATCAACTTTGTGTAGAGCTCTTTCTGCCACGGAGTCTGGTTTCGGAAAGAACACTGGTAGCTCAATGATCTGGTTTGCATGAAAAGAAGAAACTACTTTAGGGAGAAATTTGGGGTTTGTTCCTAGCACCAATTTAACTGGACAGATTTGGGAAAAAGGTTCTTAGAGAGAGCGCTTGAAGTTCACTTATCCATCTGAGAGATTTTATAGGCACCTCCCATGCCTTCCATGTGAGGAACTGTATATCATATGAATGTAGTGGTTCAAAAGGAGGACCCATAAGCCTGGTGAGAACTATATTAAGTTTCCAGGCTGGTGGGATGGAGGGAGGAATGACTCTTTTCAATCCCTCCATAAAGGCATTACTAACTGGAATCTTAAATACTTGTTGCTAAGTGTAACCTAATAGAGGTGTATGCAAGGCCTGCATGTTGTAAATGGAGTAGGTAGCAAATAAGGTCTTGTACCATAGTGGAGAGTGGTTGGATTTGTTTTGATAAATAATAATGCACAAATCTCTTCCATTTAGCTGCGTAACATGCCAGGGTGGTAGGCCTGCGAGCTTGTTTTAGAATGGTCATACATTCTTGTGGAAGACTGGGGTGCCCGAATTCTAAGACTTCGGGAGCCAGATTGCTAGATTCAGTTGTTTGGTGGAGTTGAGGTGTGTGATCCTTCCCTGGTCCTGAGTTACACATGGCAGACCTGTAGTTCCATTTTAAATGGTTTCTCATGGGTGGCATAATACATGCTGCAGCCCATGGGAGACCTCTGGAGTACCTATGCCCTGGGTACATGGGTACCATATACTAAGGACTTTATTTATTTATTTATTTAATTTATTTAGTGTTTTATATAGCGCGAACATGACCCTGAATGGGGTATCAGAGCGCTTTACATTTGCATATCTATAAACAGTTTTGTTACCAAGTCAACAGTAATTGTACAAGTGATTTTGCGAAAAACATTAAAGCAACACAAACATATAAACAGAACCCCAAAGAGGTTAATGTTCGATGAGAGGTAGCATGCGTATGATCATGTTAGATCAGTGATAATGTCAAGTCTGCTGCGATTATGGGAGATATTTACTCATGTAAAAAGATTTGGCTTCATTTTTGAAAGCAGAGATTGACGAAATTTTTCTAATGTTAGGGGAGAGCGTTCCAAATTCTAGGCGCTGCACCAGAGAAAGCTCGGTCATAAGTTCTTTTCTTACGGAATCTAGCCGGTTTCAGTAGTAGCCCTCCCTGACTCCGGGAGACACGGCAACCTCCTGAAAGTGTGATTTTCTGGGCTAGGTACGCTGGTGTTTTGTAGTGTATCGCTTTGTGGGTAATACATGCCACTTTTAGTTGAATTCTCGCTTCGTAAGGCAGCCAGTTAAGCGCTTTCAGATGAGGGGTGATGTGGTCGAATTTCCTGGAGCCAGTTATGAGTCTTGTGGCCGCATTGAGACAAGCTTTTAGTGGGGCTGTTGAAATCTTGGGGAGGCCAGCTAGGGTTGTGCAGCCGTACTCGATCCTTGAAATTACTAGTGCTTGGACTGCTGTTTTAAGGTCTGCCTTATTTAAGAAAGGTTTCAATTTTCTGAGGTAGCTTAAATGGAACCGGGCATTTTTTGCCATTGTGTTGATATGCAAAATCATATTCAGGTTTTTGTCTAGTATAATTCCCAGTGATTTGGTAGACTCAACAATCCTCGGAGTACAGTTTAATGCTGTGATCAACTTGGTCCACTCTAGGATGTTCGTAGCGCTTTTCTGGGGGAAATCAGCAGGAATTCGGTTTTATGAGGGTTAAGCTTTAAGTGGTTACTGGTTAGCCAATGGATGGTACTCTTTAGTGCTTGGTTCATGATATCTATCTCTTTCGCCGATGTAATCTTGATGTACAACTGTGTGTCATCTGCGTACATGTGGAAAGAGATGTTTGCTCTTTGTAAGGTTTCTGTGAGTGGCTCTACGTACAAATTGAATAGTGCCGGAGATAGTGTTGAGCCCTGAGGAACTCCGATCTCATTTCTGGTTGAAGCTGAAAATGTTTGGTTGACTGTGAATTTTTTAGTTCTATTCTCTAAGAATGATCTAAACCATTTTAGGACTGTACCCTCTAATCCCATCCTATTTTTCATGCGATCTAGTATTTTGGCATGGTTAACCGTGTCGAATGCCGAAGAGAGGTCGAGCAGGATTAGGAGACAAGTTTCATTGCGGTCGAGGGCAAGTAGAGCGTCATCCACGATGTGCAGGATCGCTGTTTCAGTACTATGGTTTGGTCTAAATCCTGATTGGAAGTCATTCAACAGATTGAATTCAGAGATATGGTGACTCAATTGTTGTTGTACGCATTTTTCTAGGACTTTGGCTAGCATGGGAATGTTAGTTACTGGTCTGAAATTGTTGGGGTCAGATGGATTCTCTGTTGGTTTTTTTAAGATTGGGGTGACTTGCCCTGTTTTTAGGCAGTCCGGTATTGAGCCTTGTGCCAGTGAAGCGTTTATGATCTTTGTCCATGAGGGGATGAGCAGTTGGTTTATTGTAGACCAACACTTTGCAGGTAAAGGATCGTTGAAGTGATTGCTTGGTTTAATGGTCGAGATGATCTTTGCAATGTCTAGATCGCTGAACGGCTTGAATTCTGACCATCCAGCATTGTTTTTAGACGTTTCCCGATCTGGTTGAATTTTAAACTCATCAGGGGTGCTCTTAGTGATATTGGGGCCTTCTTCTGCTTTTTTGAGCTCCTCCTCCATCGATTTGGCTTTGGCTGTGAAGAAGGAGGAGAAATCTTCGCTGCTTATATTTGAATTCGTAGTAGGTGCAGATTTGGCCGTTTTATTAGATTGATCTTTTAGCAGGTCGAATAGTTTCCTCGGTCTATTTTTTGCATTGTCCAGTTCTTTCCTGAAGAAGTCTTTTTTTGAGTTTAGAATGCTTTTATTGTATGCTTTCCTGGCCAGTCTTAGTTGTAATAGATGGGGTGAGGAAGGGTGTTGTCGCCATTTCCGCTCTGTGAGTCTGAGTGACCGTCTTTCTTCATTAAGGTCACCGCTAAACCAAGGGTTTTTGTCTTTGTCCGGGATCCTTTTGAATTTTTGCGGGCTATGTCCTCAATAATACTCAACATTGTATTATTGTAATACTCCGTGAGGTCATTGACGTCAACCATATTATTAGGAGGTTGCAATTCTATCTCACAGCGTGCTGCGACCATATCCATATTGAGCCCTCTGGTGTCCCGAACCCATTTTCTGGGTTTTTTTGCTTGTGAGGAAGCTTTTGGTTTTGTGAAGGGTAATTGGAAGGAAATGATGTGGTGATCAGACCAGTCGCATGGGGTGATTTTAATTTTATCTATAGCTTTTTCTTTAGCTATGTTCCAGTCTAAGGTAGAGCCTTTGGAGTGGGTTGGTAGATGACATTCTTGGACTGACAAGGGTACCCCATTATCCAATCTGGGGTGTACCTCAGTACATACACAACAGTTTTAGGAGAAAGCAGATAGACTGGGGTCCTGATTAGCAGGATCCTAGTCAGACTAGTCAAAAACAGCATCACATCAAGCAAAAAGTGGTGGTAACCATAAGAAGCAGGTCCTACTTTCCTTCACGTGGCCAGACGGGCAGCTTCTCGTGTGGTAGAACTGATAGTTGTAGTAGGGTTGGGAACCATGCTTGTGGAGCCCATGTTGGGGATATTAGAATTAGTGTGAGGGATGTTTGTGTGAGCTTCTGAACCACATAAGGAATGAGTGGGAGAGGAGGAAAAGTGTAAGCAAATATCCCTGACCTGCTGATCCATAGGGCATTGCCTTTGGATTGTGGATGAGGAAACCTGGAGGTGAAGCTTTGGCATTTTACAATCTGGTGTGTGGCAAAGAGGTCTATCTCCAGGGTTCCCCACTGTTGGAGGAATGAGTGGAGCAGTGTTGTATCGATTTCCCACTTGTGTACCTTCTGCTGAGCATATCTGTGCAATCGTTGTCCACCCCTATGGGAGAGAGCTGTATGGATTGTGTGCCTCCTTGTTTCTGAATGAGTACATGGCGGTTATGTTGTCGGTGCGGACTAGAACCACTTTGTGATGAAGATATTGTTGAAAAGCTTTGAGGGATAATTGAATCGCATGAAGCTCTTGATGATTGATGTGTAGATATTTCTGCATTGGGCACCACTGTCCGCGTACTGGGAGGTCTTGCATATGTGCCCCCCACCTGTGTAAGGATGCGTCTGTCGTAATGGTCACTTGCGGAACAGGAGCTTTGAAGGTCCGACCCTGCAACAGATGTTGCTCTTCCACCACTGCAGAGAGCGATGGGTCCCTTCCCTACCAACACTAGATCTTGTAGGTGCCATCTGGCTTAGACCATTGTGATTGGAGGCATTGTTGTAGGGGGCGCATACACAGTCACGCGTGTGGTACTATGGAGCTACATGAGGCAATCATACCTAAAAGGCTTACCACTATTTGGACCGTAATATGACGATGTGATTGGAAAAGAGGCAATGCAAGCTGGAACTTTTGTACTGTTGCAGGACTGGGATAAACTTTTGCTGTGATAGAGTTTAGGGTTGCACCGAGGAACAGCTGCACTTGTAAAGGTTGGAGGTGGGAGTTTGTAGCATTGAGCATGAAGCTCAGCTTGTGTAGAAGGTTGATTACCTTCTGAGTGTTGTGCAGACGTTGTTTGCTTGCACTCTTGATCAGCCAATCGTCTAGGTATGGGAGCACGTGTGTGCCCCTCCCCCCTCTGATATGAGCTACTATTACAGTGAGCCATTTTGAGAATACTCCTGGTGCAGTAGTTCTCTTGGTAGCAGCACTTTTGATAATGTTGGCCACTTACTTGAAAGCATAGGTAGCGTTGATGGGTGTATTGGTATGTCAAAGTAGGCGTCTTTGAAGTCTACGGCTGTCATGAAGTCTCCTTCCTGCAACAGTGGTACGACCTCTTGGAGCTTTACCATGTGGAAGAGCTCCGACAGGATGTACTTGTTGTGTGGCCTGAGGTCTAGTATAAGCCTTCATGTGGCATCTTTCTATGGAATGAGGAAATACTGTGAGTATACTCTGTGTCCCTGGTGTTGCTTTGAGGCTGGCTCCAAGGCCCCCTTTTGAATCGGAGTTTGAACTTCCTCTTACAGTAGTGTTAGATGTTCCCTTGACATTGCTTGTGCTTGCGGTGGGATATTGGGTGGGGGAGATGTGAGTTTGAGACAATATCCATCCTTTATTATTGGAAGGACCCACTGATCTGATGTATTTGTACCCAATCTGCGTGGTAGTCCTGCATTCGTCCCCCTACTGGTGTTGAGTAGGGGGGGATGCGGACAGAGTCACTGCTTAGTGGAAGTGGTCCCCTTGAAAGTCGATCTACGACCTCCACCTCCGTATTGTGTTTTATAGTATGCTCCTCGAGTGTACTGCGATTGCAAGGAGCTTTGTGGCTTCTGAGAGGTGGCTGTGTCTGTGGAGGTGGTAGTTTTTAATGCCTCTCTGTATTGGGCCCTCCAAAAGCAACCCATGTGCTGATATGATTGAAGGTCATGATTGGTGTCCTCCTTGATTTTTTCCAGCATTTCGTCTATTTGTGGGTGAAGTAGGTGCTCCCTATCAAATGGTAAGTTGAGGAGGTATTGCTGGACTTCAGGCTTAAAGCCTGGTACTCTTAGCCATGCATGGTGCTTAATGTTAATGCTGGTGTTAACCTCTCTTGTGCTGGTGTCTGCTGCATCTAAGGCACATTGAATTGTTGCATTGGACCCTCCACTCCTCTACCAATTCTAAGCCTCTTTTTTGTATTAGTCAGGAAGGTGTTGGAGCAATTCCTGCATCTCATTGCATTGTGTCCTGTTGCACCTGTAGAGGAGGCCTACAGAATTGGTGATCCGAAGTTGGTTCACTGCCTGTGCTGCCACACACTTACCCGCAGCGTCACATTTTTTGCCTTACTTGTCAGCAGGAGTGGTGTTCCCAGTACCTTGTAAGTTGGTCTGTTTTCTGGCTGTATGCACCACTAGAGAATCAGGTGGAACATGCCCTTTGATGTAAGTGGTGTCAAATGTTGATGGTTTGTATTTCTTACCAACCTGTGGTGTTAGAGCCCTTGATTTTACGGGTTACTTAAAAATCTCTGTGGTGGGTTTAAGCATGCTTTAAGCATTGGTAAAAACTGTACTGTGCTTTGATTTTTGTATAGTGTTTCAATGAGCAAATTGTCCTCATCCTCCAGAGTGTGCATGTCGGCTTTATGCTATTGTGCAGCCCTGCACAATATTTCGTGGTATGTATTGCTGTCATCAGGTGGGGATGGTTTTGAAGGGTATGGATCAGGGTCTGTATTCTCTTGTGGGTCAACGGCATAGTCATCCCATGGTTGATATATATTGTCGGTGTCGCCATGTGGGTCGGGTAAATATGGTGTGTCGTAGGGAACAAATTGATCCCCTGTACTGTGCTCCCCTACCAAAGATGTAGTGAGTGACCTTTGTGGGTGGGAGTGAGTAAAGTGTTGTGGTGAAGTTGGAAAAGCTGGAGGTGTAGCTGGTACTGGCAACGGAGGAAGAATAGGTGGTGGAGGAGAGATTATAGGTAGCGGGTGAGTAGGTGGCAGAGGAGGTGGAAGTTGCAGTGGAAACTGGACGGGCTGGTACCCCTATCCTTATGCTTTTTACGTGGGGGCTTTTGAGGTTGAGGCCCAATGATATCCTCCTCAAAAGTCTTTTTCCTCTTCGGTAGTGTGTCTGTAGGTGGGAGAGGTGGTTTTGTTACTACCCTTCCTGTGTCCGGGTTTATAGCCAGGATTTTCTGTTTGGTGTTGAGCTGTTCCTGTAATTTTGTTAGAATAGACTGAATTGTGCGCTCCTTTAGTTCTGTGGCAATGTTTAGTGTTTTCGGCGCCAAAAGTGTTTTAGGCACCGAGACTTCAGAGGCTGAAGATGTTTTTGGTGCCAAGGGTGTTTTCGGTGCCGAAGGCGTCCTGTGTTTCTGTGGGGTAGGTTTCGGATCTGAAGGCTTTTCCAGTGTCGATGTTTGAGTCTTTGATGCTGGCTCCGAAGTGGCCTTCGACTTTGTAACAGTTGGCGCCTTTGTTTTTTCTGTGCCTTTTGAAGATTGTTCAGCGGAGGGATAACTGTCTGTTCCTTTGCCTTGTGCCAGGTAACTTCATGGCCCTAGGGCAGTGGGGTTTCAGGAGCTTGTGTATGTGTCTTTATGTGTGCTTGGGAGGTTTTCACCACAGTACTCACATGCCCTGTCGAGGCTTCAGGCTCGTAATCGGATTCGGACCCTGTCCCCACTGGTGGTGAGAAGGATTGGAACGTCCATCGGTTGGCCTTGGGCTTCTGCCTTCTCCTTGATGTCGTCCTCAGCATGGAGGGCTTGTGGTTGGTCCCCAAAGATACCTGGTGCATCTTCAGCTCTGTGTGCCTGCATTGTGCTAATGGCCCAGTGCTGCTCTTTGTGCTGCCGAAGGTTTTCTTTGAGCGGAAGGCCAAGCACGCTTTATACAACGTTTTGTCGTTTTCTGGAGACAGGCAGAGGTTTCAGAACTGATGGTGATCTTGCCTGAAATATTTTGCATGGCACTTGGGGCAGAAGTTGCAAGGAGTCTTTTCCATCACTCTGCGTACATCGAGTGAAAGAAAATGACAGTGAAAATGTGGCAGCTGGAGTCAAACCCAGCCCGAGCCTGGGCGGGCAGAAAGAAGACAGTCGGAAAGCCAGTAGTTGGCTGTATTTTGCTGATATCATCGAAGGGTGATGAATCGGTGGCTGAAACGGCTGCTGGTGACCGCGTCGAAGCTTTGATCGCTGAGCTCCGAGATAGACATCCGAACCTGGTGGTGGAGAAAAACAATCTAACAAAGGAGCCGATGACCATGCGCAATACAGATTATAGGAGAGTCACTTTACCATGTGACTCAAAAGACTTTTTCGAAGAAAAACAAGTTGGGAATGTCAGAGCTCAACACTAGATGGCAGGAGTATGCTAAGCATATGTATCTACGGCCAACACATGCTACGAATATTACTTTTCAGGACTACTCATGCCAGCTGTTCCAGGATGTGTCCACAGCTTCCCACCAAAGGAGGCTGGTATTTAAGCCAATCATCGACAAACCTAGAAGCAATGGCGTTTGCTGTAAGCGGACTTTCCCCTTTGGGATCTCTTTTGAAAAGGACTATAAATGTGATCACTTTGTGGACAGAGCAGAAGCAGTAAACCTCTGCACATTATGCTACAAGAGGACGTTGCTTCGGAGGAAGGAACGATTAAAGGCACTTTATCAGGAAATGGCCTCTTGAGAGAGGAGAAGCTTGGGTCAAGACCAGAGAAGGTATGAGGCAAACGGGGAAAACAATTGGAGCTTTAGTGATCACAATACAAGTTTGACTAATGTGATCAAAGTCTCAAATGCATCACATATCATTTTGATGTAGCTGCTGTGGTCTTCCTGCAGAGCGGATGAAGTTCTCTTTGGGGACCATGACAATAACAACAGGTTTTGGGGTGGACAATCCTGTTGCATAGATAAGTACCACGATGATAGCACTTTTATTTATTTTTAGTTTATAAACTGGCAGGATGGGATGTATGTGCATTTTTCTTTTCCACAGTTTTCTATCATGATTTTCATTTATTTTGTCGCTTTTATATTGGTGTGTTAATGTTGAGGAATGTTTTGAATTTGGGATAACTAATCCTTATCTTATTGGAGATGTCAGCTTTTCTTTACCCTTCAGTGTCTAGACTGGTAAAGGGTGATGGAGGAGGCCGTTGCCTCCCCGGGGCCATCTCATGAAAGCCTACTACAGAAAAATTAATATGGTTAAGATTGTTTCTTTGATACAGAAAACTCGTGAACAACTCCCCGGACTGCATGGGTCCCCTGAGGGAGGCCTGGGAATCCGATGTTGGGCTTCTGGAGGACGATGACTGGGCTGAGGCCTTGCAGAGCCCCAGAGAAATTGCTATTACAGCGCGCTCTAGGCTTGTTCAGCTCCGTATTCTCCACAGATCGTATGCCTCACGAATGGTGCAATTCCGCATTGGCAATTGTGTGTCCGAACAGTGTGCGAGAGGATGTGGGGAGCAAGGGTCATTCTTTCACATATTGTGGTCTTGCCCCAAGATTCAATAGTATTGGGAGTGTCTGGCCCACATAATGGAGACTGTGGTGGGATAGGGGATCCCGATGGAGTCGAGATGTCATATTCTGGGAGAAACGGGAGAGATCACGTGGCCACAGTGGGCCAAGACCTGGCTGGCCTTGGCTCGGGGGGTTGCCAAGCAGAACATTGCCCGGGCATGGGGGCAGTAGAGGCCCCATCACTGGAATCCTGGAAGAGGGATATGGACTGGTGCCACAGGGCGGAACAAGTGGTCTATCAAAGCCGGGGATGCCCACGCAAATGGGAAAAGATATGGGGGGCATGGGTAAAGTATAGAGATCAAGGAGTAGGGTCATGAGGGTGTCTTAAAGTTTTCCATAGAGAGTATCGAGGTCAACATCACTCTGTACTGTAATGGTGTTAGCAGCAGATAATTGGAATCGGTATCAGATGCTCCATGGAATGTATGCGACATTTGTTCACCCACAAAATATATGTCTATGTATACTGTATATCTGAAGCTGGTTCTTATGTTTAATAAAAAGAATTAAAAAAAAAAAAGATTGTTCCTTTGAAAGATCTTAACTCACCAACCAAAAGTCTGGCAATGTGGAAATACTTTCTTGATCAATAACCTGAAATTATATGCCTTCATTAGACACATTGACTTGAGAAGACCAAGTGAGAACAAGACATAGGCAATAATACCCTTTTACACATTTGTCCTCAGTAAATTCGTAACATAATAGCGCTCCTACCTTTATACATAAAGATCTCCATTTCATCAATAAGGATAGCAAAAAGATAAAGTTGGTAGGTTTCTAAGGATAAGGGCCTCAGTGAGAACTCCTGGCAAAAACTGGCAAATGTCTACTCCCCCAATGCAGGACAAAATTCCTTTCTCCTTGACTTTATTTGGAACCCGTCTAATTTTTCAGAAGGTTATATCTTCCCAACAGGCATTTCAGCTTAGTGTTGGATGGGAATTTTGGATAAATCAAATACAGGGGGAAACCAAACTAATGCATACTCTAAAAAAACTTTAAAATGTTCTAAAGGCCTGAGAGATATATGACAGGAGTGCAATGAGAATGAAAGATATTTAGTTTTTTCTCAAATACATAGATCTTTCTAAAGGATTGGCTGTCTTTCTCAGAAAGGCTTTGCTACCTTCAGCCCATTTGGCAAGGACAGGTATAATCTCTGTGTCCACCCACACACCAAAAGTAGTTAACTTAAACATGAGTCTTAAGTCAGTAAGTAGAGGAAGATCGTGCCTAAACCCTATTCTTTTGCTGGACCCAATATATTAGAGAGAAATTGAGGCCTCGTATTAAGGAGTATTATAATTTTCACTAAAGGGTGTCTCTGTCCATCCATGTATCTCTTAAGAAAGATAACAATAACCAAAGGCCAACTGAGAACCATTATACTAAAAAAGCAGTCCTAACCCGCCCAGACAATCCTACAGGGTAGGTAACAAAGTAGGTACACACCTGGGCCGACAACTGGGAGAGAATATGGAGAGGGCCTATGTCCAGGAACTACTTACCTACAAGGGTATGAAACTGGCAAAAAAAAGATAAACCTTACACAGTTTCAAGATACTGTGTACCCAGAGGTGGACCATGATATTGAAGATCAAAATTCATACATCTGTCAAGTGCATTTGTCTAAAGTTACCTGTGGGCAGGCAGGACTAAGACACGCCTGTAACTAAAAAGGAAGTACTTTGAGTGCTCATGCAGAGACGTTTTAATGCATGGGCAAAGTGGGCTCTGGCCCAGGGCCCCAGCCTTTCAGGGGGCCCCCTGACAGAGTCAGCTCCGTTCTCTAGAGTTTTGCCCTAATGACCTTGACTATTTCTTAAACAGATTGTTTTAAACACTGTTTTCCTTCAATTTATTTTTTATGTACCTGATGTGTGAGAGTTCAGTACAGCCATTTTGCAGAAAAATGTTGTCTTTATGTTTCATGCAATATACATAAAAAGTTTCTTTTAGATCAAAACAAGGCCTAACATATAAGAAATGGGAGGGCATCACAGAGATTATTTGCAGTAATATTGGTGAGCTGCTGCTGTGTTACAATATTGAAAACACACATAACCATCCCTGAATATTAGATGTAAACACATTTAGGGCCTTTTTATGAGAAGTGACGCATCGCTGTGTGAAAACAGGGATGCGTCACTTCTAGTGCGCCCTCCTTGCGACATGATGGATGCGTCATATTTACTGTATGACGCATCATGTCGCAAGGAGTTACAGATACGTTAGTATTTCTGACGTATCTGTAGGCGCAAAAGTGATGCATTGCTGGGATGTGTCTGAAAATAGACTTAACTCCAGCAATGTGTCCTTTCGCATGGGGCAAGCCCCATGTGAAAGGGCCTGCATCAGTCTTACGCCTGCTGTGAAGCTGGTGTAAGATATTGATGCAATGGCGCCCTAGAAGTGGCGCACTGAGTTCTCATAGATTTCAATGCGCCACTTCTACGAGGGTTTTTGCGGGGGAACACCCACCCTGCATACATTATACCTGGCGCAGGTATAATGTGGTGCTGGGGTTTACAAAGTGACGCATCTGCCTAGATGTGTCACTTTGTAAATAGGGCGCAACATGGCACATTTTTACGCTGCCGGTGCGTCACAAAAAGTGACGCACCAGCGGCATAAAAGTGAAACAAGGCCTCATAAATAAGGCCCTTAGAATTTGGACGAGTGTTCCTTTGCACTGCCAGGGACCTAATGAAATGAAATTAAATAGTGTATTTAATAAATCGCGCAGCTACTCAGACTAGAGTGTCCTGGCGCGTGACAGCGGGAGGAAAACGTGCGTAAAAGACCTATAAGTTATTAAAAAGCCAGGTTTTTAAGTTCTTCCTGAAAGAGAGTAGGTCTGTGGTTAGTCTCAGAGACTCAGGGAGTCTATTCCACAATTTTGCACCTAGAAAGCCGAGGGATCTGCCTCCAGTGCGGGCACAGCATATTTTAGGCACGATGGCCAGGTTGGCATTGGAAGATCTCAGGGGTCTAGATGTTATGTAGCGATTAATGCGCTTATTTAGGTAGCCGGCTCCTAAGCCGTGGAAAGCTTTAAAGAAGATGGTCATCGCTTTGAAGTCGATCTGTTCTTTTATGCGGAGCCAGTGTAGAGACTTAAGAATAGGGGTCATACTAGATCTGGGTTTAGGTCTCAGGATGGCTCTGGCCGCCGCGTTTTGTACCACTTGTAGGCGCTGGATAAGGGATTTGGGAAGACCGAGGTACAAGCTGTTGACATAGTCAAGCTTTGATGTCACCAGAGCCTGCACCACAATCTTTCTACTCCCAAGCAGTAACAGTGGCAGGAATTATTTTTGCATCCGGAGTATGCCAAAGCAAGCGCCAGTTAGATTTTGGATTTGAATGCGCATGGAGAGTGTCTTGTCTATGACAATTCCTAAGTTTTTGACTTTCTCCTTTTCCGCAGGCGGGGCGGCAGATCTTTTGGCCACCAAGAGCTCCAGTCAGGCGTTTCTGGATTACCAAAGAAAACATCTTCAGTTTTGTCAGTATTGCACTTCAGCTGATTGATCTTAAGCAAGTTAAAAACCTTTGTGAGGCAAGACCTAATCATTGCTCCGTCAAAGTCGGTTCCTTTTTCACATGTAAAAATCAGCTGAGTGTCATTAGCATAGGAAACAATTTTGGCGCCCTCTTCCTCTACCAGAAATGCAAGGGGGATAGATATATATTAAAAAGCGTAGGACTGAGAATGGAGCCCTGAGGGACACCTACATTCATGGCCGGAACCGGGGATGAGAAAGGGGGCAGCCAGATGTCCTGAGATCTATTTACCAAGAAGGATGACATCCATGTTAAGGCGGTCCCCCCACGCCGATGTTAGCAAGTCTCTCCAGGAGCCTCTCATGTGGGACCGTTTCGAAGGCCGCCGACAGATCGAGCTGTATCAGAACAGCCTTGATGGAGCAAGATCTCGTGAGAAAGAGACTTGCTCGGAGGCAATCCACTCGTATAATTTATTAACAAATTAATAATTATGTTTGTGAATAACTAATACGCACCACATGAACACGCGGGTTTGTGAAGCTTGCTTATGTGTGTACTAATGCGGATAACAATGAAGACGGACTAATACCGCTTTTAACAGGGAAACTGTTGTGCGCATGCGTCAACTTCATCTACGCAGTATGACGAGGTAACGCTTGGAGGGAAATTCTAGCGCATGAGCAGAAGACACTAAAATTGAGTCTTCAAGACTCGCATGCATGGCATCTACTTAGCTGAAACGAAAACAAGCTATTTTACTAATGCTGATGCGGGAAAAGTATTAATGAGAAAAGGGGAATAGAGTAGAGGTGGGAGGTATACAGTGTGACCATTTATTTGTGAAATTAATATTTGTCTTTTTGATTTTATTATTAGTGCGCATTTGGGCCTCTCACGCATAACTGAATTAAGCTGAGTGAGGAAGCGACTGCGCATGTCCACTGAAAGTTAACTCGGAATGATGACCTAAATGCTGAACAGGAGCCAAGGTCGCAGATGATGTGCCCTGGGAACGGATGGTGAAAAATTCAGCGAAGAAGACTCTGAGTCATGAAGTTATAATAATGTTGCAAAATAAAATGTGGATATGTATGGGAACTCAATACATGAATAAAAAAATTAAGGGGAGGGGTTTGCGAACAATAGTTGAACTGATTTTGATGACATGTAAGCATGGTGTGATGGAGCTTCCCCCTTGCCTGACCAATCATATTTCGTATTTTTACGATATTGAAACTTTAGTGGGTGGAACATGAAGAAACAAAGGTATAATTAAGGTAGCTTTAGTTAGTCAGTTAGAAGTTGGGGACTGGAGATGCTGTGAGTCGGAGATGCTGTTGCTGGGAGAGATGCTGTGAGATGCTGATGAAGAACCGAATGCAGAACCTGAAGCAGAACTTTCTATCCTAACTTAATTGGGTTAGATCAGAAGATCGCAGAAGAATCTCGAGGAGGAAGAGAATGTCAGAGAGGGGTGCGGCGCAATCGTCGGTATTCTAGAGAGGTCAACTATCCTGTCCTGAAGTCTTTGTCTCCTGACCTATCCTGGGGACCCTTACCAGCCCTTTGGCCAGGGGTTTCGTCTTTCACACCATTCTTGGTAATTATAATTTCATGTTATTTGCAGATGTTCTTTTCTCTCTGTCCTCTCCCTTTCTGAGCATTGATCATTGTATGAGTCCGAAGTATATGCTTGGTGTTTAATCAATTGAATTTTCTCTCCTAAGAAAGATGGTGATTGCACTGTAATTTTGAAATGGTTCACATGCATTTAATTTAGATAAAGGTTTTAAAACTCCCCGAGTCTGTGATCTTTTATTTTAAAGAAAAGAATAGTTAAGAATTATGTTAATTATCACCATCAACTAGTTCAACTAATGGTCCATCGACCAGAGGAAAGAACTTTTTGATCAGTGAAAAGGTTAGTTAGGAATAAGAAATAACTAATCTTGAAATATGAAACTTTAACTAAACCAGCGGTCTACTCAGTTGTGTGTGTTTATGGGCCCAGGTGAGTATATGGTAGTAGAGTATCTGTTGTTGGTATACCGCTGGATCAGCCTTGCCTCCCTGGTCCAGCTTACCCATGAGAAATTCAGTCACTTCCAGCAGAGCGGACTCCGTACTGTAGTTAGCCCTAAAACCGGATTGGGACTCATGAAGGAGCTTCCCATCTTCAATGTGTTTTTGGAGGGCCTTGTTTACATGCTTCTCTAATACTTTGGAGAGGGCCGGAAGAAGGGAGATTGGCCTGTAGTTGGCAGGCTCCATCGGTTTGGCGTTAGCCTTTTTATCAGTGGAAGAACCTTAGCATTCTTCCATAATTTCGGCATGTTGCCTGAGGAGAGGGAAGCATTAAAGAGCTGGTTTACCGTGAGGTTTATGGTGGGAGCTAATAGGTTCAGGATATTCGCTGGACATGGGTCGGTAGGAGAGCCAGACTTAATGCTTTGGAGAAGGGTCAGTGACTCTTCAAGCTGAAACTCAGGGAAAGTTAGTAAAGATGGAGGATCCAAGAGGTGAAATTTGCTATTAGAACTAAGGTAGAAGGTCAGTTCTTCCTCTGAGATGTTAGTGAAGGCTTGTTGGATCACGGAGATCTTTTTGTGGAAGAATTGAGCTATTTGCTTAGACCATTCTTCCGTGCATGGCCCTTCCTTTGTGCTGGCTTTCGGGCGGTAAAGGATTTAACTATGCTAAAGATTTCCTTACTCTTATTTTGGGCATTTTCTATCTTGCTTTGAAAGAAGTTTTTGTTGGCTGCCTTCACGAGAATGTAATAAGCTTTTAAGGTGTCTTTATACACCTTCCTGTCCTCAGGTAGATAGGATTTACGTCATTTTCGTTCCATTTTTCTACAATTTCTTTTGCTAGGTCTGAGGGAATCGTTAAACCATGGAGCTCGGTGGGGCCGACCTCTTTGAGGAGCGGGAAACAATCGGTACTGCTGCACCAATGTTGGCTCGGAGCCATGAATCTATTGAGAGGGCGTCCGAATCGGGCAGCCAGACAGCTCCGGTGAGGAATGACCGATGGCGTCTGCTAACATCGGGATGGATATTTTATGGAACGTTCTGTAATTAGGGACCCTCTGCCCTGAGTTAGTCCGAGGGGCTGTGGCAGAGTTGGGAATGACGAATTTTAATAGGAGGTGGTCAGACCAGGTAATGGGAAGAGGTAGGCTTACTGATATTTCAAAGTTGTGAAAGATTTGGTCTAGGGTATGGCCCTTCCCATGGGTGGCCAAAGAAATAGATGGAAACATGTTGCAGGCCTGCAGCGTCTCCAACAAGGAAATTGTTTGAGGGTCTTTTCCATTGTCCATATGTATATTGAAATCTCCCAGAATAAGGCAGTTGTTGTATTTTAAGTCCATGGAGGTGGTGGCTGTATTAAGCGTAGTAATAACATTTCCAATTGCACCGGGAGGTCTGTAAATCAGAAAACCAGCTATGCTATGATGGGGGATAAGGTACAGCGGAAGCCTAAGGACTCTGCGCCCTCGATGTTTTCCATCGGGATGGGAGAGCAGTCTAGTTTTTGATTGTAAATTATGGCGACACCGCCCCCTTCCCACTCGGTCGGTCCCTCCTAAGGATTTTATAACCCGTAGGGATGGCCGAGGTGATAGTAGGGTTTGAGGCTTCAGACAGCCACTTCTCAGTGAGAAATAAAAGATCAGGCTGTTCGTCTAACAGTAGGTCATAAATGTGTGGTTCATGCTTTTGCATAGAGCGACAATTTAAAAGGGTGGCCTTTAAGTCCTCTGTTTTCTTATTGTTTTTACACTTATTGTTGCGTGGGAGGATCTTGGGTGCGAGTTTCCTGGACTGGAGGAGAGACCAGTTGCACTTTTTGTATCGAAAGTCTACCTCCAAGCTCGGATCAGCCGCTGTACACTGACATAATGGTAGCCGCCTAAGGCTAAGCAGTTTTTCCCTATTGTAATATAGTGGAAGAAACTCATCGGAGGGGAGCTGGGCAGCATGGCCGGCGCCGGACGCCTCCGGGACGCTGACAAGCGCAGACGGGCATGCTTTTGGCGCGCCAGTGGCGCGCCCGCTGCGTGCATCCGTTTGCATCGGGAATATATAGGCTAATGCCTATGATGCAAACTGGATCGTTAACGCAGCTGAGGAAGCGGAAACTGCGTGGGCGGAAGTGAGGAGCCTGATAGTAGCCCCAGCCCTCCGCACAATCGGTGTATCAGCCGCGGCGGACCAGGACTGGAGGAAAAGCGAGATGCGAATTGGAGCAGCTAAGGAGGTGTAGGCAAGCAGAATAAAGTAAAGTGCAAGTGCGCGTAGGTAGGAGAAACTGTTAAAAAGCACAGAGTAATTCAGCCACACATATACAATTTAAAAAGTATTAAAAACCTAGTAGCAGGGCAGGAAACACTAAATCCTACCGCTGTCAGCTGCACGCGTCCGTTTACATCGGGAATGTATAGGCTAATGCCTATGATGCAAACTGGATCGCTAACGCAGCTGAGGAAGCGGAAACGGCGTGGGAAACAGGGGCTCAAATTGGATCATAAATTCAAAGCTGTTCTGAACAGGGGCCCCCAAAATATGTTTGGCCCAGGGCCCCCAAAATCCTTAAGATGTCCCTGTGCTCATGCCCTTAACACCAATAAAGTCCATGAATGAGACGGCTACATGGTCAATTTTTATAAGACCTTTTCCACACCGCTAATTCCTAAATTAATAGAACTCTATTTTTTATGTCAAAAGTCTTTATAACTAGGCTTGAACACCTCATGCAGAAGTAATTAATCCAGACTGGTGTTTTTTTCTTAAAAATAGACATACCATCTGTTTTGGTGTCCTTAGATGCAGAGAAGACGTTTGACTGGGTGGACTGGACATTCTTAGCACTGGTACTAGAAAGAATGAGTGTAAAGCCTACCTTCCATAAAATGGTGATAGCCAACAATTGAACAGAATCCTCTTGAATGGCCTAATATCGGGCCTGTTTGCCATATATAACAGCCCCACATTATATGGGGTGTATTTTACAACCAGATACCCACAAACTAACACTGTTTGCTGATAATACTCTATTGACTCTGATTGACTCTAGCAGATCCCTTTGGCTCTGATTAGTCAATTTTATTTGTTCTAGAACCTGTCAGGACACATAATTATCATTGGAAATATGAACTAGTGAACCTTACCCTGCCAGAGGAAACTGTGCCCTGCCTAAAGGAACAATATCCTTTCCATTGTGTTTCCATCTACATTCAATCCTCCATTATCAAAATCACGCCAAAGGTAGCTGATCTTGTGAGCATTCACTAAACCCCTCTCTTTGCTGAAATTCAGAGAGATCTTGGAAGATGGTCATCTTTAGTTGTTTGCTGGCTGGATAGGAGAGACTTCATAAAAATGAATGTGCTTCTAAGGGGTATGTGCTTCTTTCAAGCCCTGTTGGTTAAGGTAGATGCCCATCTCTTAGGTATTCTCCAAGAAGCTGTCTCGCACTTCATATGGAACGGCTCTAAACGAGAGCCCCAGCAAATCTTTTGTGATGTGAGAAGTGGCAGGGAGGAGTGGTGTTGCCAGATTTCAACACATACCTCAAGTGGCACACCTGAGAGAAATGATTTACTAGTCTAAGATAGAAATTGACAAGATATGGCCACATATGGAAAAAGCAATAATGGGGAGGTCCTTATGCTCTCTAATGCCTACCACAGCAAGCACACTAAAAAATGGAACTCACATCGTTCTCTTCTCTCTATACTCCAATTCAGTCCAACCCGAGCTGTACCCCTGCATTTAAGGTAAAAGGAGGGAGAGCTGCAGTACGTTCATATCAGACATGCTCAGGAAGGGAACTATTGAATCCTTCACACAAGGTAAACTTGAATTCAGACTAGATAAATATGAATGCCTACATTGTGCCACTAGGTGATGCATCTGTAATAAAAGAGGCAACCAGGAGAGGCAAAACTGCTTCTGAGGATCTCTTCCCTCCTCTAAGGGCATTAGTTCTAAATTGTATAAGATTATTTTGAGCTCTTATCCCCTTTTTCAGAGGTTATACAAGACCGTATAGTAGTGTAAGTGACACTGGAAAATTACTGACAGAGAGTGGGAGATCTTATGGAGGGATTTACATGGTAGTTCTGTGTGCATAGGAAACAAAGCGGTGCACAATAAATTGGTACTATATCCTTGTTAAAATCCACCATGTTTCCGAATGCAAGCCCTAGCTGCCGGTGGAGTTGTAATCAGAGGGAACATTCTATATGGATATGGTGGGGTATTACACCCGATTAGAGAAATTGAGGGTTTTCCTGTACCAGATGACCCTGAGGTGGTGCTGCTGGGATTAAGACTGCATCAAAATGCAGATGTGTTGCACTCAGATCGCTCTTTATTTTGCCAGTGTTTGTGCACAGAAAAATTGGACATTACGAGTAGTTGGTAGAGAAGGGGTCTACCTGCGGATGCATAGTGGCATGCTAGACTGTGATCCATATTGCATATGGAACGTCACATTGATAATGTTAAAAAAGAACACTTGAAATCTGGCGCCAATTGGAAATCATCAATAGATAACATGTCAGTGTGCCTTCCAAATTTACCTTTGACACCCCACTTAAGTCCCATGAATTTAGTCTTTTGATTCCCACATGAAGTTTCTAGTGGCCTGGGGGAAGATGAGAAAGCCCGCACTAGTATGGATGCAGCTACATAAAAGCAATGTAATAAAGGTAGCCAGTATATGATTGATTAGTAGACTTTAGTGAGAATAAAGCTTTACGGGATGGTGGTGGGAGATTGGGTAGGGCTGGATGAAGGGGAGGTGCTGCTATTTTTCGTATCAAAGGAAGATTTTCTCTATCATGGTATAAGAACAATGTTGGGAGATAACTCCCTTGTTTCTATAATTCTGCACTGATAATAAAAATATTGTTACAAGGCATACCAGCATGGCAGGAAAGCCTCTCTCTGGCACTGGATGCAAAGTTGCCATGCTGATAGGTCAGACTAAAGCTCTTTTCTCTAACATAAGGTAAGTCAAAAGTAAAATATGCCCTGAAGCCCGTATTTGTATTTGTAACAGTATTTGTAAAGCGCATCAATCATCCTGGGGGACATCACGGCGCTAGGACGGATTAGAGTGAGATATGATTAATCATTGGTAAGGTCAGCCTCTAGGGAACAGGTAGGTTTTCAATGTTTTCCTAAACAGTAGATAATCGTCTGTTAAGCGAAGATCAAGGGGTAGATTGTTCCAGAAGACTGCAGCTGATTTTCAGAAGGACCGGTCGCCCATTCTGGCCTTGGAAGTGCGCTTGACAGAGGCGAGAGCTAGATAGCGTGATCTCAGGTTACGCGAAGGGATGTGGAATTGTAATTTATCATGTAGACTTTGTGGCCCCTTTTTATGGAGGGTTTTATGCGCAAAACAGAGGAGCTTGAAACTGGCTCTCTGGCGAACTGGGAGCCAGTGTAGTTCCTTCAGGCAGAGGGATGCTGAACTATATTTTTTGTTATTGCATATTAGTTTGGCGGCAGCATTCTGAACTACCTAGAGTCTGGCGAAAAGATAGTCAGCCATGCCTACATAAAGGGCGTTGCCATAATCAAGTCTGCTCATGAGCAGAGCCTGGGTGACCGTTTGTCTGCATTTTTGTGGGATCCAGGGAAAGAGTCGCCTGAGAAGTTTCAGTATGGCGTAGATTTTACCGCACAGTGTGCGTACTTGGTCCAACATGGATAGGGTATCATCGAAGATAATGCCCAGATTTCTTGCCATTCGCTTAGGTTCTGGGGCGGTGCCCAGTGCCTGGGGCCACCAGCTACTGTCCCAGATATCCTGTGCACCACCGAAGAGCAGAATTTCTGACTTTCCGGCGTTCAGTTTAGACAGTGCTGGGACATCCAATCTGCGAGTTCAGTGAGACAGTTAGTTAGATTGTTTTTTGTTTCAGTGTTGGTCAGCCTGTCTATCAAGGGAATCACCAATTGTGTATCATCGGCGTAGGAACAAATGTCAAATCCCCATTTCCTACTGATATCCGCCAGAGATGAAACGTAGGCATTAAAAAGAGTCAAAAGTAAAATATGCCCTGAAGCCCGTAGTGGGCAGATGCGTCATGTTGAGAATTGAAACATAGAAGTCATGGGAAACTGTTCATTTTTCTGTAGTAACAGACTTACTACATAATCTGATGACTTCTTTCCGTAGACAAGACATGCATTATGCTTAAAAAGCATACATACATATGACCACGTGCAGCTTGCATTCTATTACTAAACATTAGTGAAATTTGATTTGTAGTATCAAGGTCACAAATATTGTTTCTAGAAAGATTTTGTTTTCAGTTTTCTTTCTATTCTGTGTAGGCTGAAGACTCCTGATGTTAATGTACTTAGCTTTGTACTGTGCTGAACTCATAGCTCTAGTCCAAAAAGTTGAAAGTATGACCATAAAAGTGCTCTGCTAGGGAGAAAAATTTACTGTTTGGAGCAGGAGCTACGGTCCTATCAGCAAGGTGATGGGAGTAGGATTAGAGGATCTACTCTGTCAAGAAACGTGACTTCTGCACTTATCAGGTAGCTTTGAAGAGAAAAGTGGAAGATGATAAAATTTGGGACTCTGTCACACAAAGGCATGCAGGATGGCCTGGACTAATCTCTCACACTCTAAAGAACAAACCCAGTGGGAAAGTGTATTTGATGTAGGTCTTTCCCTAGTCACACATGCTCCTTGCATCTAGGGGACCTGGATTTAGCGAGCAGCTGGATAGGGTTTTCATCTGAACTGGAGTGTAATCACAGATTAGAATAGACCAGGCTTTTCCAACGAGTAGCTCGTGAGCTAATGGTAGCTCTCCAGCTACCTGTTAGTAGCACGCCTGTATGCAGCCAAACCTAATAAGTTAGAAGCTTTTGCTTGGCTGAAGTAATTTACATATACCAAAATTTGAAGTGGGTATTTGAGATGAAAATGTGTTTATTTTCATGAACTCGTGAGCTGATATTTTTTAAAAATGGCTGAATTTCCAAAATATATTTAAAGCTGATATTTGAGTGATAAACAATGTGACATTGAGGAGATTTTTACAAATGTTATTACCTTGGCAAAAGAGGCATTGCAGCTATGGCTGTTATGTTTTACCCGTGTAGAGACATTTCATATTGACAAAGCCTTTTTTACATTACTGCTGGCAAACATGCCTGATGCTGGTACTAAACTGGTAGTAGCCTTGCATATGGTGGCCACTAATGTAATATTGCCTGATGAGGACACTATGCAATGCTAACATTCAACACCGTATCCCACCAGACCCGTATCAAAAGGCTTCATCACATTGGAATCCAAGGAGACGCCCTCAAATGGATTGCTTCCTTCCTCACCGGAAGAACCCAAAAAATCCACCTACCACTGTTCACCTCGGAGTCCAAGAACATTATCTGTGGTGTCCCTCAAGGCTCATCTGTCAGCCCTACACTTGGCTAACATCGTCAGAATCCATGGACTGAACATCATATCCTACGCAGACAACACCCAGCTCATCCTTTCACTATCAGAAGACACCTCCACCACGATGGCCAACTTCAACAGGTCCATGACCAGCGTCGCCGACTGGATGAAAAACAACTGCCTAAAACTCAACACAGACAAAATGGAAACCCTGATCTTTGGGAAAAACACCTCCCCGTGGAACGACTCATGGTGGCCTTCCGAACTAGGACCCTCAAACACTCCGACAGACCATGCCCGCAACAACCTTGGCATTATCCTGGACAGCAATCTCCCCATGAAAAGCCAGATCAATGCAGTATCTTCCGCCTGCTTCCTCACTCTTCGCATGCCCATTAAGATCTTCATATGGTTCCCCATCAGCTCTAGATGAACCGTCACTCAAGCCCTAGTTACCAGCCGGCTGGAGTATTGCAACACACTACGTAGGAATCACCACACACCTCCTGAAATGACTGCACACCATACAGAACTCAGCAGCCAGACTCAACCTTGACCTCCCAAAACAGACCCACATCACTCCAAACCTTAAGAGTTCCACTGACTCCCCATTCAGAAGAGACGTCAATTCAAGATGCTGATCCACACCTGCAAAGCCCTTTACAAGCAAGGGCCAGCATACATCAACCACTGCATGAACTTCCACCAACCCTCTAGACACCTGAGCTCCACCCCCCTCTCCCTCGCGCACACCCCCGCATCCCCCGAAGTAACATTGGAGGACGCTCCTTCTCCTACCTCTCTGTGAAGTCCTGGAACAACCTCCCCCTTCACCTCTGGACCTCACCCTCTCTTCTGAAATTCAGGAAGGGACTCAAGACCTGTCTGTTCAACTGAACCCTTCTGAAGCAGCAAGGTTCCCCGCGCTTTATAAATCTTGCTTGGTCGAATAATATTAGTAGCTCTCGATGAGTTTCATTGAACATAAGTAGCTCTCATTACAGAAAAGGTTGAAGACCTCCTGGTCAAGAAGTTTCTTGCTTCGTATGTCACAAAAGTGATCAGTTAGCAATTCATCAGGACCAGAAATAAAATGTCTATCTACACAGTGGCTGGAGTCCTAGTTAGTGTAAGGGGTAAACCAGGCACTAGAACAACCTAAATGTGGAGTACCTTATGGTGATACCGACCCATCTGAGGTGGGTAACCAACTACATCAAGTACTGGCAGAGGGAACGCTAAATTATAGCGTCGGTTTGGACGTGGCTCGATGGCCGGATGACATACCCTCGCTCTACCAGCCCTAGTTCCAAAAGGAGGAGACTCCAGCTCCAACCTTTGGATACATATACCGACCGATCCTCTAAATCTCTCTTCCTGTATTCTTAGGAACTGCATACCTTATTGATAGAACTTATAATTGTTTAGCCATGCAGCACATTATCCTGGGTGTAGCGGCATTGACAAAACACAAGATCATGAGCCAGAAAGAAGCAGCAGTTCTACATTAGTGTTGCAGTAGTAGATCACATTGGTGGAATAAGGCTTGTTGTTTTGGGTCTAATGTCTGCACTATAATTTTAATTCTGTATGAGTAAGAACGAAGCCACTTTTTAAAATTATTTCTCGTATATTTGTGACACTTCAGAGTTATTTCATCACCTGTCAACGTATAGAGAAGCATGGGAAGTTTGTTTTTTCTTTTACAGCTTTTCCATTAACGACCTGCTGCCTAGTCTAGATTTGTTGCATCCTGTCCGGGTGCGGGGACTGGCCTGACAACAGGTTCCTGAACTCAACACATTAGACATCAGGTGCTTTCACTTTATGTAGAGCCCTTTGCAACAGCACTGTAACTACTCCATTCACAATAGTTTAGCATGTCCTATTACTGTAACTGATAATTATAACGGTTAATAATTATAATTATCATTATTAGTCCTAAGCATTATTATGTAGGAAAATATTTAATATTAAACATATTGAATCAATATTTTAAAATATTTAAACAATAATATTTATTTACAATAATATTATAGGTCGTGGATGAACTAAAGAGGCATTAAATAGAACATATTGAAAGACTAGAGGGGTTAGGTAGGGATCATGGCGGTATTAAAGAGGGAGGGACCAGACAAGCATTACAGATAGATTAGGGAGGGTGCTGGGAGGTATTAAAGATGATCTAGGGAGGGACCAGAGAAGCATTACAGACAGATTAGGGAGGGTCCAGTGAGGTATTGAAGAGGGTCCAGGGAGGGACCATTGAAGCATTAAAGACAGATTAGGTGGGCTCTAGGGTGGTATTAAAGGCGGGATAGGGAGGGTCGTGGACGGTATCAAAAAGGATTTTTGAGTGGGGAGCGGGGAGAAATTTAAGAGCCACAAAGAAGGGAGCAACAGGCAGCCACTGGAGAGATCAGGAGGAACCAAGGCAGCTATATTTATTATATGGTTTTTGTTATATTTAAAAATGCCCACCCTTATCCGAAAGCATAGGGGGCACTGGAAACACTATCATGAAAGAGTGCTTGATCGGAGAGCAGGACCATGCGGAAGAGGAGTGCGAGAGTTCACTTAGGTGACAGGTAGGACACATTGTAATATATTGTGCTATTACTTGCTCCTTACATTAACATATCTCTGTAGTCATCTTGTTTATGTTTAAAGGTGCACCATGGTGATAGAACCTGGTGTGGTGATCTTACTGTTCATTACTGTCAGTTGCATCTGACACTGGCTGCTGGATGGATGGGATCATTTATACTGGATTAAACTTAAACTACAGTTTACTACTTGGAGCCTCTACATCTTCATTTTAACTTGAATTTTACACTGGCGACGAGCTGCGGTTACAACCCATGCAACAGGAACGTGATCTCAACATTCAACAACATTATTTAATTTTTTTTTTTCTACAAGATTGGACTGTGGATTGTATAAAGACCACTTCATCTCAACTCTTGTTTATGTGAGTACACTCTCTTTACCATTGGGACAATAAACTTTAACTTGAGCTCTCTTCACACATACCTCTTACTAAACGATTTCATGGTTTTAAGGTTGGAGACTTCGGTGCGGGCTCTTCTTCCTCTTATCTCTAATTTTTTTGTAAAGAAAGTGCTACTCAGTAACATTACATTCTTGGTGGTAATTCATGGACATTATTCTTAATTAGTGCATTATCACCTTTATAACTTTTGCTAAGCGCTGGCGTGAACATCATCGATCTTCATCTCTGCAATGCGCTAGATTGCATTCGTAGTGGTAATTCATGGACATTATTCCTTAATTAGTGCATTATCACCTTTACAATTTTTGCTAAGCGCTGGCCTGAACAACATTGATTTTCATCTCTGCAAAGCGCTAGTAGAAGTACCCCTATTTTCTGGGACCATTAATTACTCGTGATTCCTACATGTGCGTTATTACTGTGGTGCAGACAAATCTTCGCTGCTGAATGGTAGCTGCTAAGCTTACGTTATGTAAAAGGAAGGAAATGTTTTTTTTGAATTAGCCAGTTGCTGTCATTGCCGTCTTTGTTTAACTTTGGAACGGCATGGAATATTCTTTTGGATTAGCCCTTTGCTGCCATTGCTGAATTTGCTTGACTTTGAAACAGCATTTATCAAAATCATAACTGCTTAACCAAACGACTTTTGTTTGTCTGGAGAGCCCATTCACCTGGTATCCTGGACACGCGAAAGTTCCACTCTTCATCTTAGAGGTGCAGAACTACGATACTCAGTCATTGAAAGAGAGGCCTTGGCTGTTCACTGGGCCATAAAAAAACTTAAGAATCTTCTATGGGATTTAAAATTTGAAGTACAGACTGATCACAAGCCATTATGTCAAGTTTTCAATAAGAAAGGGATTGATGCAATTTCAGGAAGGATTTCTAAATGGGTAGTAGCACTTCAGGGATACTTTTTAAAGTTGAGTATTTACCAGGTGCTAAGAACAGTGTTGCTGACACATTATCAAGGTTGGTGGTACAAAGTGATGATAACGCCAATGATGAAGAGGACCATCTTAATGAATGGGTTTGTGCCATTGAGACTGGTGGAATGAAGGAAAGTAGATGGTGTGAAGAGTGTGCTGTTG
Organism: Calotriton arnoldi; assembly: GCA_963921515.1. Lineage (NCBI taxonomy): Eukaryota > Metazoa > Chordata > Amphibia > Caudata > Salamandridae > Calotriton > Calotriton arnoldi. The sequence continues at coordinate 2,019,966 of CAWUFW010001993.1, read as the reverse complement.
ATAAAGAATTTCTTGAGTTAACCTCATTACTCAAGAATGGATGGGACAGGAAGGTGAAAGGTAATTGTGAGAAGTATTGGCTCGTAAAGGATGAATTATCTGAGAGTGAAGGTCTTATTTTTAGGGGCACTAGATTAGTTCCACCAAGTGCACTTCGTCAAGAACTTCTTGAGATGGCACATGAAGGTCATCAAGGGATGTCTAAAACTAAGGAGAGACTAAGACTTACATATTGGTGGCCGGGTATGGACTTGCAAGTGGAACGACTTGTAAGGGATTGCATACCTTGTTGCATGAGTGAGAAATGTCAGAAGCCCAGAGTTCAACCTATGGTTATTAGGGAACGGCCCAAGAAGTCGTGGGAAGAGTTGGCGTTTGACATTTTGGGGCCTATTCGTGGGAATGGTTGTGAGAATTATGTCTTTGTGTTGATTGATTTACATTCCAGATGGCCAGAAGTTAAAATCACAAGGTGTATTGATACAAAACATGTGATAGTGTTTCTCAGGGAGGTTTTTGGGAGAGAAGGTTTACCTGAAGTCATATTAACTGATAATGGGACCCAATTGGTTTCTAATGAAATGGAAGAGTTCTTATTGAAATGTTCTATCAAACATAAGAGGTGTGCTTTATATCATCCCGAGAGCAATGGTATGGTGGAACGCTTCAACCGGGTTTTAAAAGAAACCATTGACTTAGCCAAACAGAACTGCTTAGATTGGAAGGAGGAAGTTATCAGAAAAGTTGAAGTTTAAGGGTGTCTCCCCATGCCATTACTGGTTGCACTCCATTTGAATTACTCAAAGGAAGAAGTGCCAACACATTGGTTGCTCCTTTCTGGATCAATGACACTGAATCTAAAAGAGGTGTGAAAGTCTCTGGTAATGATTGGAGGCTCAAAGAGAGTGAAAGAATAAAGGCACGTAAAATGGGCTATGATCAAAGAAAAGCAGTGAAAGTTACTGCTGTCAAAGTGGGTGATTTGGTTATGATCAGAGCTCCGGTTGGTAGGAAAACTTCCAATGTGTTTCAAAAACCTCATAGAGTAATCAAAGTGTTGACAAATGCCATCAAAACCGAGGATTCACGCATTTGGAACCTAAACAGAGTGGTTATTATAAAGAACAGTAAGTTGAAGGTCAATGAGGGTGAATCTTCCTCACATGCTTCTCGTTCGAGTTCTGCAGAGGAAAGTAAAAATGATAGCAGTTCAAGAAACAAGAGAAGTACCAGACTACCTTTGAAGTTTGACGATTATCAGATGTAACTTATTTTAATGTTTCTTAGTTTTGTTTGTTTTCAGTCTTGTATATAGGGGGAAGGTGTGCAATATATTGTGCAATTACTTGCTCCTTACATTAACATATCTCTGTAGTCATCTTGTTTATGTTTAAAGGTGCACCATGGTGATAGAACCTGGTGTGGTGATCTTACTGTTCATTACTGTCAGTTGCATCTGACACTGGCTGCTGGATGGATGGGATCATTTATACTGGATTAAACTTAAACCACAGTTTTACTACTTGGAGCCTCTACATCTTCAATTTAACTTGAATTTTACACACATAAACCTGTCCGTCCAGCTGGTTTTGTCTCTTCCCCGAAGTTTGAACCTATTCCACTGGTATCCAAGGATTAACTAGAGTGATGTTCAGTTCAGGGGTACAAATCTGTCAACGAAGTCAAAACATTGGGGCGGGGGGGTCAACAAACAGAAGCGTCTGGCTAAGTAAGGTATCAGCTCATCCTAGCCATGTGTTTAGATTAGGAGAGGTGGGAAAGGTATTGAGGACAGATACCTGCACTCTAAAACATACTGGTCGAGGAACCCCCAATGAGTAGTGAAAATGCCAGTGGCCAGAGACCTATTAGACTGGACAAGCTATTGACCTTCCCAACATCATGTCTCCAAAACCGGTGTCATATTCTGTGGAGCCAGCACACACCTTTAGAAAACCCAGACCCGGCAGAACAGGTGGGTTCCCATACAAATCTAGTCTTAATACATACGGGGACCATGAGAAAAGGAGGGGTCTGACGATGGTGAGGGAGTCGCGTCCTCTTCCTCATTATAACAACTCCCCCAAGGTGTTTCAGGGAAGCACCTGTGCTATCATATGAGACAGCAAACATCCCTGGACACCACACTCGGCACTTTTAGGATCCAGAGACAACAGGACAGTTGGTGATGTACACCTTCAGCTCATCAATATTAGTGGACCGTGTATAGTTTTTAGACCCCTCCAGGAGATGCTGTCCCAGGGGCTACTTACACATCACATTATACGCAGATAAAGTCACGTTATGGCATGTTGGGTTTTCGTCTGCTAGAAGGCACTATGTTGTAAGGCTGAGGGGCGACAAATCACATGTACACTTGGTACAGTCCTTGCTGCATGGGGTGGTTGAATCGGAGCACCAGTGCTAGGTGCAGGGAAGGGGAGGATTGTGCCCCTCGTGGGGGCTGCTTAGACCAATTGGCAGAGCTTGGGGTAGGGGGCACCGCTCTGGAAGCCCTCCTCCATTGGAGTCTAATAGACCTCTTTGTACTGAATGGAAGCTTGGCACAGAATGACCCTCGCTGGAGGTGGGGCGGCTCAGGGTCTATTTTAGAGACATTAGGAGCAGATCCTCCAGCTACCACCCCAATCACAGCAGAGCCAACAGGAGAAAGAAAAAAAAATACAAGAGGAAAGAAAGGCAGCTCCGAACTGAGACAGTGGCCAAAATGGAAAGCAGCAGGTTCTGGCTCTGCCTCAGAGTCTGGGTCTGGCTGGGTAGGGTGAAGTCTGTGAACTCGAACTTGGAGCCCTGGGTGTCATTGCCCAGCAGCTCAGCCTCCTCGGTGTCCAGGAAGGTGAGGGTCTGAGAGCTGGGTCCATACGGCTCGACACTCATGCTGCGGCTGGGCCTGTTCTTGGGGTCCGGAAGGAGGGTGGAGAGTGAGCCTCGCTTACTCCCTGCAGAGGTCAGAGCCTTTGAAACAAGGCTGTCTTGAACTGTTGCACATCATTATCTACCCGTAGCCTTAAGAAGATGCCCTATAAACAAATGCATTCATCTGCATTTCCGGCATAGTAACGTAGGAACCGTTATTAAACCAACGGCACTCATCCATGGCAATCTAAAATTGGGATGTTAGTTTACAAGTCAATAAAGTCCTTAAAAGGTCAATCCTTAAAGGTGCTGTGACAACATGTCAGAGCAATAACCCTCGAGTCCCAAAGGTTATGCATTATGACCAAGACAAGGAACGATGGTCTAACTTGGGAGCCTCAGCAAGAACATGCAAGTAGTCGCTACACCCGTCAGCCTCGCAACATTCTTTTCCATATAATGAACGCCTTATAGCGCGGTCCGTGATTGTAACCGCACAAATCTAAATGCCCAAGCACAAATAATGTATACAAAGGAATAATCATCCAGCCGTTCTCTTGTCAACATAAAATTAACGCCTTATAGTGCAATTCACAATGGTAACAGCACAAACCCTATCGCCGAAGCCCAAAGGATGTTCACAAAGGAACAATGATCCTGCCGTTCTCCGTACATCCCGCCCCAGCCCCCTCAAACCTCGCTCACTCTGTCTCCAAAAGCACACATGCTACCTCCTCAAAAAAAAAAGGAATATGAAACCAGAAGCGCAGCGTCCATGAAGCGGTTTCCGTGCTGATAAACAAAATGGCACCTGGGCTCCAAAAACATATAATGTATCTAAGTTTGTTTACACACACACACACACACACACACTAACTGCTCTGCCTCCAAAAGCAACCTCGCTGCCTCCTCTAAAAAAACATAATGCATATGAAACCTAAAGCGCAGCGTCCGTGAAGCGGGCGCAGAGCTGCTAAAACAAAAGCCACGTGGGTTAAAAAAACATATAATTAAACAAATTTTGTTTACACATGCAACTTTCCAGTTGGAAACTGTAAATGCTGTCAGGTCAACGCATTTCGCTCGAAAGGCACAAAAACACCCCATTACGAAAACAATAGCGCAAACAATAGTGTGCTGCAACTAACATGCATAAACAGGAGGGAGCGAGTAAATATAATAGGGCCAGTTGCCAAAGGAGGGATCCCAACCCCAATGCACCACTAAAAGCAAGGTTTTCAGAACGGCACATACGGTCAATTGAAATGAAATGGGCATGCTCAGAGTCCACAGAGTAGATACAGCATGTCTCGAAGAGACAGCACATCCGCTGCCTAGGCTGGACCTAAAAACGACCCCACCCGAAGCAAATTAGGAGTTAATGCAGCAATATTAATTTAAGAAATGAAGGCCTGCAAGCTTGAAATGCAAATTTGGGCACCAGATGTAGTTCCATCAAGATCCACAATGAAAAAGATTGAAAAACAAGCATGGCATAACGGTTTGGGATGAGCACCAATCGCCTGGGTCTAGGTTTGTTCAACAATGTTGCTCACCCATACATAGTACCGTTTGGGGCTGGTGACTCAGACTTATTCTTCTGTAACCAAATCAGTGCAGTGGCCACTGGAAAAAGAATCAAACTCGCCTTGCTCTGTAAAATAACTCCTTTCCCCCAATAGGGTCAGAGCGGAGCGGACTAGATCCTTAGTCTTAGTAGTTGTAACAGTGTATACCTGATGCTGAAGTGCAAAGTAGGTGACCTTTAAAATTACAACTGTATAAATAAATTGAAGGTTACTCTATTAAATCAGTTTCTGTCCGTAATACCTGCAGGGCTCTCAACCAGGGTGGGCGGGATGAAAGGAATAAGCCAGTTCTTAATTTGTTCCACTGTCGGCACTCGACACCGGCACTTGTTTCTTAATACTGGCATGTTTTTTTTAAAAAGCACATCAACAGAGTGATTTGAAATTCAATCTATATTAAAATAATACCTCGTGTAGACATTTTTACAATTTTGGTGACATGGAATAATTTAAATTGTCACAGTTGTTGGAGTGCAATGGTTAGAAAGTAACTGAGGCACTGGCACTTGGCAGCGCTGGTATGGTGTGCAAGCTGCAGTGGCCCTTATTATTATTTTTTTTTTTTTTACAAATTAAGCACTGAATGTGATCGATTAAAATCTTACCTATGTTCCATATTTGACATTTGTTTGGTTGGTTTTGTACAAATCTCCCACAGTATTTTTCTACAGCCTGAATCCTGCATTGTGAAATCTATAACATCAAGCAGTAAATTGTTTGTTTTCCTTCAGTGTAGCGTTTGAAGTATTGGAGGAAGTTCCAAACCCAGATTTGATTGTTGTTTGCTGCGGTGGAGGTGGATTGCTTTCTGGTATAGCGTCTGTTATCAAACTTTCATCCCCTTCAACAAAAGTGTATGGTGTGGAGCCAGAAGGAGGTAAGTTGCTTCCTTATACAATTTGAATGCTTTTCTGAGGCATTAATACTGATGGTTTACAAAGAACGCTAAGCCCACCCGACCCTTTGGCTTCCCTGTTTGTTGCAACAATTACGATTGTGCATGTCTTAGACTTTTTCGAATTTCGCAGCTTTTTTCCATCACAGTTCTATAAATGTGCGTCAAAAACAGCAAAGCAGGTAAAAAAAGGAGGATGAGTGACAAATGATTTGTAGCACCATCACAAATGACCCTTGCTTGAAGCTCAAAATAAACATTAACTTGAAGTTATATGAAGATTTCTCCTAGAACAAAAAGTTAAATCAGACATGCACACTCACCATTTTTAAATTTAATGCCTATGTGTGTGTGTGTGTGCAGAATGTAATATGGTATTTATTGCCATTGTTAACTGTGGGGCGGCACAGTCATTCGCAAGAGAGGAAGACTCAAGTAGGTCATGCTGCCATTTCCCTCCCTCAACAATGGTAATAAAAAGCATATTGCACTCAGCAGATGTGTTTTTTCATGTGCAGTAGTTATAAGCATACATTATAACCACAATCAGAAAACAAGGGGATTAATCGCTACAGTGAGGTAAATTCGGTGTGGAACCATAATTTCAGCACTTAAAAATTATCTGACAAAAATATTGTGTCCTAAATATCATTTACAAAAATATCGTCCCATTAAAGTTAATAAAAGAAAATTGTGACCGTATAGAACAGTATTTTTATGAACGGTATTTAGTTATGTCAGAAAATATTTTTGTTAACAATGGTTAACATACAACTGTAAATTCCCGATAGCTAGGCCTTATGAGTAGGTCCCCAGTTGTTGTCTTCTATAGATAAAGTGATTGTAGAATGGAATCTGTGAAGCATGAAGCAGTGTTTTTTTTTTAAGTTAGTTATTTCCTATGGTGGTAATAGCAGCTTTGTACTGTAGTAACAATGTGTGGTTATCGGTTTTTGTACACTTGTTCCAAATAGCTGATTATTGGGCCACATTTATTTTCAATAGCATGGCATTTTATATATATTTATGTTCACTGAAAAAAGCATAGGTTTCAGGGACGTTATAGTTAGAAATTAGCATTTAAAAAAACCTTTGAAATTCACTCAAAAAACCATAGGTTTCAGGGACGTTATAGTTAGAAATTAACATTTAAAAAACCTTAGAAATTCACTGAAAAAACCTCAGGTTTCAGGGACGTTATAGTTAGTTTGACATTTCACTCGTACAAAACCAGAGAAATTCGGCTGTTATAGTTAGTTGAGCTAACTATAACTCGCGCCCTCAATGCACTGCTGATGATGTCACATATTACATCACTCATGATGTGGTCAGTGACATCACTGATAACATCACTGATGACATCTCAAATGACATCACTGATGACATCACTGATTACATCATCCAGTGACTGTGTGTTTCTGAAAAGTTTAAATATGTTATATATATATATATATATATATATATATATATATATATATATATATATATATATATATGCCAAGGTGTATTGAAGAATGAGTGGGTGTATGAGTGTCTGAATGGATGATTTAGTAGGTGCGTGACTGACTGTATACGTGAGTGATTAAACGTGTCTTACTGAATGCATGGGTTAGTGACTAATCTGTGTGAATGTCTGTATCAGTCTGTCAGTTGGTGTGTAAGCGGCTGCATGGGTTGGTGAGTAGCTACATGAGTGTCTATATGGGTTATTAATTGGTTGTCTGAGTATCTGTATGGGTGCCCGAGTATCTGTGTGGGTGGGTGGGGGGGGGTGTGACTCCGTGCATGGATGTGTGAGTGGGTGATTCACTGGGTGTATGGGTTCAAGAGTTCATCTGTGAAGTGCTGTATGGGTGGGTGAGTGTGTGTATGGGTGTGTTGGTGAGTGAATGGATGTCTCAGTGGTACATGTGTGAGTAACTACATATTTGAAAGGCAGTATATGTGAGTGTTGGAGTATATAAATGACTATATGTGAGAGAGTGATTGTGAGTGGCTGTATGGATGAGTGTGTGCTTGTGTCAGTGATTGTATAAGAGAGTAAGTATGTGTCAGAATCTGTATGAATAAGTGAGGTGGTGTGTGTATAACTGTATAGGTGAGTAAATGGGAGTGTGATTGATTCTTTGCATGACTGACTAGGTGTGTGAGTAACTCTATAGGTGAGTGGCGGTGTGTGAGTGTCTGTATAGGTGTATGAGTGCATATGATAGTGGCTGAATTGATGAGTGTCTGCATGTATGAGTGAGTGGATGAGTGTGTAGACCTAGGAATCAGTGAGAGGGTATTTACTAACTGGTATTGGTGTGTCTATGGTTTCGAGAATGGTATTCTGTATTTTAGAGTGGGTGTATCAAAGGTTATATTAGGGTGTGAGGAGGTGCATCAGATGATCACGTGGATGATGTCATAAGTGATGTCATCAGTGATGTCATTTGAGATGTCATCAGTGATGTCACTGACCATGTCATGAGTGATGTAATATGTGACGTCATCAGCAGTGCATTGCGAGTGCGCGAGTTATAGTTAGCTCAACTACCTATAATGGCCGAATTTCTCTGGTTTTGTACGAGTGAAATGTCCAACTAACTATCACGTCCCTGAAACCTGAGGTTTTTTCAGTGAATTTCTAAGGTTTTTAAATGCTAATTTCTAACTATAACGTCCCTGAAACCTATGCTTTTTTCAGTGAATTTCAAAGGTTTTTTTAAATGCTAATTTCTAACTATAACATCCCTGAAACCTATGGTTTTTTCAGTGAATTTCTAAGGTTTTTTAAATGCTAATTTCTAACTATACCTACATAGGTAGGACATGTGCAGAAAGAGGAAGAAAGGCACAGAAAGAAGCAAGAGAAGTGCAGAAAGAGGCAAGAGAGGTGCAGAAAGAAGCAAGAGAGGAGGAGAAATAGGGAAGAGGGGTGCAGAGACAGGCAAGAAAGGTGCAGAAAGAGGGAACTGGGGTGCAGAAGGAGGTAAGAGGGATACATACATTTGCAAGAGAGGTGCAGAAAGAAGCAAGAGCAGTGCAGAAAGAAGCAAGAGAAGAGCAGAAAGAAGCAAGAGAGGTGGAGAAATAGGGAAGAGGGTTGCAGAAAGAGGCATGAGGGATGCAGAAATTTGCAAAAGAGGTGCAGAAAGAAGCCAGAGCAGTGCAGAAAGAACCAACAGAGGTGCAGAAAGAGGCAAGAGGGGTGCAGAAAGAGTTATGACAGGTGCAAAAAGAGGCAAGAGGGGTACAGAAAGAGGCAGGAGTGGTGCAGAAAGAAGGAAGAGAAGTGCAGAAAGAAGCAAAACAGGTGCTGAAAGAGGCGCGAAGGGTGCAGATACAGGCAAGAGAAGTGCAGAAAGAAGCAACAGAGGTACAGCAAGAGGCATGAGAGGTGCAGAAACAGGCAGGAAAGGTGCAGAAAGAGGCAAGAGAGGTGCAGAAAGAGGGAAAAGGGGTGCAGAAAGAAGCAAGTAAGGTGCAGAAAGAGGCAACAGAGGTGCAGAAAGACGCAAGAGAGGGACAGAAACAAGCAGGAGAAGTACAGAAAGAGGCAAGAGAATTGCTGAAAGAAGCAACAAAGGGGTAGAAAGAAGAAAGAGAAGGGCAGAAAGAGGCAAGTGAGGTGCAGAAAGAGGCAAGAGAGGTGCAGAAAATGGCAAGAGAACTGCAGAAAGAGGCAAGAGGGATGCAAAAAAGGGAAGAAGGGTGCAGAAAGAAGCAAGAGAGGTGCAGAAAGAAGCAAGAGAGGTGCAGAAAGAGGCAAAAGAAGTGCAGAAAGAAGCAACAGAGGTGCAGAAGGAGGCAAGAGAACTGCAGAAAGAGGCAAGAAAGTTGCAGAAACAGGCAAAAGAGGAGCAGAAAGAGGGAACAGGGGTGCAGAAAGAGGCAAGATGGGTACAGAAATGTGCAAGAGGTGTGCATAAAGAAGCAAGAGCAGTGCAAAAGAACCAACAGAAGTGCAGAAAGAGGCAAGAGGGTTGCAGAAAGAGGCAAGAGAAGTGCAGAAAGAAGGAACAGAGGTGCACAAAGAGGCAAGAGGGGTGCAGAAAGAGGGAAGAGAGGTGTAGAAAGAGGCAAGAGAGGTGTAGAAAGAGGCAAGAGAGTTGCAGAAAGAGGGAAGAAGGGTGCAGAAAGAAGCAACAGAGGTGCAGAAAGAAGCAAGAGAAGTGCAGAAAGAAGCAAAAGAGGTGCAGAAAGAGGCAAGAGGGGTACAGAAAGAGGCAGGAGAGGTACAGAAACAGGCAGGAGAGGTGCAGAAAGAGGGAACAGGGGTACAGAAAGAGGCAAAAGAGGTGCAGAAAGAGGGAAGAAGGGTGCAGAAAGAGGCAAGAGGGGTACTGAAAGAAGCAAGTGAGGTGCAGAAACTGGCAACAGAGGTGCAGAAAGAGGCAAGAGAGGCGCAGAAAGAAGCAAGAGTGGTTTGCACACCATTAGTCCCAATTTAATACCCACATTTAGCAGTAAGTAACAGGTGACCATTCTAGGTTTGCAAAGGGCCTTCCAACATGCTGTAACACTTGTCGCTGCATTTTTGGTAACCTTTGAGCCGGTTGAGCTAGAAACAAGATTTTTTTTTGTTCAAATCTGCAGATTATGCAGCAGATGATGGATTATGTGGCAAATGCGGAAAATGTATAATTGTGCAAAAGTCGGTGCAGCCAAACAGTAGCATAATTCCAGTGGCCCTGCTCATACCTCTGACTAGGTCCAGAAGTGCTCCTCAGTGGTTCCTTCTTTTTTTTGTCTCATTGAGTTTATAGTTTATCTTCTACGGAAACGAGGAAGACTAAACCTGAAGTTACCACTCCGCAACACAGACTATCATACCACACAATTACTCTCCATAACACATAATCCCACTCTACATAATTCCTATACACTAAATACCACATACTTTCTATCCACATAATTTCACTGCACAACATACACACAACCTACATCCACTCGACTCCAAGAAACATTAATAAAACTCTTTTACATTTACAACGCCAATAGCTCTAACTCTCGCAAATGCAAAACCTTTTACATTGCAGATGCTTCTTTAACTAGTAGTCGCGTTTGCATAGAGGTGGAGAAAGGGGGCTGGGCCTCCGACCACCGCTCAGGAATTCCGCTGCGTAGGACTTACAGGAGGTACCAGGAGGGCTTCTTGGCCCCCAAAGTCCCTCAGGAGAAAAGTGGACTTCATCCCCCAACCCGTAGTGTGCCAGGAGGCACGCTTGCAGAGTGGTGGAGAAAGGGGGGCATGGCCTCCGAAGACCTCTTAGCAATCCCACTGTGTGGGACTTACTGGAGGTAACAGGAGGGGTAGTTGGCCCCCCCAAGGACAACCTTGGGGGCCAACTACCCCTCCTATTACCTCCAGTAAGTCCCACACAGCAGCATTGTTAAGTTCTCATAGCAGGCCACGCCCCCTTTGCCCACCAGTCTGCAAACATGCTCTCTGGCGCGCTCTTCGATGGGGTTTAAAGTCCCCTTTGCTGCTGGGGGTGGTTAGGGGCCAACTAGCCTACCTGTTACCTCCAGTAAGCCCCCACACAGTGGGATTGCTGAGAGGTGGACACAGGCCACGCCCCTTTGTCCTCCACTCTGCAAACGCGCCTCCTGGCACACACTTGGTTGGGGGATGAAGTCCCCTTGAATCCTAAGGGTCCCTAGGGGCCAACTAGCCCACCAGGTACCTCCAGTAAGCCCCACACAACTGGATTGCTGAGAGTGGTCCGAGGCCACACCCCCTTTTTACACCACTCTGCAAACGCGCCGCCTGGCGCACCTCTGCTCGGGGGATGAAGTCCACTTCAGTCCTGAGGTCCTCAGGACACAAGAGGACCTCATCGCCCCACCAGCAGTGCTCCAAGAGGCGTGTTTGCAGAGTGGTGTAAAAAAGGGCGTGGCCTCGGACCACCTCTCAGCAATCCCACTGTGTGGGGCTTACTGGAGGTACCTGGTGGGCTAGTTGGCCCCTAGGGACCCTTAGGATTCAAGGGGACTTAATCCTCCAATCCAGAATGCACCAGGAGGCGCGTTTGCATAGTGGTGCAGGGAGGGGGCGGAGCCTCTGGCGAGATGCCGGCTTCTGCTTCTTTTCTTTAGAAGGGGGCTGTGTGGCCCCCCTTCTCTTAATATTTTGTGGGCCTTGGGGACCCCATCCCTCAGGGCCTCACCCATTTAAAAAAAAAAATTGTAAAAACGGAAGGGGGCCGCGCGGCCCCCCTCCTGAGGCCTCTTTTAGCCTCGGGGACCCCCTCCCCGAGGCCTAACCTGCTTTTTTAAAATTCGTTTTGGAGGGGGGCCCCGGGGAGGTGGTGGTCCCCGGGGCCGGGGGTCTGCAACGGACCCCCGTATTTTAAATAATTAGTGCCCCGGGGAGGTGGTGGTCCCCGGGGCAGTGTGGGGGGGCTCGAGCCCCCCCCACACTATAATTTTAAAACAAGCCCTGGGTAGGTGGCGGTCCCCGGGGCTGCGTGGTGGGGGCAGGAGCCCTCGCCACGCAATTTTGTATTTAAAAATGAAGCCCCGGGGAGGTGGCGGTCCCTGGGGCTGCGGGGGGGCCGCATGCCCCCCGTACATAATAAATAAAGCCCTGGGGAGGTGGCGGGCCCCGGGGCCCCGCATATATATAGCACATTGCCCCCCGGGACCTGGCCCTAACGGGGGCTCAAAGAAACAAAGCGCGGGAGCCCGCGCTTCATTTAAAAAAAAAATTCTGCTGGATTTGCGCACCCAGCACGAATCCGGCCGAAAATATTTTTAAAAAATGCTTTTTTGGGCCCTGGGGTTCCTTGTGGGACCCTCTGAGCAGGCCTAGGGGGTCAGGGTGTTTCTACCCTGCCCCCTTTTCTTGTTTTTTATCCTTTATTCACCTTTTTTCTTCTGACTCGGTACCGAGTCACAAGATGGCTGCCAACACTTCCTGGTTTGGAGTGTTGACAGCCAATCAAAACGAAGCTTGTGGTCGGGAGGGTTCGTGATATCGATATTTTTTATTTTTGAATTTCTCAGGATCTACTGAACAGATTTACACCATTTTAAAAAAAAAAGGTTGCTTTCTGAACCAAGAGCTACCTTTTTGCCAAATTTGGTGTAATTCCGTTCAGCAGTTCAGGCTGTAGCTTTGTCTAAAGTCCCTATGGAAATTAACATGGAGAAAACGCATTTGGGACCCCGTTTTTTCTCGGGCCCCGCTCAACGAATCACCCCGAAACTTTCAAAACAGGAGCTGATCAGAGTGAACCATTAGTTTTGAAAATTTCGCGAAGAATCGTCAAACGGCGCCAAAGATATTGGCAAAAGAAAAACGCTTTTTGAATAGAAACGAAGTCCTAACCATAAATACCTACTGGCGACCGCCAGTAGGTAAAATATATATATAATGGCGATTTAAAATGGACATCAAATCTCCTTTGGAATTCACGGTCCAGTTGTTTTTAAATGACACGCTGTGAAAATGGTTGTGGTCTCCTTAAAAGAGACAGTTTGCACACACACACACTCTGACCCTGTGAAAGGCAACGGCCGAAGCGCGTCGGTCTTTCATTGTCCTGTTTGTTTATGTTAAATTAATTAAATATATATAATTTTTTCACTGAAAAACCAAAGGTTACAGGGACATTATAGTTAGGCTCAGATTTCACTCATACAACACCAGTAAAATTCTGCAGTTATAGTTACCTGAGCTAACTAAACTTACGCCCTGCAATGCACTGCTTGTGACCTCACATATTACATCATTCATGACAAGGCTGGGTCCAAACTGGGGTGGCGTGGTGAGCAAAAGAACAATGGATTAAACCCAGAATTGTTCCTTTTGTCGGCCTAAGTTATGAAGGGTAATCCCAGACGTGGGTCCCGTGCTCAGTGTGCCACTGGATTCAAGGTAGCCTGGCTAATGAGGGGTGATGCCCCGAAACCGGTCCCAGGATGCTTGTTTCCAGTCCAGGGAGGACCTGACTTGGCAGTTTGGGCTGGACTGTTCCCATGAGGAACAGGGTCTAGATTGATTTGCATATGGCTGGGTCCAAACTGGGGTAGCGTGGTGAGCAAAAGAACGATGGATTAAACCCAGATCTTTGTGACTGGGGTTGAATGTTTGCACTGTTCAGCATTCCGTCCATCAATTGTTCCTTTTGCCCAAGGACCCTCAGCATTCAAGGGGACTTCAACCCCCAACCAGTTGTGTGCCAGGAGGCACATTTGCAGAGTGGTGGAGATAGGAGGTGTGGCCTCCGAAGTCCTCTCAGCAATTGCGCTCTGTGGGACTTACTGGAGGTAAGGACCAAGGACCCTCAGCATCCAAGGGGACTTCATCCCCCCGCCAACACTGTGCCAGGAGGCACGTTTGCAGAGTGGTGGAGAAAGGGGGCGTGGCCTCCAGTGAATTGCCAGTCTTTTTATCTTTTTTTTCTTATCTATTTATTCGGGGAGGGGGCCCATGTGGCCCTCCCTTACCTGGGCCAATTTTGCCATTGGAACCCAATCCCCCCCGGGCCAGGCCAATTTTGAATGGCAAAGGGGGGCCGCGCGGCTGCCCTCCATGGGCCGATTTCGCCCCCGGGGACCCCCTCCCCTGGGGCCCGACCTCTAGTGTGGGTGCCCTGGCCCCACCCAGGGCACCCTCTTAGCAATTTTGGGGACCGCATGGGGAACCTCAAGGCCCCCACAGTCCCTGCCGGCTCCCCGCCTCCTGCGGGCGCCAGCTTTGCTTTGACAGAGAGGGAGCTTCCTCTCTGTCAAAGCAATTGTGCTCCACTTTGAGCAAGCGAACGCAAAATGCTCTTGCTTGCTCAAAGCAGAGCACAGTTTCCTATGGCTTGGTGGGAGCGGTAAAACTCCCGCCAAGCCATAGCAAACAGCTATGTCCTGGGGTGGGCACCCCAAGACATAGCAGGAGCTCGCCCTGGGGGGTGTCAGTCCCCAGGGCCATGTATGGCTCCAGGAGGGGTGCAGCATGCCCCCCTTCCTTTCTTGTAAATTTCCCCAGGGAGGGGGTGATCCCCATGGCTGCGGGGGGCAGCACGGACCCCGCATTTAGTTTCACCTAAGCCCTAGGGAGGTGGCGGTCCCTGGGGGCTGCAGAGGGGTCCATGCGGCCCCCCTCGCTTTCTTTCATGTTAAAGCCCCGGGAAGGTGGTGGGGGAGGCCATATGAGCCTCCCTGGCATTTTTTTGTAAAGAAGCTCCTGGGTGGTGGTGGTCCTCGGGGCATCAAAGAGCCCTAGGAGGTTGGGGCGTGCGCTCCTCCTTCTATTTTATAATGCCCCCGAGATCAGGCCCACCCAGGGGCTGATTAGAAATGAACTGCGGGAGCCCGCGCTTCATTTTTTTATTTTTTTTCCGGCGGGATTTGCAGATCCAGCGTGACTCTCGCCAAAATTGTTTTTAAAAAAAAATGCTTTTTTGGCCCTGTGGGACCCTCCCCCCCCCCAAGAGGCCTAGGAGGTCAGGGTGTTTCTACCCTGCCCCTTTTCATTTTTGCTTTTCACGTTTTTTCCTGTGGCTCAGTTCAACCGAGTCACAAGATGGCAGCCAATCAGATCTCAGCACAAGATCTCATAGCTCTTTTTTTTTATCCTCTCCCTGTTTCTTCTTACCCTGTATTTCTTCTCCCCTCCAACATGCCCTCCAATCCTTCTTTCTTTTAATGTGTTTCTTTCTCCCTCCATTACACTCTCCCGTCCCTGTTTCTTCACCCCCTAACACCCTCTTCAGTCTCTGTTTCTTATCCCCTCCCACCCGCATGAAAGAAAAGTGCATGAAGCAGCCAGCGCTGGTGGCTCTATAGTCATTTTTTTTAATCCTCCTGTTACCCACCCCCACCTGAGTGCCAAAGCCAATAAATCGCCTATAGACAAGACCTATTGGCTTTGTCAATGCTGGTTTGTTTTACTAATAACTTTGGCACCGTTTGACAAATCTTCACAAAACTTTCCAAAGAAAAGTTAATCCACCTCTGCTCCTTCTTGGAAAGGTTTGGGGTGATCTGTTAAGCGGGTACCGAGAAAAAAGTGGGGTGCCAAAACGCTTTATCCCCATGCAATTTCCATAGGGAAAGTTACAGGAAAAAACTGCTGCAAAGAACTGCACCAAATTTGGCAGAAAGCTAGATATTTACCTAGAAATCATGCTTTTTGTGATGTGGTGCCAAACTGTTCAGCTGTTTTTAAAAAATGTAGGTTAAAAAACATAGAGCTAGCTGGACAGTTTGTCATGCGGGGCAGCAAAAAAAAAAAAGAGAGCATTCTTATCGGTCAAAAGGGCTTTTATTTTCAGGTGGCCTTTTCCGTCACGCCTTACAGATGGATCTGGTTGGCTGGCAGCAACATGAAGAAAAATGTTGCAGCTGCCGTTACAGGCCATGGGGACCTGGTCCCCAAGTCCTTAACAGTGAAATTAGAGATAGTGTAAGGGGGCTTTGGTTCGTTTAAAATGGTATGCTTTGAATGACATTTTTGCCTTACTATAACCTTTTAACCTTTGTTGTTTTAGTGATATAGTTTTCATATGAAAAGCATTTTTTGTTTTGCTAATAACTTTGGAGCCATTTGACAAACCTTCTCGAAATTTTTAAAACTAGGTTGCCACTCACTTCAAGTGCTATTTGGAAAGTTTTGGGCAATTCGTCAAGCGGGGGCCGAGAAAAAGTGGGTGCCCCACAATGCGTTTTCCCCATGCAATTTCCCATGGGGATTTTGAACATGTCTACAGCCCGAACCACTAAACGGAATTACACCAAATTTGGCAGAAAGCTAGATCTTGGTCCAGAAATAGTGCTTTTTGTAATTTGGTGTAAATCCGTTCAGTAGTTTTGGAGTAATTAAAGAAAAAATATTTATGTATATCTAACAACGCTGAGCCTCCGCGGATCCGATAAAGTGTTGGCAGCCATCTTGGGACTCGGGCTGACATTAAAAATGACAGATGGGTGCAGGGTAGGAACACCCTGACCGCCTAGGCCTGCTGGTGGAGCCCCACAGGGACCCCTCCTGGGGCCATAAACATTTTCTTTTAAAATTTTACCATGAATTTGCAGAGGATCCACAAATCTGCGGTAAAATAACATTAAAAAAAAACAAATGTGCCAGGCTCTGGGGGATTGGCTCATCAGTGCCGAAATCAGTGCAGGGAGGGGGGCTGCGTGCCCCCCTCCCAGGTTGGCTACCTTTGAGGGGTTGGCCACAGGCCTTGTGGTCAATTCCATACTGAGCACGGCCGTGGGTGGATTAACGTATGATAATTAATATTACTTTATGTTAAAAAAAACTAGAAATTTACTGGAAAAAACAAAGGTTATAGGAAAGTTATAGGAAGGAAATAGCATTAAAAACCGTAGAAATTCACTAAAAAAACAAAGGTTACAGGGACATTCCAGTTAGGTTCAGATTTATATACACAAAACCATAGAAACTCAGCAGTTATAGTTACGGTTATCTCAAGTAACTATAACTTGTGCTCTAAGGTAACTATAACTCGTGCCCTCGCCATGCACTGCTAATTGCCCCACTTATTACATCACTTATGACATCTTCTATGACATCGTTGATAATATCACTGCAACATTTGCTATAAAATTATTGATAAGAAAACTGTGCATTGCGGGGGTATGAGTTATAGTTACCTTAGCGCATTAGTTATAGTTCCTTGAGATAACTGGAATTAGGACTGCTGAATTTCTATGGTTTTGTGTGTGTAAAATCTGAACCGAACTATAACATCCCTGTAACCTTTAGTTTCTTCAGTGAGTATATATATACACACACACACACACATATCCAAATAAATTGTCGCTGAGCCCCAAGCCTCTTAGCTGCGGCGAGCAGACGGCGGGGTAGCGAACCCCCTAATAAATTTCACCAACTGGTCCAACTCCACAGCACGTCATGTGCGACTGCCAGAAATCAAGAGAGCATGCTACGGCTCCTGTTCATGAAGCGTGTTTATTTAAATAGGTGCAGCAACATATCCCGCAGCGTTTCAGAGCCCGAAGCTCCTTGATTCATGGGTCAGGTTCCATTTAATTTCTGAACATTACAATACACTGCAACATGCGATCTATCATGTCATAAACATAAAAGACAGACTCTTCAATGTTGCCTGGTTGAAGGTTAACATTTCGGCCATTTTGACATCATTATGTTTACATTTTCATAATTTTGTTTACGGAGCAAAAAACATCTCTTCACAGAGTTTCACTCATTATCTATACCTCGTAATAATGAAATTCATGTGTTTGTATGCTATTGCCTTGGTTACATATGATCTCTTCTTTCCCACATTTTATTGCGTAGTGGGCTTGTCCATTCTGTCTGTGGAGACACGCTCAACACTAATCAGTTGTGCACCTTAAGCTGTGCAACTTGAGGGATTACAGGGATGCTATAGGAAGGAAATAGCATTAAAACTGTAGAAATTCACTGAGAAAAAAAAGGTTACAGGGACGTTATAGTTAGGTTTAGATTTTACATACACAAAACCATAGAAACTCAGCAGTCATAGTTACAGTTATCTCAAGTAACTATAACTCGTGCCCTAAGGAAACTATAACTCGACCCCCCTCGCCATGCTCTGCTAACTACCCCACTTATTACATCACTCATAACATCTTCTATAACATCATTGATAATAACACTGCAACATTTGCTATAAATTTATTGATAAGCAAACTATGCATTGCAGGGGTGTGAGTTATAGTTACCTTATGGCACGAGTACTCCGATAACTGGAATTAGAACTGCTGAATTTCTATGGTTTTGTGTGTAAAATTGGAACCTTACTATAACATCCCTGTACCCTTTGTTTTTTTTCAGTGAATACATATATATTCATAAACACAAAATGTGATGGGAGGAATGCTTTCAAATAGTCTAACCACTGGAAATCTCTCCTGGTAGAATTCCAATCAATTGTTTTTAACCCAGTATGCCACTGTAAACAGAGACCCACTTATGCAAATCAATAATGACTCTGCTCCTTATGGGAAGGATCGATCCCGAACTGGCAGGCGAGGCTCCCTCCAAAAGGGACCGCAAACAATCCCAGACAGGTTTCAGCCTTTCAGTCTTGTTAGGCCTCATCAGTGAGGTATAGGTTGAATCCTATCACATAGCTAGCAAGGGACCCACGTCTAGGCATATCCTTGGCCACTTAAGGCATTACAGAAAGCACACAAAAGTTGATGGGAGGAATACTTGCAAATAGTGTAACCACCGACAACTGCTTATGCTAGCATTCCAAACCATCGTTTTTCACCTACTGTGGCATCTCTAAACAAAGGCCCACCTTGTGGAAATCAGTACTGACCCTGCTCGCTGTGAGAAGACTACATATAAATATATCATACTTAAAAGTAAGTACTGTTTCAGCGAGCAAAAAATCAATAAAGCTCTGAAATTCACCAGTTATGGTTTGCAATACACAAAGCATACCATAACTCATGACCCCTGAATGTTTTACTGTTTGTAGGCTTTTTTTTTTAACATGCCACCCTCTAAGGTGTGTACTTTCTTTGCATCAATAAAAGTAATTTTTCTTGTGATGTGCATTAAAACTTACAAGGATTTCTAACCCTTATCTACTAGACTGACTAGACATGACTGACGAGCGACCCATATTATTTCATTAAAATTATATGCAACGGATAATTTTGATTTTATTACAAGCGTATGACCGCCACATTTAGGCAATGACGTGTTATCTTTTGCTTTCCTTTTTATGTCTGCTGCACATGCCTGCAATTAAAAAAAACTGCCATAGCACCAGCTTGTGAAGACCAGACTTAATGGCTTTGCAAATGTTTGCTATTGTTGTAATGCTACCCACACTTATACATTTTCTGGAAATCAGCTTCTTTTTGCAATTGATTTAAGAATGATTCTAATGCTCGTCATCCCTGCTGACCATTTTTAACACTTCAAATTGAAAATAAGCTTTTTGTTCCAGTTCCAAGCACCACCTGGATTACACTCCAAAGAAGCAAGGGTAAGCTTTCATACTGATTAGTTGGGACCCTCACGAGGACCCCATACAAAGCAAACACTGATATAACCTCTTTGAGTGACCCTTAAGTCAAAACTCCTTAGGTTTCCAGAAGGCCCACAACTTTCCTCAGTAAAGGAAATTTTAGCTCCAGCAATCACGGCCTTAGCACTAATCAATGCTACCTTTGGACAGGAACTGATACTTCAAGAACATATAGAATGAATTGTGTGTGAAAGAGAGGCAGACATTAAACAGACAGCGTTCAAACAGTGTAGTGTATTCCTAAAATATTTATGTATTTATTAAATTAAAAATACTTGGCAATGGGTAACTATAGACAGAATGCCAAGCACTTTTTTTTCACCAGTCTGCTAAGCTTTTTGAGCACCGCCATTACCTACTCTTGCTTAGCAATTATTCAAATTTGGCAAATGTTTTACACTTGCATCTCAACCTCACCCCTGTTGGTCAAATATACATTATTGCATCAATCTGCCATCCAATAAAGCAGTCATGGTACATATAAAATTACCTTTATTAGAACATATACGTTGACACCAGATTCGGTATGTTCAGGCACTATTTACCACGTTTTGGGTGTAGACAGCTGTGTGAATAACTGCAAAATTCTGAGTAGACGACCTAATGTACTACTACTCAGGACTAAGCTATGCTAGTGAAAAGTAACACAAACAATGATACATTTACCAGAGAGATTCATATACAAAATTCAGATTTAAATGGATAATGAGAAAGTCAACAATGTTGCCCACAGGTTTGAACTATGATGCAAATATATGTTTTCCAAGAGGATTCATTATTTACAATAGATATTTAGTACTAATTAATTTGTGGAATGAATCAACTAATAATTGTGTTGTCCTCTGTCTTAAAACAAATAATTAAAGAAAGAAAAATATAGCTGCTTTGGCTGTAAAAGTAAATTGTGGAGTCATCGCTAGCTGACTGAATGAACATCTCCTACAGTAGCCTAAATGAAATAATTGATAAGTAAGTAATGAGAGCTTTGCTTTGTATGAAAGTATAGCAATCTAACTCTTAAAATGTTGTGCACCTCTAACATGGGTTTGAGGTTATACAAAATACTTGCTGCTTTTTCACCCGAAAATAGTGCAGGATGAAGATGAAAAGGCAAGCAGAGTAGCAAAATGAAAAGTAGAAGGGCACTCACTCTACTTCTGCCACTCCCCAATGTACTGTACTGAGAATGCAGTCACAAGGGGAAAAGTGTATTTCCTTTTCTTTCAACTGACACTGTATTTGGTCCTGCAGATTTTTCCAAATATAGCCGAATTCCGAGCCCTGAAATCAACTGCCTTTTAAATCAACTATCTGTCCCTTGCCTCTCCCACTTATCTCATCCGTCAAACACCAAGTTATCCATATCTGCCAAAAAGTTGAATGTCCAGTCCTGCTATAAAATATTTTGCACAATTCATTTGCATTCCAAGGTGGTATCTTGTTGGCTCAATAAAGTTTGATCAGTGGTTACTGCCGCATCCACTGCTCAATAGGTCGTCCACTGCAGTACCTTCCATATTCAATGACTTTTCATCTGCAAATAATCTTTCTAAAATGGATGTCAACATTGGGCAGATAGATCTAAAATGACATTGGAATTCTCCAAATTAGTGGTGACGCCATTGAAAACCCCTATATCACTTAACCAGTGAGTATACGCAAATCATATCCCAAACATATACACAGTTAAAATACTTATTAAGACCGTTGTGCTTGTCTGACTCACCACATTCATGTGAACCGGTTCCACTAAAAAAAAAGCTGCATGTTCATGTTTTCTTTTCGACAGCATGCACCATGTATAGAAGTTTTATGGATGGGAATCCTGCATCCATGGATGCAAAAAGCATTGCAGCAGGATTAGCCCCGCCATTTGTAGGTAAGATCACTTGCACCACTCAAGCCAATGCAATAACAACAAAACAAGATTTGCACTGCTTTCTCAATTCCACGTGGCATGACCTGTTTTTCTTTTCTTCTTAGGCACCAACACATTTAGAATCTGCAAGGAGCATGTAGAAGAGGTGATACTTGTCTCCGATGAGGAAATAGTAGAGGGGGTGTCACTTCTGTATCGGGCAGGATTCGTTGTTGAACCGTCTGGGGCAGCAGCATATGCTGCGGTATTAAAAAATAAAATACCTGACATAACTGGGAAAACAGTGGTAGTTTTGCTAACAGGAGGCAATATCTCACCTGAACAACTGAGTCATATATGTATTTAAATGATTGTTACCTTTACAACCTTTGAAACCTGCTAACTCATTAACTTGTTATTTACACTTCAAAAAGGTTGTGTGGTCTGGTCTAAGTGCAACAGTCCTCATTAAAGGCCTCAGATTTGATTTACTCACTTGTAAGGTGGCATGATTTGATGTGAATTTCTCATTCTGCTGTTCAGTTACTCAAAGTATGTTAATTGATATATGATGCAAGCAAAGCACTTAATAACAGCCAATATTGATTGATACAGCATTGTTAGGATAGTGTACTAGTTCTTTGTTTGGCCTGATTGTTCTGTTAATGTGTCCCAGTATTTATGTTCCTCTCTTATAAGCATGCAGCCTCTTGTTTACAGGGGTACCATACCATGGCCCTTCAGAGCCAGAGCCATGCCACACGTTTCCAGGGTATCCACACGAGAAACATTTACAAATAATGAATGATCAACCATCTGGTCAGTTCTACTCCATGGTTGGCTTGGTATCACTAGTGGAATCTGGAGCATGGAAGTCTGTGTCCTTTTCCAATTTACCAAAATTGTGTTCGCCTTACACATGGTTGTATTATATCACATAAATAAGGTGTCCTTAAGAATACAATCCTCTTTCTCCTAAAAGCATCTCAAACTTTCATATTAATCATTCTATCAGTCTTTTTAACACAGTCCATCTTTACATCAGAATGGTGCTTTATAACTTGGGAATTGAAAGAGACCCCGGATACTATCCTGATAAGACTAGGACATTAGCTAGTCCAAACTACTATTGTAATAGGCATTGATCCATATCCATTGCACCTCTCCAAAGAAGCTGGTATGTAGGTGGATAGTGTGCTGCATCACTTCTTGTTACTGAAAAACTAACATGTCCCTTCCTAGGAAATCATTTGATTCATTAGATAATGCGGCCCTGATGCGTAATGCCCATTTGATTGAGATGTGCATCACTTTTATGGGTATTCTGTTCGAATTCATGAACAATCCATCCTTCTGGTTAATTAGATCTTTACTTCGATCTTCTCATCAAAGTGAACTGCCAACCTTGCTGTGCATTTTGAGACAATGGAGCGGTAGGTTTGCTTAAGTGAGCAGCATCAAAATTCTCCTATATAAAAAGTGTGATGCGTATTTGTACTATTTTGAGCACCATTAAGTTGGCTCATTGTAACACGGGTCATTTTATACAGCAATTAGAAAAGGCAGGAATGTGGTGTGAAGCACTATGTAAAGACATTATTTGAATTTAGTTCTTTTTATTATTGTAGGAGAAAAAAGGTTTTTTTTTTAGCCAAATTTATTTAAATTCTGAATTTAAATTCTAATTCGCTTGAGATAGAAAGTGCTGGGGGCGTGGCTACGGCAGTGAGAGTAGTGTTCTTGATGAGCTCCGCAACCGAGCTCAGAGCAAAGCCTCCTACTTTGATGAAATGTGGTTTTGACAATAAGTAACAGGCAGGGTACTGGCGTCTTGCAGGGCGGCCCAATGGTATGTTAGATAGCGAAGTCAGTGGCATCATCTTTATCAAAATCAAAGATGTAGCAATCCCCTCTTCCTGCCAGGAGATCCAAGAAGGCCACCGCAGCCATAACAAAGTCATATCCTGGAAACAAGAGGGTTGACTCTCCTGAATGAAGTGGTGATGTAAGGTGTTGCCACTGAATCCCCGCCAAAAGAGTCTGAGGTGAGCCGAAGTGCTCTGGGCCCAGAGGAACTACTAAGGAAGGTGATGGGAGGCTAATTAATACGCCCCAGTACTTCTACCTGATTCCTGTAACCTATTTTGGAGACAAACTAAAGCAAAAGGGATCCTTTTGGATATCTGTCCCTAATTCACTGCTAACCTAGGCCAAGAACAAAACACTGAAAAATCCCACAATCAAAGAAACTTTCTTTACTCACAACTAGATAGAAGAGACAAAATGTCTGCCCCAGGCCCAACTGAGGAAACGCTTGATAGCCCTCAGGCGATATGCAGACTTCCTCAAACAAGGAAGATACCCAGCTCTTGAGTAATGTCTTCCTCTCAGAGCTAGACCCTAATCTTCAGAATGTAGAAATGTGAATTGGTGATCTCAAACATTCAGTGGATGAACACTTCTTCAACTAAAATGACGTATGAGAAAGAATTGCCTGCTAAAACAAATTCAACAATCAATGCAAGAGAAACTCTGGCATAACAATCTACACATCAGTGGGATTAAAAACCAACATACCAGATGTAGATGTGGAAGCTTAATTTCAGAATTTGCTCCACACAACTTTGAATGTTTCAGACTACAAAGAGACGGTACTAGATCATATAAGTAGGATCTTCTCATATTACCATACAAACAAGATATGAACCGCAGATGTACTCATAAGAGTCCATCATTTCTGCGTGTAGGAAATCTTTTCCACAGCATGCAGACTGGTTTCTATTCACTTTGAGGAGGACTCCATCATACTGTTCCAAGACGTATTAGTTTATACTCTCAATCGATGGGGAGAGGTTTAAAGCGTGACTTAGCATTTCAAAGTGAAAAAAATATATTGATATGGGTTTGCCATTTGCCTCTCTTGCGCTGTCAATAAAAAGCAACATTCTGTCCAATCTAGGGAAGAAGTGGTGAAACACTTTAATCTAGCAGAACGTGACACCCCAGAGACCCCTGAAAGACAAACTAACTTTGAAAAATGGTAAAAACCAGCGATCAAATAGAGAGAAGAAAGAGGCTCAAAGAGTAGGCATTGTTACAGGTAGTCACACAAGCCCTCCGGACTGACTTGGACACTCAAATATTTCACTTGCCTTGCTACCGCCACACTCAAGTTTGTTTCTTTAATTGTGGTTCACTTTGTTGTTGATTTGAGCCTCTCCTGGCTCTCAAATCGATTGTAAATCTCTATATTCCAATTGGTTGATAAGCTTCTCTTGTAACAGCCAAAGGTTTGTATGATATTAAACTCTTCACTTGACTTTATTTACTTTATTTCGGCCAATGGACATAAAAATAGTACGATTAAAGTGGTTCTAAAAGGAAGCAATACAAAAAGAGCTGGAGAATATACAGAAACCAAACATAAAATATTCATAGAAGTATCCACTCTTGGCCTGGGGACATAGAACAAATGTACAAACACTTAACTATAGATAAAAACCGATTATGGTCCGGCATGTCTAAATGTACAGTTTATATATATTATGCTGTAGTAAGGGTGTTTATAAAAGATTCAGACCAGACTAATAGACTTTAAAAGTAGAAACCCCAATGAAATGCATTGCTAGTCGTGTGCATAATACATTTGACACCTAAAACACACAAATTATCAATTGCGGAACAACGGATGGTTAGATACTGAAATAAAGCTGGGGTTACATACTCTTCCCTGTCTCTCAGGACATCCTAGCTGAATAAAGTGCAAGAGCTCCAGCTTACCTTATAATTAAAAACACAAGTTCTGAAATCAATAAAACCGTAATGCAGAGGGAGAGGGATTTGCATTAGTCAGAGGGCAAAGGGTTTAGAAGAGCCATGTTTTTGCTGAATTGGCCATATGCTCTCCAGACATTTAGCAATGGAGAAGACAATGACAGGAGACATGTCTGTTCTACATAATCTTATTACTATCCTCTATTGGACAACACCTAAAAAGCAGCACAAAGGAGCAATCCAGCGCCTACGCTGCCTATAATACCTTGGGGGGGGGGGGGGGGGAATGGTCATTGGTTCCTTCAGCAAACAGGACATATTTTACTGCCACCTTGTTGATTATTCCATTTAGCGGTAA
Organism: Calotriton arnoldi; assembly: GCA_963921515.1. NCBI lineage: Eukaryota > Metazoa > Chordata > Amphibia > Caudata > Salamandridae > Calotriton > Calotriton arnoldi. Next base: position 1,994,609 of record CAWUFW010001993.1, on the reverse strand, counting down.
ATGCAGCAAGTGGTAATGTACCTAACCTGAACCTTATATAAGGAGCTTTTGTGAACGGAGGATCAATGTCATTCATATAGTTTTCAAAGTAAGAGGTAGGCTTGAATCGTGGCCTACCTGTTTGGGGAATTTGACCTCCTCAAGCTCCCAATAGATGGCCTTCAATCTCTTATTTGGGTAAGATGGAATAGTTTCAGGGGACAACCAATACTCATCTAGCTTCATAGAGTAGAAGGACTGTTTTATGTATTCCAACCAGGGTAGCAGAATGCCTCTCTGTGAATTATCTATAACATCTCTTAATCCCACCCTATATTCTGCCAATTTGGGAATAGACCAAATCTGTAGCCAGAATAGGTTTCAGTTGTGCTAGGGGGACAATAGACCAGAAACCTAGGTCATATTTAAAAATCAAAGGGGTGCTTTGGTGAAATATAAGGGCTACTCTTAAAAATGTATTCTCAGCCACCTCAAGAGTTTTGAGATAACCATATCCCCAGAGTTCTGCTCCATATGTTGCGGCAGCCTCAGCTTTGGCCCTCCAAACCTCAAGAAGGGGCAAAATTGAGTGAAACAAGGTCTTGTGTGTGAATGTAAAAATGGCTGCCACACTGTGCTTTAGTATGAGGGTGCATTTGGTGACCTGACGCCCCAGGTATTTGCACTAGAGAGGCAAATGCCAAGGTAATCAAAATCTAACACCTTCTCCGCACCCGCCACTCGAACCGAGGCCGTGAGGTCGGTATATAGCAGTCGAATATATGACATAAGACGCGGCCCAATGTTTAGGCGCTGCAGATGGGCAAACAGGTACATCCACCCCAGCGAATCAAATGCCCCGTCTAGGTCGGCCAGCAGCAGTGCTGCCGGGCCTTCAAGATGGTCAATCGCTGCTACTGCGTTGTGGGCCCACCGGATGTTGTGGCGAGTGGCCCGACGAGGCATAAAGCCTGCCTGGTCAGGATGAACCAGATCGGGCATAAAGGGGAGGATACGGTTAGCAAGGGCTTTGGCCAAGAGTTTGGCCACCACATTCAGCAGCAATATAGGACAATACAATGAGTGTTGATCTGGGGGTCGGCCAGGCTTAGGGAATTCCGCAATTTCAACATATCGCCAGTCTGGCGGGAGTCTCACCTCCTCGAGGGCCGCATTTACTGCCGTGAGATAGTGGGTAACGAACTGGGACTGAAAAAGCTTATAAAACTCACACGGGAAGGCGTTCGGACCCGGAGCTTTGCCTGTGCGCAAGTCTGTAAGGGCTGCACTCAGCTCCTCGGCTGTCAGGGGGGCATCTAATTCTGCCCGCGCCACATCCGATAAGGCCTTTGGGGGTAGATCGTCGAGGTAGCGGTGGATCATGGGTTCTGGCAGAGCGTCTTTGGGGGTATATAGATCAGCATAGTAGGTCGCGAAGCTGGATGCGATTTGGGCCGGGTCAGTGAGTGTTTGGCCGTCGTCGCCCAGAATACCAGGTGTTGTTGGTGGGTGGAGTGCGCCCTTGGGGTTTTTTGATACTAATAAAGTATTGTCCGGAAATAATAGGGCAGGTATTTTGGTTCCCCCTAGCACCAGAGAATCGTCATCACAGCCCAAGAGGTAATCAATGCAGCCATTTATAAACAGCAGGAACAAAGTGGGAGCAAGTATGCATCGATATTAAACTACAAATTTGAATGTTCATTTTCTTATTACCTGGGCCCTTCTGACCTTTTGCTCTCACATTCATTTTACCCATGTCCAATGAATGGTTGTGTCTACATTGAGGTCGTCCCTTTATCCATTCCAGTATCATCCCTCAGCACCCACTAATAAGAAAGAGGTGCCAGTACTGTTTAACAGGACAAGAAATGTTGCATTTTGGGCCTGAGAGGTTGGTTCGCAGAAAAATCGCCAACTCTATTATCTGTATACCACCTGAATGATGACAAGGAGTTCTTTGCAGAGGTTTTTCCACTGATAGTGAAAATCACGAGGAACGACTTGCTGGTGGGAGTGATTTTAACGTAGCATTAGACCAAGTTCAGAACAGGTCGAGCCTTACTAGTTTTGCTTTGAATCCTCCTCTTTTTCTTGGAAGGTGTAATAACGACCTAGATTTAATTGATATTTGAAGATTTTACCACTTAGATACAAGGGACTTCACTTTTTAGGTTTCACTTCAAGATTGCCCCCTAGTGGCAGCATTGACGTGAATCATATTGTGGTTAATATCAGGGCACGAGTTGAGGGTACACGTGGGTAGACGGCGTCTACCCACTCTTTTCACACGGTGGACAGTGTTTTCCCTGCCAAGAGGTTGCGTCCCTTCTTGGCACAACCCCGACGCAAAATCTAATTTGTTAAATATTGTAATGCACTCAAATGTACTCATGATAGACCTGCTAATCATATGTGTGAGATCTTAAAATGTGATGTCGCTTCTTGTGATGCGACTTCCTGTGATGTCACGTGCGATGTTACAGGCCGTGATGTCGCACACTGTAATGTCACACACCATGATGTTTCTTGCATACTGCCTGTTAGTCCTGACAGCCTTAGGGTGGTCTTTCCCTAACTTTTTGCCTTCCTCCCTCAATTTTTTTGTACTTGTTTTTGTTGGCTTTAGGACTCTGCGCCCTTTACCAGTGCTAACCAGTGCTAAAGAACTTGTGCTCTCTCCACTAAACATGGTAACATTGGCTCTTACCCAATTGGCATATTTAATTTACTTATAAGTCCTTAGTAAAGTGCACTACATGTGCCCAGGGCCTATAAATTAAATGCTACTAGTGGGCCTCCAGCACTGATTGTGCCACCAACACAAGTTGCCCCTTAACCATGTCTCAGGCCGTCATTGCAGGGTCTGTGTGTGCAGTTTGCTGCCACTTCGACTTGGCATTTAAAAGTACTTGCCAAGCCTTAAACTCCCCTTTTATTACATATCCGTCACCCCTAGGGCAGGCCCTTGGTAACCCAAAGGCCAGGGTGCTATGTAAGTAAAAAGTAGAACAGGTATTTTTATATTTTACCTGTCCTAGTAGTGACAAACAGTTAAAAAAAAAATTCACTGCTGTGAGGCTTACTCCTCTCATAGGCTAGCATTGGGAATTCCTTAAAATACCTTTAAGCGGTAATTCCTGATCAGAAAGGAGTAGCTTTTTCATGTTGCGTATCTTTGGAATGGTAGTGATAAATCCTCTTTACTGGTAAGGTCAGATTTAATATTACTATTTTAGAAATGCCACTTTTAGAAAGTGGACATTTCTCAGCTCTTATTGTTCTGTGTGCCTTACAGCCTGTTTCTAATACACTTCTGGGATAGGTGACAGTTCCCTTGGTGCATTCCTTCTAGACAGACATAGGAAGGGCTGGGTGTGATTTAGCACCCATATGCATTCATCTGCATTCCAATGGGTCTTCCTGGGCAGATGGGAGAAAGGCGCTCGCCCTGATACTTCAGATGGTAGTGGTCTGACCCCACAGAAAGGACTGATGACCCCTCACTAGTAGTCTGGAGTGAGGGCTGATTTGAAAGATATACTGGTGCTCTTCAAAACTACTCTTTGAAGTTTCCCTCGCATCAAAGGCACATTTGGGTTTAAGTATTGGGTCGCTGACCCCATCAAATGAGACGCTTCTAGATCTTGAACCGAGCCTCTGCCAGTGGACTGCGGTGCTGCCCAACTGACTCAACTGGATTGCTTTTCTGGAAGGACTACTTTCCTGCTTGTTGCCCTGCTGCTCCCTGACTCTGCTGGAAGGAGAGCTGGACTCTGCCTTCCCTCCAAAGTGTTCTCCAAGGGCTTGTTCGCTTGCCTCCTGTTTCTGAAGTCTCAGGGACACAAAAGACTTCCTGCAGTTCTGCTGGTGCTGCTGGACTTGGCCTTGTGTGAGTCCTACCCTTGCCTGAGGTGCCCCCTCTAAGTTCTGGGCCTCAGAAGTGGGTTCTGCAGCTGGGTTTCTGCCACATCCAACGTGAAGCAACGCAAAGCCTCACCGCACAGCTGACAGCTGTCGGAACTGACGATGCGAAGCCTCGCATAGCCTCTGGGAACAGATGCCGGGTGGCGCAAACCCTCACTGCACCCCTGGATCCAAGGTACTGTGTTCAGCGGGCCCTAGTGTGTCCCTGTAGCCGGCCAGCACTCCATCGCAGTTGGCCTGTACTTTGGATTTGCACCGGTCCCTCATGTTCTAAAGTAACCATTTTAGCGTTACCTGCTTCTAAGCATTTCATTGCATTTATTTCTACAAAATTCAATATCTCGACTTCTGCTTGATGGATTTTGATCATTTTGGTCTTGTTTTACTCAGATAAATATTCTCAGTTTCTCTAAACTGCTGTGGAGTCTTTTTGTGGTGTATTTACTGTGTTGTATGGGTTATTGCACAAATACTTTACACAGTGCCTTCTAAGTTAAGCCTGCGTGCTCTGTGCCAAGCTACCCGAGGGTGAGCATAGGATAATTTAGGATTGTGTTGTGACTTACCCTGACTAGGATTGTGGTCCCTACTTGAACAGGGTGCATACCTCTACCAACCGAGACTCATTTTCTAACACTGCCTAACTTGGTTAGTCCCCCACTTTCTTTTTCGAACTTGTGCCCTAGTTAAGATAGAAAGGAACTGTCGGCACAGCACCAGGCCTACCGAACAAACCATAGCTGTGCAAGCTTAAAGATGAATGCTTCTGTCCACATAGCAAGGAGGCCCTGTGCAGCAATACCTGCACTGCCTCGCCCTTCCCATGGACATATTATGGTGGAGGGAAGCAAATCCCCCCATCAGTGCCTGCATTGTGCCTCCCTCACCGCCTTCGTAGAAACATCTGATGGCTGCTGACACACCCAGCTCCTGCAGTTCAATTTGCTGTGTCGAGGATCAGCCCTTGCTCTAAGATTCAATTGTGTACTGCTGCGATACTGCTGTCTGCTTTGATGCTCCTGTTGCTCCATTCGCTCATGGTACATGGAAAGAAGATAATTGTTTGAGGTAAGTTCTACATATACAGTTTATTCTTGAAGATATGACCTCAATAACAGGCACCATCAGCAATACGCCTTCCCTCTCCAACCTGCCAACTAACTGCCATCTCCTGTGGTTCACAAACTCGTTCCACATTCTGTAAACATTCCACTATTCATCACATGCGGTTATATTCAAAAGCGTTACCACAGCCCGTTCTCCTGCCCCACAAGCGCCCTCACCCTACCCCATCAGGCACTCCAGCCTGTTCCCCTTTCCCTCGCACACCTGTTTCCATCCGCACACCCCTTTCTTCCGTCCCCCCCCAGGCTTCCCAAGGTGCTCCCCCTTACCTCTCCTGGGATCACTATTCAGGAGCTGCATGAGAGAGATCAGAGAAGCAGGCCCGCCAGTGCTGGGAGGAAAGGTAGAAATCTCTCAGCATCCAAAATAACTGAGACAGCAGGTTGGTCAGGATCTATTTGATGAAGCACTGCAATTAGCATTCACAGGTTATTGAATGAAGCTCTGGCTGGAATGAAGCCTGATTGCTCGTGAAATTCCAGAGGCCTTGATCAGTGGCATAAGTCTTTGTCAAAATGCATGAGTTTGCTGGGTGGCAATCAATCAATCAATTAGGGATTTTTAGAGGGCACTACTCACCCGTGAGGGTCTCAAGGTGCCATGCAGGGGGGTGCGGGCAGCTCCGTAGGTCAATCGAAGAGCCAGGTCTTGAGGTCCTTTTTGAACTGGTGCAGTGTCGGGCTTTGTCGGATGCGAGAGGGGAGTTCGTTCCAGGTCTTGGCTGCGAGGTTGGAGACGGATCTGCCCCCTGCTCTGGCCCTGTGGATGCGAGGGACCATGGCTTGGGCGGGTCGGCAGAGCGGAGGTTCCTATTAAGGGCGTGGAAGGAGATTTGGTCATTGAGGTATTGGGTCCGTTGTTATGGAGTGCTTTGTAGGCGTGTGTGAGCAGTTTGAAGGTTATTCTTTTTTCGATGGGGAGCCAGTGGAGGTCGCAGAGGTGTTGGGTGATGTGGTCATGTTGTGGGATTTCGAGGATAAGTCTGGATGCGGCGTTCTGGACGGTCTGGAGTTTGCGGAGGAGTTTTTTGTTGATTCCGGCGTAGAGAGCGTTTCTGTAGTCCAGTCTGCTGGTGATGAGTGCGTGGGTGACGGTCTTCCTGGAGTCGGGGGGGGGAGCCATTTGAAGGTCTTGCGAAGTATGCAGAGGGTGTTGAAGCATGTGGAGGACACAGCGTTGATCTGGCAGTTCATGGTGACTAAAGAGTCGAGTATGATGCTGAGGTTGCGTGCGTGGTCCGTTGGGGTTGGTGGGTTTCCGAGGGCGGGGGACTACCAGGTGTTGTCCCATGTGGAGGGGGTGGAGCCGAGGATGAGGACTTCTGTTTTCTCCGAGTTGAGCTTCAGGCAGCTGTTGCTCATCCAGGTTGTGACGTCTTTCATCCCTTCATGGAAATTGCGCCTGGTAATGTCAGGTTCCTTGGTGAGGGAGAGGATGAGCTGGGTGTCGTCGGCGTATGAGACTACGTTGAGTCCATGGTTTCTGACGATGGTTGTGAGGGGTGCCATGTAGACGTTGAAGAGTGTGGGGCTGAGGGAGGGTCCTTGAGGTACTCTGCATCTGATCTCTGTTGGTTTGGAGAGGAATGGCGGGAGTCTTATTCTTTGTGTTCTGCCTGAGAGGAAAGATCGAATTCTGTAAGTGCTCGGTTCAAGTTGATCCAATATAATATAGTCCATATGAAGTACTTATCCCCAAAAAGGTTGCACTCTATCTTCCCCTCGAGAGGACAGGAATGCCCTAAATGCGTATGGTTTGCTGCTGCTCTGGTCTTCTTTTGGGTTCAGGTCGTAGCTCAGCTAAAGAGGGTGATGGGCTTGGATATTCCCCACACAGTTGATAAAGCTTTATTGGGGCTCCTCCCTGAGAACCGGAAAAAGAAGCTTAGTAGGCTCCAAGCCATACTAGGCATACAGTGGCAAAGAGATGTATAGCCATACATTGGATGGGTGCACATCTTCCAATGCGAAAGGCCTGGGAGACGGCTACGGTAGCGTGGGCAGGTGCAGAAGACAAGGAGAGATGAGAAAGCTGAAGAGATCCTGATGGCATGCGATGCAATGACACAGACCCTACTGCAATCCCTGGATCCTCACCCACAATCAAGTCTCCGGGGAAGGGAGGGAGTGGGGAACATCGAGGGGATGCAACAGCCCCTGACGTTCGGTCCCAAAGATTGTCCATACTAAAACTGAATAAGATTAACACAGTGGAAAACAATTTTTCTTTTTGCATCTTTGGAGGCCAATGGGTTGGGAAGGGGAGGGGAGGAGTGAGGGTTTCCTGACCAGTTATTTGGTGGATTACTGGCTATAAATACCGGGTACGGTGAGACATACATCATCCTTATTGTCTCCCCTGTACAGGTGGAGGTGCTAACTGTTCTACATGATCTGGTATGTATTGTTTTTAAAATTTCCAATTAAAAAAAAAAAAAATGTAAGTCTTTGTCAGAAATTTGCTCTTTCTGCATGATAGCACCAGATTGTTGCCTTTTGGTGGGCCCTAATTTTTTGCTGGCTTTAGAACTCTGTGCCATATACCCTGCTAACTAGTAGTTAAGTGCCTGTGCTCCTACATTACCCACGGTTGAATTGACAAACTCCTAATTGGTATATTTAACTTGCCTACAAGCCCCTAGTATATGGTACAAAGTGTAACAAGGACCTTGAAGTTCAATGCCTTTAGTGGACTGCAGCACATATTGTGCCATATGTGCAAGTATGGCTTCAGGCCTACCACTGTAGTCAGACTGTAACAGGTGTTTTTTTATAGCAGTTTTATAGAGTGCAAACTCAACCAGAACGTATTGGAGCGCTTTATACGAGTACCAAATTACATTACACAAGGACACATTCATTTTTGGTAGGCACGGGAAGATTAAGAAATTTGCCCAGAATCACAGGATGTTGAGCCGGTGCAGAGACTCAAACTTGGTTCTCCAGCTCCAAAGGCAGCAGCTCTAGCCGGTACGCCACATCTAAAACATGCACTGCGACCTGTCAAAATAAACCCTTTTTGACAGGTATAAATTTCCCTTTTAAATATTAATGTCAACTTTATGTAGCCCTGTAGTCCACAGGGCAGAGTGAATGGTATTTAAAAGTAGGACATGTAGAAATTTAATGTTAACATGTCCTTACAGTGGTTAGTAGCCAAAGCTATTTTTATAATGGCAGGACTAACTGTCCTATGTACAAAACCAGAGTACAGATTAAAAAACTAATAATAATGTATCTTTGCAATGGGACCAGCTAGAAAAATAAAGAATCAACTATGTTTAATAGTTATTAACATCCAATTCAATGGTGGAGTCAGATTTTTTAAATAAATATTAAGGAAACGTAACTTTTAGAAAGTTACTTTTTCCCTGACTGAAGTTCCTGCAGGTTAATTTGCATTGGGTCTCTGACTTCTCCCAGAGAGCAATGAGCCTTGGAGAGGTCTCAAATGCCTCCTACAAGCAAACATTAGTCTGATCAAAATGGGCGGATGTGACTCCTTTGAATACCACTGAATATGCAGGGTGAGGGTTGTGGACATCTTTTTGCACAGTACAGTGTCAAATCCTACTCGTCCGTTCTCCTGGGTACATAGAAGTCTTGAGGCTCACTTGAAAGGGGAGAGAACAGGATACCAAGACAACTCTTGTGGATGCACTGTCTGGTTGCTGAAGGACTCTGTTTCTGTCCTACCAGAAGTCTGTCTCTAGGTTTATTGTGGGTACAGGGGCTGCGTCAAACTGGATTTTAGTATTAGATGTGGCAGGACACTAGGGTTACCATAGTACACTCCCCATTCACACTCAGCTCCTCAAGCCCAAGTTTAGTGTGACCGAAGACTTTCACCATTTTGAAAATGCCCTAAGTGGGTAGGGTTGACTAGGGGAACTTTAATAGAATTAGTTAGGGTGTGCCCTGGAGTAATTCCCACCTACTAGCTAGTGCAAGGCATAAATCTCGCATCTCCAGGCACCCACATTAGATCACTATCTGGAGCTGATGACTGTGACCTGAGAGGAGCCCTGAAGGACTCGACCTGTTCCTTCTGGTACCCAGGACAATGTGGACTCCAAGGGTCTTAAGGTTGGCTTCATATTCAAGCAAAAGAAATACAACAAGCTATAAGAGGCCATTTCCTGGAAGTACCCAGCTGACCAGTGGCAACTGGTTCTGGACTTGACCCTGCTATTGGTCTCTGCCTGACGCCCTGTAGTCTTTAAGTGCTTCCGCTGAGATCACGGGGGGCTTTAGGCAAGTACTCCTGTGGTGGATTGAGATTTAAGAAACACTGTCAGCAGGTAAAATCTTTGGCCAGGACGAACCTGGTTGGTGTATCCGACCTGTGCCCAGCCTCAATTAGCACCTAGGTTCCGGTCTACTGCAACCTTTGACTAGCATTGATAATTGATGCTTTTTTGTGCCATTTCTACTTAAAACTTTAAAAATTCATCTCTCTGGTTCCCCTTATTACATTTTTGTCATTTTGGTGCCATTTTGTTCATTACATTTTACACTTTTACTCTATTTTTTTAATTTGGTCTGGGATTTTTATTGTTCCGCATTTTGACTTGATTACTGTTTTGGTACTGCATAAATACTTTACACGTTGCCCTAAGTTAAGCCTGACTGCTCTGTGTTCTACCAGGGGGCTGAGCTCACGTTCATTTAGTGACTGTGAGGGTTCATACTGACATGGGTTGTGCTTAATCCTTGAGGTGGATTGTCACTGTGGAAGTGGAACCCCCTTACCCGAATATTTATGACTGTGCCCAAATAATCATGACACCCCAAAATTGCAAAGCCCCCACAATTTACCTCATGAGGCTCCAACCCCAATCGATCTTGTGTAAAAAGCTCCCCACCCAACATTGTTTAACAGAACAACAGAATAAGTCATAGAGACCACTCAATAGCGGAGTACTTGATCATGGAAAAAGGTAAAGGATTTTATTATAGAAATCTCAAACCCAAGTGACACAGAAGAAATGTCATGAAGCCTCAAAGTGCAAAGTTAATACAGAGTAGTCAAAAATCAGAAATAATTTTAAGTCTCAAATGAGCAGCAAAATCAAGAGGTAATCGGACAGCATCTCTATTAGAATCTAAGTAAGCTCAAACATCTTCTGGCTCACCCTCAAAACCAATGGTTTCTTACACACAATTCTTGCATAGAAAATTAGCTAAAAGTACTGATGCAGTATGGCATGGTCCCATGTATCAGTTCCTTTCGTGTTCCTGAGTATTTCACACCAGAAATATTGTACATTAGCACTACCCCCTTTCTATGAAAGCATCCTGCTTTTCCATGTCACTGTCATCCAAAGCGGTTTAGAACAAAATATGCAACAGTTAACAAAGTTAATTCATGAACGTGCAAAACTGAACTGGACCACGGAGGACACAGCAAAAGAATCCTTGAATTTTGTGATCTATCTAGTCCACAAAAAGTTTCATCAATACAGCTTTGTATTCATAACTAACAAACATTTCATCAGTTGGCTTTCGCTGAGCCTGTGGGGAGAGAAAATGCCCAGGGTACATGATGGGCGAAGCTGCTGCAGGAGTAGGAAACAGAGATAGCATCAGCATCCATTTTATCCAACATAGAGTTTACACTAAAATGTTGCATACCTGAATCATGTTATTAAACACACTTCTAAACCTTATATTAAACTTGTTTCAACTGCATATTGTTTCAAAATCTGTGTATTGGTTCCAACATAAGAATCATTAATACTCAATATTGTCACCCAAAATTACGAACTTCAAAAAACTCTCACATCTCAGTCCACCACAGAAGTACATGCTCTTTCTCCTTCCATGGTATCAGGATGACAATAATGGCAGCCTTTTTCACAGAGGGGTGAAGGACACCTCCCTCTAAAGTCTCTTCATATGCTGGCAATAGTTGGGGAATCAACATATCCTGAAATTAGTTGTAGAATTCAATATTCCTAGTTTTTAAATTGTGGATACAGGGGCATTTTCAAGGGAATCTCTTTCAGCTCTGCTAACCTAGGCCAAGAACAAACAGAAAACTGTCAATTACTTGTACTTTTTCACCAGCCAATGACTTAACGTCAGCCCTGATTTCTGTATCAGTCAGCAGTTCAATCAGCAACTATCTGTGCTTGCGTTCCACCCACACCATTGCAATCTCTTCTTGATATTTCAGCTTGTCTGCATCCTCAAATGTATCTCTTGAGGAGCACAGGTTAATTTGGTAGTTTTCAAAAACTATCATTATACTACCATTATTTACTACATCATCCCCATTTTCATCATGAATAAATGTAATGATGTTGGTGGAGCAGTGTCATTTATCTAACCAACCTAATGTACGCCCTGAACGTTCACTCTCCCTGTATTGTCAGTCTTCTGCATGTTTCCATAAATACAATACTTGTCAGCAAATTCCCTATATGCAGTATTAATCTGTGCCAGTATTTGTGCCCTCCCAGTTGTACTATATTCACTTTCTAGTTTGCTGCTTCGCGATCCCAAATGTTGCAATTGGGTTCTTATGGCTCTCAAGGTACCTGCTTGCATTGATGTACAGGTCCCTCTTATGTACACTTGGAACACCTCCAAAATCACAATCCTACTTCAGACCAAGGTCACATTTTTATCAAAATTGTCGCAGATAGCATTTGGTATATCAGCTTTATATGCAGCATCCAACATCAGCTCTGCCGGAAATCTTCAAGCTTAACTCATCGACACTGCCTATTATAACAACAGTGTGATATAATCCAGTAATGTCCTAGGAATGTACTGTACTTTCATAACCAAAGATGTCAGGCCTCCAAGACCAGCCAGAAATCATTCACAATGGAATAGTACGAGTACACTTTGCCATCACCTTTCATTATCCACCATCTACCATTCCAGGCATCTCATTTATTTGTAGCAGGACTCTGCCCTGCTAAATGACTGGTTACTTTGGCTCAGTCTATCCAGCTCAAGGTTCAGTACCACATTAAAATCGCCCCTCTCCTCCATATTAGTGAGGTAGCCTTCAGTTCCCTACATTTTGAAAAATATTGTAACAACGAACTCAAGGGTATCTATTGTCAGTCCATAAATTGGTAATGAAGGTAATACAGGTTTCGAATATTATAACCTGACACTATAATGTGCCTTCCATCAGAGTGAGCAGATAGGAGTAAACATGAAATATAGCTATTTCTCTGGCATAGTGAGTGCAAATAGCATCTAGGCATTCTGATCTATGTATGTTTCTGTTTAAGTAGACCTCTATCAGCTGCATGTGTTTATAATTCAGACAGACTTGGATGTTCTATGACAACACATTTTTAGTAGACATATCTAAATGTCTGGTCTATTCTGTAACCCCTAAAAAATGTATCATACCCTGCATTTATTATTTTCCTTCCACATAGGTCATGTGTGCATATTATACAATGTATATATAAGGACCCCCTGCTACTAATATTTGTTTCCAGGGCAGGGAAAATACAATTGTTAAAGAAAAGCTCCCTAGGCAACTGTTGGTCTATTGGATGTATAAGACCATGATTCTTAACTAATAGACTCAGGGGCATATTCACAAGAACGTGAGATAACTACCGCAAGTGTAGCTTAACGCAACCCTACACAACGCAGTCCATCGTGGGAAAACAACTCCGTGTTAACGTGGTATTCACAACACGGCGGTACCATGCGATAGTCCCACGATAACGTGCCAAATGACAGCGTTAAAAATAACGCGACTCCGAAAAAATGCGAAACACCAACGCGAATAAAGTTGCGATGTGGCCAACCTCGAAAAAAAAACAGCGACAACCAGCGATAGGCCTGAAATTCCCACGCGTCATGCGGGAAAATGCACCATAAAAGCTAAACAAAAAAACACACCATGAACAAATCAAACTGCGCAGAAACATGGATGCACCCGGAACGAGTGCCCAGGTCAACGCGAACCCCACAAGCACCACAGACCACCAGCAAGGAAACTTGGGGTTCGGGGAAGACCAAGGAGAAGAGGAAGAGGAAGACGGGGTACAGTACGCAGGAAGACCCGACCGTCGTCATGGAGGTGACAGAGCACCAACAACAACTGTCCGACACCACCACCGTGTCATTGGCAATACAGACGGAAAAATGGCATTCCATCGTGAATGCAGTCGGAGTGCCGGGGAGGCCAAGATGCGCTGGCACGATGTCAAAAGCCAAACCAAGCAGAAACCCGCTGACAACAGGAAGGCAGCAACGGCGAATGGAGGTGGGAGTCCTGCGCCACAGGAGAAGCTGGAGCAAATGGTGGCCACAGTCATCACTGTGGAGACGGTGCAAGGAGTCTGGAGTCCGGACGCCATGACTTGACACAACAACAGGGTGAGTAACGAACAGGGACTGGGGGGACGGGCACAATGGCACACATGCACAACGACGTGTAGCACACCGCACACCCACAACAACCCTGGATCATGTCCCTGATCCCCGTGGCACACTGCAGCACACATACAAACATCAAGTAGGCCCCCGTACACCACGTGCCCAAAGGGGTCCCACCCCACACAACACCAATTCCACAACACACACATGCACCAGTGCGAAACACAGCAAAGATGCGTATGCGAGAGCCACACTGACAACGCAAGTGACACCACATGACGAGCAGCATGGTCGGAGTACAATGACCATGTCACTGTGCACGCCACAAGACTGAGGTGGCTGAGTGTGGACCACATCCGGAAGGAGCAGGTCACACTCTGACACATCCACGTGCACCAACAACCACTGACGTCAACAATACATCTGCAGACAAACAATGCACAAGAGTACAAAAACCGTCCAAGAGCACAAATGACCCAACTCGCCAACATCACAGCACCTCAAAAGCACGAAAGCCAAAGGCACACCGCCTCCAAGGGATAAGGGGCAGCAAAATCACAGCTGCAGGGGCGACTCCCACACAATGAAGCACACACACATAGCAATCACAGCACATCCACATGGACGACAATGTGGGACACAGTGCAACACTCACACTGCAGAACAGAGGACACAACTGGCTCCGCCTGTGCATAGAAAATGGCCAATCACATCTGACATAGCAGGAAACTGTGAGATGAAAATGTACTTGTACAACATCACCCACCTCATGTAGTCCAAATGTCCACTATCACACATCAAATAGTCCGCCCCTCCCAAACAGCCACAATGTACATTGTCATGCAGTCTGTATGTAAACTCGAACAATGCGTCAACATAAATGCCAACACAATGTCAACAAGCATCTCCCCTTCACATTGCAGAGGGACAAACAACACCTCCAGCAGAGCCGACCTGACAACCCATCAGTGATGCTGAAGAGGACCTCCACACTTCCGACACCAACGCCCCACAACAGTCCATGGACATCCCAGGCAATAGAGCTCCAGGAGCTGGGCAGCACCGCTGCATCGGGGATACACCACCCCCTGCACGGACAACACAGCTGGACGCACCCACCACCCCGGCTGGCTCCCAGCAGCCCACCTAAGCACACATCCCAGTTCCAAGGCCAACTGTCAGACTGCCAGAAGGGGCTGGCCGAACATGTGCGGGTGGGGTTCTACCTCATGGAAGACGAACTAGACCACATACGTGGGTGTCCAAGTCCCATCAGGGACCACCTACACTCCCCAACGGAGACCCACACTGCGATAGAGACACATGCCTTTGCACATTTCCAGTACTGAACCACACCCAGAGCCACGGGACAATCACCCACACCCCCACGCCGGACTGGCGTACGCCGGCCAAGTTCACTCCACTTACGTATTGAGTGGGGGACAATAATGCAACATGTGCAATGTCCCACCCTCTGCCTGCGGTGACATGGCTGCATCCTCTGTACACGGCACAATGTAAGGTTGTGGGGCCGGGGCCCCAATGAATACATCATGAGCACACGGACACACACAGATAGTTCGTTGAACTGGCCACGGGCACGTGCGCCCGACACCTTTATTGGCATGGTCACATGTACAGTGACGCATGTGCTGGATGTGTGTGGGGTGAGTGTAAGCCAGCCCTCATGGAGTCGTTGGTGCTGGCAACAACTTGAACAGTGATCACAATTGAAGCAGAAACATAAAACACCAGCACAAGAGAACCAACTGTGAAGCATCATGGTGGTAGCCGGAGAGAGTACAGTGTTCACCCAACATGCAAGCAGAATGTTCCTTGATTTGTGGTGCACTGAGTTAGTGGCACCGGAAGAGCTGAGCAGGGTATCAAGCTGATGATGGCACCCACGACAGGTGTGAGCAAGTCTGACAGTCTGGCAGTAAGACACTTCCGACTCTGGCACCTGTTGTTTGGAGTTGGTCCTGGCCGTGGTGGCATGTGCATCCTGCGGTGATGCGACGTCCGGGCAGGTCAGGACTCGATTTGATGTGTGAGCCCAGGTGGAACGCAGTTGAGGCCGGAGGCAGCGGACAGCGCAGGGCAACAGACACATGGCGTTGATAACCCCCAGACCATCGACCCAGAGGCCATCCAACATGTCATCAGACTGGGGCCATGATTTGAGCTGCACAGAATTAGTGGCCCCGGATGCACTGCGGCAGGCACAGGCATACCGCCACGGGACGGTGACTTGCGGGGCAGTGAGATAGGGCCACGTGAGGTGAGCGGGTCCTTGTCGATGTCGAAGGTGAATGTAGCAGAGGTTTGCGGGGGACAGTGGAAGGTGTCCTCCAGGGCATGATGCAGAGGGCAGGAGCCGGCCGGAAGCGGCAAATGGAGGAGTGGAATGCTACAGCCTCATTTTGGCCACATAGTCAGTATCACCGACATGATGATGAGGACAACCCCCAGTCCATAGACTCAGTCGCCAACAAATCTCAAGAAGAAAGTGTCCATGGTTGTCGGGGAACAGACTTAGTGGCACCGGAGCTGAAAGGGGATGCAGTCTGCGACGAGGCCAGTACAATGATATCAGGTCTGCCATAAATGAATCATGACTGAGTTCCGAATCTGTGCCCTACTCGACTGATGTGTAGTCCGGAGGCAGCGACCAGTGCGGGCAACCTGCTGTTCAGCAAGCTCCTCCTGGAACACTAACACACGGCGTTGAAATGGCATGTGGGGATGACTCGTGGTTCACCGGAGCAGTAGCGACAGAGCTGAGCGGGTGTTTAGCCAGCGACGATGCCGTGTCCTGCCTGGTATGGACTGGCATGGATTTGTGTGAGGCGTGCAGGACCGCAGTGTAGTCCGAAGGCGTAGTCATCAAGGGCCCACAGACACGTGTGGTTGGGATGCCATGCACATACTTCGTATCACCACATCGAAGTGAGTATAGTGAGTTAAACTCGGCATTGATATGTGTACTCGGCCATTGTGTAATCAAGACTCAGTTCCAAATGTGTGACCTACTTGAGTGTAGTGTAGGCCCGATGCAGCGGTGGAGTACGTAAACGAAAAAGGAGTAAAGCGGGCCTGTGTCGCAGAGGCCGTGATGGTCTGAGGAAGCTGCCAAGGACGCGGGCTTGGAGCTTGCGCCGGCACGTGGTGGGCCCTCTTTGACACACGCCGGTGTTGGAAGTTGAGTAGTGAGGCCTGGCTGCGCAGGGGCGGGCATGACGGGTTCGGGGACCAGCGGCCCGGGGTGCAGCAGGCGCATAGGATCGCAGGCCACACCGCTCACGGCGACGGCGTCGGCCTCGTGGTGGGGGTGTGAGGCGCCGCCCTGGCAGGCACGTTGGGCATTCCGGAAGGGAACCACGCCCAGGGCTACGTGCTTTTTATTCACACCCCTACGCTGGCCTGGGGTACGCCGGGCCAGCCCACTCCGCACACGCTTACAGGGGGGGACGTCACAAGCTACATTTCCGCGATCATCCCCACTGGCTGGGGTGACATGGTTGCGTCCACTGTCCACTACACTCCAAACACCAGCAGTGCATGTAGACATGGATATGTCTGTGGTCTGCATACTGCTGTCTGTCCAGCACATCTCCGCCACACTGGGCATTGTGTACATACTCATTCATGGGTCACTTGCCTCCTTCGCACATGCCTGGTTCCCACCTCTCCCCACACTCCGGTATTGTGTGGCGGAGGTGCCATTCCGTTGATGGCTGACCGAGGTTGCCACGGTAAGTTGTGCTGTCGTGTCTGGTGGGGGGGGGGCATGTTGTTTGGCATGTTGTATGTGATTTTGTGACGTGTGCAGTGCCAGAGTTGTGAGTTGCATGATTGTGGGGTTGAGGTGTGTGGTGTGTTCATTTGGTACTTGCCAACGAGCAGTGCATTCCCATGGGTGCCATCCTGGAAGCGCTGGTTGATGTTGGACTGTCGGAAGATGAAGGGATCATGCACACTGCCTGAGTAGTTGGCTACGACATTGGTGAGGAGTCCCCTGTGGTCCACTGTTGCTTGCACGTTGATGGGATGCGTGTGCTTTCTGTTGCGGTAATTGTGTGCGGTGTTGGCAGGGGGCACAAGTAGGACATGTGTGCAGTCGATTGCCCCCAACACGTGCGGGGATCCAGCTATTGCGTATAGTCCTTGCTTGGTCTCCAGCTGTTCCTGCGCATTGTGGGGGACGTATAGGTACTGGGGTACCTAGCTGGTGAGGGCATCCAGGACAAGTGTGAGGAACTTGGATGGGGCTGGCTGTGGGACTCCTCCGACTCGGGCGGTTGTTGGTTGGGAGGATACCAGAGGCCAACAGGTGCAGCACAGCCAGCAGCTTTGTCTGCGGCGGGATGTTGGTTGTCCGCTGTGTTGGTACCGTCAGCCTGTGGGCATTGATGTTTAGGATGCGGAGGATGGTTGTCCTTTTGGGCCTGTGGTGGGCATTGGCATTGCCTGGTGTTGGGTCTGTGGGCTGGTGCATTTCCTGAGGGTCTGCTGTCTTTGTCTGCGCTGCCTCTGTGGTGGTCCGGGGAGGAGGGGTGGGGGTCCGTTGGGGGGTGGCGGTCCTGGGGGTGGTGGCGGTGGGTGTTTTTGCCCTCTCTGGGCTCCGGGGTGCATGGTGAGTGGCTCCATGGCATCTGTTGTTCTTCAGGTGTGGCTGTGGGCTGGGCTCCCTTTTCTTGTGCAGGTTGATGTCCGACTTTGCACCAGGTCAGAGCAGGTGTTAATTTCCTGCTGCTAACGCGCTGTATCGCCTGTTTTGTGTTTTTATCACCGATCTGGCTGGCCGTTGAGAATGTTGCGTTGTGGTGTTGTCGCGGCTTTTTGCTCGGGAACGCCTACTCTGCATCTCATTAGCGTTAGTTGCCGGGGTCATCTGTGGCGATGTTTTTTGCGACTGCTTTCGCAGGAAAACTGGTGTTATGGGCTGTTAGCACCAGCTTGTGAATGGGCCGATAACTTTAGCGCGACTTTGGATGCGTTGAGAATATGCCCCTCAGTGTACAGTGATTATCAATTAAAAAATCTTTTTATTCATACAAAATCATTTAAAAAGACCATCATTCAAACTGTTTTACTATTTGGGTAAATATATGTAAGACATTAACATCACATAAAAAAATTATTTGCAGGGAATGAGACACAAAATCTGGCCCCATTAAATCTATCTGGTCTATCTAAGCCATCTACCTTTACCACCATGTTAGACCAACTAGGCCCCGAAGTCGCTGTTTTTGAACATGCTGTACTCAACCGCCTAGATAGGGCCACACGATATATTCCGAAACCTAGCTACAACCTGAACAAAGATGAATTTCAATCTCTATAAAAAAATCACTCATGAGAAATCCCTCCAAGTTAAAAACTGTGACAAAGGGGGTGGCATTGCCGTATTAGATACACAACAATATGAGCAAAATATGGTTACACTTCTCAATGATTCTAATTTTTACACCAAAATCTCTCTAGATCCTACAAAGAAAATTGCATCTACAATCCACCATCTCACCACTGATGCCCTCTTAGCAGGTGACATCTATGATAAAGAGTTTGAGTATCTAAATATCATTGATCCTAAGATGCCATGTATTTATGGAATCCCAAAATCCATAAAAATATCACAGACCCACCTTATCATCCTATCGTTTCCACGAGCGGGTCGATTACAGAACCATTATCCAAATACACTGATAACTTATTACGACCACATATATCTAAGATTCCATCATACATTAAAGATACAAGAGACATCATCAATAAAGTTGAAAACCTACCATTCAACTCTGAAATTAATATACTAGTAACATTGGATATAGAATCCTTGTATAGTAACATTCCGCAGACTGAGGCCATTGAGGCTGTTGAATGGTTTATAGATACATACAACATCAGATGTCAAAAAGACTTTTCTTTTGGAATGCCTAAAAATTGTATTATTAGAAAACACATTTGAATTTGGCAACACCTTAAATAAACAAATCAAAGGTGTAAGCATGGGGGCATCCATAGCGCCATCGGTAGCTAACATCTATATGGCATCTTTTGAAAAGAAATATATTGACAATGAACTTGCACCCTTCTTTGAATCTGTGACATATTGGTCACGATGTAATGATGATATTTTCTTCATCTGGACTGACACTACGGATTTACTCACAGAATTTTTAGAGTGGCTGAACCTATGTGACACCAACCTGAAATTCATTGCCCATACCAGCTACATACAAGTTGAATTCTCAGATATTCTCATTCACCACAATAATGGCATCCTCGAGGTAGATCTCTTTG
Organism: Calotriton arnoldi; assembly: GCA_963921515.1. Taxonomy (NCBI): domain Eukaryota; kingdom Metazoa; phylum Chordata; class Amphibia; order Caudata; family Salamandridae; genus Calotriton; species Calotriton arnoldi. The sequence goes on along the minus strand of CAWUFW010001993.1, from coordinate 1,974,912 downwards.
TAAAACCAAAAGCAAGGAGCACCTTGTTACATTATGAAAGTTACCATACACGACCACAGAAACAGAGTATTCCTTTCGGACAGTTTCTACGACTTATACGAAACTGCTCGAATTTACAAGACTTTGACTTAAAGCGATAGCCATGAAAGAGACATTTTTAACAAGAGGGTACCCTTAACGTCTAGTCAGAAAGTCTTAAAAAAAGAGCTAGATTCTATGACAGAGACACACTGTTAAGATCACAAACTCGTCTCTGTATGTAACACAACTAGTTTGTGTCACGAAACATTCCTCCATGAATGAAACAGTCAGGCAAATCATTAATTCAAATTTGCATATCCTAAACAGCCATACCAACCAAGAGCTCAAACTTTCCAGACCTCTTTTTGCGCATCATTGCAATAAGAACATTAAAGATATCATTGTACACTCTCGTTTTTCTGCAAGTTCCACGTTCATTCAAAAAACAATTGACGGTTCACAGCCGATTAGAGGTACTTTCAAATGCACTCAGTGCAAGGCATGCGACACTGCGATTGAAGGTGACACGTTCACCCACAATGGATATACAATCCATGCCAGAAAATTATTTAACTGTAAAACAAAAAAATCTAATCTATGTGTTGCTATGTCCTTGTAACCTTGGTTATGTAGGCGAGACAGCACGTTCACTGTCTACACGTTTAACCGATCAGCAATTCGTATGTCGAAAATGGCTGCACCTCTAGTCAAACATTATGTTGAAAAGAAACATACAGCTAATGACATCCTGTGGCTTATACTGGAGAAAATAGAAATATCGCAAGGAACAAGAGGTACTGAAATTCGAAAAAGAAGAGAGGTGTTCTGGATCTTTGTTCTTGATACATTTAAACGAGGTCTCAATAATGAGCTCCCCAGGGAAAACACAATCAGGTACAATACAAATTTCTAATACCTCATGAGCTTGACACGTGACAACAGTTAATACTTGTAGATTGTACATCTTTCTTACTATTATATATGATTGCAGTTCTATTGACACCATGTGGTATGTTAGTCCAATTCTTTGGACTACTGTCATCAATATACCTTATTTATGCAGACATCTTATAAATAAAAATGTAAAACATGCCTTGGCTCAACGATAATTCTATTCTCGTTTTATCCCTTCAGCCATATATGTCATAGTATCACCTTCTCCAGACATCTGAGTCACTATTTCGCTGGAATGTTAGTCCACTTTTTTGGACCACCGTCATCTAATTATTTTATGTATAGATATGTCTGATAAGCTCTTGAGACAGTCTGTCCTCGTCCCAAACATAGCTGAATTCTGGTTAATGTTCCAGCTAGTGAAGCTTAATCTTCTCTTTAAAACTGACCAGAGGTTAATTTTTGTTCGAAAAAGTTTCATCTTAAGGAAATCTTTCTCTCTGGCATATACTTTTTGCTGCATCTTATTTCTTCTTTCTTTTTGTATTTTCATGGCATTCTATTTAGACAGACTTTATTTTTTCGTATCGGATACTATTACTCTGTGGTAGTTTGTTTTCTGTTTAGACTCCGTTTTATCTAGGTTGGCGTTTTAGCATTTATCAATAGCCTCACGTGATCTCCTTCCTCATTACATTACGTTAAATACCCACTAATGAAGATACGACTCAAGTTTCCCAAAGGAACCTCGGACTTCGATCCACATAGGTGAGAAGCCACACATCATTACTTCTTTTTCGACACTTAGAGGCTTGCTTTCAAGATGTGACTCTCGATAGCTGTGGATCATGCATATTAATTCACCTGGCCTGATAGGATAACTTCTGACTACCCTGTGTAGCCTTATACCTCTAAAATTGAGAGATTCATGTATTTATGTATATACCGGGAAGGAAATGAAGCCTTCAAACCGCCTCTGTTTTTCACCTATGAATCATTTTTCCCTGTTTGTAATGAGGGTTCCTACCTTTCAGCGGCAAATTAGCGTCTCCATTACATAGTCCGGGATCAAAACAGCGGACTTTCTAATGCTTATTCAGAGCTTTAGCAAAACCAAAGGGGATGATGGACGGAGTGTTGAACATTGCAAGCACTCACCCCCAGTCAACTGATCTGGGTTTAATCCATCATCATTCTTTAGCTCACTCCGCCACCCCAGTTCAGACATGGCTATATGCAAATCAGTCTGACCCTGTGCCTCATGGGAACAGTCCAGCCCGAACTGCCAAGCCATGTCTTCCTGGACCGGAAACAAGCATCCTGGGACCGGCTTCGGGCTCACAGCCCTCATCAGCCAGGCTATCTTGAATCCAGTGGCAAAGTGAGCAAGGGACCCACGTCTGGGCATACCCTGCCAACTTAGGGCGAACAAAGCAAAACCAAAGGGGATGATGGACGGAGTGTTGAACATTGCAAGCACTCACCCCCAGTCAACTGATCTGGGTTTAATCCATCATCATTCTTTAGCTCACTCCGCCACCCCAGTTCAGACATGGCTATATGCAAATCAGTCTGACCCTGTGCCTCATGGGAACAGTCCTGCCCGAACTGCCAAGCCATGTCTTCCCTGGACCGGAAACAAGCATCCTGGGACCGGTTTCGGGCTCACAGCACTCATCAGCCAGGCTATCTTGAATCCAGTGGCAAAGTGAGCAAGGGACCCACGTCTGGGCATACCCTGCCAACTTAGGGCGAACAAAGCAAAACCAAAGGGGATGATGGACGAAGTGTTGAACATTGCAAGCACTCACCCCCAGTCAACTGATCTGGGTTTAATCCATCATCATTTTTTAGCTCACTCCGCCACCCCAGTTCAGACATGGCTATATGCAAATCAGTCTGACCCTGTGCCTCATGGGAACAGTCCAGCCCGAACTGCCAAGCCATGTCTTCCCTGGACCGGAAACAAGCATCCTGGGACCGGTTTCGGGCTCACAGGGTGAGTGCTTGCAATGTTCAACACTCCGTCCATCATCCCCTTTGGTTTTGCTATGTTCGCCCTAAGTTGGCAGGGAATGCCCAGACGTGAGTCCCTTGCTCACTTTGCCACTGGATTCAAGATAGCCTGGCTGATGACGGCTGTAAGCCAGAAACCGGTCCCAGGATGCTTGTTTCCGGTCGGGGAAGACATGGCTTGGCAGTTCGGGCTGGACTGTTCCCATGAGGCACAGGGTCAGACTGATTTGCATATGGCCATGTCTGAACTGTGGTGGCGGAGTGAGCTAAAGAATGATGATGGATTAAACCCAGATCAGTTGACTGGGGGTGAGTGCTTGCAATGTTCAACACTCCGTCCATCATCCCCTTTGGTTTTGCTATGTTCGCCCTAAGTTGGCAGGGTATGCCCAGATGTGGGTCCCTTGCTCACTTTGCCACTGGATTCAAGATAGCCGGGCTGATGACGGCTGTAAGCCAGAAACCGGTCCCAGGATGCTTGTTTCCGGTCCAGGGAAGACATGGCTTGGCAGTTCGGGCTGGACTGTTCCCATGTGGCACAGGGTCAGACTGATTTGCATATGGCCATGTCTGAACTGGGGTGGCGGAGTGAGCTAAAGAATGATGATGGATTAAACCCAGATCAGTTGACTGGGGGTGAGTGCTTGCAATGTTCAACACTCCGTCCATCATCCCCTTTGGTTTTGCTATGTTCGCCCTAAGTTGGCAGGGTATGCCCAGACGTGGGTCCCTTGCTCACTTTGCCACTGGATTCAAGATAGCCTGGCTGATGACGGCTGTAAGCCAGAAACCGGTCCCAGGATGCTTGTTTCCGGTCCAGGGAAAGACATGGCTTGGCAGTTCGGGCTGGACTGTTCCCATGAGGCACAGGGGCAGACTGATTTGCATATGGCCATGTCTGAACTGGGGTGGCGGAGTGAGCTAAAGAATGATGATGGATTAAACCCAGATCAGTAGACTGGGGTTGAGTGCTTGCAATGTTCAACACTCCGTCCATCATCCCCTTTGGTTTTACTATGTTCGCCCTACGTTGGCAGGGTATGCCCAGACGTGGGTCCCTTGCTCACTTTGCCACTGGATTCAAGATAGCCTAGCTGATGACGGCTGTAAGCCAGAAACCGGTCCCAGGATGCTTGTTTCCGGTCCAGGGAAGACATGGCTTGGCAGTTCGGGCTGGACTGTTCCCATGAGGCACAGGGTCAGCGTGATTTGCATATGGCCATGTCTGAACTGGGGTGGCGGAGTGAGCTAAAGAATGATGATGGATTAAACCCAGATCAGTTGACTGGGGGTGAGTGCTTGCAATGTTCAACACTCCGTCCATCATCCCCTTTGGTTTTGCTATGTTCGCCCTAAGTTGGCAGGGTATGCCCAGACGTGGGTCCCTTGCTCACTGGATTCAAGATAGCCTGGCTGATGACGGCTGTAAGCCAGAAACTGGTCCCAGGGTGCTTGTTTCCGGTCCAAGGAAGACATGGCTTGGCAGTTCGGGCTGGACTGTTCCCATGAGGCACAGGGTCAGACTGATTTGCATATGGCCATGTCTGAACTGGGGTGGCGGAGTGAGCTAAAGAATGATGATGGATTAAACCCAGATCAGTTGACTGGGGGTGAGTGCTTGCAATGTTCAACACTCCGTCCATCATCCCCTTTGGTTTTGCTATGTTCGCCCTAAGTTGGCAGGGTATGCCCAGACGTGGGTCCCTTGCTCACTGGATTCAAGATAGCCTGGCTGATGACGGCTGTAAGCCAGAAACTGGTCCCAGGGTGCTTGTTTCCGGTCCAAGGAAGACATGGCTTGGCAGTTCGGGCTGGACTGTTCCCATGAGGCACAGGGTCAGACTGATTTGCATATGGCCATGTCTGAACTGGGGTGGCGGAGTGAGCTAAAGAATGATGATGGATTAAACCCAGATCAGTTGACTGGGGGTGAGTGCTTGCAATGTTCAACACTCCGTCCATCATCCCCTTTGGTTTTGCTATGTTCGCCCTAAGTTGGCAGGGTATGCCCAGACGTGGGTCCCTTGCTCACTTTGCCACTGGATTCAAGATAGCCTGGCTGATGACGGCTGTAAGCCAGAAACCGGTCCCAGGATGCTGGTTTCCGGTCCAGGGAAGACATGGCTTGGCAGTTCGGGCTGGACTGTTCCCATGAGGCACAGGGTCAGACTGATTTGCATATGGCCATGTCTGAACTGGGGTGGCGGAGTGAGCTAAAGAATGATGATGGATTAAACCCAGATCAGTTGACTGGGGGTGAGTGCTTGCAATGTTCAACACTCCGTCCATCATCCCCTTTGGTTTTTCTATATTCAGAGCTTTAGCCACCATCTTAATGCACTGTTAGCTCACTCTGAGGTTGTACTATCCATTTAGCTCAATGATTGCTAATCTAATTTAGCGACGGTTGAGTCAGCTGCCCGTTACCTAGCCGGTGAATGCTATACTTAGATATAGCCGGTCCCTGAAAAGGACGACCAGTCAATACTCACTATTTACATAGTTTAATAAATATCTCAATTGTCAACATTGCATTTACCCCAACGGAGATATATATATCTATTTAAAATCAAATTAAGAGGTATCACTGAACATAACCTAATGTCATGGATTTTTTCATGATAGTTCTGTATTGTTTTTTCTATTGTAGTGGCACTGATTTCTCCGGTGGCCTTGATTTATTCTGAGATTTGTATTCCGGCATCGGGGGCACATGTAGCCACCAGAGATTTAGAAACATTCGATCGAGCTTTATACCAACAGGCGAACTTAACATTATCAAAGGTATTTCTTCAGAAATATCTCTTAAACCCCTACATTTAGAAATATATTTACATCATTCATTCTCGATTTATTAAATTCATGTCTTTTTCCATAGTGCTGTCTTTATTCTCCCTCATACATCTCCACACAATGAATGGCCTTCAAACTGGATCATGTTTTGACCGGTTCTTGAGCCTCCTTTCTATTTTTCAGCAATAAGGTATCTACATACATTTTGACACTAGTAACTTAGACATTCACTCGCATCGTAGCTTAATCACATTGAAATTCCTTAATTCCAAATTTCATTTGGTTTCTTTTACTCCCTTTCCTCAACCAGCAAACAGCATTCTACCTGTCCGATACATGTGTGATGTTCTTCCTTGACCACATCTTTATGGTGTGGGTAAGCAACTCTTCCTCCATCTAGAATTTCCTTTGTCACTCTATGCTTCCATGAGACCACTACTCTGAGCTTTTTCTGGAAGCACTTTTTTCCTTTTACTGTTTTTTACTATTTCACAGGAATTACATATATTTTCCAATTGCGATTAGGCAATCAGAGCATGTAGTTTGGTGATGGTGAATCTTCTCACGTTTACATTTCTGTTGGCCTGTATCACTATGCAGCTAGAGGGTTTTAGTCACTTTTCCTATGTTTTTATTGAGACTCAGTGTACATTTTTTATTTTTAGTCACATGATTTAATGTGGCTTTCCTGATGAAGGCAATTGCTCGCCAAAACATGCTTAGATACTATGAAGATACATCGTTAAAACAAAAGCCACGGAATTGTATCTTTAAATTTATTGCATTTTTAATCTAAATTTGTATTATTTGCTTATCAGCTTTACAAATTTATGTATATTTAACTCTATCATTGATTGTCCCATCTTCTTCCACACAGACCATTTGTATAGGACTTACAGCTTTGCTTACCGTATGAGATATTTGGTAAACCCTCTATCATTGTTATAAATGCTGTTTTTTTTTATGTGATGTTAATGTCTTACGTATATTCATCCAAATAGTAAAACAGTTTGAATGATGGTCTTTTTAAACGATTTTGCATGAATAAAAATATTTTTAATTGATTATCACTGTACACAGAGTCTTCTCCTATTAGTTTAGAATCATGGTCTTATACATGTGTGCATATTATGCCATACTTCAAAACTTAAACCTTATAGGTAGTAACTCAGCTTATCAACAATCAAACATTTCAGCTTTATGTGTTACACCTACTACGGCATGGCCAGAACTTAACATCCAGGACCTGATACTCTGAAAAGCTGTTGGGAAGGAAAAGTCCACTGCATGGTGACGGATATGCACCCCTGCACAGAGTCCCCCAACTGCATGGATATCTGAATCCTTGATAATGATTTTTGGTCATGGGTGAACCCAGCCATGAAACAGGCCTGTCTCAATGTATTGCAGTGTTTAGGTTTTTCTGATGCACAATTTTGGGTGACCAATTATTTGTGTGAATTAGTAATTTTAATGATGCATGTGACCGTAACTGATGAATGATGAATGATTTTGCACTTAAAACGATATGATTATCTCATTTAGAAGTGTGATTAATAATGTAGTATAGTTATGCCACATATTTGTGCAAGACACCTTTGTTTTAAAATGGATGCAGTTTCTGGTGTTCTGTTCATCTTGCTCCTACTCGTTTCCCCTTATAATCAGTTAGCCACAGCAAGTCTTCTCTCCCCACAGTTTCCACGGAACGCAGTGCGCTATGACATAAATGGGCTGTAGTGTTAAAATCATGAATTGTGAATGAAACTTTCCATCATGTACCTGATGTATCATTTTGAAGGATTATTATCGCTAGTTCAAATGCAGGCATGTAGAACAACATTGCTATGAGATGTTAAGTAAATGTTACATTTTGTGTTGTACATCTCCGGAGTACAGTTGTTAAGGAAGCAAACTGACAATTTTCCTTACCTTAAGAAATAGGTTAGTGTTAAGAACCATTCAGATTTACAAAATTGTTTTTGATTTTCCAATGCAACCTAACCATGATTGTTCCATGCTGAGTTTGCAGTTTTGTAAATTAATATGCATAAATTATGTATCCTAACCCCTGGTTCCGATAGATCAGTGGGTGACTTTCATTTACCTCTTGAAACTGTCCGATTATTTTGAGATTTCCTCACTTAGATGAGTTTGACACTTAGAATTTAGAGAACTTTTATTGATTATCTTGGTTTTCTGTTCGGATTTGTGATTCTGTAAGTGAGCCTTCATGGTAAATTATACATCCAATAACAATAGCAACCACCTATATCCACAGGCCGGTGGGGAAAAAATAAACTGTCATGAAAGTAATGAAAATAGCAGTAGAGAGAAGAAAAAGAAATCATAAAAAATTATAGATAGATGTAGGTACTCGATAGCTTGAGCAAGGAACACCACTGGGTTGTAGAGGGGCTCCTGCATAGGCACAATATACATTAACAGTAGACAAGTTATGCATTTGCTTGAACTGATTGAGTGAGGCGAAGAACCCGCAAATACATCGGACAAGTTAGTTCGACAAACTCGGTCGCTAAAAATGCATTAGTTGAGCCCCATGTTTTATCGAAGCGTGGTAGTGAGTGAGTGACACTCGCCGTCAGTTTCTCCATGCCATCAATCTCCCATAATGTATGTAGCCAGTCTAGTCGGAACAATTTCGGTACCCCAGCGGGACAGCAGGAGCTGTTTAGCAGCCCCCATAGCCAAAGTGATGGCTCGCCCACGGCAGGATTTTAGGGGGTAGGTCAATGTATTGGGCAATCCCAGTAGTATGAAGCTGGAGAACCTGGGTAGTTCTGTGTCATAAGTGTTGTCAATACACCCAGAATTGCTGAATCTTCGGGCATTGCCATAGGTATTAATCCTTTTAAACTTCATTTTTGAACTCAGTTCTTGAGTGGGCCCAGTTTCTAATTTTGCTTTTACTCTGCTAAATTGAGCTGTTGATAGGGGGGCATTGTCTTGCCGTTAGATCAATATGAAGCATGGAGCTGAACTGTCTATGGTAAAAATTGTGTTTCAACAAAATTGGGGTTCAGCTCTCACAAATTTTGGTAGAAGAGGATGGTTAGCGTAAGATCACCTCCTCTTTACGGGCCCACCAAAAGAATTTTGTAGTTTTTGAACCAGTTATACCCAATTCGAAGGAGTAAAGAGGTTTTTGAAAAGTTGCAAACATTCCAGTTTCAGATCCTCCTAGGAAGTGACTAGCTGTATTGGCTGTGTGTTCCAGTGTATAAATAGGAAGAAATTGAGTTGGTGAATGTGGATGTCTGTTTCTGTGTTGATTTATTTGGATACGTGATGAGGAGTGTGGGTTCAATTGGTGGATTGATTACTGTTGTGATGATATATTATTGATATTTGTGATCTCATTTGAAGATTAATGTATTATTGATTTAATTAGAGTTGGTTATCAGATTTGTTGAAATCCAAGATCTCGAGTTATTGATTCTTTGTCTGTATTGTGGTGTGTAAAGAGAGGTGCCGCTTACACATTTGAATTATGAATTTTCTTTGCTGGTTATAAGTTTAACTTGGGTTATTGTGCTTCCCTTAAGTGCATGAGGTGAGGTACATTTACTTACAGGTAGATCTCTGCTGGTCAGGATTTACCTAGCGAGAACTTTTGTAGGATTGTTGTGATTTTATTTTTCCGCTGCTCGTTTTTAAACGTCATGGTTTGCGATTGAGTGAATTTACTCAAACACTGACTTTAATTCCTTTCTAGGGAAATCAGATAAAGGAGCTCATTCATTTTAAATCATTTAAAGGTGTTCCATAATTGTTTTCTAGTTCACAAAGAAGTCACACTCTGATTGGTTGCTCAGTCAGGGAGTAATGCTGGGATTGGTGCGACGTCACCACAAAGCTGCGTTATGATTGGTTGGTTGCTGGCATAGTCGTGCTATGATAGGTTGACCTTTGATTGAGCCGCACTGTTATTGGTTGTTGTTTGTGAAGTTTGTTTATAGAGTTTTATTGTGATTTTGGTTTGTTTCGAGTCTATTTAGGTGCAAAACATAGGTGGTATATTTACAAAACCCAAACCAAAAAGCAAGATACCAAAAGAGGGTCAGAAATTACACAGTGAAGGAATGTCAGCATATGTACTGAAAGTGGATATGCACCTGGATCTCTGAGTGGAATAAATATACAACACATGATGAGGTTTTACAGTTTCCATTACAGGGCAATTTCAGTATTAATAAGCTAGATTTTTAAGACAAACAGTATGATATGAGGCCGATGCCTTCTACCACTTAGTTTGAGGAGCTCAATAAATGGGGTCACATGGCAACTGAAAAGGAAAGACAAAACGTTAAAAAAATCATTTAGGCATTGGCTACAAAATAAATTAGATCGCCAAGAGAAGGATTGGAGAGAAAAAATGATTTCATGTGTAAAGACTGTGCCTACTGTAGTTAATAGAAAAGAGCAGAAGAAAAAGAAATATGTGGAGTCAGATAGTGATGATCACCAAATCATAAGGGAATTTTGGGCAATAGGGACTACAAAATTGCAACTAGGTTATTCAGGGCAGACACAGCTCAAGTAATTGTCTTTGCTGTCTCCCAGTTTCTTCACATATGTGGAGACACAGAAAGAAACGCACTGCCCCATTGACGTCCAATATATAGTACCCAAGATTCTTGTGTGTCCTAGTTGCATTCAGTTGTTATTTATGTTTTTTTTAATAGGCTGTGTAACAATAGATAATCAGTATAGGAGCTGTTGGACGAAATTCACCTTTGCAACTTAAAGGTTTTGTGTATTTCCCCCTATATGCTGCTAGTTTTAATTGTGGGTATTACAAACACTTTAATTATTCTACATTTTATATGTTATGTTTTTAAGTGTTTTTATTCCATTTTCTTTTACAGTTTTAAGCTATTGTGTTTGCTTTTATGGCAATTGCCGAAATAAAACTTATTATGATAAGGCAATTTTTGAATTCCAGACCTCCTCCGTATGAAGATGAAGGCAACTAAGACTGTTGTTGGGAGGGGTTGATAAGGATGCTGGGGAAGATACAGGAATAGCACAAGCCCCTACTGGGATTGTACCAAGTGCCCCAACAGAAGTTACAGGCACAATGCCAGTGCAGAATACAAATGGGAGCAGGATACCAGAAGATGAAACACAGGTTATGCTTCTGAGAGAATTGGTGATAGAGCCTCCACCTAAATATATTTGTATTGGAATTTTGAAATTCAAATTCAGTGAACTGTTACAAGGAATTGTGGATTTGAACAGACTACTGATTCAACTGCTGAGAAAATGAGGTATTTGATTAAAAAAGCAGCTAGGTGTGCTAATGAAGCACATGATAAATTGGAACAATTGGCTGATGAGTTAGAAGCTGACATTAGCAAAATGAAAAATGTGAAATGAAATTATAAAATGGATTTAACTCATGATGAAATTAAAAAAATGGGCTTGATTACTTGAGGAGCTCGTAGTAAAGATTTTATTGAGAAAACAGATTTTAAGATAAATGGAAGAAAGGGACAGCAAATCAAAGGGATTGACGGAAAGGAATGAAAAGTGAGTCAGAAATAGAGACAATGTCAGTAGTAGAATTCCCTTTAAGAGAAGTGCATGGAGGAAATTTAGTGCATGTTCCGTGAACAAGGGCTGATTTATATGCTTATATGCATAACTTTCCGAAATTGCAAGAAGACCCTACAAAGTGGTACAAGGAAATACATAGTTTGATGCACATTTCCCCAATGTTATGGATTGATTTAAATAATTTGTTTGAGATTGTGGACCCTGGAGATCATCATGCATCTCCCTTCCAAATGAGGGTCTGTGGTTTTATTATTCTTAAAGTCAAAAGGAGTAAGTTAGCCTCAGTGTTTGTTACATAACACCATACAAGTGTGTGTTCCCTTTTAATCAGTTACCTCTTTTGTGGGCTCTTCACCATGTCTTGACAGTTATAAAGTTCAGAGGAGTGCCTTGCTTTTAGGGTCCTCTTAGTTCTTCTAGTCTGGCTTAATTGCTGTGGCCGTTTGTTGTGAATGTCTGTGGCTGCTGCTCTAAGCTAAATACCTAACAAATAACTCAGCATACCATCCTCCAACAAGCCTTTTTTCAGTTGCTGCGCTCTTTTTTTCTGGCTTGCACAAGCGCACAGTAACTCGCTTTACCGTGTAAGAAAGTGCTCTCTCTTTTTCGTTTTCCTTGCAGGTGATTGCCTTGAGCAAAAAACGTTGACTCCTGATGTCAGGTTGATGCCACAACAGAATCCGGTAAATGGAAGTCTTGAAAAAACAAACAGGACCTCAAGACAAACAGACTCTCTTCTTGGGAAGCCTGAAAACCAAGCAGTTGGCACATGCAGGGGCATGACTTTTATACAAGACCCCTCCCTTGGTGGTAGCCACTCCCCAAGGTGATGCAAGTAGGCCGGGTTTCCAGGGGCTGTTGGAATGAGGCCAAAATTAAAAGGGAAATGGCAGTATGGAGCACTGTACATCAGGTACACGAGTATGGGGAGGTGAGAGGGTCAAGATAATGCAAGTTAGAGGGTGGATTGGATCTGGGGGGACATAACCAGGCAGTACAAACAGTGCAGGCAGAGTGAGAGACAACAGTACCAAAATCCAGCAGTGATATTGTTTCAAATTCCATAAGAAGCAAAATGGTAAACAGTCATTGACTTATGCCAAGCAGTCTTTCCAGTTCCGTTACTTGCAGATTCACAGCTTATCTTTGCATTTCAATTTTTGAATAAAGTTTTTGTGTGGTGAAGAATCCCACAAACGTATACTAAGAGTCTTTCAATTTTCTCCCAACTACTAAAAGAATTAGAAAGTCTAAAATTGCCATGTAATTCAGTTCTAGTTCAATATATAGGTGACTTGTTAATAGCATCTAAGACAAAAAGGGCAAGTAAACTTGATATCAATGCCATGTTAAATCACCTAGCTGAAAATGGGCGAATAGTCTCCCTGACTAAAATGCAGGATTGTGAAAAAGAAGTCATTTATCTCGGACATCATATTGAAAAGGGTGTGAGGAAAGTCTCTAAAGAACGTAATTCTAAAATTGAGCCTGCCAGCCACCGAGGGAGGTTTGGATGTTTCTTAGAATGGTTAGGTACTGTCGTCAGTGGATTCCAAACTTTTCCTTGATTGCAAGGTTGACATGTAATGATGTACAGGATCCAGAACCATTTGATTATTAATATCTTGATGCATTTAAGAAATTGAAAGATAATTTGTCATGCACTCACACTCAGGATGCCCGATTACAACAGGATGTTTTTCCTATTTTGCCCTGAAAAATATGGTTGTGCTCTTTCAGTTCTCACCCAAGAACAATTGAGGACTTATGTGCCCACAGGTGTATTGGATCTAGTAGCTGTAAGTCTTCGAGGTTGTTTGCAATTAGTTACAGCAGTTTGTTTAGCAATTTAACAAAGTGAAGGAATTGTGATAGGCCATACATTGTATAAGTCCCTCACTCAGTTTAGATTCTTTTAATAAGAACACCGCATGACAAATAGATTGATACATTATGAGAAAACGTTTCTTGCAGCAGAGAACATTTCCTAAATCCAGCAACACTGCTTCCGACATCAGACAAAGTTTGTGAGGACAGGGAAGATGAAATTGACTGTGAATTGGAGCATGACTCCATACAGGTGACCGAACTGTGCACAAGACCAGACATTAAGGAAGTTCCATTGGAATTGGCACATCTGACATTATTTGTTAATGGTTTTTTGTTTAAGAGATCAATTTGGAGGATTGAGAGCTGCTTATGCAGTCTGCTCTATCACAGAAACACTTGAAACATCCCCTCTACCAAATGTGACATAAGCGCATGTAGCATAATTCATTGCCATAACAGGCACTTGCTGCTTTTCAGAAAGTTTGAGTGGAACAATCTATATAGATAGCCAGAATGGATTTGGTGGCGTTCATTATGGGCAGCTTTGGTCATATCTTCAGGAGCTCCAATAGAAAATAGTATGTATATTTTGGATTTGTTGGATGTGATTCAGAAACAAAAAGTGGCCATAGTTAAGGGCATAACTCATAAAGCTGGCAAGGATATGGTCACCTTAGTAAATAGTTATGCAGCTCAGATCTCTAGATATTGTGCCCTACCAGAAGAGTTAATTGTTCAGGAAAATGGAAATGAGTCCAGAAATGATACTCTACAGTGTTCAAATAAGGTAAATTGTTTCTTTATGGATTTGATGCAGACATCTTTGAATAAGTTGAGAGACTTGCAGGCGGATGCTCCTGAAAATGGGAACAGTAGGCTACAAGAAGAATTACAAGGATTTGTATGTAAATTCAGAACAGAAATATGTCCTGCCAGACTCAATGTTACTGCCCATATGTAAATATCTCCATAATCAGACTCATGCAGAAAGAGATAGACTGGTTAGGATTTTTGGGAAATAATTGGGAAAACAGGACTTCAACATGTTGCTGAAGATGTAGGTCATCGTGGTCTTTCATGTCACTTAAATAATCAGGGCAAGAAAACTGTTATAAGAATGAATCACATTGGAAAATCGGAAAGCCCATTTACGAGACTGCAGGCAGACTTTAAGATGCCACAGAGTAATGGCTCGAAGTATGTCTTGGTAATAGTCTGCCTGTTCACCAACTGGGTGAAAGCATTTCCCACAAGAAGAGCAGATAGCCTTACAGTTGCCAAATTGTTGTTGAGTGAGTTGATTCCAAGATTTAGGGGGATATTCACAAGAACGTGCGCGAAACATCTCCAAAAAATTTTAACGCAGCTTTATACATCGCAGTCTATCGCGGGAAAATAACCCTGTGTTAACGTGGAATTCACAACACGGCGGTACCATGCGATAGTTTGCCAAAAACGCGGCCAATGTCCGCGATACAACCACCGCGACGGAGATAAAAACACAAACCCCAACGCAAAAAAAGTGCGATGAGCCCATTCGCGATGAGGAAAGCAGCGATAAGCAGCGCCAGGCCCGCGACACACACACAGCAGGCGGGAATAAGCACAACAAAAGCAGGAAAAAGGAAGACAAACCAAACAGAAAACAACAGCGAAGCACAATGGAGGCAGTCGGAGCTAGTACACAACCCCACAAGCCCCATTGGCAACAAAATATTGTACATGGCAGTCCATCGTGGACAAGGTGAATGCAGCCGGAGAGCGGAGGAGGACAATAGAAGAAAACCAGAACAGCTGGAATGATGCGAAACGCAAAAACAAGCAGAAACACGCCAACAACCAGAAGGCAGCAATGCACACCGGAGGTGGGAGTCCAGCGCCACACCAGGAGCTGGATGACATGGAGGAAATGGTGTCCACCACATCAGTCTGGAGATGGTGGCAGGAGTCAGGGACCGGAAACTGCTCAAAATCAACAGACACAACAGCAACAGGGAGAGGAACGACCGGGGACGGGGGGAGATGAGCACAATGGCACACATGCACAATTAAGCACAGCACAACTGCAGACAAACCATGCCCAAGAGTAACAAGAGCACAAGTCACACAAGTCGGCAATATCACACCACTGAACAAGCACAGAAGTGAAAACCACACTGCCTGGAAGGGAGAAGGGTGAGCCAAATCAGAGCTGAAGGGCCATCTCACACACAATGCAGCACACACACATAGGAAGCAGAGCACCCCAACATCAATCACAAAGTGGTACAAACACCAACATTTGCAAAACCGAACACAGGACACAAGTGCACCCGCTTGTGGCCGGTAAATGGCCATACCCATCTAGCAAAGCACGAAACAGGGACATGATAATGCACAAGTACCAACCCACAGCCCTTATGGGGTAGCAATGCATGTATGGCAGGGACCCAGATAGGCCGTGACACACACATTTGCATACATATCAACACTCATCACAGTTGGAGACAAGTGAAGGTGCGGAAACTTCATCAACAATTGCGTGTCAGTACGGCCAAGAGAAGTGCCACAACATGCAGACCAATGCAGCAGCATGTCTGAATGAGGAACGTTGGAAAGCGCCCATGTCCACCCCGGGGGAGTCCATCACCCACACAAGTCAGTGCCAACGCGCGTTGGTTGTCCGCGCATGTATCCGGAGTCCAGGCCAATGCAGCCATGTCCACTGTCGTCTTGGGACATGTGACCAGATCCCAACATGCAACCAGGCGCCGGGACACGTGCAATGGGTCACATTCAGTTGTGACTGCAGGTACGTTATCACTCGTCTATGAACGCGAGTGCAGCAGCGTAGGCCAACATTTCCAACATGAGCTTGTTGTCGACTACATCTAACATGTCGGCGACGTAACCCATCAGCTGTCCCGGACAGATGTGCTGACTCCAACCCCTGGCCCCGATTGGCACTAAAGCCCAATAGGGGAGCGGCTCAATGTGGTCACTGCACACGACGACTCGTGCAATCTCCCAGGTCCAGTTGCCAGCATGCATGCCAATCATCCAGGCATGCCATAAACGGGCATCACGGTGACTCTCCTGGCCGTGGTCCAACAGGGGGCACACACACGTCGAAATCCAGGTCAGCTACTGTTACGTTGGAGAGGCAGACATCCATGGTCCACGGGAATATGCACGAGCGACAATGCAACACAGGCTGAACGCAGGTGACGTTGGCAAGGCGGAAGCTTAGCCGGTAACTGATCCGCAGCACTGCCAATGGCAGTGCCCCCAGTATATGCAGCAGCCGTGCACGGTACCGGTCCACGTGACTGGAGTTGTGCATGTGTCCGGGATGGTCTGCCATTGCGTCAGTGGCTCTGCTTGAAGCGGCACCGTGCTGACCCGCGCCAGTCCTGTGGATGAAATGCTACAGCTCGGATCGATGAGCAGTGTCTGTGTGCAACGGGTCCAGGCCTGGGGTGGGGTGGGAGTACGTGTGAAGGCCATTTCAAGCACGCTAACTACGACCAAGGACTTCTGTGTGTGGGATGTGTACACGTTGGTCTCACGTCGGGCAGTGCGTAGTGTGGGAGTCGCCAGCAAATGCTATCGTATCTGTCAGGGGGTGCTGGGCACATGCAAGTCCCAGCTCAGAGCTGCAGATGTGCTTCCGCCTGATAGTTCAGACAAAGGACCTTTCATCCCTACAGTAACTTTACCATCTGCTTGCATACAGGAGATGTACAGAGGCCTGTCGTGGGTGGGGTGGGATGTCTGCGACCCAGGGAATCATGGATGATATGCCGAGCACGTGGCACATGAGCGGCCTCACTGTGTGTTACATTGCCTCACAGCTGCTCCTCCCTCCCACGAGCCCCCACACTTGTGTGCGCTGCGCAGTTGTATCACGTGCACTCCTACGGCACACCATTGTCATGCCTGTCTGCGCATGTCCAGCGGCATGCCAACAACACCGTGAAGCTGGCCGTTGAGGGTGTGCGGCCACGTGAGTGCAGGCCAATGGTCTGGACAGGGCGGACACAGGTGTACAGTCCATGGCTGGCTGTGATCGTGCTGCGATTGAGGCTAGGCATCTGACTTATGCAGCCGCAGGACTGATACACATAACACTTGGCATGTATGAGCCAAGACCCCCGAGCGCTCTTTCGCTCCTACATTTCCCCGTACATGCAGGCCCGCCCTCTGGGTGCATGCTACATTGCAACATCAACTACTGTGGCCCTGGTGGCGACCACACTCCAACACAGAGATCGCGCTTACCGCACTTCCTGCTCAAGGCCAGACCAGAGCCACGCCCTGATCCCCCTGCCGAATCAGCACACCCCGGCGCTGACCTGACGTACGCCGGACCAGCACACGCCACTTGTGCATGCAGGGGGAGGGGGGGGAGGGCGAAGCTACATGTCCAAGGTCTTAGCCACTGCTGAGGTGACATGGTATCATCCGCTGAAGACAGCACACTGATGTTGCAGGGCTCGGGCCCATCATGCTGACATAATGACCAGACGGACACACTTGCTTAGATGGTGTGAATGGCTACGGGCACGTGCGCCCGGCCACTTTTATTAGCAGGCTCACATGTCGAGTGACACCTGTGTTGGATGTGTGTGGGGTGTGTGTACACCAGTCTTCATGGAGTGCCTGGTGCAGTCAAAATACGACAACAGTGTCCATCGTTAAGGACACAACCATTCAACCATAAAGGCTCCATGACTTGAGCTGCACAGAGTCAGTGGCCCTGGATGCACAGCGTCCTGCACCGGCCTACCGCCACGGGCTGCTGACTTGCGGTGCACTGGGGCAGGGTCACGAGAGCAGAGCAGGTTCTCGTAGATGACAAAGGGAGTTGTCGCGGAGTGTCTCGGTTGACAGTGGAAGGTGTACCCCCAGGGAATGATGCAGAGGGCAGAACCACGTAGAAACAGTCACTATGGTGGAGATGAATGGAACAGACACATGTCGAACACCAAGTCCGTCCCAGCCAGATGATGATGATGATGATGATGCAGACAACCCCCAGGCCATGGACTCAGACGCCACCAAAGTCCAACCAGAAAGTGCCCATGACTCATTGCGCACAGTGTTAGTGGCACCAGTGCTGAAAGGGAATGCCGCCTGCGATGAGGCGTGTCCAATGGTGTGGACTCCTCCATATCTTACCCAAGACACAGTTCCACATGTGTGACCTACTGGACCGCAGTGTAGGCCTGTGGCAGCGGTCAGCAGGGGCCCTCATCCGAGTGTCGCCGGCTTACGTTGGATGGTCCCACCGGCCTGCGTAGTTCAGGTTCAGTGGCACCACGGGACGCGGACTTGCGGTGAACAGGGTTAGTGGCACCAGGTCAGTTGTTGCTAGTGTTCGGTCACCTCCATGACAAGGATCCGGCTTTCATCCGGACTGAGCTGCATCTTCCTCTTACTCCTCTCCGTGCGTTCACTGGTATGGACTCTGCCATTCATGAATCACGACTAAGTGCTGGATGTGGGACCGACTGGACCGCAGTGTAGGCCAGGGGCAGCGGTCAGCACGGGCCCACAGACACGTGTCGTGTGCTTGCGATGCAGGGTTGGGGACACTGATCGAAGGGAGTTCAGTGATATAAACTCTGCAATAAACATCTGGTCACTGCCGTTCTGTACTCAAGACACAGTTCCACATGTGGGACCTACTGGACCGCAGTGTAGGCCTGAGCCCTCATCCAAGTGTCGCCGGCTTGCGTTGAACAGGGTTAGTGGTACCACGTGTCGCAGGCTTGCGATGCAGACTTTGGTGTCAATGATCGGAGGGAGTTTAGTGATGTGGACGCTGCCACAGACTTGGGGTAACTGCCATTCAAAACTCACGACTCAGTACAACATGTGCCAACAACTGGGCCGAAGAGTACGCCGGTGGGGTATGTCAACGAAAAAGGAGTACTGTGGGCCAGCGTCGTGGAGGCCAGCGATGGTCTGCGGAGGCTGCAAAAGGTCGCGGGGCTTGGAGCTTGCACCGGCACGTGGTGGGCCCTCTTTGACACACGCCGGTGTCGGCAGATGAGCGGAGCCTCCTTGGTGCGCCGGGGCAGGCATGACGGGTCTGGGGACCAGCGGCCCGGGGTGCAGCAGGCGCACAGGGACGCAGGCCCCACGGTGCCGGCCTCGTGGCGGGCTGAGAGGTGCCGCCCTGGCAGACACGTTGGCCATTCCGAATGAGAACCACGCCCAGTGCGACGGGCTTTTTATTCACACCCCTACGCAGGCCTGGCGTACGCAGGGCCAACCCACTCTGCCCGCGCATACAGGGGGGTACGTAACGAGCGACATTTCCGCGTTCTGCCCCACAGCCTGTGGGGACATGGTAGCGTCCACTGGCCACTACACTCCATGCACCAGCAGTTAATGTCCACATGGCCATTTCCGTGGTTTGCACACTGAAGTCTGTCCGGCACATCCACGCCACACCTGGCATTGGGTAGGTTCTCATTCATTAGTCACTTGCCGCTCTCGCACATGCCTGCTCCAGGCCTCTCCTCACATTCTGCTATTGTGTGGCTGTGGTGCCATGCCGTGGCTGGGTTGTGTGCATGGCAAGCCCAGGTTCCCAATGGAGTCATGTTGTCGTGTCTGGTCGGTTGGCATGTTGTGTGGCATGGAGTTTTGCTGCGTGCCCATTGCCAGTGTCGTGAGTTGCATGATTGTGGAGTGGAGGTGTGTGGTGTGTTCATTTGGTACTTACCAACGAGCAATGCATTTCCATAGGTGCCATCCTGGGAGCGCTGGTTAATGATGGACTGTCGGGAGATGTATGAATCATGCACACTGCCTGGGCAGTTGGCCACAACATTGTTGAGGAGTCCCCGGTGGTCCACTATTGCCTGCACATTGATGGAATGCATGTGCTTTATGTTGCGGTAGTTGTGTGCAGTGTCGGCATGGGGCACGAGGGGTACATGTGTGCAGTCGATTGCCCCCAACACATGAGGTAATCCAGCTATGGCGTAGAAGCCTTGCTTGGTCTCCAGCTGCTCCTGCACAGTGTGGGTTAAGTGGAGGTGCTGGGGTACCAGGCTGATGATGGCATCCAGGACAGGTGTGATGAACTTGGATAGGGCTGGCTGTGAGACTCCTCCGACTCTGGCAGTTGTGGGTTGGAAGGTACCAGAGGCCAACATGTGCAGCACAGCCGGCAGATTTGTCTGCGGAGGGATGTTGGTTGTCCGCTGTGTTGGTACCGTCAGCCGGTGGGCGATGTGGGTCAGGATGCGGGGGATGGTTGTCCTTTTGGGCCTGTAGTGGGCAATGACCTCCTCTGGCGTTAGGTCTGTGCGGCTGGTGCGTTTACAGTGGGTCCACTGTCTGTGGGTCCGCTGCCTCTGTGGTGGTCCGGGGGGGGGCGGGTCCTGGGGGTGGTGGTGGGGGCCCTCATGGGTCTCCGAGCTGCATGATCATTGGCTCCATGGCATCTGTGGATCTTCAGATGTGGCTCTTGGCTGGGCTCCCTTTCATACTGCAGGTAGTCGTCCTGCTTAACACCAGCAAAAGGCAGGTGTTAATTCCCTGCTGCTACTGCGGCTTATCACCTGTTTTTGGTTCGCATCGTTGTGAAAGTGTTGTGGTGTTTGTGAGTTTTTGCACGGGAACGCCTACTCTGCATCTCATTAGGGTTAGTTGGTGGTGTCATCCGTGGAGATAAATTTTGCGGCAGTTATCGCAGGAATGCTGGCGATGTCTGCAGTTTGCACCTGCTTGTGAAAGTAGGCGTTAAATCGATCTCCACTTTTGATGCGTTAAGGTGGCGATAAGTCCTTGTGAATATGCCCCTTAGACTCCCAACTTCTATTGAGATCTATTGTGGTGTACACTTTAAGAATAAAGTGTTCCAAATAATCTGCACAGCTTTTGAGATCAAGCAGAGATTTCATTGTAGTTATCAACCACAATCTTCAGGTTTAATGGAATGTACCAATGGCACACAAGAATAAACTGGCAAAGGTTTGTGCCTTAGCTGGTTTGAAGTGGCCTGATGCTCTTCCTCTTACTTTGATGAATATGAGAAGTTCTCCAGATAGGAAGACAAGCTTGACTGCCCACAAAATCCTAATAAGCAGGGCAATGTGACTTGCATTTGTACCTTCAACAGCACTAGTTTCAATAACGGAGGACATTTTTCTGAATTATTGCAAAGGGCTGGGTGATATGGTGGCATTGTCTCCCAAAAGGCGAGTGTCAAATGAAGACTACAAAGATACACACTGCCATGGTCGGGGGGTTGGGGGGGAGGGGACTGGGTGGTTATCTGACAGTATGTTTGTAAGTGGTGTCTTGACAAAAGATGGAAAAGACCCTTTCCAGATCATATTGACTACCAACAGCGCGATCAAGTGTGCAGGCATACCTCAATGGATCCATGCTGCTCACACAAAGAGTGAGAGTAACCAAAGCAGTGAATGAACAAGGTACACAGTCCATTCATCAAGCTCAAATCCAAGTGGGGGTGTGAAGATTTCCCTAGAACCGGTGAAGACAAAGTGGTGAAAAGACAAACATGAATTTCAGGTAAGCTAAAGTTCAGATGAAGAACCAGAAATTCCTGTAGTCCAGTTACAGAGTGATCAAAATGAAGAGCTACTGCCATGCAAAAGACCAAAGCAGGAGTGCCAACAAGTAGTAATCTCTGATCAAAGCTGTGACAAATTGCAGTTGAAAATAAAAGTGAAAAAGACCCCTTTCAGAAGAAAATGATTCACTGTGGAATAAGCAGATAATGACGATTTTGATCAAAGAAGAAGTTCAAAATTCAAGTCAGAGCCCCCACTACAGGTGCATACTATTGGGGGTGGGGGGGGTGGCGAGGGCAAGTGAGGAGGAGAGCAGGTGTCTAGCGGACAGAGGGGAATTCAGTCGGTAGTTGATGTAGGATGGTCCTTGGTCGTGAAGACATTGTAGGCGTGTGTGCGGAACTTGAACTGGCATCTCTTCTGGATGGGGAACCAGTGGAGGTTTCTGAGGTGTGGAGTGATGAGAGTCCATTTTGTGGGGTCCAAGAGGAGTCTGGCCACAGTGTTCTGTACGGTCTGGAGTCTACTGAGGAGCCGGGTGAAGATTCCGGCATAGAGTGCGCTGCTGTAGTAGACGCAGCTGGTGACGAGGGCCAGAGTGATAGTCTTTCTGGTGTTGATTGGGATCCATCTGAAGATTCTGCGGTGCATGTGAAGGATGAAGCAGGAGGCGACTGCATTGATTTGTCGTTTCATGTCAGTCGGCTGTTGAGGATCATGCCATGGTTGCGAGCATTGTCGATCAGTGTGGGTGTAGGTTCGAGTTCTGCTGGCCACCAGCTGTGGTCCCAAATAGAGGTGTTCTTCCTGAAGATCAGTACTTCTGTTTTGTCAGAGTTGAGTTTGAGGCAGTTGTCTTTCATCTATTTGGCTACGCTGGCCATGGTGTTGCAGAAGGTGATTTTGGCATTGGAGTGGTCCCTAGAGAGTGAGAGGATTAGTTGAGTGTCGTCTGCATAGGAAATTATGGAGTCTGTGGGTTCTGACAACATCTGCGAGGGGGGTCATGTAGATGTTGAACAGGGTGGGGCTGAGGAATGATCCTTGTGGTATGCCGCATGTGATGTCCTTGGGTGCGGAGGTGAAGGGAGGCAGTCGGATGCTCTGTGTGCGTCCTGTAAGGATGGAGGCGATCCACTTGAGGGTGTTTTGCTGTATGCAGATGTTGTCAATGAGGGTGTGGTGGGAGACTGTGCCAAACGCAGCAGAGAGATAGAGGAGGATCAGGGCTACCATTTCTCCCCGGTCAAGGAGAGTTCTGATGTCATCTGTGGCAGCCATCAGCGTGGTCTCATTCCTGTGGTTGGCCCGGAATCCCGATTGTGAGGCGTTGAGGAGGTGGTGGTGGTGGTGGTGGTGGTGGTCCAGGTATTCGGTGAGCTGTTGGTTGATGGCTTTCAAGTAGTTTGCCCAGGTAGGGAAGCAAGAAGATTGGCCGGTAGTTTTTGAGGTCGCTGGGGGTCAACAGAGGGTTTCATTAGAAGGGGTCTGACCGCTGCGCGTTTCCATCCTTCCGAGAAGGTTGCCGTGGAGATGAAGGTGTTGATGATGCTGGTGAGCTCCGTGCTGATGGAGTTGGTTCTGAGGTTGAAAAGATGGTGGGGGGCAAGGGTTGGTGGGTGCCCCGAAGTGGATGGACGACATGATGGTTGTGGCGGTCTGAGTGGTAAGCAGAGACCAGGTGGTGATCATTTGGCTGGTGTTCGCTGGGTGGATGAGGTTGTCGAGGTGGAGTGAGGTAGTTTCAGGGGGGTTTGAAGGTGTAGATGGTGGCGATATTGCTGTGGAAGTAGTCCGAGAGGGTGTTGCAGAGTTCTTGAGAGGAGGAGGATGATATCGGTCTGTTGGGTTGGAGAATTCCTTGACTATTTTGAAGAGCTCCTTCGTGGGGTTGGCTGCTTTAAAGAGGCGAGCAGTGGTGGCTGCTCTCTTGGCTTCCTTGAGGCACAGGTGGTAGTTGCTGAGGGCTGCTTTGTGAACAGCTATGTCAGAGGGGTTCTTAGTGACGCATCATCTCTTCTTGAGTCGTTAGCAGTCGTGCTTGGTGGTTCTGAGCTCTGGGGTGTACCAGCTGGCTTTTTTTGAGGTTTTGTTAGCTTTTGCTGGGTTCAGCGGGGTGACAGTCGGTGCATTTGGTGATCCAGGAGGAGAAGTTCTGGACAGCCTGGTTGAGGTCTGCTGACATTTCAGGTTGTGTAGTGCCGAGGGACTGTGTCCACTGAGTCTCAGTTATCTTGCCCCAGCTGCGGTGGGAGGGGCAGTGGTGTGCTGGGGGTCAGAGATGGTGAAATTAACTATAGTGTGGTCGGTCCATGTGAGTTCTGTGACAGGGGGGAATTTGACTGTCGCCGGAGGTGAAGATGGAGTTGAGTGTGTGTCCAGCTTCGTGCATGGGTTCAGGGACCCATTGGGTGAGGCCAATGTTGTTCAGGTTCTCCAAGAGGGTGATGGAGTTGGCTTCATTGACGTGCAAATCGGGTTCGCAGAGTAGGATGCAGTGGTTGGAGTCTATGGCTAGGGGGGCGTTGGGGATGGCGTCACAGAAAGCTGGTCAGGATCCCGGGGTTCTGTGGATGAGGGTGCCTCTTATTGTGCTCTTAGCGTGGATCTGTAGATGGAAGTTGAGGTGTTCCATGAGTTGTTGGGTCGTAGTTGATGGTGCATCAGATGGTTTCTCTGAAGATGAGGACGATGCCGCCCCCACCACCGTTCGTTAGTGCGGTCTCGATGTATCATCTTGTAGCCATCGGGCGTAGCGGAGGCGATGTTGGGGTTCGAGGAGGGGTTCAGCCACATTTCAGTGATGGATACATCGTGATAGAGAGTGGTGATGGTGTCCCAGATTTCCATGGCATGTTTGCAGACATTGAGCAGGATGGAGTGGTTCTGGGTTCTTAGTAGTCTTCTGAGCGGGAGCGGCGCAGGGTCCAGTGCAGGCAGGAAGCCCTGTGTCGTAGGAAAAGCAGCAGTGGCAGCACGTGAATTGTCCTTTGGTTTTTCGCGGAGAGGACGTGAAATAGTTGCTGATGCAGGGTCCGGGGTCAGGAGCTCCTTGGTGTAGCGGCAGATGGAGGACCAGGGGTCCTGGCGCTGGGCGCGGACGTGCGCAGATGGGCTTTCATTTGGCGCACCAGTGGCACTGATGCACAGCAGCCTCCATATAGTCGTTCGAGGGGCCGGCGGGGGGGCGGGAGCGACATAAGTGGCAGGAATCGGAACTGCAGTTCAGCCAGTCTGAACTGGATGACCTGTGGGAAATAGCAAACGGGAGGTGAAAAGGAGGGCAAAACAGGCAAAAACAAAACCAAAAGTTACTACAAATGACAAATCCCCTAAAGAGAAATGAGGAAAAAAGAAAATATTTTTAAGAAAAAATGTTGGTTCAATTTTAATTTTGCCAGAAAGGGTTTTAAATTTTTGGTCCAAACATGCAGATGGGAAACAGCAGATGCTGTAAAAATTTAGGGATGACGCTGCAAATTATCTCTTTATTAGTATTAATTGGCATGTTGGTGTGAGTAGTGATTCCTGTGTGAAAAAGGTTTCAAGTTAAATGAATAGTAAAGTTGATGCTGAAACTAATTTTGAAGAATCTGAACAAAAGATACCAATACCTGAAGTTCAATTAGCTAGTGGTTTTAAATATATTGTGTATAGTTAAATTATTAGGAATACATTGACATCATGAAAATTACTAAGCACTATGTTGCACTTAGCTTCCTACATCAGCAGGAGATGGCTCAACATGTGTACATTTAGAGAGGTCATTTACTGTCCTGTAACATTTTTGTAGCTATTTTCAATCATGAGGAATTTCTTTCTCTTTACCTAACTTATTGAGTAGTGAAATGCGTGATTGCATTAGAGGGTATAATGAGAGAGGCGTGAAAAATGTCGAGGAAGAGAAGATTGCTTTAGCAGAAATAGGAGGAAGAATTTAGATTCTCAGATTTCCATCCTAGGTTAAAAATGGATCAGGAAAGAAAAGGTGCAAAGTGCATGGTAAGGCATAGTCCTATGAAGGAGAGCGTATAATTTGTAGATGAAAGTATATGCAACAAATCTTTTGCAGTCAGTGGAGATCTTTTGTCCGGAGGAGAACCTAGAATGAGGGAAATATATTAGGGTTGTGATAAGACTGCTTGTTTTAACCTGCTAGGAAATTGGGTAGGTTTGTAATTTGGCTTTAGTTTTTCCTAGAATCCATCATGTAGATGAGTTCTATGAAGAACATGGCTTGAGAAGAGCAAAACAAAGTTTTGGACAAATAGTTTATCATTTTAGGAGTGATTACTCCGTCAATGGGAGTAGCCATGAATGGTGTGATAATTAGACAGCTGTGTACGGTAGTAGACAGACTTGCAGTAGAAACAGCAGGTTAGGAGAATGGTTAGGTAATATTGGCGTTCTTCAGTCAGTTTTAACACCTATAATAATTATGATGATTTGTGCAATCACTCTATTGGTCTTAATAAAGCTTTTAGAATATATAATTAGTAGATATATTAAAAAGATTAAAAGCTGTAACAAAGAAAATGGCCGCTGGATGTGGAAGAGCATGATAATTAAGATTGCATATATCAACAAATGAAGCAATTGGAGGAGATTGTATAATAATCTATGATGATGAAGATTTCAACTAACTAGTGGCTGATTAAAAAGATCTCTTAATGGGGTTGTCAGTGATTACTACAAAAACAATAGAGTGGGGACATTGTTAAAGCTTTTTCTGCTGTGCAATTTTGGGTGACAAATTATTTGTGTGCATTAGTAATTAATGATGCATGCGACCGTAACTGATAAATGATTTTGCACTTAAAACAATATGATTATTTTACATAGTTGTGTGATTAATAATGTAGTATGTAATAATATAGTATAGTTATGCCACGTTTGTGAG
This sequence comes from Calotriton arnoldi, assembly GCA_963921515.1. NCBI lineage: Eukaryota > Metazoa > Chordata > Amphibia > Caudata > Salamandridae > Calotriton > Calotriton arnoldi. The sequence continues at coordinate 1,948,341 of CAWUFW010001993.1, read as the reverse complement.
AGACACCATTATTTTAAAATGGATACAGTTTATGGTGTTCTGTTGATCTTGCTCCTGCTCGGAGTCTTCTCTTCCATAGAACACATTGCACTATGATGTAAATGGACCATAGTATTAGAAAGCATGTATAGTGAATTAAACTTTGCATTGTGTACCTGATGTAATATTGTGATGGATTTCTTTTGGTAGTTCCGATGCAGGCATGTAGAACATAATTCTATGAGCAATTGTTAAGAAAATGTTTCATTTTGTGTTGCACATCTCTGGAGTCCAGTTGCTGAAAAAGCAAGCAGGTTTCTCTAACCTTAAGAAATCCGTTAGTGTGAAGAACCTTTAGATTTACGAAATTGTTTTTGATTTGCCAACAATACCGAACCATTATCGTACCATGCAAAGTTTGCAGTTTTGTTAATTGTGTATAAAATCCCCTGGTTTAGATGGATCGAGGGGGCGATTTTCCATTTTCTTCCTGAAATTCTGTCTGATTATTTTGAAATTCCCTCAGTTAGTAATGTTAAAGAGTTTGACACTTAAAATTTAGAGAGATTTTATGGACTATCTAGGGTTTTTGTATCTTCGTCTGCATGGCAAATTATGCATTTTTCTCTATAATGCTTGTATTATTCATTCTGTATTAAACCTTTTAAACTCAATTTTGATCTAGCACTCCGTTCTTGAGTGGTCCCAGTTTCCAATTATGATTTTACTCTAAGTTGTGTTGTTGAGGGGGTAGTCTCTTGCTGCTGAATTGCCCATGGTAAAAATTGGGGTTCAGAAGATTATTGGGGTTCAGCTCTCACAGCGGTATGGTTGGACTGGGAGTGCCGCACCAATTGCTGGTCTCATGAAGGTAGAGGGCTACTGGCCTTACCTGGAGTTAAGGGACACGAGTACAGTGGTGTCAGCGTACCCATTTTGTGTTCAGTAGAATCAATAGTGTGAGCAGGCCTTTTTAACTGAGTCGCTGGAGTGGAGCCTACTGGCCCACTCATGTAAAGTTCTGTGGCTGTGAATTTAACTCACCCTTGACTTGCATGAATTGTTTGTAGCATCGGACGGCACTTGATACCAGCATGTGCCTGCTGGGATGCATGCATGTGTGTGTGTGTGGTACATAACATGGAGGACAGTGGGTTTAATTTTGGAAGCACAGGGCCTGGAGAGAGGAGGATTGCAGTCACTCTCCCCTCTGGAGATGTGTTTTACCGACATTTGAGGGGTGGACTGGGACACATACACTGAAATGATATGTGAACATCAAAAGTCTTTGATTCCCGAGAAGAGTTACTGGCCAGTGGGGCCGGTGTTCACTGTCAGGGAGATAGTGGGAGAGAAGGTTGGCACTATGTATCAGGGAATCTTGATAGAACCGAGAGGAAGGCTTGGGCCTTTTAACCTGTATGGAGTGCATTTCAGTGCAGCCTGACAGCCAGGTGAGATCCCCACTTACTCCACTGGCCTATGATAGGACAATTAGAATTGGAGCCACTCCTGATGTGTCAGACTGTTCCTTTGACAAAAGCCAATATGGAGACTAGAGTACTTCAAAAGAAGCTCACACGCCAACATGAATTTTAAAAGCCAGACAGTAAATGGCTGGATTGGGACTATAAAGGGAGAGGGGGTGGGGTTGGCAGGAGTCTCATCAGAAGAGGTAAGATTGCCTAGACTTCTTGTTGCTAGAACTAGGGCTCAGGACCAAGGTCTGCCAAGCCTCCATGCTGGGTGAGGAGTCATTACCCAGGAAGTCAAGACCACTTGCCCTAAGCCTGGAGCACCAGCCTTTTGCCTGCCAAGACCAGATTACCTTGTAAGAAGTAGAGCAGCTAGAAACTGCCTCCCGCCAAAACCAGTGGGTCCTCTGAGAAGGAGGCAAGCACCCAGAGGGTGCGAGGTCATGAGGGGAATCCCAGTAAGCAAAGTGCGAGACATTCGGCCCAGTCTATCAGGTCACTTTGTACCCACACAGGCCATAGCCCAAATTTCAAAGTTGGTTGACAGAGTGAGTGAGTGAGTGTGTGTGTGTGTGAGTGTGTGTGTGTGTGTGTGTGTGTGTGTGTGTGTGTGTGTGTGTGTGTGTGTGTGTGTGTGTGTGTGTCCAGTTGATTTTCTCCCCCCCCCATACAAGGAATGTCAGACACCATTATATAAAATCTTGAGCAAGATCCTCGCGACCCGTTTGCTGCCGCATATGCCTCATCTTGTTCACCCTGATCAAGCGGGATTTATCCCAGGGCGGAACACTGCCACTAACATTCGGCGCCTCCTGGCGGTAATGGACGCTGAAGGGTACGATAAACAGGAAGCAGCAGTGCTAGCAGTGGACATAGAGAAGGCTTTTGACAGCCTGGAGTGGCAGTATTTGTATGTAGTCTTGGCTGGAATGGGCCTCGGGGAGGGATTCCTAAAATGGGTGCAGCTCCTGTACGCAGCCACTACAGCCCGGGTGCGCACTGGCAGAGTCATTTCACCTCCGCAGAGAGTGGAGAGAGGTACGAGACAGGGATGCCCCCTTTCCCCCCTCCTGTTTGCTCTGGCCATGGAGCCATTGGCGTGCAGAGCCAGGAGTGGCCAGGATTACAGGGGCTTAGAGACATCAACGGGCCGCCATCTAATAGCCTTATATGCGGACGACCTCCTGATCTTCTTGCGTGATCAGGCGGGCGAACTCCATGGGGCACGCACTATGCTGGCCCGATTCGGCACTGTGTCTGGTCTCCAAGTTAATTGGCAAAAATCCAGCCTGTTCCCGCTGACCCCTGATGTCCCTCCGCCGCTCGCCTTGGAGCGATTGCGCTGGGAACCTAGATGTTTACAATATCTGGGTGTTCGAGTTTATCATGAGGCCTTGGACCTCTTGGAGGGGAATGTGAGCAGGGCAGTGAGGGCGGCAAAAACAGCAATGGATTTCTGGAGCACACTCCCGCTTTCCGTTGCTGGGAGAGTGGGGGTCCTAAAGATGATAACATTGCCGCGCCTCCTGTATTACTTCGGGACACTGCCGGTGTGGATCCCACGGGCAAAGTTTAAGGAGTTGGACACAATGATCACTTCCTTTATCTGGGGCTCAGGCAGGCGGAGAGTAGCACTGTCATTATTGCGGCGCCCTACTGCAGAGGGGGGGGCTAGCGGTACCTGACCTTGAGAGCTATTATCTATCTGCACAATTATACTGGCTGATCCAGTGGCTAGCGGCAGACCGCAACCCTGACAGGGAACGCTGCCCGGACGCACCAGATGCTGCCAACCTAGCAAAAATCCTTTTACGAGTCCGCCGCACTGCGCCGGCAGACACGCAGGCCACCAAGGTGGTAGTGCGCTGTTGGTCCAGATACCTGAGGAAGGTGGGCGCTGTGACTCCCTACTCACCTGCCATACCACTGACACAGTTGCGCTATCTCCCGCAGGGAGAACACTGGGGGGCTGGAAGACTGGGTAGAGGTGGGATTGAGAGAAATGGGGGACCTGTACCGAGACTCCACACTCATACCCTTCGAGGACCTGCAGGCTTCATACGACATCCCTGGGGGACATTTCCTGAAGCATAGGGCCTTGACCCGCAAGATTAGGGAACATTGGAGAGGAGGGGACACAGAGCCACGAGCACTGGCGGGGTGCAGATATGTGGCGCTCTTGGCGGGCAGAATTAAAACGGTATCCTGCTTATACAAGGCCATACAGACAGATGCACGGCGGCCACTAGAACACCTGAAATTACAATGGGAGGAAGACCTTGGTAAGCCAATTCCAGAGAGGGACTGGGAAAAAATACTAGAGCGTACACCAAAGGCGTCCAGAAACGCCCGTTTTAAATTAATTAACTATTATGTGCTGCACAGAGCGTACCTGACGCCGGCCTGCATTAGACGGTATTTCGGTGTGGAATCAGCAGGCTGCCCAAGATGCGGGATGAGGGAGGCACACATAATCCACATGTTTTGGGACTGCCCCTTACTGCAGACTTTCTGGGGAGACATACGACAGATAGTGGGTGACCTAATAGATAAAACATTGCCACAGACGCCAGAGCACTTCCTCCTGGGATGGTTTCCACACACGGCCAAGAACAGGGTGACGGGGAAGTTTCAGGACCTTGCTTACGTCCTAGCCAAGAGGGAGATAGCTAGAAATTGGAAAGCCCCGAGAGGACCGCAGATTGCCACCTGGAGAAGAGAGTTAGAGAGATGGGCGGGGGCCGAAAGCAGGCTGCTGTTTAGGGAAGCCAGTCGGGGGATTGGTACAATGGACAAAGCCAAAGCCTGGGAAACCTTAGTAGATGACCTAATAGCCTCTGGCCAAGAAGACGTTGAGGAGGTGGGCTCCCTGGGGCGGCTGACGTAGCTCTGGGCACTGATCAAGGGGGACGTCAAACTTAGCGCATACGACCCTGGCCTCCACTACACACGACTGCGAAACATCACTTGTACGAGCAGCTGCCAACCAGCTGCCCCTCTGCAGTCCTTGTTCCATTGCAACCCAGGAGAGGGAGGGGGGTACTGTTTTTATGTTTTATTTTCTGTTTGGCAGATGTTGCACTGCAAGATTCTGCGAATGGTCATGGACCCAATTCTCATACATGCTGGAAGCATTTTCATCATAATGTAATATGGGTGAAATTAAAGATTAAATGCCAATAAAATATGGTTATAAAAAAAAAGTCAGACCGTCACCTGTGTGCTTTGTAGTTGACCCACACCCCATGTGCCAGGAAAGGGGGGGGGGGGCACAGTGGAGGCATGGCACACCACCTCTAATTCCTAAGTAACTACTGTTACCAATACCAGTGCATGGGTGGCCCTTGAAGGTAAATGGGGTTGCCTAGTGTCTCCCAGATGTCTAAAAAGACTGGCTCTGGGTATGCTGGATGGTTTACTAGTTTTCCTCTGTATTTCGGTGGGTTTGTACCTATGCGCTTTAGCTCTTCTGCTCTCTCTGCCTCAACTCCAACAAGTGGGCAAAATGGCCATCTCTGTGGATCAGAGTAACAAGGCAGTAATGCTGGCAAAGGATTGGTGGGAAAACCGTGTTGCTGCCTGGCAAATGTCCAACACTGGGACAATACTTGTCTGTGACTTGTTGGCAGCTTTGGCTCTGGTATGATTGACCAAAAGAACCTCAGAAGGCTCCTCACTGGCCCGGTCATAGAATGTTTTCATGAACAGTATGGTCCATTTGGATAAGGTCTGCTTTTCGATCACCTATCCTTTCTTAGCACGCCAAAACGAATAAAAGATTGGTTATCTTCATGAACCTTCATGTACTCCGTTTTAAACACTGAGGACTCTTTTTGGGTTAAGTCAGTGAGGACTCTCTTCCTTCTTGAGGGATGTGTTGGGAATAGAAAAAAATAAATAGATCAGAGAGCATGATGGATTGCTCCACGTGGAAGGGTGACCCCGTTATTAGCAGAAAGGAAGGCCAGGTCTGAGCACCAACTTATCAGGGAAGAGGATAGTGTAATGAGGTTGCACTGCATCCCCTGATGCTCACAGACAACACAGAGTAACTGGGACAAGGAAACTTGTTTAGATGATAGACCATCTCAATGTAAAACTGTGCAAAGCCTCAAAGTGAATGCCTGTGAAGAGTGCAAGGACCAAGCTACCATCCCATTAAGGCATAATAAAAGGTTGACAAAGAGGACTGCTGTCCTTTGTGCCACCACATCATCTGAACCCACTAAAAGGGCAGGCTTATGACACCTACCTATGGGATGACTTACTCAAAGAGCTGAGCATGGCTTGGAGCAGATCACAGTCAAAGCTTCATTATAGGGCAGCTGTGAGCTGTATCCAGTTCACTGGCATTTTGTCAAGCTAGATATAGGCCAGCTTCAGTGTAATATGGGGGTAAGGAGAGGGTAAATTATCCGCCTTCTGGTTGTCATGCTGAATGTTTGGAGGCCCGGATGGCATCCGATTCTGATCCAAACAGGGTCTTTAGCCTTCAGCAGTAACAGTGTTGACAGAATGAAATGTTTGGAAATCCTCCCAAGTTGTGGGCTGCGGTTTGGTCAGCTGCAGAAACAACAGGCATCAGGGTTTGATCTGGGGTCAGGTACCACTAAAGCAGAAGTTGCAGCAAGTAGAGGCTTTTAAAGACTATGCTGTAGAGTAGACAACGGCACAGGGAACTCAGGTTGCAGCAGGACAAACCTGGAGATAGGCTCTGAGTGAGATGATGGGCAGTGTCTTGTCTTTCAAATGCCGAATGTGTGACTACTCCCTGAAATCTGAGTGATGGGATTCAAGAGAGTCCCACTTGGACTTCTGTTAATGGAGGATCATAGACTTTTTCTTCAACTTACCAGATGACAGCAACTTGAAGCAGCCCTGCGACTTGCAGCATGATCTTTCTTGTGCTTGGCAACATACAGTTTCACATACCGCTCCGCCATAGCCTATGAATGCCCCAAAGTGCATTGGTCAGAGGACTTAGAGCCCAAGCACCAAAGACAGAAGTTATGCAGATCCGTGACCAACATCTGCTTCCTGCAGGCAAAGCTGGATTCCAGTGGATGCAAGACATTTTCCATACAAAACAGAGCATGCAAATGTGCCTGTGGCCAGTTTGTGTATATAAAAACCCCAAAAACCTTTGCCAATTCTTTCTTTTTGGTTATTGGTTGCTATAAACCAGGTCACTTGTCAAACAGCATATGTTTTGGGTTATCTTAAAGGAAAAAACAGTTTAAAATGTGTGAGAACAGGTATGTACAAAATAAAAGTTGAAAATGTTCGAGTGCTACTTCACTGTATAGTATGAGTGCAAATGGTGATTCATAGATCTATGTGCTGCCAGCAGAGGATATTTCCTGCTTTTGCTCACAAACTGTGTTAATGCTAGTTTCTATAACACCAAGATGGTCATATGGAGGGCCTTCAGGGCAACTGCAGCCAGATTTAGGGTTTGGCAGTTTTACCTCTGTCCGGCAGGGTTGTAGTTACATTATATCTGCCAGCCTCATGGATAGAGGACCACCATATTTAGGTGGTAACACCATCCCAGCTGTGATCTCTGTACCTTCAGAGAAACTGCTGTAATGGAAGTTCCTCTGGAAGCACCAAATGTTTGGTGGGTGGACAGAGTGTATTGACAGCCATCAACTAAGACAACCTCCTAAAGTGTGAGGTTAGTTAAAAAAACAAAAAACGAAGGACTCTCACAGCCATGGAGTTTTTTCCCTGGGTGCAAGTCATGTAGAGCTTAGTGAACGTATGCACAGATCCATTTCACAGCCTGGCAGATGGTCAGGACAGGTACTCTTCCTGCAAGTGCGATTGTTGCTGATTTGGCCCTGGTGGAACAGGCCTTTAGGGAGCTTCTTCCTGGCCAGTGCATTTCTTTATACAAAGGATTATCCAGCTCAACAGAATCCTTCTGTCCCACTCTGCCTTTCTTGGTACCAGTGATGTAAAGTAAGAACTGGTCAACCATGTAGTGGTCTCTTGTACGATTAATATAAAAGCTCTTTTAGCATCAAGTTGATTAAGCTCCTCTTTCAGGGGGTGCAGCAGAGCAAAGGAAGCATGCAGAGTAACCGACTGACATGAAAGGGAGACCCCATGTTAGAAATGGGATTTTTGGTAGGCTAGGGCATGTGCCAAAGCCAGGCAGAAACCACCACTCTAGTCAGGATAAGGGAGTTACACTCCTAAAATAACCCCTGCTCACCCCCTTGGTAGCTTGGCACGAGCAGTCAGGCTTATCTTAGAGGCAGTGTGTAAAGCATTAGCACATGACCAACAGAAATACAGTGTAAGCACTACAAAAGGACACCACACCAGTTTAGAAAAATATCCAATATTTTTATATACTTAAGACAAGACCAAAAACGATAAAAATCCACAATACAGTACTTAAAAATCTTCAGTTATCAAAATATGCTTGAAAAACAGTTCCTTGATGTCGATAGCTCCGTCCGGGGCTATCACGGCGTCGTGAACAAACAAGTCCAAACAGTTCTGGCTGACCGCAGCGTCGCAGGCCAGCTACGGTGTGTCAGGAAGACCCGCAAACAGTACCTTTTAGAAATGCAGGGCGTCGGCGACCTCTCGTTGAACTTCCGAAAGCACGGCGTTCGCAGGAGACGGTTCCGGAGGTCAGTGCAGGAGTCATCGGGGCCCTCGAAGTGACACACGTTGCAGATCGAACTCCTCTCTGTTGAAGTCAGGAGCGCTGGCGTCGGCAGGCGTCGGGTGCTGCGGTGCGAAGTGCAGCGCCCTCAGGTCGCGGTGCGAGCAGCGGCTCGGTGGCGGCGTCAGATGGCGTCAGTGAGACCAGGGTCACAGTGCAAAGTGAATGCGGTGCTCGTCGCGGTGCTGGCAGGTCGCGGTGCAAGCAGCGGCGTCGTTGCTGAAGCGCTGTCATCGGCTGACGAACTGGAGTCGATGGCACCGGCGTCGGAAGGCCAAGGCTGCGGTGCGGGATGAGGGCGGTGCGTCGTGTAACTTTACGAGCGGTGCCCTCGAACCACAGTGCAAGCAGCGGCGTCGATTTCCGCGTGGAGCGGCGGCGGGGATACCAAGGCGTCATCGTGAAGCCAGGCGGTGCGGAGTGCGGTGCCCACAGGTCGCGGTGCAAGCAGCGGCTCGGTGGCGGCGTCAGCAGGCATCGGTGAGACCAGGGTCGCGTTGCAGCGGTGCCCTCTGCGGTGCCTTCAGGACACGGAGTCGGCAGCGGCGTCGTCGGGTTGCTTCTTCTGTTGCAGCACAAAACACAGTCCCCAGTGCGGAGGGCAGAAGAGCTTGAAGTCTTTGCTGTTCCTGAGACTTCTTGAACAGGGGGCAAGCTCTACCTCAAGCCCTTGGAGATACTCACAAAAGTAGATTGCAGAAAGTCCAGTCCAGTCCTTTCACTGCCCAAGACAGAAGCAGCCACTGCAGGCCAACACAGCAAAGTGGTAGTTCCTCCTCACAGCTTCTCCAGCTCTTCTTCTTGGCAGTCTTCTTGGTCCAAAAGAGTTCTAAAGTTCAGGGGTCTGGCCCCAATATTTATATCCCAAAATCCTTTGATCTCTTAGGCAGAGTGTCTGTGCCCAGCCAGAACCAGTTCTGCCTCCTCTGGTGTGACTTCCTGGCAGGAGGTGGAGACGGCATTGTCAGAGGCAGACCAGGCCCTTTGAGGTGCAAGGAAATATCCTCCCCTTTCCCCAATTGCAGCCCAGGTCTATTCAGCCCTTTCCTGACCCACCTAGACTATCTGGAGCCACTCCTGCTTCCAAGCCTTCTGTCATCCAAAACCCAGACAGGCAATCCACATTCCAGCAGAGGCACACAGGATGACTGAGCAAGAAAATACCTACTTTCTAAAAGTGGTATTTTCAAACACAGAATGTAAAAATCCCCTTCACTAAAAGATGCATCTTTAGATTCTGAGTTCAGGCATACTAAACTTTATTTTCCTACCTAGTTCCCAGGGCCAGTTAGGTTTATAAGATGTTATAAACAAACTTCCCATTCTGTCCTATGGGGAACAGGTAGCCTTGCAATAGTGAAAAACTAAATTGGCAGTAATTCACCATCAGGACACGCCACACACACCAGGGCATGTCCTACCTTTCACATACACTGCACCCTGCCCACAGGGGTACCTTGGGCCTACCTTAGGGGTGGCTGACATGTAAAAAAAAAGGGAAGGTTAGGGACTGGCAAGTGTGTGCACTGGCCAAGTCGAAATGGCAGTTACAAACTGCGCGCACTCTGCAATGGCAGGTCTGATTTACCTTTTCAGGGCTACTCACGTGGGTGGCACAACCAGTGCTGCAGGCCCACTAGTAGCATTTGATTTAAAGGCCCTGGCACACTCAGTGCACTTTACTAGGGACTAACAAGTAAATCAAATATCCAATCATGGAAACACCAATCCATAACATAATTTACACAGAGAGCATATGCACTTTAGCACTGATTAGCAGTGGTAAAGTGCCCAGAGTCCTAAAACCAACACAAACAGGTCAGGGAAAAATAGGAGGAAGAAGCAAAATGTTTGGGGATAACCCTGCAAAAAGGGCCATTTCCAACACAACCCCCTTCCAGCCTAAAGCCAGGGTAGACCAATCCATACCTCGATGGGCTTCCCTGCTTGGGGCGATAGAACATGGAACCTGGCCCGCAACAGCAGGGTTTTCTTCCCGTTCTACGCCTTCCTGAACCTAGTTGGATCCCTCTATCCATACTCTCAGGGCCCACTAAGCTGACCCATGTGGAACCCTTCTCCTCACCTGTGGACCCCATCTGTGCAGCACCTAAACTTACTTTGCTCACAGGTGTGTCCCAACAGGCAGACAGTACCCACATGGCCACCACAATGGTGTGGCCCAGTCCACCCCCAGGGTGTGACTCCTGTTCCCCTCCCAGGGGCAACTCTGTCCACCAGGACAGCCAGCCACAGTGGCCACTAACAGCTGTCAGTGATGAGAGCCAGGCCTTATGCCTTTCAGGCCACTCCAACCGCTGTGGCGTCGGAGAGTGGGGGGCGGTAGCCCCAGGTGCCTGTCACCCTGTCTCCACTCTCCCCTCTGCCAAGTCAGGTATTGCATCCTGACACTGGCCCACTAGCCCAGGGCCTGTACCCTGCGGCTGGACAGGAGACTGGGGTGGGCTCTCCCACACCCTCTCCTTCTCCCTGGGGCTCTGTACCCTCCCACCTGGAGCGGTACCCCCCTCCAGAATTGTCAGGGCACCTGTGGCAGGTGTCCTGCACCATTCGCCCACCAGTTCAGGGGTGCTATCCTGCAACTGGTACACCAGCCTAGGGTCATTACCCTGAGGCTGAACAGGGGACTGGGGTGGGCTCTCCCACACCCAGTCCTCCTCCCTGGGGCTCTGTACCCTCCCAGCTAGAGCGGCACCCCCAGAAGACAAACTGGTAGGGGCACCGTTAGCAGTCGCCCCTTCACTCAGGTCAGGGGGGACACACTGAACCTGGTCCTCCAACCCAGGGTCTGTACCCTCAGGCTGACCAGAGGTCTCGGGCGAGGCTCTCCTCCCCTTACCTCTCCTTCCGGGGTTCCGCACTCTCCTCCCAGGAGGAGCACCCTCAGAACCAAAAACTGTCAGGACGCGGGAATCAGTCCTCCCAAACAATTCTCCCACCAGTTCAGGACCGCTCTCCAGCAACTGGTCTCCCAACCTAGGGTCTAAACCCTCAGGTTGCACCGGGGTCAGAGGCGAGGACTCCCTCCCTCTGCACCCCCTTCCAGAGTTATGCACCCTTCCACCCAGAGTGGTACCCTTGGAAGACAAACCGGTCAGGACACTGCTTACAGGCGTCCTTCCCTCCAGGTCAGGCAACACCTGAACCTGGCTTCCCAACCCAGGGACTAAACCCTGCGGCTGAGCACCCGCCTGGCACACCAGGACTTCCTGGGGAGCACGCATGCCCCGCCCCCCCCCCCGAGGGTAACACATGACTTGTGTTGTGTGACAGTCTGCCTGGCGCACCCTCCACTTAGGAGCGGCACCGCCAGACACCAGAACTGCTGGAGCTCTGTTTACAGACACTCCACGTTCTCCTGACACTAGGAGATCCCCCTCAACGGACGGCCTACCAGTACAGCCTAGGCTTCTCACCTGGTGTTCCCTCCTGGAACCACCCAAGCTCTGGGACAGAGTTTCGGGCACCTTGGGCTGCAGCCCATTCCCACTCCTTCTCCACGGAGACAGGACGCAAGTCCCTACACCCTTCCCACGACACCGGGACCTATCTGGGCTACCACAAACCTTTCCCACCACCCTTGGTTCGGGAGTACCTAAGCCACTTCCTTCCGGGTCACCCCCAGATGCCTCTCCAGACCCTCTGGAATCCACCATAAGGTCTGCCTCCAGTGCAAGCTCCCTGGGGTCAGAGAACTCACACTCCACTTGGTGTTGGCATAGCTCTGGAAAACAGAGACTTAAAATATGCTCTCCAACAATTGAATCACACAGCCCCACACAGGTTTTAACCAAACTACCCTTCACCCAACCATCCAGTGCCTCAGAAAAGTACCCCACATCATTCTCACAAGACTGGTGAGACTGTGACTGTTGCTGTCCCTCAACCCATACTCTTCTGGCTGGTCTCCATACTCACTTACCAGGGCTTCTATCATGGGGGAACCCCTCTCCCTGCACCTCTCATCTAGAGTCAGTAGAGTGTCCCTCCCACTACCAGGAAAATGATCCCCTATGCCAGTTCCCCAATGCACCTCAGGGACACTGCACACCACTGAAGTAACCTCACAATCCTGAAGCCCCTGGTGTATGTCAACCCCCTCCTTGAAAGGGGCCTCAAATCTGTGTGTGCGTGTACCTCATCCTCAGTACTGGACCTAACACTTTTGCTGCCACCATCTGGGCTGGGCCTAGCCCTACTGGCTTCCCAGTCCAGCTCTCATTTTAAACTCATGGTCTAACATCATCCTTTTCTCCTCCATGGCTATTCTTTTGTCTTCCCTCTCACTTTCCATCCTGAGTTTCTCCAACTCGAACTTCCTCGCTTCCCGCCTGTCCTCCAGCTCCTCTGGGGACAGGCCACTGCTGCCTGGCCTGGAGGGTTCTCCCCCTCCCAAAAGCACATCCACCCTTGGAATAGGCTCCTCCGCCTCTCCACTGAGATCACCAGACTGCTCGCTGGCATGTCTGGCTGCTACCCAGGCCCTCAGCGCCTTTTGTAGCGCCTCCTTCCTAGCGAGGCCTTTGACTTGGACTTTTAGGTTTTTGCAAATCGCTTTCAATTCCCTAACATTGTAGGATTCCAACCTATCCTCCTCAAAGGCAATTTCCAAGGATGCAACAGATGATGCTCTTGATTCAGGCATGATGAAGTAGCAAGTTCAAAACTGGAAGATCAAAAATAGGCCAAAAAGAACCAATATGTGGCACGTAATGGTCAGCGATATGGTAGTAGTGCACACCAATCACTGTAAGTCAAGTGCAAACGCAAGTCCTATCCTCACCGCTAACAACCAATGTTAGAAATGGGATTTTTGGTAGGCTAGGGCATGTGCCAAAGCCAGGCAGAAACCACCACTCTAGTCAGGATAAGGGAGTTACACTCCTAAAATAACCCCTGCTCACCCCCTTGGTAGCTTGGCACGAGCAGTCAGACTTATCTTAGAGGCAGTGTGTAAAGCATTAGCACATAACCAACAGTAATACAGTGTAAGCACTACAAAAGGACACCACACCAGTTTAGAAAAATATCCAATATTTTTATATACTTAAGACAAGACCAAAAACGATAAAAATCCACAATACAGTACTTAAAAATCTTCAGTTATCAAAATATGCTTGAAAAACAGTTCCTTGATGTTGATAGCTCCGTCCGGGGATATCACGGCATCGTGAACAAACAAGTTCAAATAGTTCTGGCTGACTGCGGCATCGCGGGCCAGCTACGGTGTCGGGAAGACCCGCAAACAGTACCTTTTAGAAATGCAGGGCGTCGGCGACCTCTCGTTGAGCTTCCAAAAGCACGGCGTCCACAGGAGTCGGTTCCGGAGGTCGGTGCAGGAGTCGTCGGGGCCCTCGAAGTCACACGCGTTGCAGATCGAACTCCTCTCTGTTGAAGTCAGGAGCGCTGGCGTCGGCAGGCGTCGGGTGCTGCAGCGCGAAGTGCAGCGGTGCCTTCAGGACACGGAGTCGGCAGCGGCGTCGTCGGGTTGCTTCTTCTGTTGCAGCACAAAACACACAGTCCCCAGTGCGGAGGGCAGAAGAGCTTGAAGTCTTTGCTGTTCCTGAGACTTCTTGAACAGGGAGCAAGCTCTACCTCAAGCCCTTGGAGAAACTCACAAAAGTAGATTACAGAAAGTCCAGTCCAGTCCTTTCACTGCCCAAGACAGAAGCAGCCACTGCAGGCCAACACAGCAAAGAACACAGCAAAGTGTTAGTTCCTCCTCACAGCTTCTCCAGCTCTTCTTCTTGGCAGTCTTCTTGGTCCAAAAGAGTTCTAAAGTTCAGGGGTCTGGGCCCCAATATTTATATCCCAAAATCCTTTGATCTTAGGCAGAGAGTGTCTGTGCCCAGCCAGAACCAGCTCTGCCTCCTCTGGTGTGACTTCCTGGCAGGAGTGGAGACGGCATTGTCAGAGGCAGACCAGGCCCTTTGAGGTGCAAGGAAATCTCCTCCCCCTTCCCCAATTGCAGCCCAGGTCTATTCAGCCCTTTCCTGACCCACCTAGACTATCTGGAGCCACTCCTGCTCCCCAGCCTTCTGTCATCTAAACCCAGACAGGCAATCCACATTCCAAGAGAGGCACACAGGATGACTGAGCAAGAAAATACATAATTTCTAAAAGTGGTATTTTCAAACACAATGTAAAAATCACCTTCACTAAAAGATGCATCTTTGGATTCTGAGTTCAGGCATACTAAACTTTATTTTCCTACCTAGTTCCCAGGGCCAGTTATGTTTATAAGATGTTATAAACAAACTTCCCATTCTGTCCTATGGGGAACAGGTAGCCTTGCAATAGTGAAAAACGAAATTGGCAGTAATTCACCATCAGGATATGCCACACACACCAGGGCATGTCCTACCTTTCACATACACTACACCCTGCCCACAGGGGTACCTTGGGCCTACCTTAGGGGTGGCTGACAAGTACAAAAAAGGGAAGGTTAGGGACTGGCAAGTGTGCGCACTGGCCAAGTCGACATGGCAGTTACAAACTGCGCGCAGACTCTGCAATGGCAGGTCTGAGTTACCTTTTCAGGGCTACTCACGTGGGTGGCACAACCAGTGCTGCAGGCCCACTAGTAGCATTTGATTTACAGGCCCTGGCACACTCAATGCACTTTACTAGGGACTAACAAGTAAATCAAAAATCCAATCATGGAAACACCAATTCATAACACAATTTACACAGAGAGCATATGCACTTTAGCACCGATTAGCAGTGGTAAAGTGCCCAGAGTCCTAAAACCAACACAAACAGGTCAGGGAAAAATAGGAGGAAGAAGCAAAAAGTTTGGGGATAACCCTGCAAAAAGGGCCATTTCCAACACCCCACTTTTGGAAGGAAGTGGCAGAATCCTCAGCACCAATATGTCTGGAAAGAAGATGGTGTACGGAGTTTGCACCAACACCACACCTGCAGTTCACTTACACAGAAGAAATTGCAATCAAAATGACAATGATTGTCCGAAGCTGTAGGGAACTACGCATCAGCTCAAAAGGTGTGCACATGAGGAATAAAACCAACAAACTGAGGTCGCACTGTGGCTTGCCAGAAGGTTTCAGAGGAATAATACAAGTTGAAAAGGGAAGGCTGATATAATAAAGGAAAACTGAAATGGCTAATGTAACCCTAAGCTGTGCCCACTGCAAGATCTCGCTGAGCCAACTACAAATCAAACAATACATCAGAATGCTTAGTCTGTATATGATCAAGATGACAGGTTGCACATCGGACCACTAACGTCTCCCACATCCAGCATAAATGGTTTTCAAATTACATCTGTAAGGATGATAACCACAACCTGAGGTAGCAATTCAAAGGAATACAGCTTTCGTCGCTCAATCTCCACTCACGGCAGAGTAAAGTGCAGAGATTTGGAAAAATGGTCTTCCCCTTGCAGTGTAAGGTTGTCCTCCTGAGGAGGTAGATTGGAAAGCAAACATTTGGCTTTTCGACATCCAGCTAACATTCTCTTAGCCCAATTCAGGGCAGGCAAGATGACTTGGGCCCAGACTGTCTTGAACTTCAGGCAGGAGAGGTAATAGCGAGAATGTGTACAGAAGACCTGTGTCCAACTGCCAATCAAATGAGTCTCCCAGTGACTCTCCTGGAGGGAAACTGTAGCATGTAAGTGTTGACAATGCACATTCTCAGTGGTGGCAAACCGATCTAGCCAAGCCCCAATGTTCAAAGATGCCTATTGCCACATCTCGATGCAGTCATTTGACAAAACCTGCTGAGCTTATCCATTCGGGAATTCAGGGACTCCCTGTCAGGTTATTTGCCACTAGATAGATTAAATACTGGTTCAGCTAGCTGCAAAGGTGCAAGACCTCCTGGCACAGGTTCCAGGATCACGCTCCAACCAGTTTATTGCAGTACCACATGGCGGTTGTATTGTCTGTGCTGTCCGGCACAAGCCTCCCTGGTGGTCAGCAGGAATGCTTTCAGAGACAACTAAAGCTCTAAAGATTGATGTGCTTGACTTTTTTGCTTATGGTCCATTTAAGAGTCACTGGAAGACTGAGTGAGACCTGGACTCTAGGTGGGACAAACCCAGCAGTGTCAAATGGGAGCGACTTATGCTCGGCAACAGAGTTTCACCTCCTGCTCTGATCACCTTTGGGTGCATGAAGGCAGTTAGTTGAGAACGCAGCCCAGGTCTAAAAAGCAGACATTGTGCAGGTCTGTAACCCACATTTGCTTCCTGCAGTCATGATACAGCTTGAATTCTTTCATTTTCGGGGGAGACATCTGTCCTAGCACATTGTCTGATAATTTGAGATTGAGTTGAGTGGAGCTTTGGATCCACATCTAGGAGCATGCAAAGAAAGCAACTGACAGTGTTTTGAAGTAGTGCCTATATAGCCCTGCTGCATCAATTAGCAGGCGGTAAGATTACCTTGGAGCTACATAGCACCACAAGTCGACATTCAGTAAACATTGTTGAAAGAATCAAGATCCAGTCTTACACCAGGGGCATTCTAAAGGCAAGGATTCAATGGTTACAAGTATCCAAAGAAAAAGAATACATCAACACCCTTACATCATTTATAACATTCAGAAAAAACACATTGGAACAATAAAAAAATAAAAAAATACAATTGACAGCATTTCAGTGCCAATTAAAGGAATAAAACCCACATTGAGACTCAACAGGCAATATGGAATCTTCTACCCCTTTGACTTCCAGAGTTTCTATGCATTTTATGTTTTTTTTATCATAAGGGCAGTGAAAGTGCTACAAAAACTAAGACTGCACTACTCAACCAGAAGCTCTAATGCCAATTACTCTACCTCTCCACAGTCCACAGGACCTTTACAGAATTCTGTCACCCACAGTGCACAACTGAATGACACCTCATGTCCCAAGAATTCTGTAACTCAAATACAGGTCACAAAGCTAAGCTGTCCGAAATAAATCTCACCAGCTTAAGACAAATCTAACAGACAGCTGGAGCAAAGTCAAATAACTATGCCAACTAAAAGATACCAGACACTTGCTTCCCTCAAGCAACTGATAGCCTTTAAATTCCATGAGCTGGTCTTAGCACGTGGGCCCACAGGCACCCCTGTCTCAGACCTTCAAGAACATTTGAATATCAACAGCCGTTGCGATCTAACAATGAGCATAGTTAACTCTCTATGTTCTCAAACGTTTTCATTAGAACTCATGGTTATCCTACACATAAACACCCCTCCCCCCAAGAGAGAAACAATCCAGAAGACCCTTCAAGCTACAGACCAATCTGTACTGGGCCTTTCCTAGGAAAACTGACAGAAAGTGCAACATTCATCCAGCTTTGTAATGCCTTTGAAGTAAAACATACTATATCAACAAACTGGGTTCTGTTTTGGGAGAGACGTGGTTTCATCTTAAATAGCAATCTAGGGCATCATGAACACAACAGTGAACAGAAGTGGCATTACAAAACCTATTAGATTAGTTGGCTGAATTCAACATAATTGACCATCAGTTTTCTAGAGAGACTTCAACAACTCAGCATAAAAATAATCACCCTAATCTAGATTACCATCTACCAATCTAATTGATTTCAAGTCCCGTTAAAACATCACTGCTTATTAGCAATAAGACGGCATACCTCACCCATCAAAATTGCCTTGCCTCTCTTCAAGGTCTACTCAGAACATCCAAATATTTGAAACTCAAGGCATTTAAAGAGCTCAGAGATATAAATGTTTGATCTGTCAGACAATGGATGCCAATGAATCACCTTAAAAATAACTAGTTGAAAACACAAACCTGACTTGGAGGGTGGGAGGCCCACCCTTCCCTCATCAATCTAAACCAATGAACTTGAAGCATCACGAGGAATAGTGTGAGAAGTGAGAGGGATAGGGGACTTCAATCTATCCCTAGGTTTCACAAGTAAACCAAGTCACAGGAAGCACCTTCTAAACCAGGAGCACATTACAATGCATATTTCCACATATAAACAGAAGCTTCAGGCAACCTCCTTCCTAATTGCATCTTGCCTTGATAATGCAAAGATACTTTAACAGGAGATATCAATCTCTTTTAATGACTAAAAAGAATACACAATGCCATAGCAAGACTACTATCCATTCCCATGTGATCTGATTGCACTGCCTCTAGAAGGGCTACACTGGCTACCCATTGAGGGATGCTCAGTGTTCAAGGACCATTGTTATCACAGACCGGTCCATCAACAATCCCACTCTCCACCCAAGTTTAACTCCATAAAGTTTGAAAGAGCAACAGAAGAGACTCCACCTCTGAAGGCCAGCAATGGAGTTGATCATTCTTTCCTATAGGAAGGAATGAATCAAGGAGAACAATCTTTCTCTGTAAGAGCAGCTGAATTTGAACTCTGTGCAGGCAAAGATACAAATTATAAAAACCAATTGAAAAGCTGCAATTCGGGAGGCAAGATGGCGGCTGTGTGGAGCCGCTCTCCCTACCTCGGCGATTCAGCTACGGATTGAGAGAAAATTTTACACGTTGATGTAACTCGGCATTACTCATTCATTGGCAAAGCAACTCAGCACGTACCTGGCAGGGGCTTCAGCTGTAAATTTGGTCGTGGAGTATAAGCTGATGAGGCTTTTGTCGGCGATCGGTGTACTGACGGCTCGAGCGTCGAGGTTTCTACTTGCAGTGGTACTGGCAGCATCCGCTCGTCAAGCGGCATTGGGGAGGCCCGGGACAACTCGCCGATACATTGCATCACGAGGGATTGTATCTGCCCCGGCGTGGATAAGCGTTATTCTGTGGCAGTGGAGAAGAGGCCGACAGGATCCGCTGCTATGCCGCCAAAGACCAAAGGGTTGACGCGAGATGGCAGTGCGACTGGAGGAGTCAAGCCTGTATCGGTGAATCGGCGTGCAGCAGCGGATGGAAAGGGGCTGAACCAGAGCCTGAGTCAGAGTGTCAATTTACAAGCAGATTTGGACAAAGAGGGGCTGTCCAAGGAAACTCTTAGTGGGAAGCACTGTGGTGAGCGTCTTGGCGCTATGGTTACTAGACCAAAGCAACCAACTGTCCCTGGGATGTTTGCCGGAAGGGGAGCCCCTTATCTATCCGGCGAAAAGAAAGTATTTTAAGGTAAAACTCATGCAGACAGCCCAAAGAGTTTGGTACTAAGCGAGGACATGCAAAATGAAAGCAATTTAATAGAGATCTCCCCTGAATTAACTGTGAGCATTGCAGGCCCCGCTTCTATATCTGGGGGGCACTCTGAAATATTAGTACAAACTACTTCTGGAAAAGTGGGGCAACCCGAGAATTCTGGTCCTCAGGATGTTATTTCCAAAGAAGTATGTGACGCAATTAACATTACTGTCCATAAGGAGCAACCGGAGGCTACCATCCAAGCAGCTGGCAAACATCTAAAGATCCCGGATAATGGGGAAAAGTTTGATTCATTGACTGATGATTCGGATTTATCCAACTTCAGCAGCAA
Source organism: Calotriton arnoldi (assembly GCA_963921515.1). NCBI lineage: Eukaryota > Metazoa > Chordata > Amphibia > Caudata > Salamandridae > Calotriton > Calotriton arnoldi. The sequence goes on along the minus strand of CAWUFW010001993.1, from coordinate 1,928,734 downwards.
GGGTGGTTCTGATGAAGATTTCTCAGAGGGGGACAGCGGCACCCCCTTCACCATCCCTGCCACTCAAAAACGCATACCTGTGCGCAAAAAGAAAAAGAGTATAAAGGAGTCAGATAAAGACAGGGGGCTTACGTCCGACTGCAGTCAATCTAGCCAGCTAAAGTGGGACTACTCTGCCACTCAGTTTGGGAGGAGTCTAGAGGATGAGCTCGGAGCCCCAGAGGGTATGACGAAAGATCATGGTATAATGGAACTACAAACTCAACAACCGTCAATGGATCTGATATATTCAACATTGAAGCAGATGCAGATCGAGGCACGTCTTGAACATAAAAGGGCTCATTTAGCCACTAGAAAATTACAGGGTGCTGTGCGCAAAATTAGCAAACCCTGTACCGAGACTTCAGCACGCACCACAGCTTTGGAAGAACGCGTTGTGCAACTGGAGGGCGACGTTGAAACCTCCACCCGATTAACTGAATCTAATGATAGTAAGATGTCTGATGTTTTTTGGAAGCTGGAAGATTTTGAAAATAGACAACGCCGTAACAACCTCCGTTTACTTGGGATCGCAGAGAAAGCAGAAGGCGATGACATCCGGGGGTTTGTATTGACGCTATTCAAGGAGGCCTTTCCTGACCTTGGTCATTGGAACTGGGAGTCTGAAATACAGCGGGTGCATCGATTTCCCTTGATGCTTAAAAAAAAGCCAGGGCAAGATGACAAACCACAAGCCACTCTTATTTTTTTGGGTAATTTCCTCCTTCGACAATCTATATTTGAAAAAGCAAGACCTGATGCTAGGAGGATAGTTGCGGGGCACTCCTTTTTTGTTCGGCCTGACTTTTGTCATGCTACGGTAGAGAGGCGCTGGAGACTGCGTCTGCTGATCTCCCCATTCCAGAAACTGGGCTGCGAAGTCTATCTTATGAATCCTGCCAGGCTCAAAGTCATTTGCAAGGGGGCGATTAGAGTTTTTTCTTCTGAGATCCAGGCACAGGAGTTTTTGCAAGAACTTACTAAAAATAAGACTTGACTCTAGAGTGGGGTAATTGGGTGTTGTGTCTTTTCTTTTTTTTTTCTCTCTTTAATGTTTTTGTTTTTATTGTAGGAGGCGGCTAGGGGCACACATCATGCAGGAGGCATCACAAGGGTCCTTGGACCTTTTTGCCTTTTGATCAGGGTGGGGAGGGGGGGATGGGTTGGAGCCTGTGGGTGAGGGGTGGTATCTTGGGCGGGTTTTTCTTTGGGCACTGGTATGAGTTGGAGACGGTTATCTCACTAATTGCATCTTTATCTTGTTTGGAACTATCTTATTTTTTTCAATTAGGAAGTTAAGAATAGCCTCTATTAATATATGCGGTTGAATAATCCTGTTAAAAGAAGGAGAATCAGCTTGGAGGTTCAATTCCTAAAAGCAGACATTATTTGACTTCAAGAGACTCATGTGGAAGCTTGTAACAAGGGGGCACTGGGGATGGTGGGCTATCAAATTGTAGCTTCCACAACACAAACTACAAAGACAAGAGGGGTGGCAATTTTGGCAAGGAAAGGGTTGGGTCGTTTCCCGCGCTCTTCTGCTGATAAATTGGGGAGATGGGTAATAACACAATGCTGTTTGGACCATAAGATATTTACTCTTTGCTCAATTTATGGTTCCGTTTTGGATGACCCGGCTTTGTTCGAATGGCTAAATGTTGAATTAGTGGGTTGGCCTTTACCTTTGATTATATGTGGGGATATGAACATTAATATGAGCTGTCAGGTATCTAGGAATAGAGGGGTGATGTACCATGGTCGTAAACCAAAGGTTTTTAAATCCCTGATGCAATTAAGGTCACTGCATGGGTTAGCGGATGTATGGGCAGAACAGAAGGAGGATGACCCTGGCTTCACTTTTTTTCCGCACCACATCAAGTGCATGCGAGATTAGATTATTTCTTTGTATCCCAGGAGATGCTATTAGGCTGTAAGATTAGTAAATTTCCAAAAGTTATGTCTGATCATAACCCCTGGTAATAGAAATTGATATCAGACTAGAATCCCCACAGACACGATGGACATTTAACAGGGCCTTATTAAGCGAGGAGGGGTATCAACAACACCTTAATGAATGGATCCCTAGGTTTATAGCAGAGAACTTAGGGAGTACAGACGTAGGTATAGTTTGGGATGCTTTGAAGGCTGGGATTAGAGGGGAAACATCGAAATATGGATGGGAATCACAGAAGAAGGATAACATCTTGGTACATACCCTGTATGAGGATTTGAGTAAAGAGGAGGCCGATCTAGTAAGGGTTCTGGCCGAAGGGGAGACGCGGGACGGCTTAATCAAAAATTATAATTACTAGGTCTGCAATCTCCGAGATCTCCACCAAAAAGCAGCTGGGAAATATACGGCATGGCGGAGCAGGGTATATGAGAACAATGAGAGAGTGGGCCATGTACTTGCTGTACGAACAAGGGAAAAAACGGTACAGTCTAGAATTAGCGAAATCAGGGATCCAGACATAGGTATGGTAAATAGCCCTGATGCAGTTCTCATGGCATTTCAAAAATTCTATCAAAACTTATATACCGAGGATATTCAAAACAAAGATGTTGATATTGAGGATTACTTAGAAGGGCTATTACCTGATCAAGTATCCTGTGAGGAGAAAAACGGCCTTAGTGCATTAATAACATTAGATGAACTCAGAGCAGCAATAGATTCTACTCCTTCAGGCAAAGCTGCAGGCACGGATTTGATCCCAGGAGAATTTTATAAAAAATTTAAGACACAGCTTGTGGCACTTATGCTGGAAGTTTTTCATAGAGCACAAGTAGAACTGCTGATTCCCGATTCCTGGAAGACAGCTAATATAATAGTCTTTCCTAAAAAGGTAAACCCCCTCAGAATTGGGTTCATATAGGCCAATCACGCTGGTTAACAGCGATGTGAAAATCTTTTCTAAAATTTTAGCAACCAGATTGGCAGCGGTCATTAAAAGACTAGTTTCCCCGTTTCAACACGGATTCGTTCCAGGTAGGGGTACGACTGATCATATTCAACGTATTATTACGTTGTTTGATTATACGAAGGTATCAGGAGACTCTATGGCTGTAATATTACTTGATGCGGAGAAAGCATTTGATAGGGTCTCCTGGCCCTTCTTATGGGCAGTTATGGGGAAATACGGCTTGGGGAAGGATTTTATTGGAGCAATTAAATGTTTATATCAGGATCCCGGGGCTAGAATTGCAATGATGGGGTACACATCGGAGCCAATCAAAATAACAAGAGGTACGCGGCAGGGGTGTCCCTGTTCCCCGCTATTATTTGCCCTATATATAGATCCCTTAATCAGGAAAATTGTGGGGAACGATAGGATTTCAGCCATCCCTTCGATGGGAGGGGATACGAAGATTCTTGCATATGCGGATGACATCGCAATAATCACAGCCAATCCATCAGAAGCTATTAGAGAGGTTGAAAGAGCCTCAAAAGATTTTGGTCAAATTTCGGGGTATCATCTTAATGAGGATAAGACCATGATTGTTAAAAACTCAAATGTGGCCATGTTTGATACACGGGTAGTGGAAAATACTAGATATTTGGGGGTCGAGATCTCTGCCAATGTCGATAAAATCGTACAGATTAATCTAGAACCTCTGCTACACAAGACTAGAACAGATTTTAACAGAATGAATAATTTGCATCTCACTCTTTTAGGGAGATGCAATGTCATCAAGATGTTATTTTTACCAAAAATTCTCTATTTTTTTTTAGAGCTATCCCAACGGAAATAAACAAGAGTTGGTTTTCGGCATTTGATCAAGTAATTTCCAAGTTTTTGTGGGCCGGGAACCGCCCCCGCAGAGCGCTGAGATATATGTCCCTACCTAGAAATCGGGGTGGCTGGGCGGTACCTAATCTCCAGGTTTATTATTGGGCAGCAGCTCTGCAGCGAATGGCACCAATATTGGGGAAAGAACCAACATCAATAGAGGAGACATCCAGCCCTTCTATATATAGGTTACTCTTGGGATCGGATTCAGCTGGCTGCCTTCTTCGATTTATTGATTTTGCTTATTTTAAAAGAGTTAAATTTAAGGTTTTACTGGGATCATTTAAAGTATGGACGTCCATCAGGAAGAAACTTAAACTAGGTAGGATACATAGATATTCGCCTCTGGCAGACAATAACCTACTACCCGAAATTCTACTAGATGGCTATATGAAAGTCTGGATGAATAAAGGAGTAAGGTTTATTGGAGATCTGATGGAGGATGATAATATCCTTTCTTTTGATGCAATTAAGAGTAAATTCGGGTTAGGTAATAAGTATTTTTTTAAATATTTACAAATTAGGGATTTTGTTTCTAAAAAAATATCCAGTTGTCAGAAAATCCCCTTACTTGAAGCAATATTAGGGACATCTTCAACACTATCTCCCCTCTGCAAAATGCTTAGTAATTTAATGAGCGATGACTTTATTAAACATACTAATCGCTGGAAGAATCTGTTGCAAGCAGGGATAGAGGTATGTGAGGACTCTTTTGTTAAGTCAAACGGCATGCTTCTCGGCAAACCTACAAGTGCAGTGTTTCAAAACTTGGCTTAATTTGTACATTACTCCAGCCCGCATAGCAAAATGGGGAGGCTCGCGTGGTTCTTTTTGCTCTCGATGTAACTGTTATGCTGCTGATAGTGTACACATGTTTGCAACTTGCCCTCGACTTGTACCTTTAATCACGGAGGTGGGCAAATATCTAAGAGGTATGCTGGGGTTTGAGGTGGAACTTTCACCGCAGGTAATTATGTTGGGGGTCAGTAATCAAGCCATGCCGGAACCAAATAGAGCTCTGTTATTTATAGCTATGGCAGTGTTTAGGCTTTCCTTGGCCAGCGGGTGGCTGGACAAGGACCCCCTCAGTTTATTGCTGGCTGGGGAAATTTCTGGCCACATATCGGTGGGAGAAAGAGGTGTATAAACGAAGGGGGCTTAATGCTAAAAGGAGGGGCTTGCAATTTGGCTTCCAATAACGAATTGGACGAATGAGGTCAGGATTTGATCTGATTTGTGTTGATATAAGTTAAGGGATTAGCATAGGATGTTTAGACCGTTGGTATTATTTAGGTTGTCACTATATTAAGGGTTCTACCAAGAAATGTACATTATGGTTGTGTTATAGCTCAATTTATGTTACCGCCATGGGCTCCATTTGGGTTTGGGTGGGGGGAGGTAGGGGTAGGATAGGGGGTGTTGGTATTAAGATATATATTAGACATCTTCCACATATGTTTTGGAAATATTGTTTGGATAAACCTGGTGTATAAAGGATTGTATGTGTTGGATGTCTATAATAAAGACTTTAAAAAAAAAAAAATGAAAAGCTGCAATTCGGGAAGGCTGCGGTGACATTGCCCTTCTAAAGAGGATGCAGTAATGTGAAAATATAACCAGTACACAGGAAAGGAAATACCTACATTAATATAGCCTAACCATTGGAAAAAACCTCACAACATATCCTGATCTAGGCGAGTGGACTGTACAGAAAGTATGCTGTAGCTACTATGACTCGACACCTTCAACAACAACAATATTGCTCACATCAAAGGCCAAGCATCTGCCTAATAAACCTCAAGAGATAAATAGTAGAGAACATTAGTCCAGCACTGCACATGACCATGCCTGCCTAGAAGAATAAATACATCTCTGGAATCCTGTGCGGTCTTAAAAGCGGCTAAGCTCTGGATGTATCCTTCACTGACAAATGAGAACCTTAGTAATATTTGAGAGCTCTGAATGTCAGGATCTGCCACTGTATGGACAGCATCATTAAATTATATCATCTACTTTTGAGACATTTGAGGACAGTCCACAAACCCAAAGACTGTATGAGTGGAACCAAGGGCAGAGTCAAGGCCTGAATAAAACCCTCCCATAAAGAAAGCCTTTAAATTGTCTCGCTGCATAGTTTTAGCTCTTCAACTGACATGCCCAATACGTGTCCCACATAGACAACAATAGCTCTCCTGCTTTTCAGCATCTTCTTAACTCCCAGTCAGTGTTATAAATTCATTAAATCAGACTGACAAATTATGCTAACAAAGCTCAGATCATAGTCAAATTGAACAACCCTCGGAGGTCAAAAATTCCAGACTTCGCAAATGCCCACTGCCTGTGGAACAATGGATGCCACAGTCACCTCAAACCAAACTCCTCAAAATCTGAAATTCTTTCCTGTGGGTCCTGGCAAAATCACCATCCTTTATCTTCCTGGCGCCAGAAAACAGGACTGCGGATAAGTAAATAAAGTGATCCAAAACATCTTGGCATGATCATGGATTCCTACCGCTCTTCAATCCCAACTGAACAGTGATGACTCGGTTCATATTATGAGAATCCTACTATGTATTTTTCCTAACCTGTGCCACTCTCCTAGGATATAGGAATAACTGGCCCTACTCCTCTTACTTAGAGGAGGTTGTGGCCAAAACGGGGTCATATTTCCAACCTTTATAGGGAGAAATATGTACTCGGTTATTGACCATATATTAGTGTCTACCCTGGATATATTAAGGTGTGGCAACCCCATTGTTATTCCCACCATTTTGAGTGACCACAATTTACTGGCTTTACCTCTGTTTTTTGGGGCCCCAAGAGCGATGTTTTTACTCTAGCTGACCAGATTACCCCTTTTAGGAAAAATGGAATTAGAATAAAGTGGATGGGCGTTGATCCAAGTAGGACATTAAAGCAAATAACCCATAATCAGCGTGAAATGGCTTATTGCCTCCAGGATGAGGTTTCCCCAATCATAGTAATTAGAAATTTTAATTGTATTACCATGTTTATTAAAACACTTTTCTAGGCAGATCGATAAAATACCCAAAAACAAAAAGGGGTGGTTTGACAGTACCTGGACCAAAGCACTTCAGGCGCTTAAATATGCACTGTCCAAAACACCGCGAGACGTACTGGCGATTAAATCCCTACGACAAGAGTATAAGATAGCTCTAGTAGCCCGGAAAAAGGTATTACAAGAAGAAGCGTGGGAAAATCTGATAATTTCCTCAGAAACCGGGAAAAATAAACTCTTCTGGGATACAGTAAATGCCCCATTTCTAAAGCATGATGATCTACCAGAGTATGGTTTTTATTCCGGCCGACAAATGGGTGACACATTTTTCTGGAATCTTTAATAACACCGAGGAGACGGTGGAGGGATTAGACCAGGAACCCCACGAAGAGAGGCCCTGCTTCTTAGACATTACATGTGAAGAAGTTCTCCAGGCAATCCAGGAGAGTGCTGGGGGGCGGGCACCAGGTCCCGATGGTGTCCCAGTTGATGTTTTCAAATCCGAACCGGAACTATGGGGACCTATTTTAACAAGAGTGTTTAATTCAGCTGCAATGAAAAAAACACCACAAACATGGGGCGAGTCTATCATTGTCCCAATCTATAAAAAGGGGGACAAAACTGACCCTAAAAATTACCACCCGATCTCCCTTCTAGATACCTCTTTAAAAATTATGAGTCGGGTTTTTCTTAAAAGACTGGAGGAATGGGTTGAGGAGTACCATATTTTAACGCCTGTGCAGTATGGGTTTAGGAAACGCCTGGGGACAATTGAACAATGTCTTAATTTGGAGCTACTCATCGGCAAATACACTAGGGCAAAGACAGGTACCTTATATTTATGTTTTGCCGATTTGAGTAGTGCTTTTGACTTAGTTGACCATAATTTACTTTGGCAAACTTTGATCGACCTGGGAGCCCCTCAGGCGATTATCAGTTTTCTTTCCCGCCTATATGAAAAATTAATTAGTGCGGTTCGTTTTGGTCCCCAGGCCGAATGTACACCTAAATTTAAAGTGGGACAGGGTATACGACAAGGATGCGTGTTAGCTCCAATTTTTTTCTCCCTTTTTATTAATGAGGTTGATATTTATTTACAAAAAATACAGGCTGATGCACAGAGGGTGGCTGGTTGTCCGATACCCGTATTACTATATGCGGACGACGCAGTACTATTGGCACGGACCCCAGTAGGCCTCCAAAGATTGATGGATGGTTTTTCAGGTTTTATGAAAAAACGGAGGATGGTAATTAAACTGAAAACATTCACCATGATATGTGGGTCCAAAAAGAAACCCTGTAAAACCTTTTTTATAGACAGTAGCCCAATATGTACAGTAAATTCTTTCTTATCTTGGTATACTATTCTCAGGCAATGGTACATGGTCCCAACATATCGTAAATACAAGAGCAAAAATGAGTAGGGCCAACCAAGGGATTTTTAAATTTGCGGCTAAATTGGGTAACCGACCAATTAAGGAAATGGTAACTATCTATAAAGCTAAAGGAGTAAGTACTGTTACATATGGGGCAGGACTTTGGGGCTACACAAATAGTGTGGACCTGCAAACAGAAGAAAATAGTTTCTTAAAACGCTGTTATCTCTGCCATCATCTATATCAAATACCATTGTACACCACGAGGTGGGGTTGCAATTTTTGGGGGACACCTTGATGGTAGGGCCTTTGTTATTATGGGCATCAATCTGGAGACGTGAAGAGACTGTTTTTACTAGGTCTATTATTTTAGATTGTTTAAACTTGGATGATGCTCTGAAAATTCCTTGGTTGTTTTATATTAATACCACATTGGGGAATCTGTTTAATATGTCTGTATGGCCGAATCCTGGAAAAATATTAACTATTACCAAGAAAGAGATCAAGGTTTCCTTCATGTCATTAAGACCGAATCTCAGAGCAAAATCGGACCCGTTTAAAACAGACTGTGGTTTTATATAAATCTTTAATGCTAGAAGAGGGAATTAATAGGTATCTGCTGCACGTGACCCATGCACAGCATTGATTTGTTTTACTGAGGCTAAGATGTGGTATTGTACATTGTGTTGCTTTTCCAAAAATGAAGACACGTCCTCCAGACACAACACCATGTCCGTGTGACAATAAGAGTAAACAAAGCACGCTGCACTTCCTATTATTTTGTAAATTCGACTGTAATTTTAGATGTTTTTATCTGAAGCCCCTGTCTGTTACCCATGGAATTAGGTCTCAGAAAATTGCAATGAAACTTCTTGCAACTCTAGAGGACCCATTGACGTGCTATAATACTGCCCTGTTCATTTTGAAATCGATCAACGCAAGGAAAAGCATTGTGCTATAAATTAGAAACGAATTAATTTAATGTTGGTATCTTTTAAAATGCCCAACATTTTTATTTTATTATATTGTGTGTGCTTTTATGGCTGTTTGTTTTTAATAGCCGAATAAAGATTTTGATGATGAACTGCCCCTACTGATATCAGGGCTAGACAACGCAAATACCTTCTACACTGGACTCACTAGAAAATGAATTGCAAAACCACCAAAAATATAGAATGCAACAGCCAAGCAAATATTACACCTAGAAAGACGGGACCACATTAGCAGTGATCTCAGAACACTTCATTGGTTACCAGTGGCAAGAAAAAATATCTTTTAAAGTCCTCTACAACCAACCACAGACAGGGGTCAATATTCCTACAATACAAACTAAGAGGGGCCTAATCATAACCGCATTTTGTGGTAAGTTTAGTACAATAGTACTACTAAAGTGATAAAATGCTATTCACAAACCTCAGAGGGTAAATCTCCACTTCTACCACTCCTATCTTTTCTATGGAGGTGATCCTCACACATGTACGTTTACTACTTGGTAATAAATGTGGGCGTGGTTGAAAAATAGGAAGTTCCTAATAGAAAAGAGGTGGGGTTTAAGGATCAGTAATGAGGTGTAAGGAGGAGTTTGAGGAGGGACATGCACGCACCACAAGAGTAAACCCATTGCTATTCACCTACTATACTTCAAAAGTCAAGCAACATGCATGGCCAAACACTGGCACTGCAAACACCCCTACCCCACCAGGATGCAATTGAGGTATGGTTTCTAAATAGAAGCCCATCAGGAATAATGTTAAATTAAATAATTTGTACTATTTAAAATTATATACATTTAAAAAATATATATATCAAAAACAAACATTTAATTTTAAAATATTTGAATAACCGTGTATGAATTTTTTTTTTTTTATGAAATGCGTAGATGTAGAAGTAATTTAATTATACACTTATTACATATTTTTTTCTTAAGGTGGGAATTTTTTTCCCAATTTAATCTTTGGAAAATATATTTAAATTAAATATTTTATTCAAAATTAAGTTTAGTGCGGTAGCATTTTATATTGTGTTCTTCATTTAAAATAAATGTTAATATTTAACAAAAATATTTAATTTTTTTCATGTTTAATAAACTTTTTCCCTATACTTTACCATAGAAAGTTCTCCACTACTGGAGATCTCCCTATAAAGGTATATAGAAAATGTTTAAAGTTTAATGAACTTAAATAAAATTAAACGTAGAAGGAAATAAATCAATTTAATTGATTTAAATTAAATAATTTCAAGATTAAAAACATTTGCTAAAGTAAAATGTTTATCACTTATGTATTACAAATTACAAAAACATATGCATAGTATTGAAATATTTTTATTTTTACAAAAATGGTTAAATTTTTTAATTGAAAACATTAAAATATTTATCATTAAAGCATGTTTTATTATATATACAAACACTAACATTCTGGTTCCATTTTAAGCACTTGCCTCCAGTATTTTCTACGGGAGGGTGTTGAAGTATCAGTGCTTGGTCATGTGTGTTGCTGGACTTAATACTTCATTTTGGCAGCAGTAATTTATACTCATTTTGCTCCAACAAGTTTCAGGGAGGGGAGACATGCAAATTTACACTTTTGAGCAACTTTACCTTCTTACATGGTGAATAGACAAAAGTTTGAAAGTAAACTTACACATCCAACCTAATCACAAGTGCAAGTTACCTTTGTGAATCTCAGAGAATAAGCAACCAAAGAGAAACCAAAGATCAAGAATAGCCCATGACTGGTAATACCATCTTTCTTTAAAAAAAAAAAAAAAAAATGGTAGCAGCTACAGAAAGACACGCAAAGTTGGAACATACTCAAAGAAAATAAGAAGGAGCATCAACCATGGAGAATTTAGAGAAACAAAGTCCAATGTGACCCGTTTGCATACTCCGCCTGAGAATGTTCTCACTCTACTGTGCCCATTCTCCTCAAGCGTAATACTCACTTGTGCACCGCCATTCAGAAGTGTTGGGTGACCATTCCAAAGTGGATTGCAACAATGTAAGATAGTCAGACTTTTGTGGGAGGGTATACAGTAGTCAGACTTGTGTATTATCAATAGAATTTCAGTTCAAGTGATTTGCAAGCAGGTTCATACACAGGTGTACATTAGATCCAATAAGTGTGACATAAGTATGTCGCAAGTTATCTTCGCTGTAAGCAGAACTATACCAATGTCATGTAGTTTCCACTTTCCATTAGGAACTGCGTGTTTCTTGGGCAACAAACATTGGGATGGTGCCAGACTGATTCCGAGCACCCTGCAGGATAGGTTACCCCAGCTAGCTCACAGTGCCACCATAAGCACCCCTAAACCTAGACAGGTAGCAAATGGTTCTGGCAACCACAGAACACGACAACCTTGATTCCCACAGGAATCATGGAAACAGATCTAGAACCCTTTAGCTCAGTCACTAGTGATCTCTCTTTGAGAAATATACAGAGAATACACAGAGGGGCGTTTTCAATATTTATTGAAATATCGTTATTCCTGTATAGAAAGTGCTGCAATAATCAAACAGAAGCAGATAAAAATAATTAGCAGTATAAGGACCGTGAACAAAATAAATAGTTCCACCATCTTGCTAAAACAATGTATATGCAAGCATATATGAAACAATCTGTATGGCGTACTTCTACTATGCATTTCCTAACCTAGATGCCTAGGGTGCGTGTGTGGGTCTTCTGTCAAGAAGACCATATTGGATGATCCAACCCCCATTACCTGAAGGGAACGTATGTAGGTCCCAGTCTTGGTCACAGGTTGGACATCCCTCTTCGCAGAGGGATCAGCAAGCAGCTGTGCTGAGGTTTCAGCATGTAGTGACCTTACAATGACAGCAAGTGCTCCTCTGCCTAAATCTGGAAATGCTTGTTTATAACAAAACCATGCTGTGGGGGAGCGTAATATACGCTCCACATCCAGTCGCACTACGTAGAAGGATATATAAACCTATTTATAAATCCACATTAAGTTAACTCCATTAGAATCCATTTTATTCCACATTGTTTTCCGAAGTCTTTAAGTTTTTTTCTTATTAATCCACATATACGGTATCTTGCATTTTGAATGCTTCCCATGTTCGAGATGTGCCCATCCAGACCTCTTCAAGAACACGACCAAAACGCAAGAATCGTTCAAAACAGCATTTCTTTATTGAAATCCAATGCATTTCGGGCTTATGCGAGACCTTCTTCAGGGGTAACTGCAAGTTAACAGTTTAGAAAAACACACCGTTACTACATGGTCTTTTATGTAACAAATAAAAATTCATCATATTTCCATTGCTGTAATTAATATAGTCGTGCATAAAATAGCTTCATCCCCTTAGTACTAAACCCATCATCTTACACCCCTAAGCTGTGCCGTAATAAATATACCATCCCACGTTTCAGACATCTTCCTTTTAACATGATCCTCTCCCTTATATGTCCCTCGCTCTACACGCTTTTGTGCCTCGATCACCTTTAATCCATCGTGCTAACCACATTCTCACCCATCCCCATCACTGCACCTCTCTCACTTTCACTCTCATATTTCCCCTTATGTCCACAAGATCAGTCATACTCGACCTAATTAATCATACTCCCCACACTCATCACTCAACCTTCCACTACACTAACCTCTCCCTCATTCACACGTATTTATATCTCCCTGCATCCACACTACAAGCCTCGCCATTAATGCTCACGTAACATTGTCCATCCACCACAGCCACCATAAACGCATACCTGCCAGAACCGCATTTCTCTCGCCACTCGACATCCGCCTTCATTAAAGTGTTACCTCCTCCATGTGAAACCGTCTATTTAAACCCCGTGCTGAAACCAAAACTCCTCCCCTCTACGTGCAAAGTAATTAAACACGTAACATAAACCACTCCCCAAACCAACCTCTACTTCATATACTTCAACTCCCATAACCCACTTGGTCACCGCACCATGATAACAAACCTGAATCGTTAATCAAACAACTCAAAATAACAATAAATGTAAATAATAATGAAAATAAATATGCAATGACCCGAATTTATCAAATGCATCAATGTTACTACAATTCCCAATCTTTCACTGATATATATATATATATATATATACACATACACAGTCCGTGTGTTCACTACTATAATGTAACCGCCTTCAAGATATTAACCATTGTTCTTAAGAGTATACTGTATCATCGTACATGTGGGGATTAGAAAAAAGTTTTTGCCAAATTTTTCTATTCTTCGGGTGCAAAACCAACAATAGGGCAATTATTGGTAAGATAATCACAAAGGGGGTGGTATGCACACCATAGCTTTTCACTTTACATCCATTTTTAAACGAGCATCAGAAGGTTGCGTGCGCCCTGGACATGTGCCTTGCCCTTTGGCACGCTATACTTGAACCATGCTGCGGGGAGCGTAATATACGCTCCACATCCAGTCGCACTGCGTAGAAGGATATATAAGACTTCGGAAAACAATGTGGAATAAAATGGATTCTAATGGAGTTAACTTAATGTGGATTTATAAATAGGTTTATATATCCTTCTATGCAGTGCGACTGGATGTGGAGCGTATTTTACGCTCCCCACAGCACGGTTCAAGTATAGCGTGCCAAAGGGCAAGGCACATGTCCAGGGCGCACGCAACCTTCTGATGATCGTTTAAAAATGGATGTAAAGTGAAAAGCTATGGTGTGCATACCACCCCCTTTGTGTGTATAACAAAAAGCATCCTTGCTCCCAAGCAGAGACCTTAGTGAGGCATCCATTGTTTATGATCTATTGATAGCTGCGCTGCCTCATGGACCAATAAAAAACAATCACATTTGCACACTATGTTCAGACCTTGTACGAGGTGTTGTGATAGTGTTCTTACAAAGTGGAATTTTTAAGCTAATGTAGTTTCATGGAAACTAATCCTGCACTGTCACACACGCAAATGTGTGTCAAAAGTAATTGTGTGAAGGAGAAGGCAACTTAGGAAAACGTGCACATGTTAAAATGGCAGTGTTTCTCACCGAGTCTAACTGAGCCACATGACTCGAAGGAATTGTGTTGCTGCATTTCTGTAGCACTTTCCTACCTCTTTCGAGGCCTCCAGAACATAGGTGATCGGTTCAAACTGAGAGTGCTATGGTGTATTTCTAGTACCTGCGTCATAGGAGGCCTGTAGAGTATGTACCAGACTCCACGCCAGAAAGACAGTACAGGCTATATTCACAAGAGTCCCTCTTCGGCTGCTCCTGTGGGACTAGGACTCTAGTCACTGGAAGCATCCACTGCCCAAGGGAAGGCTTTCATTGAAGGAGATTCAATCATATAACAGACCACTTCATGAATGATAGACATCTGCCTGCTTTAAAGTATACGTCTGTCCTACACTCCCTAAAGTACTTGCATATGTGAGTCATGGTTGAAGTCACACGGGCTGCGCACCCACTTTGCACATGTGCCATAACGCACGCACATTGTTCCATCCACTCACCAGTTTTTAATCATGCACTTTCTCAATCAGTTTCACTTCAGCCTCAAGCTGAATCACTATAAGAGAACAACTGTTGGTCTCATGGATGACAAACCAGTACCCATACAGGACACAAGAACATTCTTTCAACCAGAGCACCAGTACCACGTTACCCATCAACTTATGCACTTAGGCACCTCATCTGTGTTTAAGAGCCAAGTAAAAACAATGCTCTTCATCTCTTTAGGTGACTTTCACATCTAGTTTGCATATGGAGAGTCTTCTACTTTACACATCTCAAAGAGTGAATCATTTATTTCATTGCTCTCCATTCATACATTGATGACCTTTCAGTGTACTAAGCTATAAGATTCATAGGTACAATTAGGGATAATGGAACAATGCATATAATGGGAATTCCATTTCACAAGTAACATTGAAATCCATCGGTTTCTTTTAAATTATTGTGGTTAAATAAGATCCGGGGACACACATTCTGCAGACTTGTTTGAGCATTAGTTTGCTTGACTTGAAATATTGTTTATTATCCCTCTGTTTTGTTACGAGTCTCGGCACAAATTGACTCAGACAGATTCTTTTGGGTGGCTGAGGGCTTGGAGTGGCATGTAGTCAATATGGAAAGGCACTCTGACGTCAACTGGCATCGGATTATCCTGGGCAGCAGTCTCTTGTTTCCTGAGAGGAGCAAATTTCAGAACCACTGGGTAAGCCAGATGTGTTATTGGGAGCGGCAATGGTTGTTTGTCTCACCCCAACGCATTACAGCTAAAAACAGTTTAAAGAGCATCATGGTGTAAAGATTTTAAAGTAAGGGATCAGAGAGACGTTGCTTACTTTTGGTAACAATATTTCTGGTGGATACATAATTTTACAGCAGATGTCAGAGGTTATCTAGTCGGCCAGGAAGCCTGATATTAGATTAACTTCTGCAGGCCACTGGACAAGTTTGTGCAGTGATCAGAGTTTGAAGGCATTAAATTGTTTACATTGCACGTCTACAATGTCCCGACGTTTGCATAATCACTTGCACAGCAGGGCCTGGCAGTGGCTATGGTTAACTGCTACCTAGTAGATGCTAACGTTTAGTTGCCTTGTCTGTTGAAGTCGTCATCAATGGCAGGTTTTCTAAAAAGTTCTCTTTACTGGTTCGCTCCTACTAAGTTTATTGTATTGGAATCTCCATGTGAGGGGATACTCAGTTGCCTGGTTCAACTTCTTACTCTAAAAACAGTTCACTTGGTGGTGATTACTTCTGCTCTCGGGGTCAGTGAACATAAGGCACTTTCAGTTCAGTTGAGGCGGTTCATCGTTCACAAATACCTGCTTTGTTTTATGAAAGACTGCAGGTGTCATGTTGGCAAAAACAAATGATGCATCTCCTGTGCAGCATCAATTTCTAAAATTCCTCAGGGTATAAATTGTTTGGGTTTTTCACCGCACGGCCATTATTGGGATGCGATTAAATCAGTATAATAAAAAAACATGAGATCAAGGTGTACCCTATCACTTTACCCACAACTGTAAATTAGGTAGTTCATGTTCAATTAGTCTTCGACCTACAGAGTTTTTACAGTCAGCATCCTCAACTGGAGAAGGTAATTGTACTCACTTTATGTGCCTTTAATTCCTTTTTGCCTCTATCACTGCCTTGACATCTGAGCCATCTTTGCTAATCAGCTGCAGACTCAATTAAACCGTTTTACTTCATTTTACTTGTCTTCCTTAGCTTTCTTCGTTGCCCTCCAATGTCTTTCTCTCTATCTTCCATCCCCAGCATCCTTCCCCCACCCATCTTTTCTCCTGCCTCAGCCCATCAGTCACCTTTCTGGAATTCCCTGTCACAACCCACTTTATTTTCATCTGACAACACTCCTCCCGCTTGGCTTTCATTGAAATGTTGGTAGCAGTGGTCTCTTCCTTTTTGACCCTTTACCTTTCCTAGTCAACATTGTTGACACCATATCAGGTCCTAAACACTCAAAATCTCTCACTTACATGACTTATCTCCTGTGGTCACCTACAAGCCTCTGTTCAACCTGATGTATCCATTTCTAAGCCAGCACCCACCCCAAACCACACAAACTTGGCTGACTAGCCACTAGACACATTTATTAACCCGATGCCGAATAAGAATAGAGACATTTGGTTTTGGGGCAAGGGGATAGTCCAAAAGGACTAAAATTAAATTAAGGATCGATGTAGAAGTATTAAACTGTAGAATTAAAAGTGTATAATACTTGCAGATTCCATTGTGTACGTTGGCTCTATAAAGCGCACCTCCCATGACGACTACATAGAGACAAGTCAAAGATCTTCATTTACACCTTTAATTATTCATACAAACATTAAAATAGTACACTGGTTTAACCTTCAAAATATTTTCCAGGAAACAAGTAGCGTTCACTTTTTAATACAAAAAAAAGAATATACGCCAAATTCAATGTAATCTTTAAACATTCATTTATCAACTATTATACATTTATTATTCATATAATTACTTCATCTTGTAAGCTATATGTACAATTGGTAGCTTATCACTCAACTCGCACTGATTAAATGCAACAGTACAAAACCATTTTCACTTTACCAAAATAGAGTGCAAGGCATTGTTTTGTTTCAGTACCATTTCCATAAGTTAACGCTTAAAAAAAAAAAAAATGATATGTAGTTCACCCCCACAGAGTAAACACTCAGAACGTCACCAATGGGGAAAATAACTCTTGATTCTCCTTGTCAGGACTCAAAAGAATGAGAGGTGACATCAGATCTATCAGCTGAAAAAAAGTGTATTTACAAACAAAGTTAGCAACCAAGGTTCCAATTAACTTCTAAGATCAGTTCATAATTGTAGAGCGCAGCACAGAAGACAATGTACTCATAATTACGCTGCCGGTTGGTGCCACTGGCTAGTTTTTGTTAGTATGGGCTGAAAATAATTGTTGATCTAATAAAGAATATGGGAGAGGCTTCATTCCCCTACTGCCATATGCCCACTTTTACAAATTCTGCCTCCCCCCACCATACATTTGTCAGTCCAGTGCGAACAAGCAAAACATAGAATTGGGCTGGTCACTGTCAATAAATTGCAAGTGGAATTGTGAGGGCCTCTACTATTACTCTCTAATTACATAACCAAGCTAGTCCTTGAAGTAAAGAACTCCATTGCTTAGTTCCTAAAAAATAGACAATGCTCACCACCCAATCCTTACCTTGTTGACATGATATACAGTAACAATTAGAGCAAAGGCACCATATTTGATTCTATACCTTAAAACGTGACGCAAGATTTCTGTGATGTAAAATTTTCTGTGCACCAAGCAAAGGACTTTAAAAACAACTTTGTGCAGCACTCTGAGTCCATGTAGCTTGAATTGCAACTATCAGTTTTCTTCAAACCATATACCACTCCAACTCTAAAATTCTGAATTCGCTGAAGGTTTCATAGAGGATTTAGAGAGTCACAAAATATATTACACTAGTCGATCCTAGAAAGGATACATGCAGAGACTATTTATGTATGCAACTGTTGAGGTTTAAAAGACTTACTGTCCCTAATCATTCGTGTTATATCTTCATGGCCACTACGGAGAGGGGTGTGAAAATCCTACTATCAATACCATATTCATAATTGATCACTCGTATTCCTAACCATGACATCACACCCCCACTGCCTGTGAAATTGCTTTTGACAAATCGAAATTGCAGCATCAATGTAGGCCACAGAGGCTGTGTTCTTGCGGCCCAACCAGATTCACAATGCAGTCATCATTCTGAATTGGTCCTTTATTCCTGCAGCCGCTGTCAAGACCAACCTGGTATTTACTTTGTGGCAATCAAACCTGTGCCTGAATTCCCAAGGAATGGTCCGGATCCTGCTATCCCATATGGCAGACTGCTCAACCCCTGCACCATAAAAAACGAACTCCAGAGAATTCAATGAAATTGGTGGTTTGTTTGCTATACTGTTCCTAATCTACGGAACAGAACAATCAATCCATAAAATCCAAACTGTAGCCAATTCCACCGCCATATTGTTAGGATTTTGCAAAAACAGTACTTTGGCCTTGTACCTACTCTAAATGAATCATGTGGCTCTTGATTTTTCCTGGGTGTCAAAACACAAGAAAGGTAAAGAGCGATTGATCTCGTTTTTTCCCCCCAATTAGAATGGAAAGATCTGGTAGGTTAGATACGGTGCCCATACAGTTTCTAATCCATTTGGGTTCATTGGGATTTAGTTTTCAGTTGCGCATTCTTCTAGATAGTGAAGGAGGAATCCTCTAAAATATTTGGCTTCAATATCAATTAATGTACACGGTCGCTAGTTTGCACTATCACCACTCTTGAAAATCGGTTGCATTAGCGCTCCATAACATGAATCTGGAACTTGCTGGTTTATTACTGCATGGCTATCCAAAACCTCAGATTTGATTTGAGCATGGCTTGAAGGAGGGTGTTTAGACCCAGGGCACCTTCTGCACAGCCTTTTTGTATGATTTTTTTTTTAGTTTTGCCCACCCACGACTTCTAGCTGTGGGTGTGTTAACAAGTCCTGAATGTGGAGTTCCATACACCAGAGTAAGGTGCATAGATTTGTTGCAGCTGCAACTCCATGTAGGACTTGGGGCTATTAACACACTCAGATCTCCTGGAGTTCCTGCTGCAGCCCATGGTATGTTGACCTGGAGAGAGTGAATGTTGGGCGAGATGACAGCCTTCTCAGAGTGCATGCAATTATTGGAGTTCTATTAATTAATTAAAAAAAAAAAATCCTAGGTTTGAAGAGCCCATGCACAAGAGGAATTATTTGATGAAGATCCTTTTTTGGATGTCTCGAGGAGAACTGGATTGTGAAGTTCAGGTGTCAGCTTGACTATTACATTTCCTTGCTCCTTCGTTGGAAAAATCATGGACTGAAGTCAGATCAATCTGTGAAATACTAGACGGATGGGAGTCTGCAGAAGCAGATTAGGCACTCCAATCTGTAAATGAATCAGGAAAGTGTTTACTTGGACTAGATTGATCTCTGTGCCTCCCTAGCCTACAACTTCAGCGCTAAAATTGTGAATACTGGTGAGGTCTCCTCTCCAGGGTAACTAGCGCAGAATCTTCTGAGCAAGCAGCCTTCGTGAATAATCACTGACAATGGTACACTTTAGGAGGTAGAATTTTATTACTCCGCTCCTGTGAAGGAACTTGAGACGGAGAATCATGCTGAAGAACTAGTACATCTCAAGAGAGACCGGGGCAATACAGAAGGTGGAATGATAGTCTTACTGAACTAAGTCACTAAGTTCTAGTCAAAGAGGAAAAAGGTGCCTCAATCCAGGAAAATAAGAACCATGGGAATGCAGTATCTACAATGATATTTCCATTCGATGTCAATAGGCTCAGTCATTTTAAGAGGTTGCCCACTCTCAGTGCAAGGTAACTACACTAGGTGGGGTGGTTGAAGTTGGGCAAGGAAGAGGACCTGGCCCCATCGTCCTGGAGGAGGATGTAAAAGCCACCAAAAAAAGGTTTTTTAAGTCTCTTGTTTCTGAGCCCTGAGGTACAAACCTTACCTATCCTTGTTTGACTTCCTTCAATAAAGGTAGCTATCCTTCATATATTCATGGGGACAGATTGACAACTTAAATTCGAGGCTTCTCCTTTCACTACATAGCTTGAGTTTTGACTAAGAATACAGGTCCCCTCTCATGGATAGTCTGCTGTCTGCTACAGAGGCTTTGTAAGAGATTCTTCTTGCTACTGGTAACCAGTGTAGAGTTATGAAAGCAGGGGTTAGGCGTTCAATCCGCCCAAATGTATGACTTGTCTGGCAGTTGAATTCTGAATTTGATGTAGCTAGCTTTTTTTGTTTTGTTAGTCCATGTACAGACTACTTGCATATTCAAGGCGTGAAGACACAAGGGTTTCTGATGCTGGCATCAGTGCAATAGGCCTAGGAAAGATATGCTGTACCATTCTCATAGTAAAGAATGCATCTTTGGTCAATTTAGTAACTTTGTTTTTCAAGAGAGCTCCGAGTCCATTATCACACCATGGTTTGCCAAGTTCTGCAGGGGAAAATTTCAATATTGAAGGAGTTAAGTTTAAGATGGTTCTTTAGCATCCAATGAAAAACAGCCAGAAGGTAGTCATCAAGCCTGTAGATCTTTAGGTCCGAATGTGTATTATTTGCATAGTTGCAGGTCTACTCAAAGGAGTTGCTACCATCAGTGTGGGTCCCATAACTGGTGGATACACATCCAGTGACTAAAAAGTTACTGATATCTGACGTGTTATAAAGTGCGGATTTATCAAAACATATTTTGGGATTCCCTAAAACACATAGGTTTGGATGAACTATTGTGATCTGTTTACAAGTCACAGACTCCCTAAACAAAATCAGAATTATTTGGGAGGAGAAGGTGGATATGACTGTGCATTAAACTAGCACGGATTCACATTCTGAGATTGAGAATTGTTCAATACAAGACATCTCTATTCTGCTCCATAGACTACCATTGGCGGTTTGTGCTTTTCGGCACCATTTGCATTTAAATATTTAGACCTCCGGTTCCACTTATTGGATTTTTGTTGTGATGGTCTTACTTTACTCAAAGATTTTCTCTTGGTTTCGAACTTGGTTGTAGAGATTTATTGTGTTTTCTGTGACTTTTTCTATGTATGCACTACTTAACTACTTTACACATTGCCTTTGATTTAAGCCCGACTGCTTGCATCATGCCACATCGATATGGATGGAGCACAGGTTTGTTTTAATGTGTAGGACATCCAGCACATGGTGTCCTTATCCTCTGAAGTGGATACTTGTCTACCCCAATTAATAATCCATTTTCCTACAGCTTGTGCAGGTTTAACATATCTAAACTCAATAGATTGTGATAGAATTCCAATTTAATTTGTACTCCATTTCTTTAGATGAAGAATTTGACTCTACACCAATTTGTAAGTTTGATTTCCATTTCTGTATGTTGAAAGAATTTGTTAAAATGTTTATATAATAATGCTAAAACTACAAATAAAACTAAGTGCCTTTACCCATTATCAAATCCATTGCGTCACATATCCATGCACATATCCATGACAGTTTATTTCCAAATGGCTCTTTGACTGGAAAATCATGACCATGCTCCCAACACTAGTCAATATCATTTAATTTTCATATCAGATTTCAACCAACTCCAATAGGTCATCAAGTGCACTAGTTGCTTAATAATAATTTCTTAATGTTGCCCCTAAAATCCAATAATAATTCACATACTTACAGTCTCAGACTTCAATGAGGAGCTTCTCTTGACTGAAATAGGCGTATTTGACAAGTCGATAAGAGGTTTGATTTCAGGCTCCAAAATTAATGCAGTGGTTTTATCATTTCCAATGTCAAGAAGGAAGACCTAAAAATATTAATGTTTTAACCTTGATAATGTATTCTCTATACAAAAGTAATTTTTCACTTAAAACATTTGGAGAGGTAAACAAAGTAACATTTATACTCTTGACAAGCACATTTGGATTAATAAAATTAGGACAGCATTTAAGACAACTGAAAATATTTCTACATTCTACAGGATAGAGCTAACATATCTAAATTAGAACCAAACTGCCAACTATTTCATTTCATTCATTATCTTTATTCTGTTTAAACAGGGGAAACCATAGAAGTACACAGTAAAAAAAAGTAACATTTAAAACAATATCTAATTTCTCAGTGCCCGTTCCCAATAGCAAAATGTGAGAATTTTGAATTGGGCAGCGCAGGCTCTTTAAACCCAACAAAAACCTACTTGATGGTCCGCCACGTTAATAATTAAAACAACCCAACGCTACCCTCACGTATACAATTCAGTTTGCTCTTTTCTGCTACAAAGGAGTCGTTAATAATCCCACACAACATTAAAAACTAACATTCTAAATAAAACATTATGATTAAAATTCCTGACCATGTACTTCAAACCAACTATAGACCGCTGCTAGTCTGTGTTCATTGGCATACGTGCCTGAACTGCAGTTTTTAAGAACATTCCCACAGAAAAAATGCTCTCGTCAGTGAGTTGAAGCAACTTCCTGTATACTTCTCTGTAGTCACTGGTGGCAAACCTTTTAATTTGGGGAAGTAATATTCTTTTAGTGTAAATAGAGTAAAAACCACAAAAGAATAGAAAGTGTAGCAGTATTGGCCTGAACTCCCGTTACATGGGCAGGAGGTGGAGTCCAAATTTTCCTGAAATCCTAAGGGGAAGCATAGCATATATTTCACAGTGTCAGCCCTGAATCGAAACAACAAACATCTCTCCCATCGCCCCAAAGGTTTTGTTAAATACATCGCCAGTAACATATCCGCTCCTAAATTCATATATGCTATTACGCTTGACTTTAAAACCTCGGCTGCCAATCTGTCAGCATTGAGAGATTAATACAGGGACATTTGAAGCTCCTTTTTACTAACGGTTGGCGATCCTTCCAGGTTTTCAAATAAGTGTTGGTAACCTACTTTCCGTAGACGAGATTCCACGGTTACCAGCCATGGAATACTCTTGCCTTTTTCACATGCAAGACTGTCTCGAATAATATCCTTAGTGAGACTTGCCTGCGTATTCCTCCAAAGTGCGAGCCATAATAGTGAAGATCAGCCGTATATGTAATCCTCAATATACGGGATATTCAATTCACTATGGGAAACAAAATCAGATTAGGAAATCGGAACCCCTGATACTCTTCTGCAAAACGTGTTCTTCCACTTGAATAAAATTACACTTATTAATGCCCCATACCGCTACCCGTATGTGACTATTGGTCTACACTGTATTTTAAAAATCTGAAGAGGGAGAAGGGCTCCTCCCTTGCTTGGCTGTGGCAAGCTAAGCAGCGAGTTAACTGCTCTTGATAAATTATAGCTGCTCTGTGTAACATGTTCAGTCCATAAACCATTATCTGTAAACGTTATTCCCAGATATGAGGAAGTGCAAGTGCATTTTGGCGAGGCCTCCCCCACCTTAAGTTTTTCCAGGTTTAATTTCTTCGGCCCACAGGTCATTATGTATGATTAATAAAAATTGGTGTGTAAATCCAGGGATTTCATAAAATCAACAAATCGGTACACTAACTGTCGTAAGGCCCTTGGGGTACGTGCCATTAAAACTGCAAAATCAGCATACAGCAGTGAGGGAAGGAAGGAGCCCTTAACTTTGGGCACATCAGGAGTAGTAATAAGTAAAAATGGGTGAAGATCATTTATGTATAGAGTAAATAAAAGTGGAGCTAAAACACACCCCGGTCTTACTCCCCTAAAAATCCCAATTGCCCTGGACACCGCCCCTTCAGTATTTATTCTTATTCTGGCTTTCATGTCTGTGTGCAAATAGGCTATAAAGTGCACGAGTGCTGCATCCAAACCAAGGGTTAAAAGAGTAGACCACAGCTTCATAGGGTTTATACTATCGAACACTGTGGTAAGGTCCATGAATGCCAGATTTATAGGGGAGTTTTGTGCCATCGTATATTTGCCAATCAAAAGGTAAAGATTGAGACACTGCTCTACCGTACCAATCTTTGATCTGAAGCCGTACTGACATGGCTAAAAAATGGCCTTGTTAGTTGCCCATTCTTTAATCAGATTGTAAAGGGCCCTTCCCAGAATTTTTAGTGTAGTGTCAATTAATGAGATTGGCCTGTAACAGCTTGGCTCCGAGCGATTTCCCCATTTAAAGATTGGTACTATTATTGAGGTTGACCATGTACTTTGTACGGGAGAGTATCCTAAACTATTAAAAACACTCAATAACAGCAGGGCCCAAAAGCATGGGCTATATTTAAAAAGTTCAATCGGTAGCCCATCGGGACCTGGGTCCCACCCCCCTCCCCCCCCCGGATACTCTGATTTATAGCCTCCTCGACTTCCCACAGAGTTAACTCTATTAGTGGAATGTTTGTGGGCAGTGTATATATTCTGAGTCTGTGGAGACTAGTGCGCAGATTTTTGAGAAGTGCTGGTCCCAGGCCTCACTGGTTATGTTAGTTAATTTTCCCTCTGCCTGCTTAAACGGTTTAATTTCTTTTACTGCTGCCCAAAAATGTTTGCTATTTTTATTCTTGACAGTCAAGGCTAGGGAATTCCATTGCTGGTCTAGAACTTCCTTCTTTCTGGCAACGGTTACTTGCTTATAAGTCTTCAGTAGGCCTCTCAACTCCTGCATATTACTGGGGGAGGCCGTAAGAGCGGGACCCAATTGGCTGTTGGCAATAGAGCATTCCTGGCTAAACCATTTTGGTTTACTGCTGTGGAGTTTTATAGGTCTCATAAGCTCTTTCTTAATGAGGGAGCAGAGTTGTTTAAAGGCTGTGATCACTGGATGGGCTGTATGCTCTTCGCTAAGGAATGCCATAACCACTGGGAAATTCTCTTTAATAACTTTCTGGAATAGAGTAGTTGGCGCAACTGCCTTCCATATTAATCTAAGACCATCTTATGAGGGTTCAAGGCTACTTGCTCCAATTTCCATCAAATAGTGTGGTCTGGGGGCCAGGGAGAAGACAACCTCAATTGGGGTGTGCTCTCCAAAACCAGACGCAATAACTTTTCCTGTTAGCAGCAAGCCCTCCAGATGTGGGGATACAAAAAGATAGTCAATTGTGGACAAAGCCTCGGCCCCTGAAGGTAGGTAGTCCTTCTGAGCAGTTACCTATCACATCCATAACGTTGGTTAATTCAAAAGTAGCCAAAAACGATGCCAGCTCAAGTCCCCTAATGCCGGATCTGGTCTGTACACAAGGAGTATTGATGCAAACAGTAGTAGTCGGGGAATAGGAATGGGTGCGTGCTGAGCTCAAACTAGCATTAAAATCACAGCCCAAACAAAAAACAGCCAATTGGCCGCTATCCCCTATCGCACTGTGCAAGGACAAAATGTATTCAAACAAAATTGGAAAATTAGTGTTCGGTACATTCATAAAATCATTATTATAAAAGTTGATTAAATATATAGTGGGGCCTCTCTGGTACCTCACTGCCTGGATGTTATTGAACAGCTCTAAAGCCTACACACAGCCTCCTGCTTTGATATTCACCAAGATAGCTAGCCCCCAGACTGCACAGCCCGATTGAGGGTATTGCTAAGTTATAGTAGCAAGCAGAACCATCGACAAATATTTTGTGGGTAGTCTAGGTCTCTTGAAACATTAAAATATCGAACTGGCTAATAAAGGTAAGCCATTCCGGGCTCAGTAGTTTAGAGTTTAGATGTTTGGTTATCATTGCATGTGCGTTGGGTTGGTGGAACTATAGGGGATGACTCAGTTGCCATATTGGTAAATGGGTGCCCACCCTCCTCTTTCGGGTTACATCTCAGTCAGTCTAGCCCATCAAGGCCTTCTAGAATAGAGAACCTATTACTGTGTGTGATCATCTGTGGGGGATAAAGGCTAGCTAATACTACTGGTATAAATAACCCAGAGGGAGGCAACAGATTCTGGAATTTGGACTACCACAATCCTCCTGCTGTTTTAACATATTACGCGCGCTCTGGGGTCTGCCAAAATTAATAATACAGTCACCCTCTATATCTTTGTTCTGGCGACCAAGCCGCCCCAACCCTCCGTACCATGAAAATTTCCTTACATCTTGCCGGATTAAAATGTCTATGTTTAGTTAACCAGTCCATACATTTGTTCCACAGTTTCCCCTCCCTCCAACCCCCCCACCCCCCATGTTTCACTTTGGGATTCCCTCAGTGGGGGCACACCAGCTAGGACCATTACATATGGGCATGCTGCCGGTGGTGAGTCCAGTTGATCCTTGCTGGGAACGTGCCTTACAACAGGTCGGCGGTTGGGGACACGATTGCAGGCTGTAGACGATTCTAGCCTTGCCCCTCTATCAATGGGGAATGCGGCTTCCATTTGTGTAGTGCTTTTATTATTTGCGGTAACAATGTCCCCTATGGTGGTTTGTTTAGCAGGCTGGATTAATCTGCAGAACTGCTCGGTCAAGGCTGCATTAGTTAACCCACCCCTTGAGAGTAAATTTATTGTCTGGGGTATAGATGCCCTATTCAGAGTATGTTTCACGGAGTAGACATGGGGTACACTGCCCCTGTCCTCAACCTCATTTTCTGCCATTACGCAGTTCTGAATTGTGCCCAGGCTCTTCTGGATGTTGACCTGACGTTCCAACAATGGCTTGAGTTTATCATCTAGTATGGTATTAAGTTTAGAACAGTACTGTTAAAAAAAACAGGGGCTCTGCGAGCAGGCCAGCAGTTCCCTCTGTGGCCAGGGTCAGCGTATGGGAGTGTGTGTTGTGGATTACGGGGCTGATGCCGACTGTACTGGGTGTATCCAGGTACATAGGCGGTGTTTGGTACCGGCAACTCAGCTAGGCTGCTTCCTTTTTTGTGGGCATCTGTTTACCAGTTCTTTTCCTCTTTTTTTTGGTTAAGTGTTTGACATTTAACACTTTCCATATTCGCGTAACAACATAGGACAATGCCAGTGCATACATTACAATTACATGGTCCACTTCCAATCACATTACAAATGGAGTTCCATTAAGCATGTGGTATGCTTAGTAATAAGAATCAGGATACACGTATTGTGATGTTATAGGTCTGCGTCCTTCGTATCGCAGGTATTACAGGGTGGCACATGTGATTTCATAATGAGGACGAAGCAAGATGAAGGAAGGGAGTGTAACTGAGTGAAACACTGCTTGCTCTCCGATGAGGACCAGTACACACGTGTGTGATATGTGCAGGAGAGTTCTTGTATGTATGTACCAGCCCATTAAGTGACCCAGGTAGGGAGCAGTCTTAGCTGCATCTCTGAGGGTGTGGTGGCTGAGGAGTCTTTCCAATTAAACCACTGCAGCGGCTAGATCCTCCTCCCCCGTGGAAGAACCCCCTGCTGTCGCATCCATCTTCAGTAAATCTGATAGAACGGTCTCCCACTCAGCGGCTAGAGGGAATTTGCGGAGGCCTAATAGGTCCTCCTTGCGTAACCAGTTCTTTTCCTCTTTACAGCCGGAGCAGCAGGAGGGCAGTGGTGCATCACCAATGTTGCAGGCTCAAGAGGGAGCGAATTATGAGTGTGTTCAATGCTTTCGCTTGAATTAAGTGTCCTCTGTTGTGAGGAGGTCATTTCCTTAGATTTGGTTTTACTAGACAGCGTTCCACCTTCGGCTAGGGGCATTGGCAACCACTCAGGGTCCAGTGATGATCTGCGCTCTACTAGGTCTATCTCGTGGAGACTATCCACACAACTCTTTATAACAGAGTCAATGCTAACAGTGGGGTGTGAGTTTACAGGTTTTTAGGTCTCGCCTGAGCCAGCGCATGCGCTGGCCTGGCGAGACATTTAGTGAGTGGGCTTTAAAAAGCCGACCACAGCTTTTTGGGTGGCCTAGAGCGTGCGGTTAGGCGCACAGTAACGCGCATTCCTCGCATCGCTCGATCAGGCGCCATCTGGCTTTCCTCTCTCTTGCTCTCCCAAAGATTAGGCGCCATCTGGCTTTCCTCTCGCTTTCTCTCCCAAATTGTGTCTAGTAAGAATTATTTTTCTGGTACCTTTTCAGCCTGCCATGAGTGATATTTGACAAAACTCCTTTCCTTTGTGCATTTGTAAAAAATAGTTCTGACTTGTGTGCATGATGTTTAAACAAAATACTTGAACGACCACAGTTCAGCTACTTTCACATGATGATTTCTGCAATTTTACATGACTCGTCGCCGCTTTCTTAGTGATGATGAAATCTGAATCTTTGGTCTAACTTACTCCCTTTGCTTAGCTTTTGTTCCACACTATACTACATACTGCATCACTCTGGGCCGCCACAGCATCACTCAGCGCCGCCACCACAGCATCACTCAGCGCCGCCACCACAGCATCACTCAGCGCCGCCACCACAGCATCACTCAGCGCCGCCACCACAGCATCACTCAGCGCCGCCACCACAGCATCACTCAGCGCCGCCACCACAGCATCACTCAGCGCCGCCACCACAGCATCACTCAGCGCCGCCACCACAGCATCACTCAGCGCCGCCACCACAGCATCACTCAGGGCCAGCACAGCATCACTCAGGGCCAGCACAGCATCACTCAGGGCCAGCACAGCATCACTCAGGGCCAGCACAGCATCACTCAGGGCCAGCACAGCATCACACAACGCCACTGCTGAATAACTCCGGGCCAGCACAGCATCACTAAACGACACCACAGCATCACTCAGTGCTTCTTACACTTTTTAATTACAACTTCTTAACATGCTGCACAGCAGCCACACTTCTCTACAGAACAGCTTAAAAACATTAGCAAAGTCAATAGCTCTACCTAAACACTTATAAGGCCCCCCAAAGCATAGCCAATAGGTCTCGCCTTTGGGACATTATAAGTGTTTAGTTATCCAGCACAATATCCTTCATTAAACAACATCAAGTGTTGCATGGCTAATCACTTATAAGGTCCCAAAAGCGAGACCTATTGGCTATGCCAATGCTTATGTTTCCCCATAATAATATATTAGGTGTCCTACCTTCCTGCGAAGCTCTGCTGATGTCTTGTGAAAGATTTCCGGATCCTAGATCCAAGAGGCAGGGCCCAGCCAAGCCTCTTCTGGCCGGGACCCCCCCCCCCTGTGGCTGTAAGGAGGCACCTCCGGGTGCTGGATGCAATGTCGGCGGTGGGCGGCTCCTGCGGCAGTGATGTCTGGGGCTTCGAGTCTCTGCTGCTGCTCTGTTGTGCGGTATCCCAGCAGCAGCACCCCCCAGTGCCTGAATACCCTCACTGGTGATAAGCAGCGCCCTACAAATCGTTGATTTGATTGATTGGGATCTTCAGCGCTCACCAATGGGCAAGGAGAGCCATCCTCCTTTCAGTGTTCAAGCAGGCTCGACGAATCCTGTCGCGGTCTCCTTGGTTCCTCCAACGTCCCCAGTTCCTCTGCGCTGGTAGATCTGCCAGGCACTGCAGGGGTTCTTGCGCCCCCGCAGTGCAACTTGCAGTGATGGGAGAGGAAGGAGCCCAAAGTGAAGGGGGACCCTAGTTAGGCCACTGCAGGCTCCACTGACCAATGCCTCAGTCCAGGTCCCCAAGGGCACTCTTGAAGACCCCAGGGGAACCAGCAGTCCTCCCAAGTCTGACCCCCCGGACCCAGTGCCAGAAAAAACACAGGAGAGCAGTGCGGGGATGAAGTGCGAGGGATGAAGTGAGCCCACTAGCTGATATGCAGTGCTGGATGCTGGTGAGGCTCTCCTGTTGCCCCACTCCTGCTCTCAGGGCCCTCACTCACAGCAGGCCATCTCAGCCGGCCACAGTCAGGCTGCCGCAGGCCATACAGCAGTGCACTTACTGCTCTCGATGGGGCTCTGGAGGGTCACAGCGCAGTGCAGCCACTAAACCTCAAGCTGCATGCTCTCTGCTGCCATCTCCAGCACTCCTCGGTGGCCACGCACCTCTGCAGATCCGCAGCCGGTCCCAGCCCTAAATGTAAGGAGCCGCCTCGCTATCAGTGCACTCTAGCGGGGCAGTCAACCCGCTGCTGCACTGCACAGCCCTCACTGCGGGCCGGAAGCTCTGCAGCGCTGACAGACCAGGTCACGCCCTCCTGCAGAGGCAGAGCACCGGCCGTAGTCGCCTCGGGTCGGCCCCCCGAAGAGTCTCGGTCAGGCTGCCTACGCGGCCCACAGTCACACAGCACTGGTCCTTAAATTAGGCGGCACCCTTCCGATGGTCGCTTCCCCTGAAGTCTCCTTGACGAGAGCAGCTTGGACCTCAGACCTCGCACACAAACACCCATTTGCAGCGACGCTCTAAGGTCCACAATCCGCAAGCTCCCGAGCTTCCTACGGCAGGGAGCGGCCAGGAACCAGCCCGGAGCGCGGAGTGGGATCAGCCTGCAGCACGACCATCCCGCCGCGCATCCTCACCCGGAAAACCTCCAACTTGGCAACTATCTCAATCTGTATCAACTGAAGTAAGCTGATTCAAGATTCTGATGAATGCCTTCTTATATTTGATAATGCCTTCCACAAAAAGAATCTGGTTATTCTAGACTACACAGGATATTTAGATAGTGTTACACACAACCTCTCAGAAGATTTAGTTAGGGTTTTTACAGGCACCAAAGGACACAATACATGTGACCCTAGTCACACGTGTTATGAACAAAGTTAATTTAGACCACACAAGAGCAATAAAGGATATTCTACCCTACATAGGAGTTGTTAATTACATTACTCTAGGCTACACAGGAGAAGTAAATGCTGCTCTGCTTGAACACACTGTGGATGTAAATTATGTCACCCTAACGCACACAGAGAATGAAAACCCTAATTCTGGTTAGTTAATGGTGATATGTCAGTTCCCACAGGTGGTTACCACAGGACATACAGATCTGGAAATTAAACTATGGTAAAGCACATACACTAAACATCACAGGGGATATAGGGATGATACTGTGCATCAGTTAGTAGCTACTAGTGCTGCTATGATCAGAGTTCACAAGACTATAATTGCTCTTCGAGATAGTTTATGTTAGGTTAATCTATGGAGATGGACACATCTAGACGAGCTAGTGTATGCTCAACCCCTCCCCATACATCTACATTATTCCAAGATTCATTTCTTAGTGAGCAGCCAACTGTCAGAAATTTCAGAGAACATTTCAATCCACTCATGATGCCAGACTATGCCACTGTCTCTAATTCGGTTCGATTTTGCAAGGATTGCTAAATCCAAATTCTTCTTGGACGTCAACACTCACTTTTACTAGACACGGTCTTTATCACAAAGATGGAGAATGCGTTCTACTGACTTCCTAGTAATACATTTTTTTTTTTTTTTTATGGAGTTTTATATAGCGCAAACTTGACCCGAAGGTATCGGGTATCAGAGCGCTTTATACGAGCACCAGTTGCGTTACATGTGGACACGTTAATTTTTGTTAGGCACAGGGAGATTAAGTGATTTGCCCAGAAGCACAAGTTACTTACCTTCGGTAACGATATATCTGTAAGAAACATTAGTTAGTGATGGATTCCTTACCTTAGAATTACCCCCAGGCGTCAGACTGGATTCGGAAAGTGGCGTCGTGCGGCTCCGCGTCCGTCGTTGGCGTCATGGTCGCCGAGATGACGTCGCGGCAGCTACTTAGACGCCACCCTCGCGCGCTGACGTCAGTTCTGTACACGACTTTCCGCGCCAGGAACGCAGAGCCATGCAAGATACTGACCACTGGTGCCTTGAAACTAGGGCCCTGAAAGGAATGACCTTAACCCTAGAAATCAGTTCGCAGAACAGGGAGGATGGGTGGGGCGGTAAGGAATCTATCACTAACTAATGTTTCTTACAGATATATCGTTACCGAAGGTAAGTAACTTGTGCATCTGAAAGAAACACGTTAGTGATATATTCCTTACCTTAGAATAGATACCCCAGCAATACCAACCCCGGTGGTGGGTCTGCGAACCAAGATCACACCAGAAAGTCCCGGAGAACAGAACAGCCAAAGAAGCCGTCTCTCCGGACTTGGCTGTCAGGGAATAGTGCTTAGTAAAAGTTTGCAGCAAGGCCCACGTAGCTGCCTGACAGACGTCTTTCAGGGGGACACCACGTCCCAATGCGGTAGTGGCTGCAGTCGCCCTGGTGGAATGGGCGCGCAGCCCCACCGGAGGTTCCTTTTTAGCCAGAGAATAACAGGCTTTAATACACAAGACGACCCATCGAGAGATAGTCCGCTTGCGGCCCGACCTTTTTTGGCGCTCATGTAGCCAACAAAGAGTTGGTCATCCACCCGGAACTGTTGTGTGCGGTTGAGGTAAAAGGAAAGCGCACGTTTTGGGTCCAGACGGTGGAGCCTCTCTTCCTCTCTGGAAGGATGCGGAGGCGGAAAGAAAGTGGGCAAAGTGATGGTCTGCCCGATGTGAAAGGCAGCAACAACCTTTGGCAGAAGGGACAGAGAGAAAAGGAGGTTTACAAGAAAGAGCCTGGAGCTCACTCACTCTCCTGGCAGAGGTGATGGCAACCAGAAGCACAAGTTACTAACTTGTGTAACGATATATCTGTAAGAGACAGTAGTTAGTGACAGATTCCTTACCTTAGAATATCCCCAGGCGTCAGGCTGGATCCGGAAAGTTTTTGCGTAGCAGTACCCTTGCGCGTCGGTAGGCGGCGTCGTGCGGCTCCGCGTC
Source organism: Calotriton arnoldi (assembly GCA_963921515.1). NCBI lineage: Eukaryota > Metazoa > Chordata > Amphibia > Caudata > Salamandridae > Calotriton > Calotriton arnoldi. Next base: position 1,895,853 of record CAWUFW010001993.1, on the reverse strand, counting down.
AGTCGTCGGCGTCGTGATCGCCGGGATGACGTCGCGGGCAGTACTTAGGCGCCGCCCCTGCGCGCTGACGTCAGTTCTGTACACGACTTTCCGCGCCAGGAACGCAGAGCCATGCAAGAAGCTGACATAGGTGTCTGAAAAATACTAGGGCCCTGAAAGGGATGTCCTTAACCCTAGAAATCAGTTCGCAGAACGGGGAGGATGGGTGGGGCGGTAAGGAATCTGTCACTAACTACTGTCTCTTACAGATATATCGTTACACAAGTTAGTAACTTGTGCATCTGAAAGAGACACGTTAGTGACAGATTCCTTACCTTAGAATAGATACCCCAGCAATACCAACCCCGATGGTGGGTCTGCGAACAAAGATCAGACAAGGAAGTCCTGGAGGACAGAACGGCCAAAGAAGCCGTCCGTCCGGACCAGACTGTCAAGGCAGTAATGCTTTGTAAACGTGTGCAGCGAGGCCCACGTAGCTGCCTGACAGATAACCGGCAGCGGAACACCGCGGCCCAAGGCCGTGGTAGCAGCCGTTGCCCTGGTGGAATGGGCACGCAGCCCAACAGGAGGCTCCTTCTTAGCCAAAGAATAGCAGGTCTTGATGCACAAGGTAACCCAGCGGGAGATGGTCCTCTTGTGCACCGCCCGACCTTTTTTGGCGCCCACATAGCCAACAAAGAGCTGGTCATCCACCCGGAAGTGTTTTGTGCGGTCGATATAGAAGGAGAGCGCACGTTTTGGGTCCAGACGGTGGAGCCTCTCTTCCTCTCTGGAAGGATGCGGAAAGAAGGTGGGCAAAGTGATGGTCTGCCCAATGTGGAAAGCAGTAACCACCTTTGGCAAGAAGGACGGACGCGTCCGAAGAACAACCTTGTCTGGATGAACAGACAGAAAGGGAGGTTTGCAAGATAGAGCCTGGAGCTCACTCACCCGCCGAGCGGAGGTGATGGCCACCAGAAAGGCTGTCTTCAGAGTCAGAAGACGAAGAGGACAGTTATGTAGAGGCTCAAAGGGAGCGCACATTAAAAAGGTAAGAACCAAGTTCAAGTCCCACTGAGGCATCACAAACGGAACAGGAGGGAAGAGGTGAGTAATGCCTTTAAAGAACCTGTTAACAACAGGGGACTTGAAAAGGGAGGGCTGATCAGGGAGCCTGAGGAAGGCCGAGATAGCACAAAGATAACCCTTGATGGTACCCAGGGCAGAACCCTGTTGGGCCAGAGAAAGAAGGAACTGAAGGACCTCAGAAAGAGGGGCAGAAAGGGGATTCACAGCCTTTGCTGTGCACCATGCCACAAATTTGTTCCACCTGCAGGCGTATACCACCTTAGTGGAGGGACGCCTGGCTGCCAGAATCACATCACAAACTTCGGGAGGCAAGTCGAAAGGAATCAACTGCCGCCGCTCAATCTCCACGCAAGCAGGTGTAGACTGGACAGGTTCGGGTGGAGGACCGTCCCCTGCTGCTGCGACAGAAGATCCTCCCGAAGAGGCAGACGGATCGGGGATCTACGCTCATATTGAGTAGCTCGGGATACCAAACTCTTCGAGCCCAGTCCGGAGCCACAAGAATGACTTGGGCCCGGTCGTGCCGAATCTTCTTCAACACTCTGGGTAGAAGTGGTATAGGCGGAAAGACGTACAATAGACCGCAACTCCACTCGTGACGAAAGCGTCGCCGAGCGAGTGCCGCCTTGGAAATTCCAACGCGCAGAACTGATGACATTGCGCGTTCTCTTCGGTGGCGAATAGATCTAACCAAGGCTCTCCCCACTGTAGAAAGAGTCCTTGCGCCACTTCCGAGTGAAGACGCCATTCGTGATCCATCATGCACCTGCGGCTGAGTTCTTCCGCCCTGGCGTTCAGGGAACCTGCCAGGTGTTGAACCATCAGGAACATGCCCTGATGTTCCAGCCATGTCCAGAGGCGCAGAGCCTCCTGACAAAGGGTCCAAGACCCCACCCGCCTTGTTTGTTGCAGTACCACATGGCGGTGGTGTTGTCTGTGAACACCTCCACTACCTTCCCTTTGACAGAGGGAAGGAATGCCTTGAGTGCAAGTCGGATCGCCCGGAGCTCCAGAAGGTTGATATGGAGCCGGGACTCCGCCAGAGACCAAAGGCCTCTGATCTCCGCCTCTCCCATGTGACCGCCCCATCCCAGAAGGGACGCGTCCGTCACAACTGTGTGCTCTGGCTGGGGAAGGGAGAGGGATCTGCCCATGACCCATTGCCGGTTCGAGAGCCACCACTGCAACTGTTTTGCAGTCCCCTCCGAGATCTGGACGTGATCGGACAGGTTGCCCTGGTGCTGCGCCCACTGGAACTTCAGGTCCCACTGCAGAGCCCGCATATGCCATCTGGCATGATTGACCAGCAGGATGCAGGAGGCAATGAGGCCCAGCAGCCTCAGGGTCATCCGTACCGAAACCCAGGATAAAGGCTGAAAGATCGGAATCATAGCCTGAATATCCAAAACTCGCCGTTCGGGAGGATAGGCCCGAAACTGCGTCGTGTCCAGAACTGCTCCGATGAAAAGGAGCTGTGGAGAAGGAATCAGATGCGACTTCGGCACATTGATGGAGAACCCCAGCGAGTGCAGGAGTTCGGCCGTAGTCTGGAGGTGGGAGACGACTGCCTGTGACGAGCCCGCCTTCAGCAGCCAGTCGTCGAGGTAGGGGAAGACTGAAACCCCTGCCCGGCGCAGATGAGCTGCGACCACCGCCATCACTTTCGTGAACACCCGAGGGGCACTGGTAAGGCCAAAGGGGAGCACAGTGAACTGAAAATGCTAGAGGCCTACCGTGAACCGAAGGTAACGCCGGTGGGCCGGCAGGACGGGGATGTGGAAATAGGCGTCCTGCAAGTCCAACGCTACCAACCAGTCTCCAGGGTCGAGGGCAGTCAAGATCTGAGCTAGGGTGAGCATCTTGAACTTCTCCTTCCGGAGGAAGCGATTGACGTTCCGGAGGTCCAAGATAGGACGCATGTCCTCCTTGTCCTTTTTGGGCACCAGAAAGTAGTGGGAGTAGCAACCACGCCCTACTTCTGGGGTCGGAACATGCTCGATGGCCCTCTTGGCCAAGAGGGCCGTGACTTCCTTCTGCAGAAGTACCAAGTGATCCCCTGACATGCGGTGGAATTGAGGTGGCATGGCTGGGGGGTGGTCTCGAAGGGGAGGGAGTAGCCTCTTCGGACAATGTCCAAGACCCACCTGTCCGAGGTGATGGGACGCCAGTGGTGAAGGTGATGGCGGACCCTGCCCTCTACTGGCGTGCTGTGCACCTGAAAGGAGGGACTAGGAGGACTTGGAGGCCGCGGACGGGTTGGAGGTGGTGGCCTGACCCGCACGCTGGTTGCCCGAACCGCCACGGCGGTATCCACGTCCTCGGCCACGCGAAGACGCCTGCTGCGCGGGCCGGTGGCTGGGCTGCTGACGTGACGGGCGCCCTTCCGTGGCCACGATAGGGGCGAAAAGCAGAAGTCAGCGGAGGGCGTGTAACAGAAAGGCCCAGGGACTTGGCAGTAGCCCGTGAGTCCTTAAAGCGCTCCAACGCATGGTCTGCTTTGGACCCAAAAACCGACTCCATCAAAGGGCATGTCCATGAGAGTATTCTGGACATCCCCTGAAAAACCAGTGGTTCTCAGCCAGGCGTGGCGACGCAGCGCCACCGTCGTTGCAATAGACCTGCCCAGCGAGTCGGCGGTATCAAGGCCACATCGTATTGTGTATTTGGCCGCATTCCTTCCTTCCGCAATGGCGCGGGAAAGCAGTGTCTGGACCTCCTCAGAACACTGGGGCAAAACAGTCGCCACCGAATCCCACAAGGAGTGGGTATATCGGCCCAAAAGACAAGCGGTGTTGATGGACCGCAAGCCAGCACTGGAGGAAGAAAACCCTTCTTCCCAAATTGATCCAGGCGTTTGGATTCCCTACCTGGAGGGGCGGTAGGGAAGGCGGTTTGGGAAGCGGAGGCTTGGACAACCAAGCTCTCAGGAGTGGGGTGGACAGAGAGAAATAGGGGTCGCCCGGAGCTGGGCGATGGCGTCGGGACACGTTCCTATCCACAGGAGCCCCTGTGTTGGGCTTGGACCAGGCGCCCAAAAGAACGTCAGTGAGGGCATCGTTAAACGGCAGCACAGTCTCCGTAGAGGAGGCTGCCGGCTGAAGCACCTCTGTCAAGAGATTAGTCTTGACCGCCACAGTAGGGAGTTGGAGATGTAAGGCTCCAGCCGCCCTACGCAACACCGTTGCAAAATTGGCTCCCTCCTCCGTAGCCACGGGAGGAGACAGCATGCCAGTGTCAGGGGAAGTATCTAGACCACTGGCATCCCCTAGACCCTCTGTCCAGTCCTCATCGTACTGACACTGTTGTGCCAGAGGGTCATCAGACCCCTCCCAGTCCTCCTGGTCCTCCTCTGGTTCAAAATAAGGAGGAGGGACATTTGGGACCCAAGGTCTCATCGGCGCCGGAACCGGCGTCGAGCGACGTCGGTCCGGGTCCATGTCCGGAGCCGGAAGGAACTGGGGGACGACGCCGCCCGGAGCCCCAGGCGGCGTCGAGAACGGCACCGGAGACATCGGCGTCGGCGGAGGCGTGGTTTGGTCGACCGGCGTCGATGGGGGTTGCGGAGCCGGGATCGAGGCTGGAGGCACGGGCGACGCCGGGGCCGTCGGCGACGCCGGGGCAACCTCATCAGGGCCCGCGGGGCCCGAAGGCGCACCGGAGGGACCTTGAGGCCCGAAGAGGCGGGCCATGGCCGACAGGAATTCCTGTATTTGGGCCGGATCCGCCCCGAACCTGGGAAGGACGGGTATTGCGGGGGCGACTCCACAGGCATGTCCGGGGCCGCGGGGACGGTGCCGGGAGGGGCCTCAGCCGAGTCGCGAGACCGGCGAGGCGAAGTCCTAGAGCGACGATGCTTTTTGGACTTTTTGTGCTTGGACTTACCAGACGACGAAGACTTCGATGCCGACGACCGGTGAGGACTCCGCGACCGACCCCTCGACCTCTCACGCGACCGGGGCTTGGTGTGGCGCGGAGCCGAATGCCGGGCCTCGAGGAGCTTTCGAGACCGCTCTCGCAAAGCATTCGGGTTGAGGGCCCGACAGTCGGAACACGACTCCGTGTCGTGGCCTCGGCCGAGGCAGGAGACACTCCCGATGCGGGTCTGTGATGGACATCATCCGAGCACAGGCGCCGCAACGTTTAAAGCCGGGCATCCCTACGACACCTTGAAGTCGATTCGAAGAAAGTGAAAAAATTCACAAAAAAAGTTAGTCAAAAAATGACTAGGGCACTGCTCTTCCCGGATCTGCGCTTGCTGGCGCGGAAAAAGAAGAACTGACGTCAGCGCGCAGGGGCGGCGCCTAAGTACTGCCCGCGACGTCATCCCGGCGATCACGACGCCGACGACGGACGCGGAGCCGCACGACGCCGCCTACCGACGCGCAAGGGTACTGCTACGCAAAAACTTTCCGGATCCAGCCTGACGCCTGGGGATATTCTAAGGTAAGGAATCTGTCACTAACGTGTCTCTTTCAGATAAGCAGTCTTTAGAGTCAACAAACGAAGAGGACAGTTGTGAAGAAGACAGTTGTGAAGAGGCTCAAAGGGAGCGCACATTAAATATGTGAGAACCAGGTTCAAGTCCCACTGAGGCATCACAAAGGGAAATGGAGGAAAAAGGCGAGTAATGCCTTTAAGAAATCTGTTAACAGGGGACTTGAAAAGAGAGGGCTGATCAGGGAGCCTGAGAAAGGCCGAAATAGCAGAAAGGTAGCCCTTGATAGTGCCCAGAGGGGAGCCATGCCGGGCCAGAGAAAGAAGGAACAGTAGGACCTCAGAAAGAGGGGCAGAAAGGGTATTCACAGCCTTTGCTGTGCACCAAGCCACAAACTTGTTCCACCTGCAGGCGTATACCAACTTAGTGGAGGGACGCCTGGCTGCCAGAATGACATCACAGACTTCAGGAGGCAAGTCGAAAGGAATCAACTGCCGCCGCTCAATCTCCACGCAAAGAGGTGGAGACTGGACAGGTTCGGGTGGAGTACCGTCCCCTGCTGCTGCGACAGAAGATCCTCCAGAAGAGGCAGTCGAATCGGGGGATCGATGGTCAAACTGAGTAGCTCAGGATACCAAACTCTTCGAGCCCAATCCGGAGCCACAAGAATGACTTGGGCCCGGTCGCGCCTGATCTTCTTCAGCACTCTGGGCAGAAGTGGTATAGGCGGAAAAGCGTACAACAGACCGCAACTCCACTCGCGACGAAAAGTGTCGCCGAGCGAGTGCCGCCTTGGAAATTCCAACACGCAGAACTGATGACATTGCGCGTTCTCTTCGGTGGCGAATAGATCTAACCAAGGCTCTCCCCACTGTAGAAAGAGTCCTTGCGCCACTTCCGAGTGAAGACGCCATTCGTGATCCATCATGCACCTGCGGCTGAGTTCGTCCGCCCTGGCGTTCAGGGAACCTGCCAGGTGTTGAACCATCAGGAATATGCCCTGATGTTCCAGCCATGTCCAGAGGCGCAGAGCCTCCTGACATAGGGTCCACGACCCCACCCCGCCTTGTTTGTTGCAGTACCACATGGAGGTGGGGTTGTCTGTGAACACCTGCACTACCTTCCCTTTGGCAGAGGGAAGGAATGCCTTGAGTGCAAGTCGGATCGCCCGGAGCTCCAGAAGGTTGATATGGAGCCGGGACTCCGCCGGAGACCAGAGGCCTCTGATCTCCGCCTCTCCCATGTGACCGCCCCATCCCAGAAGGGACGCGTCCGTCAAGACTGTGTGCTCTGGCTGGGGAAGGGAGAGGGATCTGCCCATGACCCATTGCCGGTTCGAGAGCCACCACTGCAACTGTTTTGCAGTCCCCTCCGAGATCTGGACGTGATCGGACAGGTTGCCCTGGTGCTGCGCCCACTGGAACTTCAGGTCCCACTGCAGAGCCCGCATATGCCATCTGGCATGATCGACCAGCAGGATGCAGGAGGCCATGAGGCCCAGCAGCCTGAGGGTCATCCGTACCGAAACCCAGGATAGAGGCTGAAAGATCGGAATCATAGCCTGAATATCCCAGACTCGCCGTTCGGGAGGATAGGCCCGAAAGTGCGTCGTGTCCAGAACTGCTCCGATGAAGAGGAGCTTCTGAGAGGGAATCAGGTGCGACTTCGGCACATTGATGGAGAACCCCAGCGAGTGCAGGAGTTCGGCCGTAGTCTGGAGGTGGGAGACGACTGCCTGGGACGAGCCCGCCTTCAGCAGCCAGTCGTCGAGGTAGGGGAAGACTGGAACCCCTGCCCGGCGCAGATGAGCTGCGACCACCGCCATCACTTTCGTGAACACCCGAGGGGCACTTGTGAGGCCAAAGGGGAGCACGGTAAACTGAAAGTGCTCGTGGCCTACCGTAAACCGCAGGTAACGCCGGTGGGCCGGCAGGACGAGAATGTGGAAATATGAGTCCTGCAGATCCAACGCTGCCATCCAGTCTCCAGGGTCGAGGGCAGTCAAGACCTGAGCCAGAGTTAACATCTTGAACTTCTCCTTCCGGAGGAAGCGATTGACGTTACGGAGGTCCAAGATAGGACGCATGTCCACCTTGTCCTTTTTGGGCACCAGAAAGTAGTGGGAGTAGCAACCACGTCCTACTTCTGGGGTCGGAACGCACTCGATGGCCCCCTTAGCCAAGAGGGCCGCAACTTCCTGCTGAAGAAGTGCCAAGTGATCCCCCGACATGCGGTGGTACTGGGGTGGCATGGCTGGAGGGGTAGTCTCAAAGGGGAGGGAGTAGCCCCTTCGGACTATTTGCAAAACCCACCTGTCTGAAGTGATGGTGCGCCAGTGGGGGAGGTGATGGCGCATCCTGCAGCCCACTGGCGTTTGATGGGCCTGAAAGACCGGACTAGGAAGGTTTGGAGGCAGTGGTGGAGGTGGACTGACCCGCCCGTTGGCCCCCCGACCCGCCTCGGGTCCCACGTCCGCGCTGAGACTGTTGCTGCGCAGGCCTGTGGCTCTGAAGCGAACGTGTCGGGGCGCCCCTTCCGTGGCCACGAAAGGAGCAAAAAGCAGAAGGCGGAGGAGGGCGCGTGGCGGAAAGGCCCAGGGACTTGGCCGTAGCCAGCGAGTCCTTAAAGCGCTCCAACGCACTATCCACTTTGTTGCCAAAAAGGCGAATGCCATCAAAGGGCATGTCCATCAGGGTGTTCTGGACATCCCCCGAGAAACCAGTAGTCCTCAGCCAGGCGTGGCGACGGAGTGCCACTGTCGTGGAAATCGCTCTGCCCAGCGAGTCGGCGGTGTCAAGGCCACATCGAATTGTGAACTTCGCTGCGTCTCTCCCTTCAGCGATAGCCTGAGATAGCACTGCCCGGGCCTCCTCCGGACACTGAGGCAGCACCTGCGCAACCGTATCCCACAGAGAGTGGAAATAACGGCCCAAGAGGCATGCGGTGTTCACAGACCGCAGCCCTGAACTGACGGAAGAGAAAATCATCTTCCCAAATTGTTCCAGTTTCTTGGATTCCCTATCCGGAGGTGCGGTAGGGAATGCGCTCTGGGACGTGGCGGCTTGGACAACCAAGCTCTCAGGGGTGGGGTGTTGGGAGAGGAAAAGGGGGTCGCCCGGGGCCAGGCGATGGCGTCGGTACCACGTTCCTATCCACAGGAGCCCCTGTGGCGGGCCTGGACCAGGTGCCCAAAAGAACGTCCAAAAGTGCTTCATTAAAAGGCAGCAGTGGCTCCGCGGAGGTAGCTGCCAGCTGAAGCACTTCTGTCAGGAGGTTAGTCCTGACGGCCACTGTAGGGAGCTGGAGGTGGAGAGCCTCAGCCGCCCTACCCAACACGGCGTAACTTGCACCCTCCTCCGTAGCCACGGTAGGAGGAGTGAGCATGCCAAGGTCAGGAGAGGTGTCGAGACTACTGGCATCTCCCAGTTCCTCTGTCCAGTCCGGGTCTAACTCTCACTGAGCGGTGAGAGGGTCCTCAGACCCCTCCCAGTCCTCCCCTTCCTCCGAAGGCTGATTAACAGGCCGAAAATAAGGAGGATGGACAAAGGGATAGAAGGGTCCCATCGGCGTCGGAATTGGCGTCGAGCGACGCCGTTCCGGCGCCGTGTCCATTTCGGGGCTGAAACCGGGGACGACGTCATCCGGCGGAGCGGGGAGCGTAGGAAGTGGTGCCGGAGGGGTTGACGTCGGTGGAGGTGTCACGAGGTCAACCGGGATCCAGGCTTGGATCCCTGGGGGCCTTGCGGCTCCGGAGCCGACAGCGATGCCGGGACTGGAGCCGTCGGCAGTGGAAGGTAAGGACTCCCAGTCGGGACCGCGGGGCCCGAAGGCGCACCAGCGGGACCCGACGGCCCAAAGAGGCGAGCCATGGCTGACAGAAATTCCTGCAGCTGGGCCGGAGTCGCCGACGGACCCGGGAAGGGCGGGTAGGCCGACGGCAACTGCGTAGGCTCCGCCGGAGCCCCGGGGGTGGCACCAACCGCAACGGGCGAGGGGAAGTCGGAGAGCGATGGCGCTTCTTCGACTTGTGATGCTTAGTCTTACCTGACCCAGAGTGCGAAGACTTCGACCCAGAGTGCGAAGACTTCGATCCAGACGAACGATCGTGGTGGCTCCGCGACCGGTCCCTCGACCTCCCTCCCTCGGGACCGGGACCTTGAGCGGCGCGGAGCCGACTGCCAGGCTTCAAGCAACTTTCGGGACCGCTCCCACAAAGTTTTCGGCAACATGGCCCGGCAGTCGGGGCACGACTTTGGGTCGTGGTCGCGCCCCAGGCAGTAGAGACCCACACGGTGCGGGTCCGTCACCGACATCATACGATGACAGTCCTCACAAGACTTGAAACCGGGCATCCCTACGACACCAGGAGTCGATCGACTCTAAAAAGATGGACAAAAAGCCTCAAAAACTCAGTCAAAAAATGACTGGGGGTACCGCTCTCTCGAGATCTACGCTTGCTGGCGCGGAAAAAGAAAGAACTGATGTCAGCGCGCGAGGGCGGCGTCTTAGTAGCTGCCGCGACGTCATCTCGGCGACTACGACACCAACGACGGACACGCACGACGCCACCTTCCAACGCGCAGGGGTACTGCTGACGAAAACTTTCCGGATCCAGTCGGACGCCTGGGGGTAATTCTAAGGTAAGGAATCTATCACTAACTTGTTTCTTTCAGATTCACAGGATGTTGGGCATCCTTGCCGAGACTCGAACACAGTTTCCCAGATTTGAGGTCGGCTGCCCTAGCTGTTAGGCCAACTCCTCTCCCCACATTCTTAAATAGTATAAAGAACTACAGTTTGGGTCATTCCTAAAGTTGAACCTCATGGCTATAAATCGACAGAATAGTTCCGAACAATTAAAACGTAAGAAATATGAATGGCTTCTGCCCACCCAATCACATATGAAAGAGAAGACACTACATTAGATCAGACTAGAACTGGCCTTTCAAATAACGTACGGATATCGGTTGCAACCATTCGGTCTTGGATCATCCCAATTCAAATGGAACACAGACTCCATCATCAAAATTTCATAAATTTGAACATGGTACTCAAATTGGTTCAGTCTTGGCGTCATTAATACTGAAGAACTCATACCATCATGTTCTATACATCTATGACTTATCTGGAGAAATGCATACCTCCTCCTCGGAGACCACCAAGCCTGTAATTATACTATCAGTAACTACACAGGATGGAAGAAAAAGGCTTAAGCCTCCCTTTACTAAAACAATACTTAGACTACCACTTTACCACTACTTTCTGAGCAAATCAAAATGGGTTAATGGCCCCTGAGACTTTGGGTGCACTTTCAGAAGCACTATTAAGCGCTCCCTCGGCTAAGACTACTGGTACTGATGCTCTACCAAGTGAGTTTTATGCTACTTTTAAGGCAACCTTATTACCATTTTTTTCTTTAAACTTTTGCAAGATATCGTGCTGGGTGCCTCTATTCCCCCACCCTGGCAACTAGCACAAATGCACTTTCTGCGAGGAAGCCCAACCCTGCATAAGGCTCTTACATTACCATATCACTTAGTGCCGACAGTAAGATTCATGCCAGATGGCTAGCTAATAGTTTGGCAAGAGTTATGGCAGATCTAGTCACACCCTCACATGGATTAATCCCAGGAAGAGACACCACGGGGCTCACCAACCTCACAGGAGCATGACTAGTCCAGGCTCAAATTTCTCGATCCTGGGTTCCAGCGATTGCTATAGACGTTGACAATGTCCAAGACCCACCTGTCCGAGGTGATGGCACGCCAGTAGTGAAGGTGATGGCGGACCCTGCCCCCTACTGGCGTGCTGTGCACCTGAAAAGAAGGACTAGGAGGGCTTGGAGGCCGCGGACGGGGCGGGGTTGGTGGCCTGACCCGCACGCTGGTTGCCCGATCCGCCACGGCGGAAGCCACGTCCTCGGCCACGCGAAGACGCTTGCTGCGCGGGCCGGTGGCTGGGCAGGGAACGTGACTGGGCACCCCTTCCGTGGCCACGAAAGGGGCGAAAAGGAGATGGCTGCGGAGGGCGTACAGCAGAAAGGCCCAGGGACTTGGCCGTAGCCCGTGAGTCCTTAAAACGCTCCAGCGCATGGTCTGCCTTGTTTCCAAAAAGACCGACACCATCAAAGGGCATGTCCATAAGAGTGTTCTGGACATCACCCGAGAAACCAGTGGTTCTCAGCCAGGCGTGACGGCGCAGCGCCACTGTCGTTGCAATAGACATACCCAGCGAGTCGGCGGTATCAAGGCCACATCGAATGGTGAATTTAGCCGCATCTCTTCCTTCCGCAATGGCGCGGGAAAGCAGTGTCTGGACCTCCTCAGGACACTGGGGCAAAGCTTGCGCCACCGAGTCCCACAAAGAGTGGGAATATCGGCCCAAAAGGCAAGCGGTGTTGACAGACCGCAAGCCAGCACTGGAGGAAGAAAAGACCTTCTTCCCAAATTGATCCAGGCGTTTGGATTCCCTATCCGGAGGAGCGGTAGGGAAGGCGGTTTGGGAAGCAGAGGCTTGGACAACCAAGCTCTCAGGAGTGGGGTGTTGGGAGAGGAACAGGGGGTCGCCCGGAGCGGGGCGATGGCGTCGGGCCACGTTCCTATCCACAGGAGCCCCTGTGGCGGGCTTGGACCAGGTGCCCAAAAGAACGTCAGAAAGTGCGTCGTTAAACGGCAGCAGTGGCTCAGAGGAGGTAGCCGCCGGCTGAAGCACTTCCGTCAGGAGGTTAGTCCCGACGGCCACTGTAGGCAATTGGAGGTGTAAGGCCCCAGCTGCTCTACGCAACACCGTTGCAAAATTTGCTCCCTCCTCCGTTGCCACGGAAGGAGGAGACAGCATGCCAGGGTCAGGGGAGGTGTCCAGCCCACTGGCATCCCCAAGTTCCTCAGCCCAGTCCTGTTCGTACTCACACTGCTGTGTGAGAGGGTCCTCCGACCCCTCCCAGTCCTCTTCAGGTTCAAAAATTGGAGAAGGAGGGACACGCGGGACCCAAGGTCTCAACGGCGTCGGAGCCGGCGTCGAGCGACGCTGGTCCGGCGCCGTGTCCGGATCCGGAGAGAACCGGGGAACGACGCCGCCCGGAGCGGCGTTGGGAACGGCACCGGAGACATCGGCGCCGGCGGAGGTGTAGTTAGGTCAACCGGCGTCGATGGGGGTTGCGGCAGCACCGGAGCCTGGATCGAGGCCGGGACCGAGGCAGGTGTTACAGGCGGCGCCGGGACCGGATTCGTTGGCGGCGCCAGGGAAACCCCATCAGGGCCCGCGGGCCCGAAGGCGCACCGGAAGGACCTTGAGGCCTGAAGAGGCGGGCCATGGCCGACAGGAATTCCTGTATCTCGGCCGGAGTCGCCCCCGAACCCGGGAAGGACGGGTAATGCGGGGGCGGCTCCACAGGCACTCTCGGAGCCGCGGGGGCGGGGACAGTGCCGACAGGAGCCTTAGCCGAGTCGCGAGACCGGCGAGGCGAAGTCGTGGAGCGATGACGCTTTTAGACTTTTTGTGCTTCGACTTACCGGAGGAGTGCGAAGACTTGGACCCCGACGACCGATGAGGACTCCGCGACCGGCCCCTCGACCTCTCACGTGACCGGGGCCTGGTGTGGCGCGGAGCCGACTGCCGGACCTCGAGGAGCTTTCGAGACCGCTCTCGCAAAGCCTTCGGGTTCAAGGCCCGGCAGTCGGGGCACGACTTCGTGTCGTGGTCACGGCCGAGACAGTAGAGATACTCTAAATGCGGGTCTGTGATCGACATCATACAACCACAGACGTCGCAGGGCTTGAAGCCGGGCATCCCTACCGACACCTTCGGAGTCGGAGACTCGTAGAGAAAAACAGTGAAAAAAATCACCAAAAAGATAGTCAATAAACGACTAGGGCACTGCTCTTCCCGGATCTGCGCTTACTGGCACGGAAAAAGAAGAACTGACGTCAGCGCGCAGGGGCGGCGTCTAAGTACTGCCCGCGACGTCATCCCGGCGATCACGACGCAGACGACGGACGCGGAGCCGCACGACGTCGCCTACCGACGCGCAAGGGTACTGCTACGCAAAAACTTTCCGGATCCAGCCTGACGCCTGGGGATATTCTAAGGTAAGGAATCTGTCACTAACGTGTCTCTTTCAGATATTTCTAGCCTCAATAAGACTAAGAGGGGGATTATGTTGTGCTGGCTTTTGTTAGAGCAGAAGATCCTCCATTCCTCCCAACAAGCATGCATGGAGCCATTTGTCTGACACAAATATGGCATGCTCCGAAACAAGTCATAAAAACAAGTCATAAATGGTTCTTGTAACAGCAGCCTCTTGTTGAATTGTTGGTATTTATTCCAAAGCTGCCCGCAATCTTGGTGTTTGTTTTACTAGCCACAAAACAGCAGCCTCTCTCACGTCTCTTGTGAAGCAGTTCGAAGTTTCATTTGTTTAAATTCCCATTCAGTGTATATACACTGGCAGCTGTAGGCATTTAAACAGTTGTTAATTTAACAGATTCCTAAATCACATGCTTTTGCCCACGTCTCAACTGAAGCACCTAGGATAAATATAGTCCTTCATAGCAGCACAGAAAAAGTTCTTGTGTGCAGTTTGTAGCTGAAACATGTAAAATTAAACTTATGTATATACTTCACAGCAGGTGGACAGCTTAATGTGTCGTATTTTTCAGGCATTTGAGTACTTGGCGAAGGATGATGGTTGCACACAAGGAACGTGTGGTAACACTTAGTAGGTGAGCGCCTTCAGGCAATCAAGGCTACTGTGCGCTAATTTCATCCCGCCAACTACTAGCACCTTAAATGTTTCTCAGTGCGTTAGAATAAGAAATTAATATAGCAAGCACATGCCACTCACAAAATTGTATATAGACGCCAATAGCAGGTGTTACTGTTGTTCAGTTCAACAGCAGTTATTTCACCCACTGCATTTTCATCCCGTGATCGACAACACACAGATTTGTATACGAGGTGCCCAATCCACTGGTTATCTCATTGCCTTAGATACTACAGCTTTTCTGTCTGGCCTTTGAGAGCTGTGCAACATCAAGGCAGCTGAATATGATGGTCCGCAACAGACCCGCCAGAAACCTGCAGAATCATGAACTAGAGCCATATTACGATGAGATAGGGCTAGTAAAGTTGTGTTTTACTCAAGGTGGCATAAATTCTAGCACAGGCCCTGCATTATACCCATTTGTGTAGCTGGCTGAACAATAATCCCAGAGTACATTGGAACTTCCATCACCGATATCATATTTAGCTGCAGCAAGTGCTTTAACCGCCTGAACTTTATATACAGGACATAGAGAGCTGCAGACATTTACATATACACACACACACTCAGACAGACTGACATACAGGTACATGGTGGCTTTACACACAGATGAACATAGGCATGCACAGACCGACATATATACAGACAACCATACAGAGTTTTGCTGAGATGCACATACAGACATACAGACACAGGAAGATACAAACGCATCAAAACAGACATGGTTGCACGCACTGCACACATGGATAGACAAAGATTAAACTCATAATAGACAAACCCAAAGAGACACACACACACACACACACACACACACACACACATGCATAGAATATACAAACACATGAATACAGATACAGGAACACAGCTGGGCATCCACAGGTATATAATGAGGCAACTGCTATACAAATGCTACAATACAGTTGAACACACAGACACCTACACACTGAGGCCCATGCACAGACTCAAAGACACATACAATCACACTTAAACACATGTAGTTTGGGTATTACTAAAATCATATTTTGGAAGCACCATTTTATCTTAAACATTTTTGTGCATTTTGTAGCAGTCTATATTATGCAGTGTGTAAGGCAAATTTTAAATAACTTACATATTCACACAGGCTCTGACCTCATATTTCCCTATAATACACCAGTCACTATTCTCCACTGCACCAACCAAGATTTAATTCTGTTTTCTAAGGCAAACATGTATTCCTGAATCAGACTGCATAACCCAGTGTGTAGTAATTGTATAGCTCTTCAATCCCCAATGGCACAGAACCCAGGGTAATATGCTGCATGGCTAAACACTTGGAAGGTCCCAAAAGCGAGACCTACTGGCTATGTCAATGCTTGTCAACACTTAAAATTTGTAAGGAAAAGACAGGTACTCTCATGCACTCACTGACAGCCTGGAACCTTGTATTGTAAAATGAACTTAAATGTTCAAGTATAAGGCTAACAAAAAAAAAAAAAAAAAAAAAAAAGAAGGAGCTTAGAACTTTGTTTTACATACTTGGCATAAAAAATGCTGTTCAAATGCTTACATGGGAACATCTTCCACTAACATGGATTGGTAATGGGAATATTAAATGGTACTACGTCTGAAACTCGAATACCACTTTGGTGCCCTGCCAACATCCCTTTCGTTATCTTTTTTTTTTTTTTTTAAAGGGGACCAATGCTGTTATCTCATCCTGCTGAAAGCATAAAAAGCTTAGACACGCATTGAGATGTCTTCAATTCCCCCTGGGGAAAGGACACTGGGTTGTTCAAAACTTACAGGTGTGCTATTGGGCATCCATAGCCAAACATTTAGCTATGTTGATCCAATCGGTTCGAGAGGAACCTTGAGGTAGAAGCATCCATTAGAAGACAAATTGAGTTCCCTTGGGTAACTATCTTTCTGTGGATACTCCACCTGCAGATTCCTCACTGCACATTTGATAGGGTTTTAAATTAGATAACTGAACTGCAAAACTATAATTCTTGGCATCTTTCCTATCTATGCCTCCGAGGGCACTGATAAAAATGGACATGGGACTGATGTCAAAGGGGGCATAGGTGGGTGCTATTCGAATCCAGTGGTGTTACCACAACTCCAATTTCTGTGTTGTTTGAGCCAGCACCCTCTACAGGCATTGAAGAGCAATTTCAGAAATTTCCAGGTCTAGTCTAGCACCTGGGATATTAAAGAAGCGAGCATTCTACAGGTATAAGTGCCCATCAGAAATAAAATTTGCTTCATCAACTGTAGGACTAGGAGTTCTTCGAAACTTTTCAAGACTATTCGTGAATTTCTAATCTTGCAACACGAAGTCTTTAAATACCTGTAGATGTGTGCTGTGTATTATCAAGTATGCTGCAGGGAACTATAAGATCAGAACTCTTTGTGGGTTGACAAATGGTCTGAGTGGCTAATTACCAAAATCAATCAAGATCTACTTACAGGGTCACTCACAATGGCTTTTCGAATCTCCACTGACGTAGACTGTCAATGAAAGATATTATTTGATTTTTAGGCTAGTCCAACTACGATTTTTAAGTGGTATCAAACTCAGATTCAACAGGGGTTTGTTTGCCCCCGTTGTCGGGTGCAAACAGTCGACCGGGAGAATATGTTCACAACCTGGCCAGTACTGAATCTGTATTGGGAAGTAGGTTTTAGAAAAATCTCTGCTACTGTGGGTTTCCCGGCTGATCTCAATCCTTCTTTGATTATGTTGAATTAATAATATCCTAAACCACAAGTTATTACATTTGGCTACAAAGAAAAAATGCTTACAAATTGTGTCAATGGAGAGGTGCCTACCATCCAAATTAGGACAATTTCTTTTCAAGACGTCCTTGATCCCCATTACTTTGACAAAAGAATAATCAGTCATCTGGGGGTAATTTAAAAAAAGTTTTTTTCAGAGTCCATATGAAAATGCACGATGGGAAGAATTAAACTAAAACAAATCTAATCTGCTCATTAACGTCATTGAACTCTGAATTGTGTAAGAGTACATAAAGCAAGGACATTGAACTCAATTACAATACATTAAGGACAATGAGTGAAGGAAATGAACAAAACTAACTTTTTAAAATATTTTTTTTTCATTATTTTTTTTCAATTTACCAAGTTTTTGATTAATGTAATGCTTCACTTACTACGGAATACAAATAAATGAAGCCACTAGTGCTGCTACTATGGACAACACAGTAGAGGTTAAGCAATTCAACTTAAGCTATATTGATGACCTTATTATAGACTACACAAACAAGGTACTTAAAATACGCCCCCAGGTGCGAGACTGGATCCGGAACTTTTTGCACAGCACGTCCGCGTGCCTCCGTATGGACGCCATTACGTGAGGTCGATGGAGTCCATATAACCCCCTCGCCAATGCACTGTCAGTTTCTTCCTTGACTATTTTCCACGCTCAAAACGTGGAGCCACATGAAGAAACTGCCTATTGAAACAGTGTGCTAAAATTAAAGACACAGTTGTCTTTAACCTTTAGCGGGGTCAAGTGGATTAATGTGTCCATTGTAGGGGCCTGTGTTTGACCTCATGGTCACAGGTTCAAATCCCAGCAGGTCCACTCAGCCTTTCATCCTTCTGGGGTCAATAAAATGAGCACCACTGAGTTGTGTAACAATAAACATCTGTTATTCAGAGCCAAGATGCCTATAGGTGAACGTGCGATTTACAAATACATTTATGTTATTGTGTCATAAACGCACTGAATATAATTCAGTACGTGGATATAATAATGAAAACATGGAGATAAAAGTTGACTCAATCAACACAGAGTTCTTAGTTCCATATGTGAAGTCTCATAACTAAAGTATAGAGACCAAAGTGGACTCAGTTCGCAGAGCGGGGAGGCTGGGAGAGGCGTAAGGAATCTCCAGCTAGATCCGGTCTCCACCAGATAAGGTGTTACCGAACGCAAGTAACTTGTTCATCTGATAGAGACCTCTAGCTGCAGATTCCTTATTTTAGAATCAAATACCAAAGCATACCATATCCGGAGGAAGGTCTGCGAACTGAGACCACTAAAAGCTGCCGACTAAAACAAAAGTGGTCTAGAACCAGAGAAAAAGACCAGACCTACATGATAATGTAGGTGAGCAATAACATACTTTACAAGTTAAAAAAACCTGTGGAAGGACCACAGATGAGAAAAGTCACAAGACATTAAAGAAGCATGAGAATGAAATCATCCATGTCAGCATGACAACGGTGTTAGAAGCCAACCAACAAGATGAATAGAAAAAAATATGCATCCTTAAGGGGATCCGAACCCATGTATGCTCACCGCATAAGCACTGCTGAAAGAACCGCAGTAAGAAAGGTCATAGAGACATAGAAGGCAGGGGAAGAACGTTGCCCATGAAAGTAGGACAACTTGCCAAATAACTCTATAAAATAAAGCTACTGTCACACAAATCCAAACTAACAGCGTGTTCAATACTTGTGAGACACAGAACAGCAGGTGAAGAGACAGAGGAAAACCTCTGTGCCATGAGTGCGCTACCCGAGTCAGACCTGCACTGAAGCAGCAAGAGAGGTCCATCCCCCTTGGAAAAGGATAACAAAAGCTCTATTTAAAAAAGTCAAACATACATAATGTGTAGTCGTAAAGCGCATGTTTACCGGAAGGGTAACTTGGCACTGATAACAGAAGTTTAAGCACCCAACTGAAAGGTACCCAAGTTGTCAACCTCAGAATGAAGACCAGCTGAGTCGCCGGGATATGAACCTGTGACCATAAGGTTATACACAGCCCCCTAAAATGGACGCATAGTCCACTAGGCCACCAGACCCGAAAATACCAAGTAGGGGCATAGAAGCAGTCATATTGCTAGAGATAATACAAACACCGCTAGGATATCTCCAAGAAATACCATGACATAGGAGTAATTAAATAAATAACCACCTATGCCTAGAAAGGAGAAAACAGAACATGTAGAAATAAAGTAAAGCCGAAGAATCAATGTTGACATAATAGCATGGAAACCATATATACTTTTTGTATGCTATCCGATAAGTGATTCAGACGGCATGACTGACACCGAAGGCGAACCTGCCAGAAAGGATCCAGTAGGCACACCTCCTTGGGGCTGGAAAGCAAGCCAGAGGGGAATTGAGCCCTGAAGAATTTTTGTAGGGAAACGTAACCTCGCATTTGGGCTAGAGTCGCCCCAGCTCCAGGAGGCGTTCTACAACTGAAGGTTGGGGGACCACACCAGAAACAAGCATACGTTTGTACCGTTGGGGGCTTTGGAGCCTTCCTCGACCAGTCTCTGGACTTCGACGAGGACTGATGATGCCGTGGTGCCTCAGATAGTCGCGCCGCCACAAGTTTCATTCAACGCTGTCTCAACGCCTTTTGGCCTAAGATGCTGCAGAAACCACACTCTTCCAAGTCATGGTGGTCTTCCAGGCACCACAAACAGATGGTATGAGGATCTGTGACCGACATCTGTCGGTCACAAGATCATCAGGATTTAAACCCTGTAGGCATCACAAAAGCACGCTTTCTCACACAAAAATGTGGAGATGGACTGAAAAATGCACCCCTAACCTCTCCGGATCTGCGTTGCAAGCGCAGAAAAGGAACGGACATCAGCGAAGGGCGTTATATGGACTCCGTCAATGTCATATCGTGTAACGACGTTGATACGAAGGCATGCGGATGTGCTGTGGAAAAAGTTCTGGATCCAGTCTCGCGCCTGGAGGAGTTTTCTAAAGTAATGAATCTGCGGCTAGATGTCTATCAGACAGTATATTTTAATGTTGTTACTGTTAAACCACTTGGGAAGTTTAACTATTGCTACTATTGACCTTTTAGGAACATGACTTGACGTTTTTCAAAACTCAAAAATTATGTTTGAAATCCCCAATAAGACATTAATCTCCTGAAAGGAAATTACTCTACAATGGAAGTAGAACAAGGTCACATATCACATAAGAAGTTTGGACTTTCTTACAAAAACACTCCCTTGAGCAGGTGAATGCACATCAGTATCAAAGCTATGTTTGTGCTCTACAAGGAGTAGGTAACATATATAGTAGACATAGCCCTGTTTCCGTGTATTAAAACCCAAGAGTGCAAAATATTTTATCCTAAACAGTTAATGACCGACTTGATGTGACAAAGTTTAAAGGACACAGCAGAGGATGCAAGAAGTAAAACACCAGTTTCCGCTTTGCATACAGTTAAGATTGAGACAAGGTCTACTTTCCACTAGAAGGAAAGTTTATGAAAGAGGGATATGAAAAGCCGCTCTTCAGGTGGGTCGTATGTTAAAATATTGACCACAGCTGCACGTATGTTGACACCAAAATATCACGACCAGCAGCCTCGTCTGTCTGGCTATCCAGCTCACCCTCTCTGGTGGCACTTGGCACACTCAAAGTACCTTCAAACTGGCTATGAAGAAGTGGAAAAAAGAAAAATACAAGACAACAGGCCTTCTCCATCTTGCACCGAGGACCAGGAACAACATCCCCACATCCCTCAGGATCACCCAAACCCTGTTCCAATTTAGGAAAGAGCTGAAGTGACACCTGTTTAAAGAATACTACATGGTTAACTGTGGCTTTGCCCTCGACTCTCTCCAGTGCTCCACTGCCTTTCGGCGAGGTCCCTGCTTTATAAATAGACCCTATTCAAATACATAATTCTAACTCCAGATCTGCTTTCCTTGACAATATAGTTCTGGGGATTCTTTTGGACTTTATATATTTGGATCTTGATATTTACAATTCTGTAGTGTTTACCACAGTTGTTTAAGCAGAGGATGGATAGATAGATCTACTGCAACCTCAGCTTCTCAAAGAGGTTTTCTACCTCACCAGATACAGACTGGCCAGGATGCTTATTCAAATCACAGACTCATAACTGCCATTAGTCACCACTGGTCAAAGGACCAGGTTTACATTCTTTATTTTGAGTTGAGATGGCAGTTAAAGCTTTCTGCAAAACACATGTTGGCATTTCTACAATTTCTGAATGAAATATGAACTCTTGAATAATAAGGCATTTCTGTTATTTCAGAATTGAAATATGCCCAATATATTTTGAATAGTAAATTTTAAATTGACTACACTGGTCAACTAAATTTGGGTCAGGTTTATGAATTAACCATAAACTGATATCAAATATTGGAAAGTTATGTTTAGGATTGGTTATTAGACCTTAACATGAGTTTGAAAAATATTTTAAATTCACTTAAAATAAAAATAAAAAACAGTGTTAAACTGCAGTTATGGTTACAAATTAAAATTAATATTCATCATTTTTGGTTAACTTTGCAATCTATAGCTAGCTCAACAGCCATGCAACCTATAAATCGCACACTGACATCGCTCGTCACCTCACCCATAATGTGGCAGCTGCAATTAACAAGCATTTGCAATGCAATAGGACTCGCATTTACGCGAGAGCTATTGCATTGGAAACGGGAGTGCAGGGGGAGGTGCGGGGCGAGAAGTCACGGACTGCGGGAGGGGGGAGTGCATGAGAAGAAAATAGTATTTGAAGTAAAGGGGCCAGTAGCCATGGAAGGATACAAATGACGACATGGTCGTCATGAGGAGGGACTAACAAGCCTAAAACCAATCGGAAGGCAGCATTTAGGACCTAAGCCAATGAAAAAGATGGGTGGAGAGAGGGCGGAGCTTCCACGAAGCTTCCACTCCATACTCAATACTGCATGCCTCGCAAAGCGAGCAGCGCATGCACTGCAACGCTAGGCTCTACCTAAAAATGACATCAAATATTTTTAGGTGAGATTACGTATCACATTTTCATTGTATCTATTAATGAGATTACTATGAAAATAGTAGAATTTATTGTTTTTGGTATGTGTCATTTAATGATGTAGAGCTTTTAGGTGTTGTTACTTACACATTTTGTGAGGTCACAAGCACTGCATTTGGTGTGCGGTCTGCAATATCCAGACAAACCTGCTTGACCTTTCCCATGCCAAACCTAAGCCAAGTAACTATATTTGGAAAGTTTCAGGCACATTTGTCAAATTGTGCCACAGTTAGTAGTAACTCTAAAAAAATGGCTTCCCAATAGAAATGCTGACCTTATCTTAACTACACCCTGGCTATAGTCAATATGTAATATAAAGTAAAACGTACATCAATGTAATACAATAGTGCAAAGGCTAGGAATAAAAAATATCACAATTTTAATAGATTTACAGCACTGTAAGGCCTCATACAAAATAAGCACAAAATTGGTAATATTAATAATGACATTAAAACGTCAACTTTCATTCTTGAACAAGAGATTGGATGGGGATCTAATAAAAACTCAGCAATAAGTTCACCCTGGCCAGGAAAGCGAAATAAAAGATTTAATTGTAATAAGCTGGAGCTTCTCACGTGCAACCTTGATTAGCCAGTCATGGTAATGAGTGTTCACGTAGGTCTACCTGTAGCTTCGTGAGCACAGGAAGAGGGTAAGGAAGGGTGGAGTTGGACTCAGACCTTTATGAAGCTTGGGGACAAGGACAATAAGTGATTCACTGGCTGATGTGGACAGCTTCAAAGCCACAGTGAGACCAGGGGCTCAGCATTCCACTTTCAGATTGACTGCAGACTACTGACCTACCAGAATATCATGGCATAAAGTTTGGGGGCCAAAATCAAAATATTGTGAAGGTAAGTTTATCTAGGCAAGTATAGTTTTACTTTAATTAACTATATATATATATATATATATATATATATATATATATATATATATATATATATATATATATATATATACACACACACATACATACATACATATACACACATACATACATATACACACATATACACACACACACACACACACATACACACACACATACGCATTGAGACACTATCTTCATGCGAAAGATCACTGATGTTGGATTCTGGCTAAGCGATTAGTTCGCAACCATGCAGTGTCATTGATTTGGAGGGCTCACATGTGGATGATTATTGGAGAATACACATACCTCAGTACGTCTAGAGGATTCTATTGCATTTCCTTTGAGTCAAGTCACTTACTTTTGTGCTCAATCTTTGGAGCTATTCTGATGATACATCACTACATACACATCCACGATTGTAGGACTAAATGGAGCAATCTCGCTGGTGGAGCCTTCTACATTCTGTCCTGATGAGGACCCTTCACTAATTAATTTAGCTTTGTGTGTCAAAACGTAGACATTCTCCTACTGTGGACGGTTTTTAATCTGTTAGTGGATCCCTGGACACTCGTTAGGAGTCCTGCATATAATTGTATATGTCATCATCTGCCCACAAATATATATTTATTTTACAGGAGTCTGGGCAGGAGGTCCTGAAGATGCAGGTGAGTGAAAGCATATTTGTAACATCCTGTCAAGATCCAAGGTGAAAACAAAAAAATTCTAAATCCTTCTCTTCTACCCCTCCACTATCCTTTTCAATCAAAACAGACTAACATGTCTACTTCTCAAATTTCATATTTCACTATACTAATTTTCAACACTAATCCTTTATGGGTTCCGGAGTAGCGTGCTACTCGCCAAAAAAGCGCTTCGACGCCTCGTCAGGGGTAGTAAGCACTATATAAATGCAATTACATATCTGAAAATCGGACTTTCATATGAGAGAAAAAGGAGTATGATAAACAAGAACCATCTAGATCCTATTATTCAGAACTAGATCACACTTTGTAAACATCCAACTCATATACATGCCTTGAAAAACCACAAATCCATTTTGGAAAACAAATCTACACAATTCTTATAGCCGTTCTCTGAATAAATTTCTCGGAACTTGGTGTCAATCATTATGTCAGTAATTGTTTTAGAAAAGAAGGTTGGTGTTAGATGTGTACTACTTTTATCAGCCAGCTATTACTGGTGCTGCAGATAGGATGTTGCATTGAAATATACCCGATCACCTTCGGGACTCCTATGTAAGACTCATTCCTCATTAGATCACTACAATTGATGACCAGATAAACTGCAGTCCATTTAGGGTGGCCCTAACTTGCATTTTTGTATGCCATGGCTACTTCATCGTAGTGTGCCGATATGCATTCAGCCTGTTCAAGTCTGATCATGAACTTTCATGCAATTTAGGAGCATTAACAAGCTGGGGGTGGAATGGGTGAGGTGTGGGGGCAGTGTTGATTGTTCTATGCAACCGGTCTGTCCTGAACTGCACAGTCTACAATGGTAAGCTGCGCACATGTTCCCCAAAATGCTGCAGCGGACGCAAGAGGTCGCATTACAAGCATAAGTGGCGTGGCATCATCTGAAATGAGAAACTGGTGCACTGGACAGCAACAGTTGGAGAAGCATGAAGGTGTACTGATGAGTGATAAGTACGCCTCATTTAGCTATCATTTTAGTTGAGAGCACATTATACATTTAAGTTGGTAGAATTACTCTGTTGCGTATATTCTGATTACACATACACTGTATTCCTATCTTAGCAGAGGTATTCAGTATATAGATCACACTCAGTTATCCAAATAAGATCTGCTTAATTTAATCTTTACTTCAGGACAGCCTATTAGTGATGGGCATACCACATATAGTCTTAACCGAGAAACTTAAACTAGGAATTTAACTCTGCCCCTATTATGGACCGTTTCACCCAAAGTTTGAGGGTGTCGCACTTGTAGCATTCCAACTTGGGAACAGTACATTAACACTGCTTTTAATGCATACAAATAGCTTTCTATTATCCTGTTTTGGGCTATTTTGTACACGTCTGCATTTGCAAAATTAGCCTATAACACTACTTCTAACTGTATACATCTTGCAGAGTCAGTCAACCAAAAGATTGGAGTGCACTGGTAAGCAACCAATTAGGTGGAAACCATGGTTCAGAGCTTGCTGGGCTCTGGTCAGAAATTCTCTCCAGCTAGATTCTGGTTACGGTTATTACTTTAGCAGCCCTTTTTTGAGGTCTTGTTCTTTTGGTTTCATCGAGTTCCTTCAACTGTTCCTCAGGGCTTCCACCAGATACAATCAATATCCCAAAATCTACCAGTTTTTGCTGAGGTTTTGGTATGGAGGTTTCTACAACGGATCTCATTGGTACTCCTGAAATTGTCATCGAAGTTTGTGCATTTTGTGGCATTATGGAAGATTCATTCTCAGCTGGTCTTTTAATTATACTAAGTCAGACTAAAAATAATTTAACCAGTAGGACAGTCGCATCTTTGACAGCTGAAGGGATGATTTGGCCGATAGGTTGAAGAAAATATGAAACACTGGTACAATAGAAAACTGTACCCTTAGATTTGTAGTAGTCGCCAATTGTAATAGCAAATACAAAAAATGGTAAATTAAGAATCTGCATTGATAGCTGAAGTTGAGTAAGAAAAATTGGATTAGATTATCTTAATAGCATGCATTGCTGATAAATTGGCCGTATGTCAGCATGTGGAGTTGGACCCAAAGACTTAATACAACAACATTTGTATCACCAGTAGGTACTTTCCATTTTAGAAGAATGGGTTTCTACTGCTAAAGGAGAATGTTTAAAGATCCAGGATAACACTCTTATGGCAAGCAAGGACAAAGATGATCATGGTAAGATAACAGTTCAGTACTCCATCGAGTAAAGAAAACAAGGATTGCTGACAATAATGAAAGGAGTTATGCGTACAAACGTTTTATTCAAAGTGCAGCCAGACCTTTTCAACTAAAACTGTGCACATGAAGAACCTATGCAGAAAATAAGTTTTCAATTGAGATGGAATTTATGAAAATGAATTTAACAATTTAAAGAAAGATTATGTCTGAAAAAGTATTGAAAAATGACTGATGCCGTGGAAGTACTTTTGCAAAGGGATGGGGATAGCAATGGGACTTAACTTTGCTTCCAGGATGTTACAAAGGGCAGATATACTGTATACTTACTTTTACTGAGAAGGATGTTAGCTGGTTATTGGGCTACTGAAATATTTAAGAGATTTGTGAACCGAAGGAAATTATTGCTGATCATGGATCATAAACCAATTGTTTGCAATTTGAAGATTAACATGCAGGGATCATATACAGAATAGCCAGATTGGGTTAAAAACTGCTCCAATTGAACCTTACGCACATAAAGATATGCAGTTGGTAAGGATACGCACATTCCACATTGGAAGAAAAAAAAAAAAAAGTGAGGTGAGGTTATATATATCTACACTGCCACTGGAGTGACACGAAAAGGCAGGAGCACATGAGTTTGAAGAAAGTTTAGTACGGTGGTAGATGTGATTTGGTTTTGGTGTGTCAAAGGAAGAATGGTTTGATGTGATGGAAAACAATGAGTATACTTAGAATAGTGAAAAAATACATTGCCCAGCGGAGGCCACAGAGGAGATCTGTGCCAGTTCAAGCATTCATTAAAGTAGTCAATGAGTTGTGGTTTTAAGTGGGTTCATTCAGTTGGGGAGGCAAATTTGTTCCATCTTAGAAGAAGAGACAGGATAGTAAATTTAGGTCACAAAGGGCAATTAGGGCAAATGTTTAACAAGCCTAGTGTGGTCTGAATTTTGATGGCCTGGTATGGACTCAAATAAATTTGTCAGATTGCATTACTGATGAAAGCAACAATACGCAGTTAAAGACAAACCCAATGCTACAGACTGTTAATTTGCCAGAGAAACCAAGGCAAAAGTTGCCCGTGAATTTTATTGGATTGCTTCGTGCATTAGACTGCAGAAATAGATGGAGCATTGTCCTCGTGTATTACAACAAGTGGTGGGAGGGAGTTTATAACCGAAAGAAATACAAACTCAGTGATAAAATTTGAGGAAGCCTTTAGGAGAGAAGGATTTCCCAGAGAAATAGTGTATAACAGAATCCAGTTCGTTTCTAATGAGAGTTAAAAAATGTTGGTAATGCAATATTACATACAATAGGAATGCTGTCTCACCTGCACAACAATGACATGGTCAAATGAAGGAATAAAATGGTGGCAGGGTGTACACAATGGGCAAAGAGGTAAGGTGAACATTAATAAATTGGTCACTAGCATGTTATGGTCATAATGCATCATCCTTCACAGGCTTCATTCAGTCTCTGAGATTTGGAGGGGTATAATTTCATCATGAAATGTAGGCCCTGCATTGATGAGGAACTGGAAGAGAGCAGTGTAAGCTAAAATGTGTCAAGGGTAAAAGAAGACCCAGAGGAAAATAAACAAGCAATGGCAAAAGCCAACAGGTCTGGCTGCCAATGTTTGCCAAGATGCATGCCCATATATAGCTGGAAACGTTGAAATGTTTCCTATTAAAGAAAACCCATTGCATGATGGCTGCCCATGAGCATGCTGGCTTTACTGTGTTAAGCCTCAAACACAACAATTCTCTATAAAAGTACACTATAATAGCACCTTGATATCCACTTGCCTACAGTACCGGCACTACAAGAACAGTCACCAATAGGATGCAGTGAAAGAGCCGTCAAGAAAAGCAGACAAATCAAACAGTGGCGGAACTAAAAACAGAAGCCAAAGAAAAGGAACCACATGACTCGCCAGACACAACTTGTCACTTTAAATAAAAATAAAAAACTTGCATCAGAAATGAAGCAGTGCTCAAAGTGAACAAATCGCTATTTTCATGAGCAAGACCAAAGAAACTGAAGCCTCAATTGTACGTCGCTTCCTAACTGTACTTAGCTTCCTAACTTATTACATGGGGATCTATAAAGTGGCGAGCAAAGGAAATAACTATGAAATTAATGTTAATAGGACATGAATAATGAAGTGTAAAATTTAAATTGGAGAATTATGAAATGCAGTACTTGTACTCCTGCAAGAAAAATTGTTCAACACTGAAGTGTGTGCCAGAGACTGCATTAGAAAGGTCATATTCGATTAGGAGTTCTGCAATCTGCAGACTATGAACTCGATGCTTGAAAGCAAAATGGGATACTCCGAAAAGGCACAAACACCCCACCATTTCAAACAATTAAAACAAACCATTACAGTGTAATTTGCAGCCTGGCTATGTGTACATTTCATTTTAATAATTTTCACTGCAACTAAAATGCAAGCATTGGTAGCCAGTCTCACCCGTAATAAGCAGGTGTGGAGCTATTAGCTATGGTAATTCTTGCTTGATTTGCAATCATGCAAGTATTGAAAAGAAAAATAATGCAACGTGACCACCAGTGTGCTATCCATTTCTTAAGCAATTCAACCAAGAATAAAAACACGAGCATATTTTATTGTTATGCACATTTTCACAATGTAGAGTGTTAGCTGCTGCACATGAACCCGTCTTGCAAATTACACAGCTAACTCAAAAATCAGGCTGTTCACCCACTGAGCTACCTTACAAGCCAAGTTCTTATCCGTCTCGTTTCCATGTACATCTGAACACACTTCTAGACTGCGCCTAAAGTCAGTTTCTATCACAAGTACAGTAGCTGACAAGAGCACTTTTTTTTTTTCAATCATATCAAAGTACTTTTGGTATCACTTTCAAATAGGGGGTCAAATGGTTTCACATGACAAGCCGAGTGCCAGAAAAGTTAAGCAAGTTTCACCTACTATCTATTTCTGAATGGCAGGTGTTCAGAAACCAACTCAATGCTGAATACAGCAATGTAAGTTAAGTGCTGTGGTACTTTGCACAAGGAGTCCCAAATAATCCAAAAATGCAGAACAAATCATGCAAGTTAAAAGCAGCTCTGGGTGATGGAGCCAGCCATTACCCTGAAACACTGAAAGGCAACACACATTTCAAGGCACCGGCCCAAACATTAATGTCAAACTTCAATGCGCGTGAAGTAACCAGGAGGCAGAACTGCTTTAGATCAGAACAGCTACATTCTGCCAATGGGTCTTTGGTGGGCAAAGAAATACGTTCACTTTTTGCCAAAACACCTTTACCTACATATTTTATTGCACCATTTATAAAGTGCTTCTTACCCCATTGTGGGGAGCAGAAACATCTTCAGTCGAGTATCAAGCTACATTGTGAGGGAGTGTGTGTGTGACCGCCGTTGTATTGCATTTGTTGTAATCTTATGTGGGAAGTGTCTTGGTGCTGTGAATGACTAGAGAGGTGCTCGGCTTAGGGTGCAGCACCTAGCTGTGCAATTTAGGAGGTAGTAAAAGAGACCGGCACGTAAAATATGACTGCACATAAATGGTGGTTATAATTTATGCTACTAGTCCAGTGTTACGTTTGATAGTTTCTATTACGGTAGAGTGAGATCTACCTGGGTTGTCTGTTACACGCTGGCCATTTTTTTTTTTTTTTTAAAGGGGGTGGGAGACATATATTCGTTATACTATTGTTATGCAGAAGAAGATACTTGAATCTTAGTATTGCATCATCTTACAAAAGGGACCCACTTTGCAGCTCCAACCTTCAGATAGTGTAATATTATCTAGTAGGTGTCCGTACAGGTCTGCCAAAAGTGAGCCAGGGGAGCAAATGAAATTTCTAGGTGCAATGGGGTAAAAAGCTACTGGTTTCAAAAGAGTATCTCTTAGGATTTGTAGGGCTGAGTTTCTGGAAGAATTTTCTTTTAATTTCCTGCATGCTCCTTTCACAGGGCAGCAATGTTGAGGTGAATCCAGCAATAATGTTTGAAGTTTTTTAATTTCAGTGGACACATTTTGGAACCGGAACATTTGGAAACGTATCCTAGAGGCATCGCAGCTTAGGTACACCTTTACTAAACTGCAGTTTTTCTTCTTCTAAATATATGGTTTATATGTTGTAAGTGTTCCAGAATCCTTGCACCCAGGTGGGATTTTTGAAGATCCTACACTGGAAAATGTAATGCGACAAGAATGTAAAAACATAGGGGAGTGGCTGCTTATCACATTTTCAATGCAATCATGTGGAATATGCTAAAAATAATCCAATTGGCGCATCAATCTTTTACAGTGTTTATTTCACAGCCAATAAAAATGTATCCGTGGAAAATTTACATTGATTAGAACTGTTTAAATATTTAGATTGGTACTGTCATTTTGAGACTATTAATTTCACTGCACACTGGAATCCATCATTTTTGGCAGGCTAGTCAACAATACGCATTCAAACAAGCTTTTCCCACAACACTGAAATAGAGTTCTTACCTCGTTACTTTTCTGTCTCTCTGTTTGAGTTGCAACAGTTGTCTCAGTTCTGTCTGGAGAGAAGGCTAGAGTAAGTGGTACTAGCTTGGGGGACGCAACCTCTCCATCAGACGATGGCGATTTTGGATGACAAGATACTGGGGACTGAAAGTCCACTGCCTGCTCATTTCTGTAAAGTGAGATTTAGCATTATTTTACCAAAAACATAAATTACAAAAATTGTCATTTTCAATATTACTACCATTATAATTGTTTGTTTATTGAACTGGGTGATGGCACCAGAGGAGCCCAGTGATCCGGTTATAAGTGGCTGTACAACACCTTAAAAAGAACGCATGCAGTGGGCGCACCAACAATTGTAGTTGAAGCTATAAGAGAGCCACGCTGGATAACTAATGATCTAGGCAAATTATTGGATGATTCAACAGAAATAAGCCCTCCTATCACCAGGTTTGTGTACTCTTGTCACACCAAACTAGTCTGGAGGCATTGGGGACAAAACAAGAAAGATGAGACTACTTAAGATAGAGAAACAAAGCAAAGAATAAAAGAAAAAATCCCTCAGGTTCTCATGGCTTTCAGCTAATTAGTGAGTCAGCTTTGGCACAGGGAGTGATTTGCAATCAGTAACTTTGGCCAAGTCAAGGTATATAAAGTTATGCAGTCAATTTCACCACCTATTAATATCCTAGTCATGGCGATGCCTCCTCAGACTTGCAATTAATTACTGATAACCGCTTCATTTATTTCACTACAGCAGAGGTTCTCAGCCTTTTAATTTCTGTGGACCCCCACTGAATCGCTACTGGAAGCCGAGGGCCGCAGCCTAAGAAATTTCTAAATATGAACTTCAAAACAATACAGAAAAGAGCTACTCTGTTGTGCAGCCATAGAGGTGGAACTGAACAGGTCTCGATAATGACAGCTCTTGCCAGGGCTGCGATAGATAGATAGATAGATAGATAGATAGATAGAGAGATAGATAGAGAGATAGATAGAGAGATAGATATAGAGATAGATATAGAGATAGATATAGAGATAGATATAGAGATAGATATAGAGATAGATATAGAGATAGATATAGAGATAGATATAGAGATAGATATAGAGATAGATATAGATATATTTTTCCACCAAAGGTCCAAGAACTTTTGAGAGCGCACACACGGCAAGCTGAACCACCTGGCTTTCACTTTCTGGCACAATCTTGCATCATTGTTCGCTGGTAACATGTTACAGACCTGACGCGTTTCTAGGCTGCTGCCTTTCATCAGAGGTCGCTCTTGGAATGACTCACAGGCAGTTCTGGTATACTTATTTATAGCATGCCACGCCCTCAGTGGGTTTACTTTTTCATTGCATGCTGGGGGCAGGGGAAGGAGAGCCAAATAATTAAACACATAATTTAAAGGGAATTGTGATTCTTTTGATAGCTCCTAGAGGACCTTGTTGGATTGTGCTGATGAGAGTTCGGGCAGTGCATTTCATTTGGAATGTCCTTGTTATGCTGAGCAGATGATGGATTTGGAAGCACCAAGTCTGCTGCTTGAAAATGGTTACTCTGTGGATCAAGCAAACCCTTCAATTTTTTCAGGGATCTTGATGCTATAGAATGCGTTTGCTGGTGACATTTTCAGTTGCTTTTTTTATGGCTACCTAAAGAACTCCAAATGTAAAAATGTGCATTGCCTGAGCAGTTTTCTGGCTCACATTTTCAGGGATTCCTTTTATTATGCTGCCTGACATGCCAGTGATGCTTCCAAACTGGAAGTGGTAGACCCATTTCTAGGTCTACACAGCTTGATTGGAGTTTATCCCCACCCTTGCCCTGGTTAAATATATTCTACTGCATGTCTTTTAGTAACCCTCTTACCCCCTCACTGGGCTAGCATCGTTCTTGCTGCGAGCCCTCTTCCACGCAAAGTCCAGCTATTTTCGCCAGATTCGGACTTGCTCTCAAGCACTGATCTGGCTGTATGGTTTCGGTGTTGAACCATGGGTACACAAGGTTTTAATTTTTTACCAATTTCCTTACAATGTCCTTTGTCTGGCTTTATTGCCTCAGAATTCTCCATTTCTCCCTTATTTGCCATGTGTGTCATCCTCTTTCCTAATGGCATTTTTAGTTCTATTCTTCCCCTCCTTTTCTTCAAATTTCCAGTCTGGTTTTGTATACAGATTCTAATCTCCCTACTGCCTTGCATAGCGCCTTCTGCACTGTGCTTAATCATAAAAATAAACTGCACTCTTAAAACGTTGCACTGCCCCTTGCGAAGACAGTTTGCAACTATGTATTTGGTAGTGAGTAGAACTCAAAAACTGTATCGGCTGCTGTTGATCAATTGATCTATAAACAGCAGGGCAATGGACTGGAAATGAGTCAATATACCAGCTCATGGAGCAAGAAAAAAGAAAGTCTAAGCAGCGCTTACCCTGTACTGCCATCCTCAGAACCAGCTGAAATAAAAAATCTTGAACTTGCTCCACTTTGGACACCAATTGGTTCTGTGGCCAGTAAAGCAACACATGAAGGTAAGTGTGAGGTGAACTGTTCCCCGATTCACCTTAGCCCGCAGACATGGCTCCCATGCAGTGCTGGTCCTCCACTTGGCGCTCTGCGCCTGATGGCTTTGAGATTCCAAAAGCAGTTTACCTCCGAACTTAAAAAATATTCCCTAGCAGTTAAAAGGCCAATTTTCCACTGAGGCTCGATTATAGCTTTTTTTTATAATAACTTTAGATATACAAGTATGAAAATAATATCAAATCCGATATTTTCAAATCATAGGATTGTCATAATGGATGTTACCTTGGTTACGGTGCTATCAGCTAAAACCACCAGAAGTCGTTAGCATTTGAAAGGTCCATTACTGAACAGATCAATTTCATTATTAAAAAAAAATATATATATATATATCTTCGAGGAAAGTATAAATGGTACATATCCACAAACTGCATGGG
The DNA here is from genome assembly GCA_963921515.1 of Calotriton arnoldi. NCBI lineage: Eukaryota > Metazoa > Chordata > Amphibia > Caudata > Salamandridae > Calotriton > Calotriton arnoldi. The sequence goes on along the minus strand of CAWUFW010001993.1, from coordinate 1,862,545 downwards.
ATTGCTTCAAGTATGTGCTTAAAAGTAATACATTGCTTGGGAATCTGTAGAAAAACAGAAACTCAGACAAACTACAACTACGCTATTATCTAGACTAGGTAACAATCGTTTCTAAAAATTTCAAAGATGCCAACATACCTATATGCACCGTCTGTGAGCAAGAGCAGATCAATATATAAGGAAAGGACATTCCTTGCTTGACAGTCTAAAGATGAGAGCCAAAGCAGAAACCCTGAATATGGACGATCCGTCCTGTTAAACTTTGATGACAAGTTTTGTAAAAGTGGCAGTAGTATTCCGCCAATTCTAATCCAACATTTATACAGAAACGTTCTTTTCCTCCAAATAACTGATGGAGCTCTTTTTTCAGTACCTGCATATACTTTGCATCACAAATGTACAAGTCATTAATCTTAAATAGCCAATCAAAACTTAAGATACCAGACAGGCAATTAAAAATTTATCTTTATGTCAAATACCAGGTCCAGATGGATTTTGTTCAGAAATCTATTTAAAAAAAAATAGTTTTTGATTTTTCATCTTTATAGAATCTATAATTTTATTTGGAATTCCTGGAGCTCCCCAAATCATTTAAAAGTTATTTATTCGTTTTTCTTATGCACTCCAAGAATCCATTTCAAAGTAGCTTGTATCAGCCCATCGTGCTGCTAAACGCTAACATTTTGATCAAGATTTTAGATATCAGATGGGCTTCTGTGAATGGAAGCATGAGGAGTTATGATCAGACTGGCTTTTTTTCAGTAAGAACTTGAGGGGCCTAAACACAATTTCTTGTTGAAGCAATATTGTATTCGTCAGAAAGATTAAATTCGGGCCATTAACTGTTTTGGATGCCTAAAAAGCACTTGATTTGGGTAATGTGGCATTTTCTTTGGATGTTATTAATGACATACCCAAAATGAGGTTGGCTACTAACTGAAATGGAGTTACACAATTTAATGGCTTTTTGAGGGCATCTTTGGAGGTTTATCAACAAAGAATGAGTATGGAATGAATATCCTAATTGGAAATATGCCTGAGGCTAGGAAATTAACTGGATTTTTATTTAAATTAGCTCATCCTAATTTTTTCAAGAAAATTAGATCGAATGCCAATCACATATCTGAAACATTTTCATCTCTAAGAAATTGAGTATACATATGTTTCGTGAACTTAAAGCGTGATGGGGAAATAATTTTTATTTCTACTGAAGTAGTCTGAATAGTTAGTTTCTCAGCTGTGTTCTGATTTGGTAGGAAAGTAGCTACGGTACAAATTGTTACTGTAGTTAAAGTCTTGAGCTGACCAGGTCCCCTAGTATCATGGGCTGGAACTGGGTGGGAATCAACAGGAGTTTAAGTGTTTATTAGGAGAGCAACACCTACAGAAGAGAATTCCAAAACATACAACCGCAACATGCTACAAGTTGCTAGCTTCTAGATGTTCCAAGTGTACATACATAGGATCTTAGCCTATTATGTCTATTCCACAACTATTACCACATCTCATCTCTGTGGTAGAGTCAGGTCCTGACCAACACTACAACCACCATGGACAATATTTTGGCGATGTTATACTAATGATTTTAGCTTCTGAGGCCTCTACAGAGACCTGGTCTCACCCATATCCATCATAAAAATCATGAAAAGATTTTCTTAAAATAGACGTTTAAAATAGCATGTTGGATTGTGTTTGCACAGGGAAATCAAAGTTGCTAGAATTGATACATTTCTCAACTTCAAATACAAAAGCAGAAACACTTGTTAAGAAAAACTTTTCCATTTGGTAATATCTACCGAGTGGAAAAAAGTGCACAATGTTGCAGCAATGAAGACCATAAACAGGAGGAAATAGAAATACCATAAAAAGCAAAAAGAAAAGGCAGCGAACATACAGAAACTAAAGCATGGCTTGAAAAAAGCAGTTTATGAATAGCCTTATTGGCAATGTACTGTAAATCATAAACAGTTCAAAAATATAAATACACGGACTACAGATTTTTTTTAAAAATGAAAATGGGCATACAATGAACTATTACTGCATTATTAAAATAAATGCTATGCCAATCTGCAAAACTAATACTGAATTTCCTGGGTCAATGAGCACTACTTTAACTTTGATTCACTTGCCCATTCTTCATTTGAAAAAACTTGCTAGCTCAATGGAGTAGCATCCTAGCATGAACTTTATATTATGCTTTCCATTCACCTTAAACTGAAATGCTGTGGGCAAGTAAAATTGCATGCAAAACAAAAAGCTGAATTTTGTGCAAATCATGTGTTTCATTTTGCTCACTAAAGAACAAGTTACTTACCTTCGGTAACGCTTTTTCTGGTGGATACAGTATCTGCCTGTGGATTCCTCACCTTTGAATGCCCCCTGCGCCAGCATTCCGCGGAAATTCTTTTCCTAGCTCTCCCACGTCGACGAGGACGTCATAATAGCACGGCTCCGCTCGCGACTCCGTATGACGTCATCGGAGCCATAATAAGACCTCGTTGGCGTGCTGGACGTCAGTTCCACCCATTTTTCCCGTGCCTTCGAGGCAAACGGGCGGACCGACACATTTTCACACGTATACACAGTATACAAATTATATATACAAATGCAAGTACACATAGCATAAGTAATAATAACATGGAAAAAGGGCCAAAGACCAAGCTTTTTCCACTATTAAAGCATAAGCATGAAAAAGACATATTAAAAACATTCATGCCAAACAGTTAAAAAAATTTGGTAGAAACAGGTGGACAACGGGGAGGTGGGCGGGACAGTGAGGAATCCACAGGCAGATACTGTATCCACCAGAAAAAGCGTTACGGAAGTCAAGTAACTTGTTCTTCTGATGGATACATCTGCCTGTGGATTCCTCACCTTTTGAATAGAATCCCAAAGCTGTACCTCTCCCGGAGGAGGGTGTCCACCTGACTAGACCAAAAAATATTGCAGAGCAAAATGGCCGTCCCTCCTAACCTCCGAATCTAAGCAGTAATGCTTTGCAAAGGTGTGGAGGGAGGCCCACGTTGCTGCCTTTCAAATATCAATAACAGGAACATCTCTAGCCAAAGCAGAAGAAGACGACTTCGCTCTGGTAGAATGAGCTCCGATACCTTCACGCGGGTCCTTCTTGGCTAGAGCATAGCAGATCTTGATACACAAGATGATCCATCTGGAAAGAGTTCGCTTGTGTACAGCTCTTCCCTTCATCCGACCAATGTAGCCCACGAAGAGCTGATCATTCAGCCTTAATTCTCTGGTCCTGTCCAGATAAAAATTGACCGCCCTCTTTGGGTCCAAGCGATGAAGTTTCTCCTCCTCCTTGGAAGGGGGAGGATAGAAGGTAGGTAAGGTAATGGACTGTCCCAAATGGAAAGGAGTAACCACCTTAGGAAGGAAAGCAGCCCTGGTCCTAAGAACCAACTTATCTGCATGAATGGAGGTTTAGAGCTAAGAGCCTGCAGCTCACTTACCCTCCTGGCCGAGGTAATGGCTATCAAGAAAACAGTCTTAAAAGAGAGGAGCCTCAAAGGACAATTATGAAGAGGCTCAAATGGAGAACCCATTAGAAAAGTAAGAACAAGATTTAAATCCCACTGAGGCATAATGAAAGGAGTGGGAGGAAACTTATTTGTAAGGCCCTTAATGAACCTAATAACTGGAGATTTGAATAAAGGCAGCTGATCCGGCAAACAAATAAAAGCCGACAAGGCCGATAAATAACCTTTAACTGTGGCCACAGCACAACCCTGCTGGGCCAAGGAAAGGGAAAAACGTAATACATCAGACAAGCGTGACTTCGATGGATCAATGGACACCTCTCCACACCATTTCACAAATTTGGACCATCTTGAAGAATACACAGATTTGGTGGAGTGCCTCCTGGATGACAAAATGACATCCACCACATCCGGTGGGAGAGAGAAAGAACTCAGGTTGCCCCGTTCAATCTCCAGGCATGAAGGTGCAGGCTCTGGAGGTGGGGGTGTAAAACCTGCCCCTGCGACTGCGAGAGGAGGTCTGCCCTGAAAGGGAGACGGAGCGGAGGGTGCAATGAGAGGTGAAGTAGATCTGTGTACCACACCCTTTTTGGCCAATCCGGAGCGATCAATACAACTTGGGCCCGGTCTTGGCGAATCTTCCTCAGAACCCGAGGAATCAAGGGTATGGGAGGAAACGCGTAAAGGAGTTGCGAACTCCAATCCAATTGAAACGCGTCCCCCAACGCTCCCTGCATCGGAAACTGGAGACTGCAGAACAACGGGTAGTGCGCGTTCTCGTGAGTGGCAAACAGGTCCAACCGAGGAGACCCCCACATCTCGAAGATGTGTTGGACCACCTCCGGATGAAGCCGCCACTCGTGATCGGCTGAGTAATGCCGACTGAGACTGTCCGCACGAACATTCAGCACACCGGCTAGATGATTTGCAAACACACAAATCTGATGGCCCTGAGCCCAGGACCAGAGTCGCAGAGCCTCTCGACAGAGGCGATACGACCCTACACCTCCCTGTTTGTTGATGTACCACATCGCGGTAGTGTTGTCCGTCAGGATCTGAACTGACTGACCGCGAAGGGAAGGAAGGAAAGCCTTTAGAGCCAAACGTATCGCCCACAATTCCAGAAGGTTGATGTGAAGCAACCTTTCCTCTGGAGACCAAAGACCTTTGATCTCCAGATCCCCCAGATGAGCACCCCACCCTAGAGTGGAGGCATCCGTGATCACTGTGGCCACCGGTGGAGGAGGCTGAAAGTGCTTTCCCTGAGACAGGTTGCCCTGCACACCCCACCAAGTCAGCTCCGCTGGAGCATCTCTGGAGATTCTGACCTTCTCCCCGAGATCTCCGTTGTGTTGATACCACTGCCTGCGGAGGCACCACTGGAGTGCCCTCATGTGCCAGCGTGCATGACTGACCAACAGTATGCAGGAAGCGAACAGACCGAGCAGACGTAGAACCTTCAGGACTAGAACAACCGCTCCAACGTGAAACAAAGGAATCATCTCCTGAATGTCGAGAATCCTCTGCGGAGGCGGGAATGCCCAACAGTAGTGTCCAGTATTGCCCCTATGAACAGGCTGCGCTGAGAAGGCACCAGGTGAGATTTGGGTACATTTATCGAGAAGCCGAAATTGAACAACAGATGCGTTGTTGCTTGCAAGTGGCGCAACACCATCTCCGGAGACTTGGCTTTCAACAGCCAGTCGTCCAGATAGGGGAAAACAGGAACCCCTGACCTTCTGAGATGTGCTGCTACCACCGCCATCACCTTTGTAAAGACTCGAGGCGCGGAAGTCAGACCAAACGGGAGGACCGCAAACTGGTAGTGTTGCGATCCTACCGTGAAACGGAGATACTTCCGATGCGACTTCAGGATGGGAAGATGAAAATACGCATCCTGCAGATCGATGGACACCATCCAGTCTTCCTGTTGCAGCGCGAGAAGAACCTGAGCCAAGGTCAACATTTTGAACTTTTCCTGCCTGAGGTAAAGATTCAAAATCCTGAGGTCCAGGATCGGCCTCAACCGACCGTCCTTTTTGGGAATCAGGAAATACAGGGAGTAGCACCCCTGACCCCTCTCCTGCTCTGGAACCACCTCTACCGCACCTTTCTGTAACAAGGTAAGATCCTCCTGCTGCAAAAGCAGCAAGTGGTCCTCTGAACACCAACCCTGGCGAGGAGGGTTAGGAGGAGGAAACTCTAAAAAAAGGGAGGGCATACCCATTCTCTACAAGATTCAAAACCCAACGATCTGAAGTAATCGATTTCCAATCTTGTAGAAAGTGGGACACCCGACCTCCTACAGGACCAACATGCTCTAAGATGGGGGATCTAGAGCTGCTTTCCTGTGGCACCAACGGTGGGAGGAGGAGAAGAGGAGTAGGAGGACTGCTGTTGAACGGCCCCTCGAAAACGGCCTCTATTCTTACCCCTATACGATTTATACAAGGGGTTCTTCTGTTGTGGACTCTGCTGAGGCTGCTGACGGCCACGAAAGGAAGCTGCCCTTCCAAATCCTCGATACCGCTTGTAGCCATATCCTCTAGCCTGCGTTTGAAGGCCCAGAGATCTTGCAGTCGCTCTGCTATCTTTAAAGCGTTGTAAGGCAGTCTCGTACCATCAAATGGCAAATCCAAAAGGGTTGCCTGAACATCAGGAGAGAATCCAGATGATCTAAGCCAAGCTTGCCTTCTTGTTGCTACAGAAGACCCCATTACTGGCTCCACCGAGTCAGCCGTATCCAAACCGGACTGTATAACTTAACGGGCAGCGGCCTGAGAGTCAGAAAGTGCCTCAAGGAAATTAACCCGATCATCCTCCGGTAGCTTTGGGGCTAGCTGTTTGACAGTCCATAAGAGCATGGATAGATCTTCCCAGTAAACAGGTAGCATTAGTGGATTTCAATGCCATACTTGCAGATGAAAATACTTTCTTTGCCGCCTGCTCCATCTTTTTAGAATCCCTATCCCCCGGGATGGTAGGGAAGGAACCAGAAGACTGTTTCGAGCAAGAAGCTTGGACCACCAAGCTTTCAGGTGATGGATGAGAGGACAAATGCAGGATCCCCAGGAGTTGGCTTGTACCTCCTTGCAATAGACCTGGAAACAGCTGGAGCAGTCAAGGGTCTTTGCCAAACTTCTAAAATAGGTTCTGTCAAAGCCTCATTGAAGGGCAGAAGAGGTTCACTTACTGAAGTAGTATTGAGTACCTCAGTCAAAATATTAGATTTAATTTCAGCTGAAGGCAACTGCAGGTCAAGCAACTCAGCTGCTTTCCTTACAACATGATAAGGAGCAACATCCTGTGAAATACCAGCTTTTGGTGATGAGAGTTCCCATTCCGGGGAAGTATCCAACCCACTGGCCTCCTGTAAGCCTTTAAATTCGTCAACAGAGTCGACAATTTCTCCTTCCTCTTGTTCTTGTCTATATTCTTCCTCCTCAAGCAGTCTCTGCGCATCCCTTCTAGAGTACTGCTTCAGAATCGGCGGCGCCAGACGCGGCGACGACGGCATCGCGTCGATGGAGGACCTTCAGGAGCAAGCCTCGGCGTCGATCGAATCCGAGGCGGCACCGATTCGACAACAGATGGAGTCCAAGGAACCGGAGTGGAAGACCTCGGCGCCGGAAAATGCCAAGCCGGAGTCGTCGGCATGAATGGCACGAAAGGCGCCTGGGCGTATTGATGAGGAACACCCAAATTAAATGCCAATGGCCCCACGAGGCCCGAAGGCGCACCAGCAGGATGGGAAGACCTGGCAAACATGCTAAACATAGCATTTAAAAAATGCGTCGGATCCGTTCCAGAGCCAGGAAGAGGAGGATAAGGATCCGTACCTTCCTGAACAGGTTCCACCTGAGGCCGAACTGGAAGCTGCGGAGCCGGTGCCCGCACAGGCGAAGCCATATGAGCAGGAGATGACTCCCTGGGCTTCGGAGACCTCCTGGGCGTCGCATTACCTTTAGGCGTCGAAGAGCCCTTTGACGCCGGCGACCCCGGAGTGTGAATCGGAGTCGCCTGAGGAGAAGGAGATGGAGACACAAAGTCTGTCTTCCGAAGTCGCTGAGCCGGTGAAGGCGACCTCGATGCCTTGTCCCTCGAAGAACGGCACCGAGAACTATGCCTCTTCTTCGATTTCTTGTGTTTCTTGGACTTTGAAGAGTACGAAGTCGACTACTTCAAACGTTTCCGACCCCTCTTCTCCTTCTTTGCTTTAGCCATAAAGAGCTTTGCCTCATGTTCCTTTAAGGCTTTAGGATTCATTTTCCTGCAGCTTCGACGTCGTGGTCGGAAGACAAACACCAAAGGCAATCATCGTGGGGATCAGTCATCGACATGTGACCGCCACACTCCCTGCAGGGCTTGAATCCAGACTTTTTAGAAGTAGCCATTTCTGAATAATTCGAAGAAACAAAGTAATCACCAAGAAAATGGAGAGCCCCTAGATAAAACCGTTACGCGTCGACGGCGCAGAAAAAAGGGAACTGACGTCAGCACACCGACGAGGTCTTCTTATGGCTCCGATGACGTCATACGGAGTCGCGAGCGGAGCCGTGCTATTATGACGTCCTCGTCGACGTGGAGCTAGGAAAAGAATTTCCGCGGAATGCTGGCGCAGGGGGTATTCAAAAGGTGAGGAATCCACAGGCAGATGTATCCATCAGAATTATCCCTTATGGTATACTAATAACATGCATCAAAAGCACTTTAATTGTGACAGATACTTTGACAAATACCGAATTTTCAAGTAGAAAAAAGAAATAAGACCAGTCTTCAAAAGAAAAGAAAAACGTACAGGGAAAGACTGGCAACAGATGCAACTTACTGACCTAGAAGGGAGAACTAGATCTTCAATAGTGATAGTGAAATGATTGACGTAGAATGATAATTAGAGTCATCTGGCTCGCTCATTTACAGGGAGCCTTTAAACCAGATAGCATTACTTTATCCACTCTGTATCATTGAGGGTTGACATTTTAACAACAACTGGCACCCTTATTACCCTCATCAAATAAAGGCAGCAGCAGACTAGATAAAAAGGTGTACAGGGTCTCACGATTGCAAGATCCAGCATAATGTACTGGTGCCATTCCATGTAGATGCATACATATTTGAAGAAGCTTACCCATTTTTCGATGCCTTTTTTGAGGATGCCTTTGTGAATTCGGGATCCAGAAGGTGCGGAGAGGAAAAAGATCTGGGCAGTGTTTTAGGCGTCATTGATGGGATAGCAGACAACTTTCGGCCAAACGGAGTAGGTAAAGCAGATGCACGTTTTGTACTGGAGAGAACTGAAACAGTTCTTGTACTGATGCTAGAATTTTGCTGTGTCCCGACAGATGATGGTCTAAGAGGGGTGGTAGGAGCAACACCACTACAAAAAAAGTATAGCCAGTTTATTTCCAATTCATGAAATGTGTTTTTCAAGCAGCATAAGAGAAAGACAAAGACCACCTAAATTCAGACATGTTACACCTTTTCCTCTACATTTTAGGCAACAAAGAGCAGAAGCAATGTTAAATGGAGATTAAGACAGTCATGGGAGATTAGCTGAGGTTTTACCACTACATTTTATAACACGAGGAAAATTTCTGATTTGTAACAACTTGGGTGACAACTGCATAAATCAAGAATTAACTAAAGATGATACTAATTTGTGGTGCATGCGTGTACTTAGTTGATTTTCTATTGAATTAGTTGGGACGGTGGGATAAGAGAAGAAATCCATGTTCTGCTAGTAGGACATTCTTTTAACATTGCATCACCAACTCAAAGAACACAGCCAGGTTCTGGAGGAAGCCAACAAACCCAGTTATGCAGATTGAGTCAGATAAACTACTGTCAGCCAAAGAGAAGAACAAACTGAGTTTGCAAAACTAACATACATACACTATAAGAAGTAGGATGCACACAATTCTCATTTAGACTAAATACCCCCTCATAGCCTGCTGTATTTCAGAGCAACGACAGACATCACGCTTGCCTACAACAATTTATACAAGTGGGAATTTTTTGACACTACAGTAAGAAGAGATTCAACAAGGGCCTAGTTATTTTTTGGGTGACACGTCTCTGCTTGGAGAACAAGAATGACCACATTTGAAGCAATGTCAATCGTCCTCTGGGAAATAGGCCCTTGAAGCAAAACTAAATAAAATAAAAGAAAAAAAAAAAAAAAAACACATACAACCCCAGGGAGGCTGATCCCAATAATCTTTGCAAGCCTAGTGACACTTCATGTGACCAGAGGAGTCAGCCTAGAGCAACAAATAGCAAAGACTCAGATTAACATGTATGCAGAGTACTTGGAAACAATGGCACCATACACTGAGCTGTGGTGTACTAGTCTATAGTAGGCCAGGAGCATAACAAGATGAAGTCTACAATACTTCTCAGCTAAAAAGGTTTGAAACTAGGCTTGCAGGCAGATCAGATAAAGGGATACCAATGTCACATAAGAACTTTGTGCCAATCTGCTATAGTCTGTGGTCCTGGAACGTGGCAGACATGCCTGCAAAAGCTGAAAACTGGTAAATGCAAAGGAGACAAATACAGAACCAAAGCTTGGGTAGTGCTTTGGGTAGTTTAGCGTGCATGAGGAAATGAGTATTGGGAAAGTCAATAGGTCTGGCTTATGAATGCACTGTCAAGCCAGAGATGAATATTAAGGCAAGTTAATAACCGCCCTTCTCCCCTCTGTGCAAAAAAAACAAAACACCACAAGTTACTTCAATAGCATTACAATGCCATGTGTGTGTGTGTGTCTGAAAGTTGAATAAAAGCAAAATGATCACAGCTGTGGGGAGGATAAGGACTTTTTTGTGGAAGCACACAATTTCTGCCAATTAAAACATGTACTCCGGTCTACCAACATGTGGGTGGAGCTAAAGCCCTCTCCTGGTGACTCTCACAATTGTTTGGCGACAACTGCGCGGTCAAGCTGGACCATAAAAATGGGTCACAAATGTTTAAAGAGGAGAAAGAGTAGGTTCCAAAATGTGCAGGAAGATGCAAGGCCCTGCCACTATGTAGAACAGTTGCAAGCACTGGGGGCTAAAGTAGACTGTTCAAATTAAGTGAAAATTAAGGACTACAGAAAGACAGAGCCAGGATGCAAGAGTCTCTATCAGCCAAAAAGGAAGCTGCTACAAGACTTGCTTAGAACTGCGGTATTTGCTATGCATTACATTTTGTTCATGACGTCCTTCTATATTGTGGAACTAAAGTTAAATAAAGCACCAGCCAGACTATACCACAAGGTGGGACAAACTGATGAATGTGCATAAAGGAAAAAATATGAAACTGATCTTTACACAAAAAGAAAATAACATTAAAGAACTACATTCCAGATAGGCTATACAAAAGACTCTTATTGAGGGCCCCATCAAAAGATTTCTAGTTCTGGTTGCAAAATACATACTCATGAATTTATCACATTTAACAATTACCTTCCCTTGCTGTTGCCGATCAGCAGCCTTTTTGGCTGCATTATTTTGGGCACCTGATTCGCAGTCGCAGAAGCTATGAAGTAAAGTGAAAAGTTGTGAGGAAGAATTTCATGTACTTCATACTCACTTGCTTATTTTCATTTGTTCAGCAGATAAATGCATAAAAAAAATTCTAAAGCGAATAGAGGTGTGCAATACATTTGCTGTTCCCTACCCTCTTAATCCATATTCATTTTCACTTTCATGTTATCCACCTGTGTGTGCGCCCCATTATCTGACAGACCTTTACTGGCAAATACAATCTGTGACCCCCTTTTTTTGCCACTTTCAAACAAGTGTCTCCCTATGTCCACTAATCAAAGTGCCCTCTCACCAAGGCAGTGGTGGCGGGTGACATTTGGAAGTGGTGCGGCTGAAAGATAAGGAATGACTTATGTAGCGAGTGAGTTTGAGGGACAAATGTGGGGCTCAGGTGCCCTCCCCCCCCGATAAAATGTTTTACAAAAGATCGGCAAATGGTGCATTTTAAAGCACATTTAATGAATACTTTAGTGAGAAAGCAAGGCGGTTTTTAAAGCAATTGTGAACATGGTCTTGACATACTTAAACACATAAAAAACTACCCCATATCTTACTGCATTAATATGTTCAACAGTTACTGTAGGGTGAAAACTGTACAGTGCGACTACTTCAGGGCCTTTAACGTGTGTGCTTGACGTGTCTTGCACTGCGTGTGGCATCAACCGAATATGCTCTACTCAGGCTTGAGGGAAGCACCAACAGCTGCAATCAGTCATATAGAAATAATGGCAGACGGCTTTAAGAGAGATGAAAAATAATGTGCAAGGGGGTATGGGCTTCTAAAAAGGGCGTGGCTTAAAAAAGTTAACTAAATTCCTGTGATTACCATAGTTTGCCACCCAACCGGTATTTTGGTTTCTTTCTGAACTTTGTTAATGCATCCAGATATATAAAACAACTGACACCTAAGACCTGCCAGCGCTATTGGCTTTGTCAATGGCTGTTAGCTGTTTAAGATAAAAGAGTAACAATGATTTTGTTGTAAATAATTATTAAAGCGGGACGGAGCACCGAGTAAAGCAAGTCACCGCGGATGCGGTGAGACTGACGCTAGCAGGCACTAGTGGAAATGCGACTTTGCAGCGCATTGCCCTAGAGGGTGGCGTGCAGGTACGACGGACTACAGCAGCCACTTGGTATGAGTGACCAACAAGCAAGGTGTTATAGGGTCCCACACTTGCCCTGATGAAGTTGGCGGAATAATAGTAGGCAACGAAACATGTTGGCCCAGATGGTTATGAATGGCCAAGTAGATGCCGTTTTTAAATGAGGACACTTACTACATTGAATAAATCCTTGTTGCAAGTAAGCGGTACCTCTTTTTAATTGAGGATTGCATCTCCTCTTTTGTGTTGTGTGTGGGATACGGTAGGCACGCAGTGATTTCTTGCACCGACTGTCATCCTTTGTCACTCATTTTCTCATAGATTCCTCAGGACAGTGGAATCTCTTCACTTTCACCTTTTCTCTCTTTTTTTCACTTGGAAAGTTACCGATGATAAGTGTGGGCATACTGGTAAACATATGCCAGCAGCTCCCCTTGGTGTTACTACCGTGAGGTACTTCCCATTCTTTCACATATTTTCACAAAGTTATGTGGTGAGACAAAAGTTTTTTTTTGTTTTTTTGTTTGTTGGAAACTGTGGTACATGACATAATTGGATACTAAAGTATGAACAGTAGGACATACAGGCAAGTTATAATTGTACTGCCGTGTAAGGGGAATTCATACCCCTGGTCCTTGGAATTATAAGATACTGTTCTGAGTAGGTCAGGTCTTTTTTTAAATATATTGCTGAGTGGGGGGCGACCTGACTACTTACCCCTTGGTGCTCCTGTTTGTTTTTTAAGATAAAAGAGTAACAATGATTTTGTTGTAAATAATTATTTAAAAAAATTCAATTCTGAAATTGATAGACTTCAATATGCTTTTCAAAGACCTCAATAATATTTGTTTTCAGTTTCAATATGCTTTTCAAAGAGCTCAATATTTGTTTTCAGTTATGTGCACTATGTTAGACATGTATATGCCCTTTTCTCTCCACATCTCGCCCATCTGCTGATCTTAAACCTCATCTTTCTTCTTCAGTACCCTCCTTTTCACTCTCTCCGAATACCTTCCTCGCATCTCCTTTATTTCACCACCCACAAACATACACTGCACTCACTAACATGTATGCACTCTTTTCTTTTATTTTAACTTTGTCAGTAATTTGACAACTATGTACCCCCCTTCACATACATTTACACAGAATTTCAATTGCAGCTGGAATACATGACGACTGCACCGTGTGCTCTGCAGAGGGGCCAACCTACTGACAGCCACTGTGAGAAACTTGCACCCTTTCAGCCTTGGCTTCAGAGCCCTTAATCACGATCAGTCGCGACTAGTGACCTGGTACAACTCAGTTCAAAGTATGCACTATACAAGAGTCTCAACACTCTGTAAACGAAAGATTAATACGTGAAATAGGAACAGGAACTAAATCGCTGACATGCATTACCTTAACATCAATTGTTTGGAAATCAATCCGTGTTTTTGGCATTGATGTTAAGGTATGAACATAGTGCCGAACAGGGACCCATTACAATGTTTGTTTTAACGCCATATGGCAGATCCACAGAATTACGCGATCACAACCATCTAGCATGCAACAGTGTAACAGTCTTTAAAATCATGTCCAGAGTGGGTATAAAACATTCGAGAACCACTGCACCAATCAATCGAAATAAAACAGGCCATTAATAAGCACCCAGTATGCACCCCATATTCTAGGCATACATATTAGGAGCATTTAATAGTTTGACATTTTCTGGTATTCCACAAATCAGGACACTATATCCACATATTTCTCCCTTTGCGCTTGACTCCCTCAAAAGCAGAGGATATTTGGATCAACTTCGTCAAGGACCAAAAGCCCTGCACGGCTTATGGATCGACTACGTCAGAGAAGAAATACAGTAGTTCCACTTCCGAAGGGGGCAGCGACCTACAGCCACAGTCTGGGGTGTCACAGTGGGGGAGGTCAGCATGACCAGCTGTCTCAGCACAATACATCCAATACAAGTTTAGTATTAACACTTACCATTACATGAGGACAAGGCGCTAAATCGCGCTTGCATCCAGTCCTAGCCTGTGACGAATCGGAACAGGTTGAATCTATGCCTGTGAATGACGGCTGGCCTCCTGCAGGGGTGAGGTGAAATCTCTGCCCAAGCAGTAGTACCATGTGTAAAAATGAAAAAATATTAATACTATCAAAAAATGTGCTATATTATGCCGCACAATTGGTCTTTTCTTGCCGCAAAATTGTCAACCCTGCTGCATAATTCCGGTGGCCCTGGATATCACCACAGACTCCCATGGCACTGAAGGGCTTTAGATAGGCAAGTCCTGCTTTGTGCGTCATATTGCAGAAAGTTGACTTACTGCCTGGCTTCCAGCTCCTTGTTCAGAGCGAGATGAGGCAGGCAACTTTCAGATAGGACTAGTTCCTCATCAAGCATACAATCTCAGCATTAGTCATCTTTAAGAGTGGCTGCTTGCTATAGAGGAGGATGGATGCTGCAGAGGAATCCTGCTATATGCTTCAGAAGCAATTGATCTTAACCAGCAGCCAAGACATTGAAATAGACTTTGGGGTCTCTAAAAAAAAAAAACAAGCATTGGCATAGCCAATAGGTCTCGCCTTTGGGGACCTTATAAGTGTTTAGCCATGCAACAGTTGAAGTTGTTGCACCAAGGATATTGTGCTGCATAACTAAATACTTTTAAGGTCCCAAAGGCGAGACCTATTGGCTATGCCTTACTGATTCATGGGTGCCACTGAACTGCTCTGTTGTCACCTGCTCTTTCGTGACACTGTCGTGCCTTATATGTTTTAATGGGGGGAGGGGTGGGTATTTTATTTTCCATACGTTAAATTAAAAGTGGGGAAAAACTCAAGAAAATATATAAGGAGTTTGTCATAATAGTTCATGACTCGTAAAATTTATATTACATATTATATAGAATGCATATATAAGGAGTTTGTCATAATAGTTCATGACTCGTAAAATTTATATTACATATTATATAGAATGCATTCACGTTAATAGTTTTAAATCGGTCTGCATGTATGTCTACATATTTCTCCAACAGTATTTAAACACATTTTAATAGCTTTTTTAAAATTCATGACGAATAATATTTTTCAAATATTGCAATTGTGTCCTGCTCGTGTACTAATTGGCATATTGCGTTTCTCTGGGATTCAATTTGAACTCGGCTTTAACCAAGTCAAAGGCGGGTGAAGCAGCGCGAGTGGTTTATTAAACGAGTCAAACGAAAACAGGGCAGAGCAAAAAGAAAAAAAAAAAAAAACACGCCTAAAGCTTGCCCCTTGACCTCGGTAGTAATAACAATCAGCTCCGGGTCAGGCATGAAATGACCAGGTATGCACCCCGAGAGTTGGATCAATCCCACAGAGCGCCTATTATGATATTAAATGCCAGTCACATCAGCAATTGCTGCCTACTACACACAATTATGCTTAAAAGAGGGCGAAAAGGTGGACAAATATTGTACATTCTACATTACTATTACACTGACAAATGGCGAAAACCTGCCTAAGTAATGAGGTTAATGCGTTTCACTCATCTCGGCTTAAGAAGTCTAACAAGAAAGACGGGGCGCCCAGAAGACAAACATTGAACGCTCCGCCAGGCGTTTCATCCGGGCCTGGATTAATGATGGCTCCCATGCACATGAGAAGTATGGCCACGTGATTCCCATCTCGGCAGCCCTAAGGTTCTCATTAAAAACTATTTAGCTATTAGGACCTGGTTCAGAAGCGGTTCACTGCGAGGATTCTGAAAGATGGATTATGCTTCATGTCGACAAGAATGAGTGTAATTCCTCATCGTCATGCTGCTACAGGTCTACTGTGCCTCCTGAACCGACCACCTTGAAGTAAAACATACACAAATGGGCCACTGTCCTTCTCAGATCACTGCTATTACAAAAATCCTCATCGTACTGTCCGGGAGAAGACGGGACATACTGTACGTAAAAAATAGTACCTCTTTAAAAGTAAGTTCTGACCCATGTATACCAAAGTGTACTGTGAATTGCCATTTTCTGTTGCAAAACAATACAAAAAAGCGCTTCGACACATCGTCAGGGGTAGTAAGCGCTACATAAATGCAATTACATTAAAAAGTACATGCCAGTGAAAAGGACACCCACGCGCATACTAACCACAAATTATAAAGGAAACAAGTAGCAACTCTGAAAAGTTACCCATTACCCATTACCAGAGGAATAGAAGCAGTAAAAATAGTTAGTAAAATAAGACATGTTTTAAAAACTTAATTTGTATGGAGGTGGTGGCGTTTCAAATCGACCAATATTTTGCAATTCAGTAAGAGGGCAGCGTAATAATTAGAGGAAGGAGAGATCCCGAAGGGAAGTTCTCTGCATGAGGGATAAGAAAGACCTCGAATGTGTGCGTCGGGAGAAAGGAACAGACCTGGACATAAAACAACAAGCGGCCGCGAAAGTTAAAGCGACCGTGCTAATTAGACAAGGAATGTCAGGAATGCAGCTGGCATCCGGCCGCGCTGCTGCTCGCTCCCGTGCTCCCTAGGCCAGGGGAGTTAACGTTTAGAGAGAAGGCGGGACATGCACCCGCCTTTGGCCAATTGCGAGCTTTCAATTTTTGAAAGGCACACGCAATGGCCAATCCCTTCAGCTTTTCAGCAAACTCGTGCGTGTGGCTTTTTTTAGCCACACGCACGAGTTTGCTGAAAAGCTGAAGTGATTCCAAGAGGTCATTTTCTAGACCAGCGCATGCGCACTGCGCTAGGCTCGACCTAAAAAGCATTTGTGACTTATCAGACAAACAACTAAGCTTGTCTTTGCAGGGTTAGAAAAGTTGACAAGTCAGCCACTTAGCATATATTTGGGGCTGGAGTGTTAAAATTATTAAATCAATAGTTTTGTTTAGGTCTAACAACTGTTTTTGTAATGAATGTACACAAACTGTACATGGGCCTGCTCTACGAGTTACATTCGATTTCTCTGCTTTTGCAAGTCTTGAAGAAGATGTGGCAGGACTGAGCATAACGGATTGACACTGCTCCAGGTTGGCCTACCAAATTCTCCTCGCGCAATCAGCTGGAAGTCAGCATTGAGCTCTTTGTTGAGTCTTCCTAACCAGCCACCTGTGAGGATCCCTCTATCAGCACATTTTGTCATTCATCGCACTGTTCTTCCTGTGACCGGTATATGACCACCCACGTCAATTAAATAGATATGTACATCTTCCCAAACTCAAAACACAATTCCTTCATCATAAGTGAGCACAGGTGTGCTGTCCAATTTTCCACTAAAGAATTTGTAATCACCATTGGCACCTCTGCAGGTTGAAGGAAAAAAAAAAAAATGTATGCGAGCTACCGCTTGCGTGTAATGATCCACTGGCAAAGAACAACTTTTATATTGTCCATTACCTGAACTTTGCACTTTGTCTTCGGGATCTGCAATTTATATTTTGACATGTGAAAATTAAATTACAAAAATTATGGAGGGGAAATGTGGCATCATGGTGCTCGGTCAATTTTGATGACAAACTGCACACTGTGGCAAAGGTATAATGGCCCGTGATTGGTCAGATTCCAATATCTACCATCAGTTGAGATGTAAAAAATTGTGTTCTACATTTGAACCCAGGCCTGGGTGTGGGCTTAGGAGACAGCAGTGGGCTGATACTGCCCGAGGAGGGTAACCACATAAAAAGCAACCTTCATGTGTTTCTTCCGGAATGAGAAAAGCATTGAACCAAGTGCCTTGGAGAAGCAGCACACCATGGAGAAGGATATGAGAGCTTCCTACAGAAAGCCTCCAACACTTGTAAGTGTGTGAGTTGAAGGGTCACTCATACCTTACAATTAGGACCAGAGCAGGAGTTTTTCTCCGTCTGTTTGTTCCTCATACATGCTCTTTAGGCCCTTCCCTCAAGCGCTCTGTTACTCTTAGGGCTCTCTCCAGTCCCTCTTACCCCTCACCAGGCTTTTTACTCCATCGGAGCCAAGTTGTTTGAAGTCATTGCTGCCCAGGGGGCTCTTTGCTCCCCATGGTCCCACCAGGTCTCCAACCATGCCCACTTAACAGGAGGGAGAGAAGAGGAAGGATTATGTTACTTACCCTGTAAGCATCTGTTCTTGGCACGTAGAGCTGTAGATTCACATGCTTTGCATACTTCTGCCATCTAGCTGGGTCTGGATGTTTGCAAGTTGTTTTTCTTCAAAGAAGTATTTTCCAGTCACGAGGTAAGGGGACTCCTCCTTTCGGTGATAGTGCGCGTGGGCATCAACTCCATTGTTCAATTGTTTTCCTGCAAGAGGGTGAGAATGGAGACCAGTACAGAGATGTCCATGCGTGTAGAATGTGAATAATAACTGCAATGACCATAGGTGTCCGGGGAGTAGGGAGGGCGCATGTTAATCTACAGCTCTAAATACCAAGAACAGATGCTTACAGGGTAAGTAACAATCAGTTCGAGGCATGTGTGCTGTAGATACACATACTTTGCATAGACTGTATAGCAGTAGTCTCCCAAAGCAGTGGCTAACCAGTGGGCGTTGCAGTTGTCTGAAAAAGTGTTTAGGACTGCCTGTCCTACATTAACTTGTTGACGTGCGAATACATCCACACAATAGAGTTTGGTAAATGTGTGTAGTGTAGACCATGTAGGTGCTTTACAAATGTCAGCAATGGGAATGTAACCTAAAAAGGCCATAGATCCTCCTATTTTACGAGTAGAATGTGCTCTAGGAGGTATGGACAAAGTTCTTTTGGCTTTAATATAGCATGTTTGGATACATTTTACGATCCACCTAGAAATACCAGATTTAGAAATAGGTTTCCCTTTATGAGGGGGAAGGCAACAAAAAGTGGTCTCATTTTGCGTAAATCTTTAGTTCTATCAATATAGTACAATAATTCTCTTGACATCTAATGTTTGTAGAGCTCTTTCTGCTACAGAATCCGGCTGAGGGAAGAAAACAGGTAACTCAACTGATTGGTGAATATGAAAAGCAGAGACTACTTTTGAAGGAACTTAGGGTAAGTGTGAAGAACCACTCTTTATGGAGTTGGAAGAATGGTTCTTCCAAGGTTAGTTCCTGAGCTCACTCACACGTCTTAGTGAAGCGATAGCAATCAAGAAAGCAATCGTTCAAGAAAGGAACTGCAATGGAAAATTGTGCAATGGTTCAAAAGGTGGACCTATATGCCTTGTTAGAACAATATTAAGGTTTCATGCAGGTGCAGGGGAAATTCTGTGCTATCACTTTTAAGGCCTTCCATAAAGGCTTTAATTACTGGTACTCTGAATAAGGATAAGTGTTGTCTGTTTTGAAGATATGCAGCCACCGCTGCAAGGTGTAGGCGTATGGATGTGTAGGCAAGGCCTGCACATTGTAGATGCAATCGATAACAAATGATTTGTTGTATTGAAGCATCTAGTAGGTCAATGGTCCATTACAATTTTTAACAAACCTTTTCCACTTTGCTGCATAAAATGCTCTAGTGGTAGGTTTCCTTGCTTCATTAAGAATGGTCATGCGATCTGGTGGTAGATTTAGGTATCCAAACTCTATGACTTCAGGAGTCAAATCGCTAGGTTGAGCTCCTTGGGGTTTGGAAGTCTGATTTCTCCATGGTTCTGGGTGAGGTCTGAGTTGAGGTGAAGCTTCTGGTGTGAAACTACTGAGAGTTCTAGTAGTGTGGTGAACCATGGTTGACGAGACCATGTGGGAGCCACTAGAATAAGGTGAGAGACGTTTGCCTGAGCTTCCGAACCAGAAATCATCCATAGTGTATTGCCTTTGGATAGAGGGTGTGGGAACCTGGAGGCGAAGTTTGGGCATTTTGAGTTCTCTGCTGTTGCAAAGAGATCCATTTATGGAAACCACCATTTGTGGAAGAATGGGAGGAGGACTTGGGGGTGGAATTCCCACTTGTGGACTTGTTGCCGCATCCTGCTGAGGAAGTCGGCAAATTCGTTGTCTGTCCCTGGAAGGCGTTCTGCTAGTAACTGGATTTTGTGATTTATTGCCCAACGGCAAAAGGTCTGAGAAGCGCGTGATAATTGTAGAGAGTGTGTCCCCCCTGTTTTTGTACATAGCGGTTAGGTTATAAGTTTTGTAGAGCACACAGCTGCCCCAGCTAAGGGGCGTCCCAGTGCTGACAACTGCAACTGTTAAACAAGCATTGTAAATGCAATAGGTCTCGCATTTGCTGGAGCTATTGGCATTGTAAATGGCAATGTTTTGTACATTGCAATAGGTCTTGTATTTGTTGGAGCTATTCACATTGTAAATGGCAATGTTTTTTATTTATCTTTGGGGTTTTATATAGCGCGAACTTAGCCTCAGTTGTGAATTTCGATTCATCAAAGTTTTGTGAGCCCTGAAATTTGCACAAGTAAAGTGCTAACAGTATAAATATGGGCACTGTTTAACAAACGAAGCCACTGCCATACAAGTGCAAAGGTGACCGAGTGACTGCTTCTGGGTTGACGGTGTTGCTTACAGTCACTGCCCGTTAAAGCTAGCTAGCCCGCTACTATGAGTTTATCAAACTTAATGCTGTGTTTTCTTATGTTATGTTATGCTATGCAATGCTATGTTTTGTTGTGTTTTGTTATGCTACGTTTTGTTATGCTATGTTTTGTTGTGTTTTGTTATGCTTTGTTTTGTTATGCTATGCTTTGTTTTGTTATGCTATGCTTTGTTATGCTATGCTATGTTTTGTTATGCTATGTTTTGCTATGCTATGCTTTGTTATGCTATGCTTTGTTGTGTTTTGCTATGCTTTGTTGTGTTTTGCTATGCTATGCTTTGTTGTGTTTTGCTATGCTATGCTTTGTTATGCTATGCTTTGTTATGCTATGCTTTGTTATGCTATGCTTTGTTATGCTATGCTTTGTTATGCTATGCTTTGTTATGCTATGCTTTGTTGTGTTTTGTTATGCTATGCTATGCTTTGTTGTGCTTTGCTATGCTATGCTTTGTTGTGTTATGCTATGTTTTGTTATGCTATGCTATGCTATG
Organism: Calotriton arnoldi; assembly: GCA_963921515.1. Lineage (NCBI taxonomy): Eukaryota > Metazoa > Chordata > Amphibia > Caudata > Salamandridae > Calotriton > Calotriton arnoldi. The sequence continues at coordinate 1,841,418 of CAWUFW010001993.1, read as the reverse complement.
ATTTGTTATGTTGTGTTAGGCTGTGCTGTGTGGTGTGTTATGTTATACTATGTTTTGTTATGCTATACTATGTTATGCTATACTATGTTATGCTATACTATGTTATGCTATACTATGTTATGCTATACTATGTTATGCTATACTATGTTATGCTATACTATACTATGTTATGTTTTGTTCTGCTATGTTATGTTTTGTTATGTTAGGCTAGGCTATGTTTTGTTATGTTATGTTTTGTTAAGTTATGTTAAGTTATGTTATGCTATGCAATGGTATGCAATGCTAGGCTATGTTTTGTTATGCTATGCTATGTTATGTTGTATTAGGCTAGGCTAGGTTATGTGAAATGCTTTTGTAAAGTATGCCCACACAGACAGGGCCTCATGGCACCAAACAGCAGAAACTGCAGTGTTATTGTATTTTAAAAGTATGCACATTGGGTTGCACACAGTGAAATTAATAGAAACACCCGTTACAAGGGTCTCTTGCAAGCCTGTCACATTTGATACAGGATGTATGAAACCATTTCCTTTATACGGGGGCGAGAACTCCGATATTAAGGGTTTGTTCAACTCCCTTCAATGTTCACTCACGAACTCGACTTAAATTGTTTGAGCTCAAATTTCGTTGTTACGGATTACGAGGGTCTTCATTTACTCAACAGCCATGTAAGTTCGGCTTAAACCCCAGCATGAAAATGTGCTGACCTTACAAAAAGGATCAGTGTGGACAGTGGGCATGGGACTGACCAGCTCGTGCTACGAAGTCCCAGCTCTCGTGCAAATCTTCATTCACTACCAAACCATCCCATCTCGCCCAATCACGTGCTCAGCACTGACCCCGCACATGACCTTCAGGCAAGAGCCGACTGTCACATCCTGCTGTCACGGGCTATGGGAAACTGTTACCCGCCCCCGGGGAGGCCCCATCTGTCTCATGTCTGCTTCTGGGTTTGTTTCCAGAGGCCACATTCAACCCCCCCCCCCCCCTTCCTGGGAGGGGGAGGCTCATTCCAACTTTTGCTAAATGTAAAACAGCTGCATCCCATTACCGGGGCTTCACAGCCTTGTGAGCTGCGATTTTCAATAACGTTTTTATTTCACGTGATAACTGAATGTACCCCCCCCCACCATGGTAACGAACGCTTATTTCATAACGATAACGCGCATACATGTGTTAACTATGCTGCTGACGTATGTGGGGGGCCTTTAGCTCCTAAATTCCTAACCGCGCAGGGCCAACTCAAGGCTTTCGCCTTCATATGTCGATAAACTGGTTGTGCGCCATTCGACAGTGCTACACTAATAGCTGTAATCTTCAGCGTATTTGAAACAACAAAAGACAGAGAAATTGTCCTTCTTTTAATTCTGCCAGCCAAGACGATACACAGAAATTTCAATAGTAGCGTCAGCTAACAATAAATCGCAAAACAAAAACAGCAGCACCTAGGTGTTCCCAGCAGAACGCGGAGAGTAAATTGTGGATTTTTATTCAGACAATACTTGCTGTGCGGGAATATTATTTGCCGCCTTTAAGCGCTGGGGTGGCGAAGCCTTCCTTAAAACCGGTCTGTGCATTCGCATAGGTGTCAACATTACCGGAAGCAAAAAAAGAAGAAAAAAAATATTACTGCAGGCAACGGACTTGCTGTGACTTGCCCCTGCAAAGGAAAAGTACCGTAAGGTTGTGGTAGAGAAGGAAGGCATGGGAATGGGGAAAGACCGGGTGAAAAGTAAACAGTTCTAAAGGGCTGTCCCAGGGGTGAAGGGTGGGTGGCACGGGCGGCTGAGCGTCACTAAGAAGACACATTCCCACAGCACACTGCGAAGGATCAGGAGGGTGCCTTGCTTTCGCTGACTTTTTTGGATTCATTAGTGAAGATGTGCCTCTCCCGCTGCGTGTCCGTGTGTGGCGCATTTTGTATAAATGGACAAATTCGCATCACTACAAGTGACTACACTTACAAACCCGTCTGCAGCCGGACATCGGAGCTGAGTCAACGAGGCTCCAAGACTCATTGTGCCACAAGGCAACACCCCTCCCCCAAACAGCCTCCTCCGCCTCTCCCACAAAGACACTTTATACGACTACTTCTAACTATATCGTGCATAACATGTGTCTTACTTTTGTTAACTGTAAATCACATACATTGCTGCCCAGGTCGCCTGGTCTGCGCTCTATAAACACCTTAATTGAGCAAATTAAAACACGCCAAATAACACTGATGACAGTACACGGAACGATTCATTTGCAATAACACAAACAGACGCCGTGCGCGTGCACATCATTGCGCGTGTCTGCCGCTTGTTTATATATGCATCGCGCTTTCACCTTAAGTGAAAGCGCGATGCAAAAATAAACACGCGTGTCTGGAAGAGACGCCGTGCACGAGCGTGCGCGAGCTGAATCTCCAGTCAGGGTGGGCGGGGCCTAAGGGCAACAGGGCGGATACAAACCCCGCTTCCAAAGAAGCGGGACACAAAAGCAACGACTATAGATCTCGCCAAGGCGAAGCAGCGCATGCGCGCTGCAACGCAGGCGAGACCTAAAAAACGGTGGGAGCGTGTGAGGCAGAGGAGACGCCATGCGCATGCACATCGCCTGTCCGTGCGCGCACATGGTTTGTCTCCCTTCGCTAGCAAAACCGACAACAATAGTCTCGCCAAGGCGAAGCAGCGCATGCGCTGCGTTCGCTAGGCGAGACCTAAAAAGGCACTGTGAGACACCGGGGCCTATGAAGCCGGAAAGAGATGAGTTTTAATGGTTTTACGAAACAGAGCATGAATATTGATGCTTCTGATGCGGACAAGAAGAGAGTTTCAGAGTTTCAAAGCGAGGACGCAGAAAGAGCGCCCTCCTGCGCGCACTTTCCTCAACCGGGGGACCACAGCCAGGTGTTGGCCCATAGATCATAATTGACGGGTGGGTATGCAGAGTGTGAGAAGATTCGCCAGAATGTCAGGGAAGTGGAAATTCAGGATTCTGTGGGCGATACAAAGGGACAAACTCAATGCGTTTCACCACCGGCAGCCAATGCAGTTTGCGGATGGCGTTAGATGTGGGACAGGCTCTCGGAAGGCCCAGAAGTGTCCTGGCAGCAGCATTTTGTACCCTTTGCAAGCGGAGGATCTCGGCTTTATTTGCCCCTAGATAGAGTGAGCTGGCATAATCGAGCCTCGATAGAATGGTGGCCTGAATGATAACTTGACGGACTGTGGGGTCAAAGAAACCCAACAATGGTTTGAGCCCGCGCAGGAGTCCGAAACAGGTCCCAGCTACCATATTGTCCTTCCAGATTAGGACAACTTTCCCCATCAGGTGAGATAGAAATGCTTTTAGTGCTAGATGAACAGCTAGAAGCTCTAGGTAGTTGATGTGGAGATTGTTGTTTGGTGTCCCAGAGACCCAGAACTGTTAGATGTTGTAGATGGGCACCCCACCCTGAAAGGGATGCGTTTCGCTGTGAGCACATCTGTGGAACAGGGTGGATAAAGGCCGCCCTTTTGATAGGTTGTGTGTGTTTCACCACTGCAGAGAGCGATGGGTGCAGCTGTCTACCAGCACTAGATCTAGCAGACCCTGCGATTGATTCCATTGTCGAGCGAAGCATTCCTGTAGGACGCATGTTTAATCTTGCATGAGGCACTATGGCAATGCATGATGCCATCATCCCTAGGAGTTGCATGAAAGTTCTGACTGTGCGATACTGGTTGCTCTGGAATTGTAGTAGCAGTGTTTACAAATTGTGAATTCTGGCTGCATTGGGATAGGCTAAACATTTGAGTGTTTAGCATAGCTCCTAGATAGGGCTGCAGTAGTGAGGGTTGAATATGGGATTTTTGTGCATTGACTCTGAATCCCAACTGATGAAGATTTATAGTAACCCGAGTGTGTTGTAAACACGTGTGGTGTGTGTTGGCTTTGATGAGCCAATCGTCTAGATATGGGGAAACATGAATTTGTCGTCTTCTTAGATGAGCTGCTACTACCGCTAGACATTTGGTGAATACTCTGGATGCAGTAGTGACTCCGAATGGGAGTACTTTGAATTGAGTGTTTTCCTGCTATCACAAATCTGAGATATTTGCGATGTGCTGGGTGAATAGGGATATGAAAGTATGCGTCCTTTAAGTCTAGTGTTGACATAAAGTCCCCTTGCTGTAAGAGCGGAAGCACCTGCTGAAGTGCGACCATATGGGAGTGTTCTGATAGTATGTATAGGTTTAATGGCCCGAGATCTAAGATTGGCCGTAGAGAACCGTCCTTTTTGGGGATTAGGAAGTGAGTAAACCCCTGACCCCTCATGTTGAATTGGAACTGGTTCTATAACTCCTTTTGTTAGAAGAGCTTGTACTTCTTGCTTGAGCAGTTGTTGATGCTCTAGAAAGTTTGTGAATGCGAGGTGGAATATTGGGAGGATTGCCTGTGAGCTCCAGGCAATAACCATGTTGGATAATGTCCAACACCCATTTGTCTAATGTTATTGATTGCCAAATGGGAAGAAATTGTTGCCGTCTTTCCCCCCCCCTCCCCCGACAGGTGTAGGATGGTCGAGGGGAATGGTTAAGTCACTGCTTGCTGGGAGATGGAGAGGTACGTGTTGGTGTACCTCTACCTCTTCCTTTAAAATTGTTTCCTCTGTAACCACCCTTGTTGAATGCTCTAGAGGGGGCTTGGGGGTGAATCGAGTTTGAATCTTGTAGGAAGATGTGCTGGCATCTGTGGAGGTACTTTGAGCCTCCCCTACAAAATGAACGGCGAAAAGGAACCTGTGTTAGAGGGTTACTATTGTGCTCCCATGGATTTCGCCACTTCAGTGTCTTTTTTCATTATCTCAAGTGCTTCATCCACTTAGGGGCCAAAAAGATGTTCCTTGTCAAAGGGAGCATTAAGTATTGTCTGTTGTACCTCTGGTTTAAAACCCGAGATACGCAGCCATGCATGTCTTCTGAGGAGAATACATGTGTTAACTCCTCTATATGCAGTATCAGCAGTGTCTAGCGCACACCTGATGGAGGAGTTGGAAATTAATTTTCCCTCCTGCACTAGTTCCTGCCCTTTTTTCCTATGCTTCTCTGAGAGGTATTGGAGTAACTCTTCCATTTCGTCCCAGTGGGCTCTATTATACCTAGCCAAAAGACCTTGTGTATTGGCTATGCACCAATGATTGGCTGATTGTGCAGCCACTCTTTTGCCTGATGCATCTATTAATTTAGACTCTTTGGGGGTGGTGCATCACCTTAGGTTTGGGAATTTGCTCTTTTTCGAGCACTGGATACAACCAAAGAGTCTAATGGAAGGTTGCCCTTAATAAAAAAAAAAATTGGGTCAGGTGGTGGGTCTTTAAAAATGTATTCCGCACAGCGCATCATGCCTTTTAACATTGGTACCGACTGTGTTGTTCTATGTATAGTCCCCAATGTTTCAAATAAAAAAATCTTCTAAAGATTCTTTATGTAAAGTGACTCCATGGTATGTGGCTTCCCGGGCAATTAACTCCTGATATGAGGTGTTGTCATTGGGAGGTGAAGGTTTTGAAGGGTATATATCTCGATCTGTGTCAGTGGGAGGATCTATATTATAATCATCCCATGGATCTGGTAGTTGTTGGCCATAAGTGTCATCCCCAGCCCCTGCGTCAGGATCTGTATGAGGAGAGCCCTGTGGTGCAACGTCTAGAGGGTCTGAACTTGGAACTAAAGGTACTGGTGAAGATGGTGAAGGAGCATAAGAAATGGGGTGAAGAGGGCTAGCAGTCATGTCCTTTTTCTTTTTTAGGATTGTAACAGTTTTTATTAAGTTTACAAAACCCTTCGCCTACATCCATTGGCCGGCGAGGTAGCTAAGGTCAGAAGGGAGGAATGGGGGAAAGGGGAAAAATGAATCAGAACAGTAAATAAAGACAAACAATACATGCTCATGTCATTTAATAGGAACCGTCACTCCCTCTCTGTTCCCAAATCTGTCGTGGGGGAGGTGGGTGTAATCTGCAATATACACAAATATATGTGGCATGTGAGCTCCTGGTACACTCCTGAGAGATGCTTTATGCATGTTCCCCACCTTTTTTCAAACTTAGGTAGGGTGTGGTTGACAACAGCTGTTAATTTTTCCAACCCCAATAAGTCCCACAGCTTGTGGAGCCAATCTGTATGCGTTGGGACAACATCGGTACCCCATTTTGAAAGGACTTGCTTCGCTGCACATATCGCTAAAGTGATGGTCTTGCCTTTATTGGTGTGTAGTGGATGGGTTTGTGTGTTGGGTAGTCCCAACAGCACATAGCTGGGGAAACGTGGTATTTCTGTGTCAAACATCTGATCGATGTCGGCCTGCACCTCCCTCCAGTACCCTTTTTCTTTTTTAAAGGAATTTTATATCCTGTGAGCTAGGAATTTTCCTTTTGGAGGATGATGGCATTACAGGTTTTGTAGAAATATTGTCCAGTGTCTGGATTAATATAAAAAGTTTTTTTTTTGGACCCAGCTTTTCATGCATAGTTTCCAGAACTGGCTCAAGAGGCTTCTGAGGAGCATCTTTCCTTTTCAGTGCCAAGCTGGATTTTTCCTTCGGAACCAAAGTTTTAGGGGCCGAAGGTGTGGTGTCTCGACTAGAGCCAGAAGGCTTGACTTGGGCTTTCGGTGCAGAGCTGGAGCGTTCGAAGCAGAGCCTCGGTGCCTACCATGGCCGGATGGCAGTGGAGGCCCAGAAGCCTTTTGTTTGATGGAAGCAGGTTTTGTGAGCACAGGGGTTTTGGTACTCATGGCACCTTGACCGGCTGGGACATCCTGGGACTCTAGCTCGATCTCCAGTTTGGAATCAAAGAGTCCTGGACCGAGAAGGCCTCTTCTTCCATGCAGATGCTTCCATTTCTACGTGTTCGATATCTTCTCCAACGATATCGGGGGGGGGGGGTCTTCGATACTTTGCCACTGCATTTCGCTTCGTCGAGCCAGACGGTCCCGCAGGGTCTTTTTTGATCGAAATGAGCGACAGGCATCAGTCTTCCTTGTGCTGTGGAGTCAGGCACAGGTTACAGACCGTGTGAAGGTCAGTGCGTGGATATTTAGAGTGGCACCAAGGGCAGAATTGGAACGGAGTCCGTTCCATCGGCAGTTTACTCTACGTTTTGTTTTCGAGTGGAAGTTATTGGAAACTGGCTAGGCCCGAAGGTCGCGGTTAATGTTTTCGTGATCCAACTAGGAAAGTTTTCAGATTTGACACGCAGAGGACGGGAACACTTTTGAAACAGTACCGACAGGGGTGCAGTGGGTTGCGCACCAAAGGGATCCCGGAGAACGGTCTCGAACCCGGGCGCTTGCCAATCACGTCTGAACCCGATGGCAGAAAGAAAACAATCTAACAATGGAGTTGATGCCCATGCGCACTATCACCGAAAGGAGGAGTTACCTTACCTGGCGACAGGAAAATGACTTCTTTGAAGAAGAAAAAAAAACAACTTGCAAACATCCGGACCAAACATTAAATGGCAGGAGTATGCAAAGCATGTGTTTCTACAGCACACATGCCTCGAACATATAGGTAAAGGCACTGCCTCAGTAATCATACAGACAGTGTCTGATGGCATCTCTGCGAAACAGTATAAACTGCATGTTCAGCTCAGAGTCCGAGACACAGCTTGAAAACCAGGAAGCTTGTTTCTCCACCACCACCGTCACTGGCTGATAAACTGCATTTCACAAACCGGGCCAGGCATTGCAAACATAGGGTAGATTGCCCGTACTAAAGAGGTACACAATAACGTATTGCACCTCTCTCCCGAGAGAAGACGTTTAAGTACCAATTCAGAATCTGAAGAGGGAAATATATAATACAAGTTACCTCTTTTCATACTATTTAAGGTTTTTGTTCCTTATCGCCACAATCATTGTGATATTTGCTGCCATGACTTTGCATATGTACTGCTCTAGTTTGCCTTCTAAAAGTGACTAATACTAGTGCTACTGTATATGCTCACTTTGGTGGAACAGTGAGGGAACCCAAGGAAATACCAGTGAATTCTTGCACATAATGTTCGTTCCCAACGTCAGTTTTTTCCGGGTAAGTTTGAGAGGTTCATAGGGTTCCAGTCTGCTTTGCCTGCTCCAAATGTAAGGTGGTATGCAAGTATGGCCTGGGGTCTACTGGAAATCCACCTGTGGTGACCAACATTACTGTGGTACACAACAGTTTGGAAACCTTCCTAGAGGCCATCTCAGAAACTACTTAAAACTTGGAAGAATGTGGTGAAAGGGCTGACAATGCAAGTGTGCTGTCTCTTTGCACTAATAGCACATTTGTTGCCTCTTCAGAGCTCTATTCTTCCTGGTTACACATTGGTGAGAAAAGGAATCATGTCCACCACAAGCATATCACATTTATCTCAGAACTGCCACTCAAATTCCTTCCACACAAATCCTCATGACACCTCTTAATAAATGGTACAATTGAGGCGGAATAAATCTGTAAGACTGAAGAGATTATTGAAAAGTAGCAAAAATAAACATTTAAAGTGGTTCAAATAGGAGTCGGATGCAACGATGTGTCTAATGCAGAGTTTTGTGCACAAAACAACCATCCAGCCAAGTTAATTGTTGGTTTAGCTGTTACTGCAGGGCTTGCACGCTCAGCATGGAACATATGAACCATAATGATTCAGGGCGACCAGAGGCCCAGCAGGGCCAAATCATTTCTAGATGTAGTTTTGGTTGACTTGCTCACTTACTGGGTGACAACTTCTATTCAGGGAAAGAAGGTATTTTGAGGGGTCATACAAATATCCAAATCAGGAAGTCCAACCACTTAACCACCAGATGGACCGGTCTTCGGTCTAGCTCCCATTCATGGCATTCTCATTTGTTTCTGCTGAGAATATCTGCAATGGTATACAGAGCACTGCCACATGTTATATTGAATATGAGGCTGCATTACACAGCCCAGTGCCACTAGTCCACTGCTTCTAGGCCTCCGGTGACAAGTGGGGCAATCTGGTTACTTCTTTCTTTAGAATGTAAAAGTGTGGTCATGTTGCCTGTCCTTACCCTAGCTCATGCCCCACTGATATTAGGGAAAAATCCTTCTGATCCAGCCTCAGGAACTGCAAATATTTATATGAAGGGCAGATTCAGTCTTAGACTAGACACCTCTTGAAGGCCATTAAACCCGTCTAGCATGGTGTCCGTTGTCAAGAAGTGCAGATAAGTTTGTATTTTAAGTAAGCCTTTGTCTTACCGCCAACTTTGCAACAGTTCATGGTGATCTCTAATCTGAACTGTGCCCTCCCAATCTATTTAAAGACTGGTATGGAACACCACAGGATCCATACACTTCGTAAAGGTCCACAGGGTGATCAGAGGCCAAAGGGAAGTACTGCAAATCTGTAGTGCCAACAGTTGAAGATAAGCCATAGGCATTGTCAATGTTTGCAATAGATGGAAACCGGCATCCTTCAGGTCTATAGACCTGAAGCAACCTCCACGTCCATGGCCTGCAGAATGGCAGGTAACTTAATTTCTCTAGATGTCCCATATAGTTTCTTGATGAGGAAAACCCCCACCATCTGAGAATTTGATCCTCTTTTGCATTGTTTCCTCAGAAGGCTTTGGATGATCACTTCTTGTAACTCTACAAGGTGTTGATGGTGTTCTCTTGTTAGAAACAGAGGATGTGGTCTGGCGGGAAACACTGGGAAGTTTCCAAGATGAATTATATCCAATACCCATTTTTCAATGGTAATGCCCAGTCACACTGTTTGAAAATGTTTTACCCTCCCCTCTAGCCTCATATGACCAAAGAGTGGATGGTAGCTGAGTAAGAGCCACGTCCTTCATGATTTGTTCATGCCCTTGTTTTTAGAAATGCCTAGTCGTCTCTGTAATGATCTTGTACTTTGTGATCTTTAGTAGGGACTTTGCAGTAAATAGGACAGAAAAACGTTAGCCACTATAGGATCTAAATGTTTGAAAGGCGTCAGTGATAGTCTTCTCCCCTTCCATACAAGTGCCTTCTATGAGGAGCATGAAGCGATTGTGAAGTGAGGTAAGCAATTAGGCAGCCTGTCAGTTTTAATTGTTTGAAGGTCAAAGTGGTTGCCAAATTTAAGATCTGCCAAAGGCCATGTTTACAATCAATGATTCAACAACCATGTCAATTAATCTTTCTGGGACTTTGTGCTTCTTGTCAAGTCTTGCGATTTTAGATGAAGTATTTGGACTATATCGTGGGTGAAGGCTGAGAAGCCTTCTTAAGGCAAAATATCCAATTTTTTAGGAGATCATTGCCTTTAAAAACTTTGCAATTATGATAAACCTGTTTTTAAGCCTCCTCTTCAACAGTTTCTCAGTAACAATGTAAGAAATGGATATTGAGGCCTTGGGCACACAATCAGTTGAGAAAAATGCTGCCTTCTCATTGTAATGCTCTTTCTGCTCCTCGGCTTTCTAATGCTTCCAAAACCTACACTGGCAGTAGCAGAATGATATTAAACTAAGGCAATTTCACAGCTGGCAAGGATTTTGTAGAAGTAAATGACGAGCAACCTTTGGCATTTGACAAGCTGCGTGCCATCCACGGAGAGACAGTTAATGAAAGTGATAGACAAGGATGTAGAAGTATGTTTTGACTTTGAAGGCATCAATGAGAACTTGATGATGAAGAGACCAATAGTGGCACTGAAGACTACTCTCTTTATGCATCATCTGAAAGGAAATATTTTTGCCATTTCCTCAACAGGAACCACACGAAGATCCTTCATTCTTCTGATGTACAGCACAAGGCTCCTCTACAGACATCTTTGCTATCATTGCAAAACAGTCTACACTCCCTGCCCTTCACTCTTTTTGAGGAAGAAATCTTACACATCCCATAATCTTGTGCTCGTCATTAAGGAGGAGGCAATAAATACACTACAACTGAGCTACTTACAGGTCTTGCATACCTTGCATAAATACTTTGGACTTGTGGAAAACTAATCTGTCACTGGCAGACCCACTAAATCTAATTTCCAAAAGGACAAGAAAAGAAATATCCCTCTCAGTGGGGGTGGACAGAATGTCCCAGAAAGCATGAGAAACAGTTTTACTGGTAGACTGTTGTAACAAATACGATCAGAGCATAACACCTCAGCATCATCACCTTCCACTGCTGAGCTAGAAAATCTGAATCTATGGAAGTCTTTGTAGGCAGAGGAGCTCAAAGCCACTCCATGCCACTTGCTAAAGTTTTGGTCAAACAATGTGGATGACAGAAGCAAAGGGTAGGGGTTCTGGAGACAAAATGCCAGTGCAGACTGGTATTGCAAGCGCCCCGAGAGGCACAGAAGAGCTAAACGGCACAAAGGTTGTTGGCTTTCTGGATAACTGGCACACAGAAGGCACAGAGCCCCAGAGAGAACTCACTCTAGGAATGCCTACAAGACCACATATTAAGTTTCAGGAAGAGGGACTTTATTCTGCCGACAAAAGCAATACATTACCAAGTAGAAAAAAAGCAGGGTGATGCTTTTCATTGACTACACTGCTGCAGGACAACAGCAGAGGGCCTCCTAAGCGGTCCTACTTTTATACAAGCCAGAAACCGGTCCCAGGATGCTTGTTTACGGTCCAGGGAAGACATGGCTTGGCAGTTCGTCGGGCTGGACTGTTCCCATGAGGCACAGGGTCAGACTGATTTGCATATGGCCATGTCTGAACTGGGGTGGCGGAGTGAGCTAAAGAATGATGGATTAAACCCAGATCAGTTGACTGGGGGTGAGTGCTTGTAATGTTCAACACTCCGTCCATCATCCCCTTTGGTTTTGCTATGTTCGCCCTAAGTTGGCAGGGTATGCCCAGACGTGGGTCCCTTGCTCACTTTGCCACTGGATTCAAGATAGCCTGGCTGATGACGGCTGTAAGCCAGAAACCGGTCCCAGGATGCTTGTTTCCGGTCCAGGGAAGACATGGCTTGGCAGTTCGGGCTGGACTGTTCCCATGAGCCACAGGGTCAGACTGATTTGCATATGGCCATGTCTTAACTGGGGTGGCGGAGTGAGCTAAAGAATGATGATGGATTAAACCCAGATCAGTTGACTGGGGGTGAGTGCTTGCAATGTTCAACACTCCGTCCATCATCCCCTTTGGTTTTGCCATACTTTTATACAACGCATCTTTTTTATTCTTAAGCGGTTTTCCTTCCAGTGGTACTGCTAAAACAGACGTGCTAGGGCGCCTGCTGATTGGACAGTTCCCAACCAATCAGCTGTGAGGTGGGCGGGGCCTGTTAGAGCTCTGAGCCCGTAAATGTGTTTTGCAGAACAGCCGCGCAGTGGGCGCGCTGTTGCTACGCCAAAGGTGCACCTAAGGCAAGCACGTCTGCGGCCGGACTGCACCATGAGCCAGGACCCCTGCACAATTCTCAATGCATTCTAGAGAAACTCTGCTTTATTTAAAGACATAGGGAAGGATGGAGCCTGTAATAAGTTAAAATTTAATCTATCACATGATGGGTATGCTTGTGATCGGTGTATGTTCAAATGCCAGAGCGGGCTCGTAATGTCTCTAGCCGAGCAACTCCTAATACGAGTCTCTCTATGAATTGTAAGCTCAACTGTGTTTTGATGAACACTCGGTCCGTTAAACATAACTTCGAGATTTTTGAATATCTTGATTCAGATGCCCCAGACTTTCTTTTCCCAACGGAAACTTGGGCTGACCAGAGTTATGACCCAGATTTAGCCTCAGCACTCCCAGCGGGCTATCTTATTAAGAGATTAGATCGGGAAGGTAAGCGGGGAGGAGGTTTAGCTATTATTTACAAGAATTGCTATGAAACCATCAATTTGGCTGACTGAAGCACTATTTTTTAATTGTAAATTGGATAATAACTCAAGATTTTATGGTCTATTGATCTATAGACCTCTGGGCTCTAAATTGAGATTCATGGAAGTGCTTAGTGACTTTCTTGATGCCACTATACACTATCCTAATTTCACAATATTAGGGGATTTTATTCTACATCTGGAAGATACGTCTAATAAAGACGCAAAAATGCTAATTGATAATATGATGGGATTTGACTTGAAATTACTGAATGCCACCCAAACACATACTGCAGGACATATACTGGATGTGATTATCTCTAGCTACTCAAATTTACTGTGGGAGGATATTTTCCCAGTCACCTGATCTGATGGTAAGCTTTAGCATCGGTCTCAATTTTCTGACTAATTGAAACAGGAAGGCTAGTCAGCCCATTGCTATCATGGCTTGGAACAAAATGGATTTAAATATGTATGACTTTGGATGCCTCTAAGCTTCAATCAATCAATCAGGGGTTTGTTAAAGCGCGACTACTCACCCGTAAGGGTTTCAAGGCGCTAGGGGTGGGTGCAGGTTCCATCCATCAAGGAGGGGGTCTGTCGAAGAGCCAGGTTTTGAGGTTTCTTGCGAAGATGGGGAGCGATGTTGTCTGTCTGAGGTGGAGCGGAAGGGCGTTCCATGCTTTGGCCGCGAGGAAGGAGAAGGAGCGGCCTCCCGATCTGGTCTTTCTGGTGCGGGGGACCACGGAGTAGGAGAGCTGGGCTGATCGTAGGGTCCTTTGGGGTGCGTGGAATTTGAGTCGGCTGTTCAGGTATGCTGGTCCGGTGCCGTGGAGGGCCTTGTGTGCGTGGGTGAGCATCTTGAAGGTGATTCTCGCCTCGACAGGGAGCCAGTGGAGTGTGCGCAGGTGCTGGGAGATGTGGCAGTGTTTTGGCAGGTTGAGGACCAGTCTTGCGGCGGCGTTCTGGATGTTCTGTAGCTTGCGGGTGAGGTTTTTGTTTATTCCGGCGTACAGTGCGTTGCCGTAGTCGAGTCTGCTGTTGACCAGGGCGTGAGTGACGGTCTTTCGGTGTTCGAGGGGGATCCATTTGAAGGTCTTACGAAGGAGGCGGAGGGTGTGGAAGCAGGAAGACGAGACAGTTGATCTGGCGGTCCATTTTGAGCTCGGAGTCCAGGATGATTCCCAGGTTGCGTGCGTGGTCCGTGGGGGTTGGCGGGTTTCCGAGGGCAGGGGGCCACCAGGTGTCGCTACAGGCATCGGGGTTTGGGCCCATGATGAGTACTTCTGTTTTGTTGGTGTTTAGTTGTAGGCAGCTGTTTTTCATCCATTTGGCGACGGCTTCCATGCCTATAGGCAGCAATTATAATGAAGCTGCAGATGAGCTCTCTAATTGGATCAATAAGGAAGCTCTTCAGGTGGCACCCATCAAATTGGGGAAAACCACAGAAACAGTCCCACAGCTCTCTGGTACTCACATTTGTTAAAAGATTTCAAGAAGTAGTGCCGGAAACAAGAAAAGGTTTGGAGGAGTAATTATTCCTTAGTGGAAAAGGCAAAAAATAAAGCATTTATTCAGGAATATAAATCCCTGAAAAAAGCAGAAAAGATTAAGTTCTTCTCAGATAAGATTAGATTGTCCACTAACTCTCCTAGGAAATTATTCCAAACGGTTCAGACGCCGTCACGCCTGTCCTCTGTTAGCCCAATACTCCCACGTAAACAGCTCTGTGATGATTTGGCAAACATTAAGAAGAAGGTTGAGGATGTCTGTGATGAGTTAAGTGTGATCCAGAGGGATGGGTGTCCATCGGACAAGGAACATACTTCAGAAGAAAATATCTTGACTTTCTGCAATTTTCCACCCTTGACACCAGAGTGTGTAGAGGAATTGATATTGACCATCAAATCAGGGGGGCCTGTAGATCCGTGCCCTCCTATAGTGCTACATGAGATTGCGGGATGTATTGCCACACCTCTTACTGCACTGTACGATTAGGGCAAGAAAGTTTCCTAAGAAATGGAAACAGGTATCATTATTTAAAAAACCTTCTTTAAATCCCAATGAAGAGAAGAACCATCGCCCAATCTCGCATCTCCCTTTTGTAGCAAAGATTTTAGAGAAACATTTAGATATTTCAATCTCAGAATTCATGGACCAAAATGAGATCTTGGGCGAGCCCCAGTTTGGGTTTAGGAAATCCCACAGTACGGAATCTGCCTTGGTGGCAGCCATGGAGGAGATTCGAGACATAATGGATAAAGGTGGGAAGGCTGCGGTAGTGCTTTTAGACTTGTCCGCAGCCTTTGACACAGTTAGTCATTTAGTGTTAAAACATCGGCTGACAGAAGTAGGAACTGGAGGTACAGCTTTGTCTTTTCTGTTCCTTCCTTGATGATAGAGAACAATCAGTTGCCCTAGGCGATCTCTTCTAAATCCTATACCTTGCCGTGTGTCGTCCTGTAGAGTCACCATTAAGTCCCACGCTGTTTAATATGTACGTGGCTCCTTTAGCCAAATTGATAAGAACTTTCAGTTTCTCCACTCTATCCTATGCCGATGATACCCAAATAGTGATATCTATCACCAACGGCATAGAGTAAGTGGTCGAGCAATTTAAAACTGTATGAGAGCCATAGTGAAATGGATGAGCACCTACGGTCTTAAGCTTAACTCCAATGAGACAGAGGTGCTGATGAAAGTTGTAGTACCAAGAATTTATAGAGCCTCTTGGGGCGGCAGAGGTTTTGTGTACCATACTTAAAAGCTTTGGAATTCTATGCCTGAGATGCTGAAAGGTCAATCCAATCTGCAGAAGTGCCAGAAACAGTGGAAAACCTGTCTTTTTACTCTCTCATCTTAATTTCTGACTAGGCACGGTATAGAGGATTTGTACAGTGCCAAGACACCTTTGAGCATATGTCGAGCTTTATAAATCTAAAATCAAAATCAAACTGAGGGCATGAATATGGAACATGCTGCTCTTACTAATAAAACTGAAAATAAGCGTTGCCGCCCACCTAATTCCTTGGATTTTTATTCAGATTACCCTGTTTTGGGCCTTTTATTGTGAGTGAGCCTCACTACCAAATTCATACTCATGGTATATTCACAGTAAGTGTGCCAAGCGTGCTAACCACCAGTGTCTGCCTTTTAAGATAAAGCCGCTGCTGCCCTGCTAAAATAAGAGGCTCTGGGCTAGTTACACATGAACACATGTGGGAGTTGTGCATGAGAAAAACAGTATTGCACAACCTGGTATCTGCGCCTAGGTAGCCTGTTACAGAAGCGACTCTTGAAAGTGTTGTACTGACCTGGGTAGGCCTTACAATGGGAGTGGCCATTCACAGTGTAGACCTCTAGTGCTTACTAAACGTCTGTGTTGCTTTGAATGTATTACAAACTGCACAAAAAAAAAGTTTGCGCTACTTAGGTTAACAGTGTCCTGCGATATATCAATCCAGGGGTAACACGCTTCACGAGTGTAGATTTACAGTCCCAGACATCATACCTACAATCCTTCAGGCACTTTAAAAATTGTCATTTTTCCCTCGCTCAGCTCAATCTGATTCCAGGCCTCCCCCTCCCCTTACTGATCCAAGGTAATTGCTCCGCTCTCGAGCAGGAGGCTCAAAGGATCCACAAACAGTGCTTGGCCCAGTTCCTGGAAAAGTGGTGGGGAGAAAATCTGCATCTCTTAATTAGCTCGCCACACTGCACTTGGGCTGGAACAGCCCAGGCCCAAAGAATCAAACAAGAACCAGACTCTGGTATCCTTCCGTCACCTATGTCACTTGCACTGTAGAAAATACAAGAACATTATAGAAGATACTGGACCAGTAGAACCTCCCAGTCACAAAGTTCTAGAATGTAGAGTGAGGAGCCTCCGTGCTCCTGAACTGGGAGTTGGAATGCTGTGGCTAAGGGGTATGGAATAAACTTGATGCTTCTGTTCACTCCCTGGACTGCTTATTGAGTAATCCTTTTATCCTGCATTGGACAAGGACCTCTTGAATAAACACAGATGGGGACCATCCTTGAAATTTTTGTGGAAAGGGATGAAGTAGCTGTTTCAGCTGGGGCAGAGCGGGCTCTTTCCACAGACAACCTGAAGTTGCCTTATTGGATTGTTCCAGAATGCTGTGCCGGAGTGTTGAAGAAGTGGAGTGATGTGGAACTCTAGGACAGAAGACACAATCTAGGAGCAACAGCAGCAAAATAATGTCCAGCTGGAAAGTGAAGCCACACTATGCCGTGAACTCACACTATGCCCGTGCAGAAATGGACTTTGAGAATGACTATACCTGACCCCAGGACTAGGATGGTCTCTTTGGGGAAATAGTCCTGCTGGGGGACAGTGGATGGTTTCCCTCGAACTCCTGTGGACTGGCCCTCGACTCCACTGCTGACACACAAGTGCCTTGCAAAGTAGACAAGAAGATGTAGGACCTGGGGAGTGTGGTTTGCTGCATGCCTGTATTTTCTCCTTTCAATTCTGTCTCATAAGTACCCTTAGCTATCAAGGTGAACAGGCTGCCTCAGTCAGACAACATCCTGACTTCACGTCCCCCAGGGTGATATTACGCGTTTGTTCAGATTTTTCTGAGCTCTTTTATTATTCCATTACCACCAATATTGTCTATCTTTTCCCTGTACAGTACCATCTACTTAATGCACAGCAAGTATGACTTCCTGTATATCTGTGCACTGGTCTTCCACCTTTTTAAACTTGCACCCCACACTTTTGATCTGCACACTTTACTTAAGTGCCCTCTTTTGGCACAAGACCTGCAAATCACATTCCTTACTCCACCTGTTGTACTTGAACTAATGTGTCGAGGACACCCATACCTGTAAAACACAGTGCTTTTACGTTAGTTAGCGTTGTCACTATTTGAGTTCACATAATTGGTTGGTTTTTTCCATTTAACTTCGTTTACCATATCCTCCCTCAGTGTACCTTTAATATTTTTTACTTATGTCAATCTCGGTAAGCCAAACTGCAGCATGCTCCATTCAGTTTGAATTGACTTCTAAACTGGGATCCTTAGATAATTACTTTCCCCATCAATCTTATTGTTTGTGCATCTGACAATTTGATCACAAATTTGGGAATGTGTCAAATTTTGAAAGTCACAGGAAAATGCTATGCCTCTTAACGTGGCTACATAACTCCCATCTTCATTGGGGTTTTTGTGCACTACAAAAATAATTTGTGTCTTTTAAAGACAATGTTAACTTCAGGTGTAAAGTGTAACATTTGGAGAGAGATTTCATAAACATTTGTAGATTGACCATCACTCATTCCTATTGATATTTCAGGGAGATGGTATATTCTTCCTTCTATCCCAATGTGGTGCAACAAAATAGCTTGCTTCCTCACCGGACAATATTGGTCTCCTCCTAGAGCTAACCAGTATGTAAAAAAAATATGTTTTCCCATCGTTTTCAGGAAATTGTTGGTTCTGCAAGTGTTAGCAAAAATGTTGGTGGAGCCACCATATTTTGTTCAGCCATGCCTGCAAAAAAATATAAATCAATAAGCTAAAATATTAAAACAACTGACTGATATAAGCTAAAATAATTAGCTAAAATAAAAATGTAAAACAATGGTAGTCTTTCATCTTCCTTATGTTGAACGGTCCTTCTATTCCAATTGCGGAGTAGCCCTTTCTTTTAGGGATTAGTTGCTGCATGTTATGTTTTACAGTGCCATTAGAAAGGCATTACGGGTCAGGGAATATGGAGCTTAAAATGCGGGCGGGCGGGGCTGCTCTGCTCTCAGGGCGGGGCAGGAGTGGTTTACACACTCCTAAGTGCACAATGACTGTTTGGTCGTCCCTCTCGGGCCGCCCACACCAGTCATGCGCACTTTCCCCGTTCTCCATGCAGGCTGCATTACAGCATGCTTGGAGAACATGCCCAGACCCCCATTCCCTGGTTGAGCGTCAAACCAGGACACTCAAAAACAATTACAGCATTGTGATTGGTCAGGGGAGCCTGGGTGTTCTTCTCGGCTTCCTGTCCCATGAGGAGAGCAGGAGCCGAGAGAGACGCAGGACCGGCGGCAAAGGAAGTGAATAAATGTTTTTTTTCTCCATTGCCCCCCCCCCTCCTGCCACGCCCACCCTGCCACCCCCAGGTCTTGCCAGCCGCCACTGAAACTGCTGCCGTACGCAGAGCGAGGTCTCGTCTCATTAGCAATCTCCCAAAAATGTATTCAGGCTGGAGGTAGCATGGGCTTAAACTAACACATTTCGTTTCCTAGTGAAAAGATCCCCAGTCAGATAATTAACATGGAGAGGTACGCACGTTCTTTGTGAGGTGAAGCACTCTCACTCACTCCAATATTTATACCCAAAGTGCTCGCTGCAGAGGCAAGATGCACCTCGTAAGCTCCTCTAAGTGCGCTCGCTACAGGAGGGAGCCTGCTGAGCGAAGGCAGAGGTAAGAAGTGCTCTGCGTACCCTCATTTACATTATTCGCCGAGTCAGCGCCTGCTGAATTCACGCTCACAGGTCTGTTTTTAGGTCTCGCGCCTAGCGTTGCAGTGCGAAGCCCTGCTCGCGCAGCGCGAGACCTCTAGAAAGGGCTTCTGAAAGCTAACCACACGCTCGTGCGTGTGGTTTTGCTTTCCGCGGCTGTCATTGGCTTTCGCGTGCTTTTAAAAAAAAAATCCAGTACGCAATTGGGCAAAGGCGGGCGCATGTCCCGCCTTTGCTCCGCCCATTCCCGTCGGCGGCCAGCACGCGTTCGTGTCGCTGCCGCGCTCCCTCCCCCCGCTCCTCTGTGTTTCTGATGGAATCGTCTCCTTTGAAAAGCTGCTACTAGCCCTGACGTGTTTTAGGGTTCAGCTTGACATCTTCACGGTGCTCTGAACAGTGATATTCAGAATAAGAAAATGTCATTCCTCGCCCCTCTGCCTTTGGTCACACATCTCAACGTCCTGGGGACAGACTAAGTATATTTCGTCTTGCATGCTAGTTTCAGCGAACCTTGCTATGCAGAGCTTGGCTAGTACAACCGAGCAATTGGCAATCTCCTGGTAAGTTGGAGGGCAGGCCAGGAAGGGGTCAGGGGGTTTCTTGTGAGGCCAGCTGTTTAAGGGATCCAGTCCAGAGGGGAACCCGAAAGAGCGGCACCAAAGTGTCATATAGAAATCAACATGATTTGCGGTTGCGAATAAATTATGCTCTTGTGTACTGTGAGTGACCAAGAAAAGCTGAAGACGTTTTTATAGGAGTTTATCGTCGTTCCCGTGAAACTGGCTATGCTCACTCAGTACAATACGGGGCTCGTATTACAATTTCAGGGCTCCTTTTAAATTCCTGCCCAGCCTGTCCAGAACCAACACGTATTTATTTTCTGTGCGTTTTGAGCACAACATTTTGAACGTTTATTGACAACACCGCATACCCAGGGCCACTGGAATTATGCAATTGTGCGGCCGCGGCATTTTACCCATCTGTCAAGTTGTTCTTCCTTCCATCTATTAATGCTTTCACATGTTGATCATTTCATTCTTCCATTTATCCTTCACGCTTCCTTCTGGTCTTCCTTTAACCCTTTCTTTCACCAATCTTTCTTTCTCCTTTGTTTCTGCCCATTTTTTTCTGATTGTCTTTTTTTTCTCATGCTCACTTTTTCTATTTGTATTCT
Organism: Calotriton arnoldi; assembly: GCA_963921515.1. Lineage (NCBI taxonomy): Eukaryota > Metazoa > Chordata > Amphibia > Caudata > Salamandridae > Calotriton > Calotriton arnoldi. The sequence continues at coordinate 1,820,963 of CAWUFW010001993.1, read as the reverse complement.
CTGTTTTCTCTCCTATTTTTTATAATTTCTCTTTCTCTATTTACATGTCAGCCCATAGCCTACACACCTTTGTTATGCTGTACCCCAATAATGTATTTATAAGCATTTTGACACAAGTGACCCATAAATATCTAAATAATGTTTTAGCGGGACCCAGTTCCCCAACCCAATGGCAGCCCCCATTTAAGCTGTGAAACTGGAGTTTCAGCCTGTGACATACCCTAGACATCCAACTAAGTTTGTTAGGGTGTAAAACAAGTTTCGCATCACACATGCATGGGGAGGAATTCAGTGCTTCCAAGTGCAATATCAGCGCTCTATTATTACCATTTATCTGAAAAGGTCCTCTCCCTACCCACTATGCTAGACATAGGCTCGCCTTAAGTTCCCACTCCTCTCTTGGGCCTGCATTTCAATACTAGGTCCATCATCAATTACTGTGCAAGCATACAAGAGCTTTTTATTGACAACTCCTTACACTTCAAGCCCGTCACCTAGACATCGATTCACCAATATGTGCCACATAATTATATGCTACATAATTACACTGCACTCAATGCAACATAAATGCACTCCACATAATACCACTCAGTGCCACATAATTATATGCTACATAATTACACTGCACTCAATGCAACATACACTCCACAAAATACCACTTCGTGCCACATAATTATAGGCTACATAATTACACTGCACTCAATGCAACATAAATGCACTCCACATAATACCACTCAGTGTGGCATAGTTACACGCCACATAATTACACTCTACTCAATGCAACAAATACACCCCACATACCACTCAGTACCACATAATTACAAGCCACATAATTACACTACTCAATGCAACATAAATACACTCCACATATTACCACTCAGTGCCACATAATTACACGCCACATAACACTACTCAATGCAACATAAATGCACTCCACATAATACCACTCAGTGTGACAGTTACACGCCACATAATTACACTCTACTCAATGCAACAAATACACCCCACATACCACATAATTACACTCTACTCAATGCAACATACACTCCACACAATACCACTCAGTGCCACATAATTACATGCCACATAATAACTACTCAATGCAACATAAATACACTCCATATAATACCACTCAGTGCCACATAATTACATGCCACATAATAACTACTCAATGCAACATAAATACACTCCACATAATACCACACCGTGCCACATAATTATATGCTACATAATTACACTGCACTTAATGCAACATACACTCCAAATACCACTCAGCGCCACATAATTATATACTACATAATTACACTGCACTCAATGCAACATACACTCCAAATAATACCACTCAGTGCCACATAATTACACGCCACATAATTACACTACTAAATGCAACATACACTTCACACAATACCACTCAGTGCCACATAATTATATGCTACATAATTACACTGCACTCAATGCAACATACACTCCAAATACCACTCAGTGCCACATAATTATATGCTACATAATTACACTGCACTCAATGCAACATACACTCCAAATAATACCACTCAGTGCCACATAATTACACACCACAGAATTACACTAAACTGAATACAACATACTCCCCATAATACCATTCAGTGCCACATAATTACACGCCACATAATTACAGTCTACTAAATGCAACATACACTCCAAATAATACCACTCAGTACCACATAATCACACGTCACAATTTCACTCTATTCAATGCAACATAAATACACTGCACATAATACCACTCAGTGCCACATAATTACACACCACATAATTACACTGTACTCAATGCAACATAAATGCACTCCACATAATACCACTCAGTGTGACAGTTACAAGCCACATAATTACACTCCTCAATGCAACATAAATACACTCCACATACCACTCAGTACCACATAATTACACGCCACATAATTACTCTACTCAATGCAACATAAATACACGCCACATAAATGCACTCTATACCACATGCACAAGTTACTAACTTGTGTAACGATATATCTGTAAGAGACAGTAGTTAGTGATAGATTCCTTACCTTAGAATATCCCCAGGCGTCAGGCTGGATCCGGAAAGTTTTGCGTAGCAGTACCCTTGCGCGTCGGTAGGTGGCGTCGTGCGGCTCCGCGTCCGTCGTCGGCGTCGTGATCGCCGGGATGACGTCGCGGGCAGTACTTAGACGCCGCCCCTGCGCGCTGACGTCAGTTCTGTACACGACTTTCCGCGCCAGGAACGCAGAGCCATGCAAGAAGCTGACACAGGTGTCTGAAAAATACTAGGGCCCTGAAAGGGATGTCCTTAACCCTAGAAATCAGTTCGCAGAACGGGGAGGATGGGTGGGCGGTAAGGAATCTATCACTAACTACTGTCTCTTACAGATATATCGTTACACAAGTTAGTAACTTGTGCATCTGAAAGAGACACGTTAGTGATAGATTCCTTACCTTAGAATAGATACCCCAGCAATACCAACCCCGGTGGTGGGTCTGCGAACAAAGATCAGACAAGGAAGTCCTGGAGGACAGAACGGCCAAAGAAGCCGTCCCTCCGGACCTGACTGTCAAGGCAGTAATGCTTAGTAAACGTGTGCAGCGAGGCCCACGTAGCTGCCTGACAGATAACCGGCAGCGGAACACCGCGGCCCAAGGCCGTGGTAGCAGCCGTTGCCCTGGTGGAATGGGCACGCAGCCCAACAGGAGGCTCCTTCTTGGCCAAAGAATAGCAGGTCTTGATGCACAAGGTAACCCAGCGGGAGATGGTCCTCTTGTGCACCGCCCGACCTTTTTGGCGCCCACGTAGCCAACAAAGAGCTGGTCACCCACCCGGAAGTGTTTTGTGCGGTTGATATAGAAGGAGAGCGCACGTTTTGGGTCCAGACGGTGGAGCCTCTCTTCCTCTCTGGAAGGATGCGGAGGCGGAAAGAAGGTGGGCAAAGTGATGGTCTGCCCAATGTGGAAAGCAGTAACCACCTTTGGCAAGAAGGACGGACGCGTCCGAAGAACAACCTTGTCTGGATGAACAGACAGAAAGGGAGGCTTGCAAGATAGAGCCTGGAGCTCACTCACCCGCCGAGCGGAGGTGATGGCCACCAGAAAGGCTGTCTTCAGAGTCAGAAGACGAAGAGGACAGTTATGCAGAGGCTCAAAGGGAGCGCACATTAAAAGGTAAGAACCAAGTTCAAGTCCCACTGAGGCATTACAAACGGAACAGGAGGGAAGAGGTGAGTAATGCCTTTTAAGAACCTGTTAACAACAGGGGACTTGAACAGGGAGGGCTGATCAGGGAGCCTGAGGAAGGCCGAGATAGCACAAAGATAACCCTTGATGGTACCCAGGGCAGAACCCTGTTGGGCCAGAGAGAGAAGGAACAGAAGGACCTCAGAAAGAGGGGCAGAAAGGGGATCCACAGCCTTTGCTGTGCACCATGCCACAAATTTGTTCCACCTGCAGGCGTATACCACCTTAGTGGAGGGACGCCTGGCTGCCAGAATCACATCACAAACTTCGGGAGGCAAGTCGAAAGGAATCAACTGCCGCCGCTCAATCTCCACGCAAGCAGGTGTAGACTGGACAGGTTCGGGTGGAGGACCGTCCCCTGCTGCTGCGACAGAAGATCCTCCCGAAGAGGCAGACGGATCGGGGGATCTATGCTCATATTGAGTAGCTCGGGATACCAAACTCTTCGAGCCCAGTCCGGAGCCACAAGAATGACTTGGGCCCGGTCGTGCCGAATCTTCTTCAACACTCTGGGTAGAAGTGGTATAGGCGGAAAGGCGTACAACAGACCGCAACTCCACTCGCGACGAAAGCGTCGCCGAGCGAGTGCCGCCTTGGAAATTCCAACGCGCAGAACTGATGACATTGCGCGTTCTCTTCGGTGGCGAATAGATCTAACCAAGGCTCTCCCCACTGTAGAAAGAGTCCTTGCGCCACTTCCGAGTGAAGACGCCATTCGTGATCCATCATGCACCTGCGGCTGAGTTCGTCCGCCCTGGCGTTCAGAGAACCTGCCAGGTGTTGAACCATCAGGAACATGCCCTGATGTTCCAGCCATGTCCAGAGGCGCAGAGCCTCCTGACAAAGGGTCCAAGACCCCACCCCGCCCTGTTTGTTGCAGTACCACATGGCGGTGGTGTTGTCTGTGAACACCTGCACTACCTTCCCTTTGACAGAGGGAAGGAATGCCTTGAGTGCAAGCCGGATCGCCCGGAGCTCCAGAAAGTTGATATGGAGCCGGGACTCCGCCGGAGACCAGAGGCCTCTGATCTCCGCCTCTCCCATGTGACCGCCCCATCCCAGAAGGGACGCGTCCGTCACAACTGTATGCTCTGGCTGGGGAAGGGAGAGGGATCTGCCCATGACCCATTGCCGGTTCGAGAGCCACCACTGCAACTGTTTTGCAGTCCCCTCCGAGATCTGGACGTGATCGGACAGGTTGCCCTGGTGCTGCGCCCACTGGAACTTCAGGTCCCACTGCAGAGCCCGCATATGCCATCTGGCATGATTGACCAGCAGGATGCAGGAGGCCATGAGGCCCAGCAGCCTCAGGGTCATCCGTACCGAAACCCAGGATAAAGGCCGAAAGATCGGAATCATAGCCTGAATATCCCGGACTCGCCGTTCGGGAGGATAGGCCCGAAACTGCGTCGTGTCCAGAACTGCTCCGATGAAAAGGAGCTGTGGAGAAGGAATCAGATGCGACTTCGGCACATTGATGGAGAACCCCAGCGAGTGCAGGAGTTCGGCCGTAGTCTGGAGGTGGGAGACGACTGCCTGGGACGAGCCCGCCTTCAGCAGCCAGTCGTCGAGGTAGGGGAAGACTGAGACCCCTGCCCGGCGCAGATGAGCTGCGACCACCGCCATCACTTTCGTGAACACCCGAGGGGCACTTGTAAGGCCAAAGGGGAGCACGGTGAACTGAAAATGCTCGGGGCCTACCGTGAACCGAAGGTAACGCCGGTGGGCCGGCAGGACGGGGATATGGAAATACGCGTCCTGCAAGTCCAACGCTACCAACCAGTCTCCTGGGTCGAGGGCAGTCAAGACCTGAGCTAGGGTGAGCATCTTGAACTTCTCCTTCCGGAGGAAGCGATTGACGTTCCGGAGGTCCAAGATAGGACGCATGTCCTCCTTGTCCTTTTTGGGCACCAGAAAGTAGTGGGAGTAGCAACCACGCCCTACTTCTGGGGTCGGAACATGCTCGATGGCCCTCTTGGCCAAGAGGGCCGTGACTTCCTTCCGTAGAAGCACCAAGTGATCCCCTGACATGCGGTGGAATTGAGGTGGCATGGCTGGGGGGTGGTCTCGAAGGGGAGGGAGTAGCCCCTTCGGACAATGTCCAAGACCCACCTGTCCGAGGTGATGGTGCGCCAGTGGGGAAGGTGATGGCGGACCCTGCCCCCTACTGGCGTGCCGTGCACCTGAAAGGAGGGACTAGGAGGGCTTGGAGGCCGCGGACGGGTTGGAGGTGGTGGCCTGACCCGCACGCTGGTTGCCCGATCCGCCACGGCGGAATCCACGTCCTCGGCCACGCGAAGACGCCTGCTGCGCGGGCCGGTGGCTGGGCTGCTGACGTGAAGGGGCGCCCCTACCGTGACCACGATAGGGGCGAAAAGCAGAAGGCAGCGGAGGGCGTGTAGCAGAAAGGCCCAGGGACTTTGCAGTAGCCCGTGAGTCCTTAAAGCGCTCCAACGCATGGTCTGCTTTGGACCCAAAAAGACCGACTCCATCAAAGGGCATGTCCATGAGAGTATTCTGGACATCCCCTGAAAAACCAGTGGTTCTCAGCCAGGCGTGGCGCCGGAGCGCCACCGTCGTTGCAATCGACCTGCCCAGCGAGTCGGCGGTGTCAAGGCCACAACGGATAGTGTATTTGGCCGCATCCCTTCCTTCCGCAATGGCGCGGGAAAGCAGTGCCTGGACCTCCTCAGGGCACTGGGGCAAAACATCCGCCACCGAATCCCACAGGGAGTGGGTATATCGGCCCAAAAGACAAGCGGTGTTAACGGACCGCAAGCCAGCACTGGAGGAAGAAAAACCTTTCTTCCCAAACTGATCCAGGCGTTTGGATTCCCTATCCGGAGGAGCGGTAGGGAAGGCGGTTTGGGAAGCGGAGGCTTGGACAACCAAGCTCTCAGGAGTGGGGTGGACAGAAAGAAACAGGGGTCGCCCGGAGCGGGGCGATGGCGTCGTGACACGTTCCGATCCACAGGAGCCCCTGTGTTGGGCTTGGACCAGGCGCCCAAAAGAACGTCCGTGAGGGCGTCGTTAAACGGCAGCACAGTCTCCGCAGAGGAGGCTGCCGGCTGAAGCACCTCTGTCAAGATGTTAGTCTTGACCGTCAAAGTAGGGAGCTGGAGACGTAAGGCCCCAGCAGCCCTACGCAACACCGTACCAAAATTGGCCCCCTCCTCCGTAGCCACGGGAGGAGACAGCATGCCAGTGTCAGGAGAAGTATCCAGACCACTGGCCTCCCCTAGACTCTCTGTCCAGTCCTCATCATACTGACAGTTGCGTGTTAGAGGGTCATCAGACCCCTCCCAGTCCTCCTGGTCCTCCTCTGGTTCAAAATAAGGAGGAGGAGGGACATTTGGGACCCAAGGTCCCATCGGCGCCGGAGCCGGCGTCGAGCGACGTCGCTCCGGGACCATGTCCGGAGCCGGAAGGAACTGGGGACGACGCCGCCCGGAGCCCAGGGCGGCGTCGAGAACGGCACCGGAGACATCGGCGCCGGCGGAGGTGTCGTGAGGTCGACCGGCGTCGATGGGAGTTGTGGAGCCGGGATCGAGGCCGGGGCCGGAGCCGGAGCCGGGATCGAGGCTGGAGGCTCGGGCGACGCCGGGGCCGGAGCCGCCGGTGACGCCGGATCAACCCCATCAGGGCCCGCGGGGCCCGAAGGCGCACCGGAGGGGCCTGAAGGCCCGAAGAGGCGGGCCATGGCCGACAGGAACTCCTGTACCTTGGCCGGATCCGCCCCCGAACCCGGGAAGGGCGGGTATGACGGGGGCGACTCCACAGGCAAGTCCGGGGCCGCGGGGGCGGGGACGGTGCCGGGAGGGGCCTCAGCCGAGTCGCGAGACCGGCGAGGCGAAGTCCGAGAGCGACGATGCTTCTTGGACTTCTTGTGTCGAGACTTACCGGACGAAGAAGACTTCGACGCCGACGACCGGTGTGCACTCCGCGAGCGACCCCTGGACCTCTCACGCGACCGGGGCTTCCGCGGAGCCGAATGCCGGGCCTCGAGGAGCTTTCGAGACCGCTCTCGCAAAGCCTTCGGGTTGAGGGCCTGGCATTCGGGACAAGACTCGGTGTCGTGGCCTCGGCCGAGGCAGAAGAGACACTCCCAATGCGGGTCGGTGACGGACATCATCCGCGCACAGACGCCGCATCGCTTGAAGCCGGGCATCCCTACGACACCTGAATGGTGGAAAAAGACAGTGAAAAAATCACCAAAAAGTATGGTCAAAAATTGACCAGGGCACTGCTCTTCCCGGATCTGCGCTTACTGGCGCGGAAAAAGAAGAACTGACGTCAGCGCGCAGGGGCGGCGTCTAAGTACTGCCCGCGACGTCATCCCGGCGATCACGACGCCGACGACGGACGCGGAGCCGCACGACGCCACCTACCGACGCGCAAGGGTACTGCTACGCAAAACTTTCCGGATCCAGCCTGACGCCTGGGGATATTCTAAGGTAAGGAATCTATCACTAACGTGTCTCTTTCAGATACCACCAATCAACATAAATGCACTCCACACCATGACAATTTCACTAAGCATAATTTCACTCAACACCACACAATTCCACAATTGTGTTCCAGGCCACACAATTCAACTCCACACATTTCCAATACACACCGCATAATTACACACCAAACAACATATTTCAAATCCACAACGTACCGCCAATCCACACCATATAGTGTCACCACCTGAGCACCAAACATCATTCACCACCACCATTTTGCATCAGCACACCACCTAAGCATCACGTCAATCTGGCCTTGGAATCTGGCAACTGTTGATTCTCCCCTAGTGTCCGTCCGCTGCTCGTGTTCTAATTAAATTACTGTTTTCCAACCTCCACTCCCCCGTTATTTATGTCCCGCTCCCCCATAACAAAAAAAATGATAACAAACAAGCATGAGAACAGGCAGGAAGAAGTTGCCAGCAGTGCAAGTACAAAAAAACTAGAAGACATTTTTTATGTTAAAATCTTTTTTTAATCAGGTTTTTCAGTTGTATATAATGTCTTCGTTTATATAAAGGTAACAAGAATGCTTAACACTTATTATAACTTTTCAACATAATGCACAGCAGCCACAATGCTCTACAACATAGCCAAAAGTTCTGGCTAAACACAATTTTAAAAGTCGCTGCTTGTTTGGTTTACTTTTGGCCAGTCACTCTCCAACAGAGCATTTTGGCACTCCGACACCAACTGCTCCCTCCATCCTCCCTTAGTAGGTAACAGACATTGCCATTTACAATGCCAATAGCTCTAACTTAAAAAAATGCGAGACCTATTGCATTTCCAATGCTTGTTACTTTAGAAATGCCCGGCACGAGGAAAAGACACGTGTGCAAAGATAAGCTATTGTTTATCCTGGGCACTGGTTCCTGCATTCGTTCATTAGCCTGTAAAAATCACCATGGTCAGTACGGCAATAGAGAGGCTTGCACTTTCCACTAGTACAAGCCTATTATTCCAACTGAATCTCCAACTGCCAAATTAATAACTCGAACCGCAAAAAGGAAATATGCTGCATTTACAATCAGTCAGATTCCTCATCCAAGAAAATCCTTTGCATTGTTTCTTCACACCTGGTATTTATACAGGGGTGGCAGTCACCACCATATGCTTTCTGCCCCCTGTGCAGACACTTGTCGCAAAAATATGTAGTAATCAATGCAGAGTCTGTCATGTACCAGCTTTATTCTTCAAAGTAGATAACAGGTTAGCAACCACTAGCTGAGTTGCATGACACAACTTACTTTTCTCCTAGATCTTCACACACCCCATTCTATTAGCAACATCCCAGGTACAGCATACTCACGAATTCTATGTAAGGACCGAAGCGAGGATTAGGCTTTCCTTCTTCACTTTAATCACATAATTAACACAGCAGTCAGTAAAGCAATATAAAACTATTTTTCCCCATGAACGGGGGAAACACAAGAGTTCAGTAGTCCTTCTTAAATTTACACAACCATGTCCCAACAAAGTTATGCCACTACCTCTTTCTTCGCTTCTCAGCAGTCAGTTAAGTAGTGTTTATTTCGGTCCATTTACGGTGTTTTTGTAAGGATATTGTATATTTGGATGCCTTTTGTTCTAACATCGTGCTGCAGCGCGTTTTGTTCCCTTTAGATTCCCCAACGCCACCCTAGAGAGGGAGCGGCGGGTGAGACGCTCTAGCTCCATGGCACGGGTCTCTTGTATCGGGAATTCAGACGTGCGCCGGAGCCTGCTCGAGCCTTGTCCCGGCTGCTCAGGTTAACACCTAACAATTTGCTGGGTCTGTATTTTCCCCTTACTTAACAAGTGTGACGCCCCTCTGGGGTCTGTATCGGTGCTGTGCACATTACTACACCCGGAGGAGTCTGTATGACTTTTGAGGCCTTTGAAGGCCTGTGTTTGGACACAGTTCCCGGGCAGCCTATCAACCCTGCATATCATAAGGGTGTCATGTGTCCCCCAGGGTTTGCGTCTGCAAATTTGTGTGTCTCTGGCCCACCCGTAGGTACCTGGGCTCCCTGGCAGCCCCATACTTTTGACACACTTGAGTGTACCCAAGCATAAGCAGGGCCTCTCAAGCCACAAAACATTTAGACCTTGGGCCCTTCTGTTCAGTCCCAAGAGTACATTGATTCCTTGGCTTAGAGCACAGTGCTCCTCATTCTAACTGCGGCAGGATGTCACAGGAGGCTTATAAGGAGGAGGACTTACTGGCCTACCTCCAATGGGACGAGGACTTTTATGCGACAGTTGATACCTCAATATATAGGGATGTTAATGAGCTTATGGCCCCCATGGAACAGCGCATTTCAGACAAAATTGCGCAGGAGTGCGCTAAAATTGCCCAGTCCGCTGCCCCTGCTCTGGAAAAACAGATTAGAGACGTCCCAGGCGAGGGGTCCCCACCCACAAAGAAGAAGTGCAAGGAGGGGGTTGACAAGGATGCATTGCGCAACTTAAACAGGCCTTTTTGGCTATTCCTCCCAGCCTGGGCTCCGATTACATTGGACGCATGGGTTTTACAGGAGGTGCAAGGGTTCCAAATACAATTTTACTGTGCGCCTCTCCAATGCTAGTGTCCCCATCCCATTTGCTTCTCCACCCATGACGCAGTGCTAATAGACGAAGAGGTATCAGCCCTCCTGCAGAAAGGGGCCATTGGTCTGTCAGCGATACATTCCAAGGGGTTCCTCTGCAACCTTTTTCTAGTCGACAAGGCTGATGGGGGTGGGGAGAGAGTGGGGGGGGGGAGGGGGGGGGGGAGGTGCAGACCTGTAATAAATCTCAGGGATTTCAACGAGTGGATGGTATACCGCCACTTCAAAATGGAAGGCATTCTTCTCCTTCTGGATGGTCGCCTGGACCTGAACGATGCATACCTCGTGGTTCCAATTTTTCCCACTCACCGTCGGTTTCTGCAGTTCATTTGGCTTCAGCCTATCGTTGGCCCCTTGGTGCTTCACACATGTCCTCAATCTGGCGGTAGAGTTCCTGCGAGCTCAGGGAATACAGCTTATCATCTACCTGGACGATCTACCTGGCTCATCCTAGCCCAATGCCCCAAGAAACTGATGGCACATCTCCAGACAGCAATAAACCTGTTGCAAGGGTTGGGGTTTGTTATAAACTAAAAAATCTCTTCTCACCCCGGAGAGGGTGACCTCCCTGGCGTCGGTCATAGATTCCACCACTTTATCCTCGAGTCGCCAGTCTCAGAAGATCGCGAAAATTAGACACGGACTCCGCTAAACACTATTCAGACCGTGCACATGTCTCAGACAAATTGCCTGTCTGGCGGGCCTTCTCTCCTCCTCGATTCAGGTGATCTTTTCCAGCCCTTTGCATTATCGAGCCTTGCAGCACCTAAAGGCGCACCATCTGAGGAAGGGCCTAACGTACTCTGTTGGTTCCGTTGACAGAGAGGAAATAGAGTGGTGGCTCACCCATATGGAAGCTTGGAACGGGAGAGCAATCTTCGATTCTACTCCCGATCTGGTGATAGAATCGGATGGCAGCAGGTCTGGTTGGGACGCCATGTGTGGGGATTTCTCCCCAGGCAGACGCTCGTCACCTTTAGAACAACACTTACATATAAATTGTCTGGAGATCCTGGCAGGGTCCTTCACGGCTTAGTGTTAGACAAAAGATCGTATACAGTCCTCAGTCCTGTTAAAGATGGGCAATGTCTCAGCAGTGAGATATCAATCACTTAGAAGGTACCAGATCACAAGCTCTGGCGAACATGGCAAACAAGTTTTGGAATTTTTGGCTAGAGAATCAGGCCTCTGTGACTGCAGAGTATCTCCCAAGGCCAGGAGACCCAGGTTGCGGATTGGCACTCAGTACCTGTGGGACGCCAGCATTTAGAAGCTGGACCCTCAGGTCTTCTAAGGGTTAGCAGACAGGTTGGCCCGTTCTCGATTGACCTGTTCGCCTCAATCACCAGCTGCCACAATTTTTCAGTTGGAGACCGGACCCTCTAGCGGAGGCAGCAGACTAGTTGCTCCAAGACTGGAGTCAGGAGAAGGGTTATGCATTTCGCCCCTTCCCGATCACCCGGGCATCCGCTCAAGTTCGCAGACACGGCAGATGTGGTCATAACACCCATATGCAAGTCAAGTATGGTTTCCAGTTTTTCTGGAAATTTCTTGGGCTTCTCCAATCCGGCTCCCCCACTTTCCTCACATTCTGATGAATCCGGATCGCAAGCCACATCGGCAGGTGGCAGAAGGGCCCTATACGTCTCGTAGCGGATTCCAGGCAACGCTGGAAGCTCCCAGTCCTGTTGAGCCATGCTGAGTGCCTCCTATCCAGAGCCTGGGCAGACAGCACAACGAAACGCTACCATTCGTCCTGGACGAGATGGATGTGTTGGTGTCTGCGACGGTATGTGGATCCCGTGGGATCTGATGTAGTCCAAGTTCTCAAATTTCTGTAAAGCCTAGCGAAGGATGGATTGGAATATCGTTCAATTAACAGCTTTCGCTCCACGATCTGAGAAGGACATGTCCCAATAGATGGGACCCCAGTTGGCGAGCAACCTTTTGTTTGTAGATTACTTAGAGGGATTCGTGTCTCTTCCCTAGGTGATGTTAATTTGGTATTTAACCTTTTCCTGTCATGGCAACCAAACCGGTTTTGGTCCTGGAAAGAGCTTTCAGCTAAATTGACGTTATGATAATCCTCGCCTCCGTGTCCTTAATAGAGTTGAAACTTACCTTCACTTGAGCTAGGCACATTTTCATTCTACACTACAGGACATTTCCACAGAAACCCACAAAAGAAGCCTAAAGGAAAAGAGAATATGACAGCAACAGGTCAATAGCACATTGGGAGTACAATCTATACATATCACCACAAATCGAGAGTGACCATGCAAAAATGGACATGACCTCAGAGGGCCACAAAGGAAGGGACACCAACCTACCCAAGATTACAACTAGGTAAATGGACTATATAATAAGCATCCAGAACCTGGTCTGGAGATACCTACGAAGAAACATACAACCTCCTAACACGGACTGGTACAGTATGATGTGTGATTTAAGTATCATAACTTCTTACTGATCTGCATCCCCACCACAAACCTTTACTCTTGCCAAGATGGCTTTTAGAATCTTGAAAACTAAGACTTGTTGTAGTCCTGGTGTAAGACCGTGGTCTTGCTGTCTACGGGTGTGGGAGCAGAGATGAATGTAAGGGGTTAGTTTGAAAGGGCTGGCAGCTGTCCCATTTGATTGCAGGTTTGCTCCTAAAAAGAGATCCTACAGGGCTAGGTCCATTGGTGCAAATGCATCACAGATGTACCTGATGCCAGAGCAAAAGTTTATAAGATGGAATGTACAAGGCATGTATGGTCCCACCAAATGCTACAAAATACAGGCCCACTTGAACACTAAAAATACCTTTTTGCAGGAGACACCTCACTGATGGTGCAGGGGAGGGGGGGAATGCACTAGGAAGATGTCAATCTGCAAAAAAGATCAACGAGACAGGTGACCGTCTCCGCAGCACATGCACAGTGATCATTAATATGGGTGAGGCAGGAGTCCCGTTTTTCCCATCTGAAAAGCAGATACCAGGATGGGAGGTACATTGTTGTGGGCAGATTAAAACCAGCCCAGTTTAACACAAATTTAACACAAATGGTCGCTTGGTACCCGCAGATGACAAAACTTATAGGCAGACACTTCAATACAGCATATGACTTAAATCTAGACTGATCTCATCCTCCCTTGCCCATAACCGTAATGACAAGGACCTTGCAGACCTCAAGAGTAGTTGTAATGATGGGAACTAGTAAAACCAGGCACTACAACACCCTGGCAAGCAGGGAATACTCATTCTACTCAATGTTCCGTGACTTATTCATGGGCTTAGTTAAATTGTCCATCACACATTCATACAGGACTAGAACAAGCGGGCTGTCGCAGACCATAATCCCCAACTGAAAAGGACTGACCTGGGACCTTATAGAGCGGTTATCCCAACTTGAAGACTACAGCCGCGGCTCGCCCATGTTCCAGGTCCACATTAGGTAGCGAATCCAAAAAATTTTCACAGAAAATGAGGAGAATGTTATGGATGCCATAACACCGCAAGGACAAAAAGAACAAATGATGAACGCAATGCTGAACAAATAAGACACACCCCAGTCACAGATCTGGGATTAATCCATCGTTTTTTGCTCACCACGCCACCCCAGTTTGGACCCTGACGAATGCAAATCAGTCTTACCATGGGAACAGTCCAGCCCGAACTGCCAGGTCAGGTCCTCCCTGGAACAGAAACAAGTATGCTGGGACCAGTTTTGGGGTATCACCCTATATCAGCCAGGCTAGTGTGAATCAATCAGGGAATTGTCAAGCGCGCTACTCACCCGTGAGGGTCTCAAGGCGCGGGGGGGCAGCTCCGTTCAGTCGAAGAGCCAGGTCTCGAGTGTCTTCCTGAAGATGTCCAGAGAGGGGGCGCGTCCGATATGGATCAGGAGCTCGTTCCAGGTCTTGGCCGCGATGTAGGAGAAGGCTCTTCTGCCCGTTCTGGCTCTGCGGATGTGTGGTGTTTCGGCGAGGTAGGCGGATTGGAGGTTTCTCTTGGGTACGTGGAAGTATATTCTCTTGTTGAGGGACTGGGGGGCGGTGTTGTGGAGGCATTTAAAGGCGTGGGTGACTATCTTGAAGGTTACTCTCTTCTCGACGGGGAGCCAGTGGAGGTCTTGCAGGTGTTGGGTGATGTGTTCTCGTCAAGGGATGCCGAGGACGAGTCATGTTCTGTATGGTCTGGAGTTTGCGGAGCAGCGACTTGTTGATTCCGGCATAGAGGGCGTTTCAGTAGTCCAGTCTGCTGGTTATGAGTGCATGGGTGACCGTTTTTCTTGATTCGGTGGGGATCCATTTGAAGGTCTTGCGAAGGATGCGGAGGGTGTTAAAGCAGGTAGAGGCGATGGCATTGACCTGTCGGGTCATGGAGATGGAGGAGTAGAGTACGATGCAGAGGTTCCAGGCGTGGTCCGTGGGGGTGGGTGGGCTGCAGAGTGTGGTGAGCCACCAGGTGGACGAGGACCTCTGTCTTCTCCGAGTTGAGCTTCAGGCAGCTGCTGCTCATACAGGATGCGACGTCCTTCATTCCTTCCTGAAAGCAGAGTCTGGTGGTGACGGGGTCCTTGGTGAGGGAGAGGATGAGCTGGGTGTCGTCGGCGTAGGAGACTATTTTGAGTCCATGCTGTCAGACGATGGCGGCGAGGGGGCCATGTAGATGTTGAAGCGTGTAGGGCTGAGTGAAGATCCTTGAGGTACTCCGCAGTTGATCTCTGTGGTTTCGGAGAGGAAGGGTGGCAGTCTGATTCTTTGGGTCCTGCCGGTGAGGAAGGAGCAGAGCCATTCAAGGGTGGTTCCTCGTATGCCGGCGTCGTGGAGTCTGGTGGCGAGTGTGCGGTGGGAGACTGTGTCGAAGGCTGCGGAGAGGTCGAGGAGGATCAGGGCCGCGGTGTGGCCTTGGTCGAGGAGGGTGCGGATGTCATATGTGGCGGCGAGTAGGGCGGTCTCAGCGCTGTGGAATCCGGATTGGGAGGGGTAGAGGATGGAGTTCTCTTCTAGTGGCACAGTGAGCACGGGACACATGTCTGGGCATACCCTACCCACTAGGAGCGAAAAAAGCAAAAAGAAGAAATGATGGACAAAATGCTGAACAAATTAGAAGACATTCACCCAGTGAGGGGCATTAAAGGTGGTAATAAGATCACCGCATCAAGACCTTGTACAGGATCGAAAGAGTATCACACAAGAGATGACCACCCTAGACACTCAACTTCGAGACTTTGAATGTGCAATACTAAGGGATGCAAGACTTAAAAAAGAATCTATAGAAATCAAGGAGCACTTTGCTGTCTTGCTGGAGAAACTACGCTGTCTTGACCACAAGACATACATGACTTATAAACATATGGACTAGAGCACATCTGGAAGTCACTGGCCTAGTAGGTCAGAGCATATGCTGAAAGACAATAGACAACCGCAATCCACAATACATCTGGTAGAGGAAGTCGCACAGCGAAATTAATCAGGTGTACTTTTCCCTACTCTAGCTTGGCTCAGCAGCTGGAGGGCAGAATTTGGTCTGTGGTCGGCAGCAGCACCAGCTTGCTGGCAGACCCTGAAAGGCGGTTATCTGGAGTATAGGGGGGTCCCCTAAGCCCCCCAGTACGTGAGATCATACTTCCAGCACCAGAATCTGTGTTGGGGTATGATTCCAACATGTTTGACACCAAACATGACCGGGTTTAGTGCAGCCATTATTTAGTTAGACATTTCGTATTGACCGATGTCCACTATATGTCTTAAAATGGGTGACCGCACTTACAAAGCCTGGAGAATCTACTCTGGGGTTTGTAGGGGTGTCCTGCTCATGCAGGGGCACCCTCACACTTGTAACCAAGCACCCTGCCCTCAGGACTGAAGAGCCTGCCATAGGGGGGACTTATAGGTTTTAAGTGCAGTGACCTCAGACATAAGGAAACATACCCGTCGTGAGAGGTGCAAG
This sequence comes from Calotriton arnoldi, assembly GCA_963921515.1. Taxonomy (NCBI): domain Eukaryota; kingdom Metazoa; phylum Chordata; class Amphibia; order Caudata; family Salamandridae; genus Calotriton; species Calotriton arnoldi. Next base: position 1,804,671 of record CAWUFW010001993.1, on the reverse strand, counting down.
CACCAACTCACACAGGCTGCAATGGCAGGCCTGTAGTCACAGTTTAAGTGGACTCCCATGAGTGGCACAATACATGCTTCAGCCCATGGGAGATCCCTGGTGTATCTATGCCCTGGGTACCTAAGTACCATATACTAGGGACTTATAAGGGTACACCAGTAGCCAATTGTGGAGGTACCAAAGCACTTATGCCAATTTAGGGGAGAAAGCACAGATGCTGGGGTTCTGATAGGCAGGATCCCAGCAGACTAAGTCAAAAACACACTGACAGCAGCAAAGTGGGTGCGACCATGAAAGCAGATCCTACTTTCCTACGAGGAGAGAGGAGAGAGTGTTGTGTGGTTTGTGGCCTCCTGGTCTGCCTTGCTGCGTTGGCTTGGGCTTGGCTGCCATGAGGCCTTTTTGCGCACGTTCCTTTGTGCCGTTGTTTTTTGAGCCTCTGCCCGGCTATCTTAGCACTGTCTGCATTTCTATCTTTCACCTTGTCTCCTGTTCCCTTTTGGGCTACTGTCTGCACACCATGTACAAGGTCGATAAACAATGTCCCTTGTTCCTGCTGATTTGGCCAGTCCCTCACACTTAGACATAACACTCTATTTACAGCTGCCTTGGAGAAATTCGTGTGCTTTTAATATGGTGTTTTTTCACTGTAAGAGACACTTGGAGAACAACCTTTCCAGAGAGAAGAGCTGTTTGTATCTGATGATGTAAACTTTGCATCTAGATATTGAGGTATATCTAGTCAAAGCCCAGAGGTCTTCTATTTTTATAATAAACTAGCTACTAGCACGGGGAGGGTGGTAAGGTCATTTAGCCTTATATCCACTGCTTTATGAAATGCTTTCCCCGTTTGTATTCTATGGAGTTGTAACTATGCTGCTTATTTTATCATTATGCATTATGCGGATAGTACTGGCACGTGTACTGTATCTTAGAGCACGTTAGTTGAAATAAACATTTTAAACTATACAGTGTCTTCTTACGCGCGTTGTGGACAGGTATGAGTGAGTTATGAAAGGGTGTTCTTGCTACTGCGAGTCCTGAGAGAGAGAGAGAGAGCGAGAGAGAGATAGATACAGTGTTCTGGGTTGTCTAATCATTGGTAGCTTTGTTGCTAATGAGACGCTACAGCTAGTCGGGTTAGGGTTTTAGGTGCTAAGGTTTATGGTCGGCTCACCACTATATTCCGAGGTCCTATTATCCTGTGCATAGCTCTGTGTATGTGCAGAATCCCTACAACATGGCGCCCAACGTGGGGCCGCTTATCTGCGGGACGCTTGAGTAATATTTGTGCTTGTCCACAACTCCCTTCACAGGCGCTTCCGGAAGCGTGTGACGGTGATACCTCCTATATTGACATTTTTATAGGTTCTTTCAAGCTTGAAGTTGTTAAAAGGTTTCTTAAACAATACCCTCTATTGTGCAGTCACACATTAGGTTGTCGTGAACTTTTAGCCTGAAATGGCTACGCAAATTGCGGCACATAGCCGCGCAGCGCTCCGGGCTCACTTAACAGTGTATGGAGTGCCTGACGCGGGTGTCGACTTGATCTTTGTGGTACAAGCAGATCCAGCTTACCACTTTGAGGTGTTTTACTCTTGGGTCACCTTTCCGGCGGTGGATGGGACTGATAATTTGTTCCATGAATACGAAGCCACCGTTGTTCCTATGCACTATAGACCGTATATGAATCTTGAAGTACCGCTCACGGCTTGGCAACACCGTGTTTGGTTTGATGGCGCCCTCCCCCAACCGGTTACCGCGGTTCGTTTAGGCCCATTATCAATTGATGGGGCCACTTGGCCAGTCTTGGCCGGGTATACACCACATCCGCGTTATATGACGGTGACAGTCGCTGAACTGCGTCATATGCATTCGTCTTTGATACGAGTACATAGAGCTTTAGTACAATATGTTACAGGCAACATCCAGGGAGCCCCGCCTGGAGTTGCGGCCCATCCAGCTGGTGCAGGCGGTGTAACCATAAGTCCGGTCATGGTGAATTCGGTGATGGGCAAGCGCCCACAAAATAAGGACGATTTTCCTTATTGGCTTGCAGAAAAATTTGACCAGCTGGAGGCAGTTTTTCCAAATACATCTCCCGTGGAAAAACATAGGATTTTGACGATTAGTTTGCCAAAAGACTTAGTACCAGAGTTGGCAGAATGCAACAACTGGGGTAGGGTATTCGCTGCAGTATATGCGAAGTGTTTCGGCACTCCTTCCATGACAGTTCTTCCCTCTGTGATTAAACGAGTACAGGATGAACATGGCCCTGAAGCGGCTATGGAATTAGGGATGAGACTGGTGGGAGTGTTCGACGTAGTAGCTGAGTTGATCCTTGCGAATGTCAAGGGCGATGCAGTGAACTTTCAAGTAGCTAATGCTTTGGCCACAGAATTGGACAGGCCTCACGAATTACCGAAAATTATTGCTCAGGCTTACAAAACCATTGGTCGCAATAGCCTGGGAGTTAAGCCTTTTGCTAAAACGCAAACACAATCGCAACAACAACCAAAAACTCAGTCTGAGAAAGATGAGAAACCAGTTTTTACTAAAAAGAGCTGGCGGTTGAAAAAACAGGGTAAGCAACAGAAGAAGCCGGGGTCGCGAGGTGCATCCCCGGTTTCCGTCTCTTCTGAACGCACTTATGATTTGCGGGATAGGGCGAGAATTAAATCTCCAGAGAGATTTCAAGTCCCTGATTCGCATTCTCCGCGTTCTTCACAGGCACCAACATCTTCGCAGGCTGGTGGAGGAGATCGCCAGTATATAGGAAGGGGTCGAGAGGATCCACAGGGACGAGACCAACCTCAACAACAAGTCAGAGGGAAACCAGACGATTTCCAACGTTCTCGCCCACAATTTCAGAAGAAAAAAGTTGCCGCTGTAACAGCGAGATATGCCACAGACGGTGAGAACGAGACTCCTAGATTGGACGTGGGCAGTGACCCTCCTAGACAGCGCCGCGGAAGTTACCATAGTGCGGGAGGTGCTATGTCCTCATGTGGAGGCGACAGCAACTGAAACATTCATTACTGTTGAGACAGCTGACACCAGAGTGGCTCCCCCTGACAGACTATATAATATTGTAATTCAAATCGAAGGTGATATACAGCGTGTTATCAAAGGGATTTTTTGGGAAAATCTGACCTCTTCGTATGACATTTTGTTAGCGGAGGCGGATTGGCCGCCCCCATTCGTACTTGCTGCGCGTAAAGGGGAGGAGGTAATCCTTCCGAGCTTTTCTCGACACTGTCCCAAAAGACAAAGCAGAGGCTCTTGCAGCTGAATGGGCTGTGTCCCTGGCTCCGGCGTTATACCTCAACCATGTGGGCTGGGATGAAGAATCACCACCCCATGAAATACCTCTGCGGTCCCTACCACAGCCCCAACCCCAATATCCCATCAAACGGGAAGCTAAAGGTCCCGTTTCCGAAATTCTGACCCAGTTGGAATATCAGGGAGTGATTGAAACATGCGAGTCACCGATGAATAATCCCCTTTTCGCGGTTTCTAAACCCGATGGATCGTACCGCTTAGTTTTGGATTACCGGCATTTGAACTCTCATTGTCGGACCTTTGCGGTGCAAAACACACATAGTTCTGCGCTAGTAGACAGTCTTGTTCGTAAAAAATATAAAACTACACTTGACCTATCCAATGGATTCTACACGCACAACTTGGCCCCGGAGAGTAGCCAATGGAGCGCTTTTACCTCCGGTGGTAAATTATTCAAATTCAGGCGTTTACCTATGGGCTACAAGAACAGTCCGGGTGTATTCGCTGCTCGTGTTGTCTCTTTGTTAGACGGCATAGACCCAGATGCATGTTCGTACGTCGATGATATCTGACAGACGACGAATTATTCCCGCATCTTTCCCGAGTGGACTGCATTATTCTAGAATTTGCGGTTCTAGGTTACAAATTTAATTTTGCCAAATCTCACATTGCTGAATTTACCGTTTTGTTTTTGGGTTATGAGCTCAACAATGAAGGTAAGGGCTTAGCCCCCCATTTTCTGGAGAAATGTGCACTTTTGTGCCCTCCAACCACTCTGAAGAAACTTCAGTCTTTACTGGGTTTTCTGAACTTCGGGCGCACTTGCATTCCCGAATATGCCCAGCGTATCAAGCCACTGTATGCTTTGATACAACCTAACTTTTCGAAGTCATGCTGGCTTCCGGAGCATTCCTCCATTCTGCAGTCTTTGCAGACAGACCTACTTGAATCTAAATACCTGTTGACTCGTGACAACCACACCAACCTGGTGATTAGAATCATTCTAGGGGCAGTGGGTTTCACGTACTTAACCTTTAACGAAGGTGACACAGTACCCATCGCATACAAGTCACATCTTTACACTTCCGCAGAAATGCGTTTTTGATCTGTGGAGAAAGTTTTGACTGCAGTGCAAATGGCGATTCTAAAGAAACGCGCACTGGCACAGGGAAAGCGCATTTTGGTGGTAACACCCTATCCTGCCCTAGAGGCAGTGACGAAAGCAAGTGTTCCGAACTCTAAAGCTTTGCACCCCCGTTGGATACAATGGGCAACATCTTTGACGTCTCCGGATGTCACTTTCATCTTTGATTCATCTCTTCAGACTCAGGAGTTTTTGCAGTATGAATTCGTTCATCCTCCTCCTCTGTCTTTACTACCGCTTGAGGAATACGAATGTATTATCTATACCGATGGTTCAGCACAGCCTGCCACGGGCTCCAAGCATGCTTATTCAGCAGCATGTGCTATTGTTGCAGGTTCCTTTGTGAACGGAAAATTTAAATCTACTGTAGTGCATACTCAAGCACTGGGAGACAGTACTGCACAATTGGCCGAGCTGCGTGCATTGGTGCTAGCACTCGAGTTCGCTAATCCGGATGTGACCACTCTTATTGTTTGCGATTCCTACTACTGTGTTCAGTCTTATAATGACAATCTCTTCTTTTGGTCACAAAATGACTATAGACGCGCAAAAGGCAGCACAATTAAGCATAAAATGCTTTGGGTTCGAGTGGCAGATTTACAACAACGTCTGCCTCTCACACAGGTGGTACACACTCTTGGCCACCAGCGTGTGGGCGCACACGCTGTCGGTAACGGCTTGGCAGATGAAGCTGCCAAGTCAGCAGTAGCCACGTGCTCAGTCGCAGCAGTTACCAGATCCATGTCTAAAATCGATTCCGATATTCTAGCAGCTATTGCTGCAACAAAGGAAGGTGCTAATTACCCACGGGGATTCCCTTCCAAATACTGTTAGCAATTAGGTCCCGAACAGGCTCTTTATGTAAGAATTCCAGACGTTGGTGATCGGCTGATTCCCAACGCGGACCGCAGACTTTCCTTGATTACTGCAGCCCACGAAGGCATGGCTTCGGCTCATGCCGGGGTGTCGGCGACAGTTTCCATCTTGCAGCAGCCTTACTGGTGGCGTGGTTGATACAAACAAACCCGTACTTATGTGCTTTCTTGTGAAGTTTGTCAGCAGATTAAGCCTTCCACGGTTACACGGCCACCACAGACCCCGCTCTGCATTTCAAACAGACCTTTTGGGTGTGTTTACCTGGATCACTGTGGTCCCTTTTCCTCAGACACTGCATATAAATATATCTTAGTTGCAGTGGACTCATGCACACGTTTCATCTGGGTTTGGCCACAACGGAGTGCTGACGCTCGAAATGTCATAAGGGATTTGCGTGTCTTTGTGGGAATTTTCGCCTGTGGCACCTTCCATTCTGACCAAGGTCCAGCGTTTGCCTCTAAGGCTTACAAGGATGCAATGAGTTCACTGGGGGTGCGGGTGAAATTTGTGTCACCGTATCGGCCTGAGGGCAATTCGATTGTTGAACGAATGAACCGTGACTTAAAGCAATCCTTGACAGCTAGAGTCTTAGGTACTGGCAGGAACTGGCTGGCCCACTTGTATACCGTACAACGTGCACTTAATCTCCCGAGAAGACCTCTGGGTGGGCGGACCCCATACGAAATGCTCTTTGGCATAAGAATGTTTGTGCCTGACCTTGATGGTCTAGACATGGTGGCGCAATCCGCCATCTTTGATGTAGATAACCATTCTACTATGTTACAGGACTTACAAGAAGACCGAGACAAACTTGCGATTGCGCATCTACCTTCAGCCACAGACGCTGCACTGCAGATTCCAGTTGCCGGCTGGCTTCCGAAGATTGGAGATCTGGTCCGAGAGAAGGTGGAGAACAAAAAAGAATTTGGCCCCTCTTATCGTGCACCGGTTCCAGTCCTTGGCTTGAAGGGAACTCGTACAGTCATCTTACCACCGCTTCCTGGTCGCAAAGAGAACAGATACATCTCGGTGGAAAATGTCAAGCTACAACATCTGGCCGATCCTGAATAGTGTTACACCAGCGGTCTCTTGTCCTGTCATTTACCGGACGAATGCTCGTGGCCCTCCTGCACGAACGGTCACTGATGTTGCTATCGAGATGGTAGATTTGCCTGATACTCTGCACGACTACCCGGATTCCCCCTGCAACGAGGAGCCCGAGTATATCTACCCCGCAACCGAGTCCGTGGCTCATCTACCAACAACGCCACTGAGCCCAACACGTTATTCCTTTGACTCGGATTCCACTCCATCACTTGTCCCGTCCAAATTCAGTATTTTTGTATCCTGGTTCAGAGACAATTTTTTGATCCCCCCATAGACATACATTTGGTTGGTACTTTTCCTAATTTTTTTGTTCATGTCTATTGGCTTTGTCACAGTGTTTTTTCTGCTCATCAATGGACACTATTTGCCAGAACGCTCTGCGGTGAACTCTGTCGCTGGAACTTTGGCTCCACATTCTTCATCGCACATCATGAAGCGAGACCACACATTTGTGAACATTTCAGCGTTTCCAGTTGCTGATGGCATCATTTGGGATGCGGTGAACTTCCAAATTCATGGTCCAACCGAAATTATTAATGTACCAAATGTCCTTCTTGTTTCAATGGGTGATGTCGTAAAAAGTAATATTCATTCTGACGATTGGGATGTACATGCAGTTGAAGCATTATTTACTGATTTGAAATATTATGCTGCTTTTCATGCTGAAGATCTGTACATGAATTCTGCAAATTATGTTGATTTGTATTGTTACCAGCATTGGGGCAACCACTTTCTCCATAAACCCAGTACCCTTCGGGGTCTTTTTAATTACACCCAATGGGAACATTGTCCGACCCCTTTGCCAGGTAGCTCCGAAACTCTTAGAAATAAGTTTACTTATTTTACAGATTTTAATAGATCGAACCCTGGGTCCTATTTCTTTAAATTAAACACTTCCTTTACTGAAAAAATCATGTTAACCCATACCAAATTATTATATTCCGGCTCCTTTTTAAAAGCCTTAGCTGTGGGTGGGTATGAACATTGGCGTGACACCATTGATTTGAAGTCTATTTGGGGCTCCAAAGCATGGCAGGTGCAGGGCACAGAAGCCTTGCATCGTGCTTGCCTCATCCCGGCCCAAATTCTATTTTTAAATCAGACCGTCTATCAAACGACATGTTGGGGTTTGGCTACGTCCAAACAATTAAATGCACCGTCCTTTCCTGTCTTGTCTTCCACTCCCAACGAAAGCTTGTACTTTAATAAGTCCCTTACCGAATTGCAGGTTTTGTTTCAGAACAATTCGTTTAATGTCTCTGCGTTTGTTCAGTCACCCTGGTTGGCTTGGCCCATTGCATCTAATGCCTGCCAACTGCGTTTTCACAACCCGGATACTGGCTACATACAAGATAGGCCAGATTCACGGTTTTCTGACTCTCGTACTGTTACCACATATTCTGTTGGTAAATTATGTAAACAGTGGTTGCAGCACTCTTCCCTAGATTCTGTTAAACAACATTTATCGCTCCTATCAGGCAACATTGATCTGTCCGATTTTGTTCTGGGGCCTCGTGGTCCTCGACCTAAGAGATTCATTTATGAAACGTATAATGAACTCTGGAAGCTTTCGCAAATTGAAGCTGCTTCCCGTCTGCAGGAAATCGATCAAGCAAATTTGGAAAAGGTGCTTGCTGTTGTTGACAATAGTATTAATACCCCGTCTTCCCGCATTTACACATTAGAGAATATTATTTCCTCTGTTGTTGATATTGTACACGATGATGTTTCTGTGTTGTATCATGGTCAGAATCAATTGCGTTCAGTAATGCAGTTTGCATGGACTTTGCAAACACTTAAAATGGGGAAAGTTCCTTGGCAATTTTTGAACACCTCTGCCTTGTTTTCACCTTTTAATTTGACTGAGAAACAGCGGTTCATGTCCATGAAAGATGCAGCATACACTCTGTTACATATTGAAAAGATAGAGCCCTTGCCCTTCTCTCTTGCTGAATTGGATTCTGCTCTGTGGCTAGTACACGGGGTTATCGCTTTGCCTTTTTCATTGTTTGAATTTAGTTCGTGCATGAAGCATTATCCTGTTGGCCGTTTCCAGCCTTTGGGCAGTGCCTTCCTGCATGAACTTTGGTCCCTGCCATTCATGTTTAAATGCCTTAGAGACGGGAGGGAGGTTTTTCTCACGGGGGAGTCATGCGATTCAACTGTGGGTCATTCCCTTATTTGCAAACACATTAAGTTGCACGGAGCTTGTAACGTTTCGGCTCCGAATCTTGCTTGTGTGTTAAAGGGTATTCCAGCTCCTGCTATTTCTCCTACTTTCACTGTGCTTGCTAATGGTAGCTATTTGCTTTTAAATAACCAAGACTGCTGTGGCCTGCTGGCCGGCATACCATATATTGTCACCGTTTCCCACAGGGTTGTCTGCTGCAAAAATGTGCTTTATCCTCCCCCGCACGACATCATAGATAGTTCTGTGTGGCCTTCCATTCCTACTGTGAGGGCGGATTTCAATAAATTGAGCAGAATAAAGGCACTATTATTGAACCAGGAGGTTATGCTCACATCTGCCCGGGAGACTTTCATTCTCCAGGTGGCAAGTACCCACAGTGAAATACAGGCCCTTTTGAACACTAACCTCCCACAACATTTCGGTGAACTGATTCACCGTGTTTTTAATGCATCCCGCACTGAAGGTCTAGTGCACTTTTTTAAAGTTGTGGGCTCTGGCCTTGTGACCTCTTTTCAAACTATTTTTGGTGTAATACCGGCTTTTATTCATTCCATCTTTTCCAGCGTCTTTGGTGGCTTTCCACTGATACTCGCCTTGGCGGCTGGTGTCCTGCTGTTGGTCTGTTTACTACGCAATGGCTGCACCTCCATGGGCCCTTCTCGAGCCAGGTCGGCTCCAGATGCTCCGTGAACGCATCCTCGCTGGCTTCGGCGTCCTGCCGTTGGCGACAATGAGTGTGTCATATACACTTTCTTTTCGCTTTGCGTATTTCACTTGCGTGCAACCTGTGATGTCTTGCATCAGATGTCCATTCTCGTGGGCCATGGATTATTGCCTCTCCAATACGTCTTTGTCTGTTCCGGATTTTGTTCAGTTGGTGGGTCCCCTAGAGGCCCATGAACGGGACTGTTCCGCTGCAGGCTACATGGCGCGTGCGGCTGCACTGGGGATTTTGGCACAATGGGATATCTGGGCGGCTGCTCGGAATCTCCTACAACGAAGTTATATTGAGTACCACGCAAGTTGTCCCGCAATGCTGTTCGCTGCCCCCTCTTGCGAGGAACATGACTGCAGCTTTGATTTACTTGACTGGATGGCGTCGCTTTTTTCCGACGATTCCAATGATGTCCTCTTGGAAGGTGTAGCGTTTTTCTGCACTTACTCTATTGGATTGAGAGGGCTTTAACTTTCTGCGACCTGCCTCGCTGAAATATATATATATATATATTGAACATTTAGGTTGCCGCCAAATCACTCTGCTGTTGCCTTCTAGACCAGAGCCCCTGATGAAGTGATTGCACGAAACGCGTTGGGACTGGACCTTAAACCGCGTGGGCTGGGTTGCTGTCGTTTCACTGCTTCCACCATTAAAGCTGATGTGGCAAATCCTTACCTGATGTGTGCGTCCTCTACAGCAGGCAAACTTGGTGGGTTAGATATATATATATATATATATATATATCTTCTTTATCTTTTTTGATTTTTTATTCACATCTCCCTTTCGTTGTCCTTCCTGGGATTCGCTTCCCCACATGCGTTCTGTTCTGCTCAGTTAATTTGGACTCTGTAATCTTCTTGGACGATGGACTGACCAGGGGAGGGTGTCGTGTGGTTTGTGGCCTCCTGGTCTGCCTTGCTGCGTTGGCTTGGCTGCCATGAGGCCTTTTTGCGCACGTTCCTTTGTGCCGTTGTTTTTCGAGCCTCTGCTTCTGCCCGGCTATCTTAGCACTGTCTGCATTTCTATCTTTCACCTTGTCTCCTGTTCCCTTTTGGGCTACTGTCTGCACACCATGTACAAGGTCGATAAACAACGTCCCTTGTTCCTGCTGATTTGGCCAGTCCCTCACACTTAGACATAACACTATTTACAGCTGCCTTGGAGAAATTCGTGTGCTTTTAATATGGTGTTTTTTCACTGTAAGAGACACTTGGAGAACAACCTTTCCAGAGAGAAGAGCTGTTTGTATCTGATGATGTAAACTTTGCATCTAGATATTGAGGTATATCTAGTCAAAGCCCAGAGGTCTTCTATTTTTATAATAAACTAGCTACTAGCACGGGGAGGGTGGTAAGGTCATTTAGCCTTATATCCACTGCTTTATGAAATGCTTTCCCCGTTTGTATTCTATGGAGTTGTAACTATGCTGCTTATTTTATCATTATGCTGATAGTACTGGCACGTGTACTGTATCTTAGAGCACTTTAGTTGAAATAAACATTTTAAACTATACAGTGTCTCTTCTTACGCGCGTTGTGGACAGGTATGAGTGAGTTATGAAAGGGCGTTCTTACTACTGCGAGGAGAGAGAGAGAGAGAGAGAGAGAGAGAGAGAGAGAGAGAGAGAGAGAGAGAGAGAGAGAGACACACACCGTGTTCTGGGTTGTCTAATCATTGGTAGCTTTGTTGCTAATGAGACGCTACAGCTAGTCGGGTTAGGGTTTTTGGTGCTAAGGTTTATGGTTGGCTCACCACTATATTCCGAGGTCCTATTATCCTGTGCATAGCTCTGTGTATGTGCAGAATCCCTACAACGAGAGGAGAGAGGAGAGCCTACCCATGAACAAGCAAGTTGCGGTAGACTATGAGCCTTTGAGGCCCAAAAACATCATGTTTTGCCTTTGGCTTGCAAGTTGCAGTTCTGGGGGAGAAAGAGTACACTAACACGAGCCATGGGTCAAGGACCTGGGAGGCACATCTTGAGGTCACAGGCTAGACCAGCAGCATCCAGGGCAAGTCCAGTGGCTACTGGTCAGCTAGGCACACTTGCAGGTGCAGCTCGAGCTTTTCAGTCCCTGAAGCTTAACAGAAGGCTACTCAACAAGCCCTTTGAGTCCACTCACTGGTACCATGGCCCAAGAGGGAGCAGGTCCAGCCTGTGGAGCCTTTTGCCATGAAGTCAACAGTAGGAATAGCCCTTCTCTCTGAAGTTGTGTCTTGGTTTAGCAGGTGCAGTCTTCCTGGAAGCAGCCTTTCTTTTGGAGGTCCATAAGTTCAGCAGGCAATCCTGTCCTTTTCAAGTCCAGCAGTGTTCGGAGGAGAGGGGGGCGGGGGGGGGGACACGTTTATGGCTGATAATAGCCTGTGGGGAGACTCCCTGACCAGTAAAATTTCCATGGGCAACCCTACCATCGCTTACATCACTTCCTTCCCTCGGCAGGGCTATGGGCACTCCCCTGAGGTGGGGCTAGGGAAATAAGTAACTTCCCCCTTCAAAAACAGTCCTGGGACAGGGTTTCACCCACTAGCATTGGTACCACTCTGGCTACTAAGGCAATGGTAGGGACAGGAATCGGTGGGAGTTAAATCTGCATGGGACGGGGCTAATCCTTGAAGCTGGTACAGTTGGTAGCTGCGCCAGGTCACCCTGTCAGGGAGAGGTCACACCAGCTCCTGGCCAATGCCCTTTTATTCCCCTTCCTGAGAACAATTTCCATCTCCCAGAAGACTTTCAGACAACAGCTGGGGATTACCTCAAAGGGTTACTAGAGGCTTTAAGCCATAAAATGCTAACTGTAAATGTGGCATTTTCAAATTAGTAATTTAAAAACATGGCCATCAGTTTGAATTTTAAATTACTATTAATTTGAATCTCTGAACCGTGGCTTTAGCCATTTACAAACTGAAGTTATACATTGTAAGGTGTTATAATGTAACCCAGCGCTTTTCTATGGGAGAGTTGCCACAGTGACATTTTTCACTGTCAGAGCATGTAAAACTTAAGAACATATGTCCAACTTTCTCAATACCAGGCAACCTGCCCTATGGTCAATTAGGGCCTACCTTATGGGTGACCTACCAGTATTAAAAAGGAAGGGTTAGGCCCCACGTAAGCGTATTTTGCCAGCTCAAAGTTGCAACTTAAAAACTGTACAGCTAAGCAGTGGCAGGCCTACAGTCGTGTTTTTGCTTGTCGCTTTAGCGGCGGCACAATAAGTGCTGCAGTCTACTAGTGACATTTAACTAACACGCACTGGGTGCCATACAGTAGGGACTTATAGGCAAGTTAAATGTGCCAATCAGGAATTCGCCAATTGCACATTCTTTTGGGGGTCAGAGCACAAACACAGTGGTGATGACACCCAGTGCCCCGTACTCAGTCAGTAAATCTGCACAAAATCAAGTAATAAATGGGGACGATCCTGCAAAAAGGACATTTCCTCATAACTGTACGTGTCAGAAGGGAGATGCTGTCAGAGGTGTCCGTCACATCTCCCTACTCTTTCAGCCTACCTGTCCTCTCCCCAACCCCTTCTTTCACAGATGAGTCATAATTTCAAGTCTGATTGACCCAAACATTATGGGCCACCCCAATAAAAACAAGCATTGGCATAGCCAATAGGTCTCGCCTTTGGGACCTTATAAGTATTTAGTTATGCAGCACAATATCTTTACTGCAACAACATTAACTGTTGCATGGCTAAACACTTATAAGGTCCCAAAGGCGAGACCTATTGGCTATGCCAATGCTTGTTTATGAATGAGAGGGGGAAGCTGTGAATGGAGCTGGCGGATTCACGCGGTGATTGGCTGCGACGCAGCCCGCCCAGGCGAGCCCTACGCTCCCATTGGCTCAGGCGTCCTGCACAGGGGTTTCCATTCACAAAGTCTATTCAGACAAAGGGCGGGGGCAGAGGGGGGAAAGAGAAAAACAGACCAATCCCGGCAGGCTCAGCTCTCCCGGGCCAAGAAGTGGCTGAAGGAGCGAGAAAAACAAGTCCGGCCGCCGAGAGCTCTTCCAGCCTGCAGAGGGATCCAGGTGAGGTGGGGGCCAGAGCGGGAGCTTCGTGTGCGCTACAGACGTTGGGGAGCAAGAGGGTACCCCGCATGGTTAATGTTGCTTCTACGTGGCCAGCCCCGTCCGACCCGCGTCTGGTCCCCCCCTTAGCTGCACTGGAAGTTGGTGCGACTGTGCTGGGCTCACACAGGCCCCGGGCAGCGCAGGCTGCAGCAGTGGGGAGAGAGTTCGGGGGCGCGCGCGTGGCTCAGAAATCGGGAAAGGAGCACAGTGCATTGCAAATTAAGCACAGCTGCGACGTTCCCAGGAGATGGTGCATTTGAAATTAGAGGCGTGGAGGGGGTGCGAGAAACCTCGGAGGTCATGCAAGATGGGGTATCTAAGAATTGTGGGTACTTTAGCATGAGTGGAGCATGTAATTCGTAATGTAAAGAAAGTAGTCGAGAAGCTTGATAAGTAGCTGAGAATACACTTTGGGTGGTGGCGCTTATGAACTTTAGAAGGGCGCTTTACGAAGGAAATGGAAGCGAGTGATCCAAGTGTTGTGCACGTTGGGGCAAGTGAACATCAGAGGGGGCCCAATGCAGTTTTCGAGGACGTAATGGGGCTACACTCGGGCTCGGTGCAATTCTATGAAATAAGGGCACTCAGCAGTCAAAATCTGAGGTAGAGTCGCGTTTGGTGTACGCCAAGAGCATGAAGACCGCGCACAAAATGTGCCCCAACCCACCAAACAAGCATTTGAAGGCACGCGCGGGGAGGATGGGGGGGCGACGCGAGTGGTGCGCGCGCCTCGCGCTTAAAGTTAAATAAAAAAAATAAAAAAAATGAAGCTGACGTCGCGTGCGCTTGTGAGCAGCAGGCGTGACCACACGCTCGTGCACCATGGCCTTTTGCTCGCGCGTAACCACCCGAAAAAGGCCACGACGCACGAGCGTGTGGTCAGCTTCTGAAACCCCCTTACTTAAAGTCTCGCCAGAGCAGCGCTTGCGCGCTACTCGAGGCTCGACCTAAAAACAGGCTGAAGATGGGTCTGGTACTAGGAAAATACACACGCTCCCTCCAAATAGGATACAGCCTAGGAAAAAGGGACGAAAGCAGACCGAAAGTCTGATACTGTTTAGTTAAATAGCTGGGGAGGGGGTCCGGGGCCTCAAGTGATCCCGGGGGTGGGGGTGCCTGGCTTGGACCAAAAAGAAGCATTATGCTGATAACAGGGATTTGTTTAAGATGAAAAAAATGAGCGGCACCAAGGGGCTCTGTAACGGGCCATCACCAACATCTTTTGCCATTTATATCCTGGCTGGGAGAAGGTGTCAAAAGGGAAGGGACGCCAAATTTTCTTCAAACCCCCCCCCCCCCCTTCAAATAGTCACACTGTGGATACTTGCACGTGTTAGTAAGGCCTGCCTGACCAGAATAGTAGGTTTGGCAATCATGTATAAGATTGCATTTTTAAAACGGTAACAGAAAGTAACTGCAATGTTTAAATATGTATAGACCTATTTAAACATTGCCAATTTAATAAAATTAATTGTGAAAAATTCAGAGGGGGGGCCCGATTTTTTTTTCCCCATTGGGGGGGCGCTGCATTAAAATGTTTGAAGACCACTGCATTAAAGGATGACTGCATGATAGTCAGTGCATAGATAATGGAAGAGAATACAATAGACAAATGTTACATGCAGGAAGACGGTTGGAAGCTCATACAGTAATATGAAAATCTAAAAGGCTGCAAAGTTTGGTAAATACATGATCGTTATCAAAAACAAATAAAACGAGTTTTTAAAAAACAATGTTTAAGTGCTACTAATTTAGTCAGTTGTGGAGACTACAAAGTGGTTTGTTCAGATACAAGGGATTTAGTTAAATGAGTAAACCGGTATTATACCTTTAGGCTGCATCCAATGTGGATAATTTACCCACTCAACCTCATTTGATGAATCATTTTCTCATGCGTCTAAAATTGTATGTCAGTACATTTAATATCACTTCATAGAAGCCACTAAATAAAAACTACCACATCAAGCGGGCATATAATGTAACAAACCAGTATTTTGAACAACCACTACTTCGACCAGGTGTATAATGTAATTATCCAAGTCAACAAAAAAGCTATATCAAAAGTATATACTGAACCAAAGACTTCTACATAACCATGAAGCTAACCCGAACCCTAATAAATCTTACCCTTATTCAAACTAAACTGAACTATAATCTTGAACCTTATCGTAACGCCAAGTATGGACATGAGGCTAGCGCTTCCTAAATGCCGAATGCCTATGTAGTGATGCAGCAGAAAGTAGATATAGCACCACATAAATGCAGTGGTTACCCTCTATGTAATGATCTTTATAAAAGTTTAAATACATTTGGTGAATTTGATGCAGTGGGCTGCGCCATATGTGACATTTCCAATCATGTGTGTCACAGAGCCACAAGTCTACTATTCAAGAAAGTTGCAGTTTACCTGGAGCAACCTAAAACACAACAACCAATATTTAAAATATGTTTTATTTGCTTACCTCCAGAGGGCCTGGAAATTTTGGGCTGACTTGAAGGTGTTGGTGCAATAATTGCTTTAGGTTTTGAACATGCGTTTCCTTTAGGAGCACTTGGAGGTTTGCTTGGCAAGGATATCCTCTGGAGATTTGAATCTGAAGTGTGCTTTTTTAGTTTGCTGACAGAAGCTGGAGGATGCGATGCCACAAGGGAAGTAGGCTTACTGTTAATTCTGAGGTCAGGAAGTTTACTGGCGCTATTTGATTTGTACATTTTCTTGGAGGCATCACTAGCGTTTGGTTGCAGTGTGGAGGTTGGCCTGCTGTTCCGTCTAACCAAGGGGATTCTTCCCGAACTACAAGGGAACCTTGAACTGTTCATCGACGTATTTAAGCAAGTATTAGAAAGAGATCTGGAATTGCCCATTGAAGTGTTGAAAGAAGTAGCTGATAAAAAGTAGAAAAGGAAACATGTTATTCTAGGTACTCATACTGCACTCAATTACCTCAATCGATACAACCTGCTGTTAGATGAAAACCTAATTCAGAAACTGGCTGTGATTTTTTCGAAATCCATGTTTGGACAAGAATCATGAGGATTGCACAATGTAAGGCTTTTAAGCAACTTCACTATTAGACCAAGCAGTGGGCCCCTAGAAGAGGAGATGAATTTGTGCTCAAGTTATTTACCAAGTATAAAAGTGGACATCAAAACGGAAGCATTGGCAACAAACTGTCTGAAACAAAAAGAAAACATTCCCCTGAAACTACAGTGAATGCTATTAAAAGAGCAATGCTCCATTGAATAGATGCGACCTGTACAAGGTACCTAAATATCAAGTATGCAACATTTTTAAAGTGATTAACTTGATGGTGAAGCCATAAAATTGTACCAGACAAGTCTTGGTTTAAGATAGACCTCACATCTCGTTACCCTTCATTTAACTGTACCTTACTTCAAGATATTTATAATAACCTGTTAAACCGGCTGTAGAAAGCTGGCTCTGTATATATTATACCAAAGTAAGGTATAGTGTGCACAGAATCCAGTGGACCCCAAGAGGCTATAAAAAGGCTAAAGTAGATAATACCAAATGTTCTCTTGTGTTAGTGTGGTCGAACAGTTAGGCTTATCAGAGGGCTGGGTTAAGCATTTGTTGTACACACACACGGGCAACAAATGATTACACATTCAATTACCTAATCCGAGACGAATTGTTATAAAAATATTACTTTTTTATGTTTATTATTTAGAACAAAGGATACTTTGTTGCAGTAAAATACGTTCATTTTTCTGACAGTTCTATGTTACCCTATGGAAGGAAAACAATCAGGGAATTTCACTGGTAAGTATAAGACTTACAAATTCAGTCTTCAGGTTTTAGGACCAACACTGGGCAAGGGTCAGGTAAGTGTAGCACCAGCAGCACTGGGGGGGGCCGGGTGCAGAGATCAAATTCGGTCACTGGGCCAAATGTTACTCAATGGAGACTGTGGGCATGCAAAGAAGTGCCGGTTACAGGTAGGTAAAGTGGAGTTGGGAGGTGAACCTCTGGGGCATAGGACCAGACTGGGAACCTGATTAGCAGGGACCCAATGCACATTCAGTCAAAGTTGCATTCAGAGTCAGGCAAAAAGTGGGGGGAAAGATACCAAAAGGAGCACTTTCCTACACCTATTTCCAGTCTATCTTTTTATCTCAGCAACAGGTTAGAAAATAGTAACATATTAAAAGGTGGTTTAATATAAATATGATTTTTATGGGATTCAGGGTGTCTTCTTGAAGGTGGAGAAATCTCAGCAGACTCTAGGCTGTCTGGTGAAGGCAGTGACAAGGGGACTTTGACTTTTTCCTTTTCCCAGTTCTTGAGATTTCAGATAACACATGGATGAAACCAATTGCTTGGCCCGTGCAAGATCAAGATATTGGAATATTTGTTTTTGTGGGGAGCTATTCACTTAGTCAGTTAAGCAGGCTTAGAGACCAAACTAATTCTCCGTAACTGAAGGTGGTCCACCCACCGTTTGTGTAAGCACTGTACACTGGTCCAGTTCCTTGGTGCAAGGGTAAGTGAGACAACAGCCTGTTTATAGCATGCTTTGTAGGAAGGTTAAGGGACGGCAAAAGAATCAATGGAAGGATTGGTATGAAGGAGAAGAGGCAAGGATTTCAAAATGGTTGGATCCAGAACAAAAAACAAAACAATTTTTTTTTTTTTTTTAAATCACCCACTTATATGTGCGTTCCCAAATGCTGAATGCTGAGAAACACTGCTGCAGTGGGAGATCTGGGAAGACATGTACGTATGCTTGCATGCTGCATTTCTATAGCAGAAACCTAGCCAAAAGGCAGCAGAACACCATACAGGGTCAAAGACAAACGAGTGACAGGATAGGTAGCTGGTTTGTGGGTGGCTAATGTTTCGGGATTTAGTGTTTTTAAAAGGTGAATCTTCAATTCTTTCCTGAATTGGAGCAGTGTTGGGGCAGTCTTAATGGCTAGGGGGATGTTGTTCCAGGTCCTAGATTCATAGATGGAAAAAGCCTGGTGCCTTTTTTTTTTTTTTTTTTTAAACTTCTTAGTCTGCAGTCTGATGGTGTCTTGGCCTGCAGGTGTGCCTAGAACCATCAGATATGGCAAGCTTGTCTGTAAGATAAGCAGGGGTACTGGTCATTATGGCTTTGTAAATAATGTAACTGGCTTTAAAGATGGTGCGGGCCGGCAAATGGAGCGAATGAAGTTCCATCAGGATGGGGGTGATGTGATAATATTTATACAACATGGCATAATGATGGACTCTGTTTTTGATTAAACGAGGATAACACTAAAAATTGTGCAGAATGAGCATGATTTAAAAATATGATCCCCGAGTGAGCCAACAAAGACTCCAGGCTAGGTGTAGTGTGGCTGTCAATATTTCTCGGTTCAATCATGCAAGCTACCTGATTTTCACTTCAACTGGAGTCAGATCAAATAATAGAGCTTTAGCTTACATCTTACCATCATGATTGAGATGTGGAAAACTTTTTATGAGATGACGCATCTAAGTGCTTCAAAGGCACAAAAGTCGAGATTTGGACTGAGTTTAACTATTCTGTCTGGTAGAAACGAAATACAGAACAGGAAAAGTAAGTGTGGTAATGTAAATTTAGAGCGTAAAAGCAGAATAAAAAGGTGACAAAGCAGGTATGTCTGGCTTTCATGTAGGGCATGCAGAGGTACACAACAGACACATGTAGAAAGAGCAATACAACTAAAAGTGACTTTGCGCAAATACACACTGACAATTTAGGTAGCCACAGATGGGCCACAGAGGCAAACGGAAATATTTAAGGGAAGGTGCTTGGGTGGATGAATAGATAAGGAAGAATGGATCAGTTTTTCAAATTATTGATGGCTTAATGGACATAATACTTGAAAATACTAGCACAGAAATTATTCTGCTGCCTTCATATTTAATGTGCTCAACTTGTTTTGCTACACACATTGTGTTGCAGCAATGTTTATGAATTCACAGTATTCGCCACAAAAATGACATACTATCAATGCACGTTTTAATGCCGATGCAAGAACCTGCATTAGTCCAAACATACAAGTCATATTTAAATGGAGGAACAAAATGTACATATTATTTCATGGCGATGTCTTGTCTAAGGTGCACAAGCAGTTACAGTAAATACCTGACCCATCTTGCAGACTGTCGAGACAGGCACTTTAAGTAAACTGATGAATGACATGAGGAAATCCTTTACTAATTATTTGACACCTAAACCTCCTTCATTCCTAATAATTCGGACAGCAACTGAAAAGCTGATAATGTTGAATTGCACCAGAGACCCCTTTACTCTTAAACATGCAATACTTATGTTATTAAAGTGCAACTAAACACCAACATGAAAGAGGGACTAGACGACAGCTTTAACTTGTAAAATGTAGCACAGGAGTAATCAGTATTGGTGAAAAAATTTAACTGAAGATGGAAGGCATGAATAGTTTGGTTCAAGGTCAAAACAGGGGAAAACATCTGAGCCCTTAACCTGAAAGGGTCATAGCTACTGCATCACCGCTAGAGGTGAAAAAGGTGGAAGAGTTATAAAATGTTGGAAATGGAGTGTTACGTAATAAATACATAGAGTCCGCGTTTATTTAATAGCTAAAGCTTACTGAACTAAGTACACATGAACTACCAACTGAAACCTTAAATAAAAATGTAAAATTAGAGACTATTTTCCAATGCTCAAAAATAATGCAATTCTAATGACCTAAGGAGTATGTCGACAAACGGGTATTAGCTTACCGTTTAAGCCCACTGGAGAAACCGATATACTGGAGTTCATACTGGAATTTATGCTAGACTGTGATGAGGAGGAAGAGGATGTGTTTTTTCTTACAGGAACAGGACATTTCAGCTGTGGCTTCTTAAGTCCAAACTGAAAAATGAAGAACAAGTAAATGATGCAGACAAGCATTGGTTTGAAATCCCAATTCAATATTCAGTGCACAAACATATCAACGTTTTTATACCTTCCAAAAACCTCTTTATCGTAGCCAAATGCTTCTGTCCCTATTATTCCATGTAACTCGCCCCTCTCGAAAGGGACATGTCAAGCAGTTTGACTCGATTTTTCCGATCCAAATGGAGGATATCACTGACTTACACATAGCCTGTCTGTCAAGAGTGGCATAGTGGTCAAAAAACAATGAACTTTAATGCCATGCAAGTGGCACCAACAGATGAATTCAAATTGTCCGTCCATCACTTTGTTGTTGGTTGCAATAGACCTCTTAAGCACATGGATATGTCCAGATGTGGGTTCAGGCTCGCAGTACTACAGGACTAAACCTATACCTCACTAACGCGGCCTACATGGTGTCTTGGGTTCTCATTTTAAGGGCGACCTAGCCTAACACTTCAAGCTGGGCTGTTCCCACTGGAACAGGACTGATTTGTATATAGCTGGTCTCCAACTAGAGGGGCACAATGGGTGAAAAACAATGGACTAATACTATCAGAGCAAATTCCAGTGGCTCAGTAGAATTAAAGCATTCCTCCATCACTGTACATTGCACTATTAAGGAATCAAGCTTTAACTTACCAATGAGTCGCAAAAAGGTTGGAATAAGTCTGGGGTTGCCAGTTTTGCATACAGATGGGACATGCCGCACAGTTTCAACTAGGAAATCTCTTTTGGGGCAGCCCAACACTAATTTGTATGGAGTTAGCCATCTGTATTGGCACAGTAAGATGAAAATAAAGAAAGAAAAATAACAGACTGGAACGTGGCCTTGATAATCACCCATGGCTGACAGCAATTCATGCATTCCAACCATCACTGTTTCTTTGAAGGACAAAAAACATTGGGATGTTTCAGAAAATGTAGTTCTTACAGGTACTGTAAGAGAGTTTAGGATGCTGCTAATAATAAATCAGTCTGCAGGATCCCAAAAGTAAATAAGACAGTTTAGCTGCCTCCTTCAACACAATATGAACAGTGACATGAGCTAATTCATCTCACAGGATTCTGGATGGGAACACATCCTATAGGAAGGAATGGAGAAGTGCCTGATAGGTGTAGGAAAGATGAAGGAATGAATGCAAGCACAGGTGACTGGGCCAGTGAGCATCACAGTACAAAACTACAATGTCACTTAACTGAAGCCCAGAAAGGAGAAAGGAAAGCCAAGGGCAGTACAAGGACGACGGCATGGTGGAGGGCCTGGAGTGAGGAAATGCAGTTTGTTAAAGGCCTAAAGTTGCACCTTCGGCTAGAGCAGACTTCTCCAACGAGTAGCTCATGAACGAATAGTGCTCCAGCTACCTGTAAGAAGCTCTCCTGCATTCAGCCAAGCCTACTCAATTAGAAGCTTTAGCTTGGTTGAATTAATATAAATTGAAAAGCATGTATTCACGACAAAGATGTTTGTATTTTCAGAACTCACCAGCTGATCAGAGAAAAATAGTTAAATTTCCAAGTTATATCTAAAGCTGATATTTGAGTGATAAATCTTGCAGCATTGGAAAGAAGCATTACTAATTTCCTTGGAGTCACTGGCATTGCAGATATGCATTACTCATGCGGAGACATTCCATTTTGTCAAAAACATTTTTACGTTACTGCTGCCAACCCTGACAGATGCACTGAAGTGACCATTGTTTTCAAACTTGCATATGTCCACTAATATAACCTTGTCCGAAGCGGTCTTGATTACAAGACTAATATCAGTGGCTTAGGTTGATTTTCACTGAACATAAGCAGCTCTTATTGCAGAAAAGGTTGGAGTCGGAGACCCTGAGCTAGAGAGTTTGAGAGGCTCGGAGAACAAGGAAAGGTCCCAAAAGGTTGACAGAAAGGCAAACGAGGACACACTGTATGGCCAAGTTTCACAGCTTCAAATGAGGCTCCAAAGAGGAAGACAAGAATCTCTAGAGAGGAGGATCACTTGCAACACCTCAGCGAGGGGAATTCCTCACTAAATAAAAGGCAAGTCGCTTCTTGGAACATGCCCATCTAATTTAACTTCTTACTAATTTAAACAGATGGAGCAGCACTAGGTTGCCAAAAACTATAGGGAACGTATAACCAGAGTCGGCTTGAAACCTGGAGTAGCATAGCATTTCCTTCTAATATCAAAAGGACTAGCTGCTGTGTAACAGGCACTTTACCTTGCCACAAAAACAAGATTTTGTGGTACACAGATAAACTAGGTTCAGTTTTTCTTAACAGTAAAACAAATTACCTTGCTTGTGGTAGGAGGGGCTCTCTTGTTTAGTGGTAGAGTGCTGTTGAAGGATGAATCGCTTACGTCCGATGCAACACTTGATTTGTCCGAATGCATGTCTTCCGATGCATCTGCCTTGTTTGTAGGTTTCTTCATAGGACTGAGTTTTAACCTGGTCTTTGGCTGAAATGAAGCATTTTAAACAGTTATGAGTGCCTCAAATACCACATACATACATATATACACACACATACATACACAGATATATATATATATATATATATATACATACACATACACGCACACAGACATACAAACACAGATATATATATATATATATATATATACACACACACACACACACACACACACTTTTATTGTTGATGAAAACCTAGTTTATAGTATTTTAGAATCTTTATGAATCCTGCATTATAAACAGCTAGTTATTAACCTTCACTAATCAGGTGGACACAAAAAAAAGCATTTGCAATGCAATAGGTCTCGCATTTGCGAGAGTTAAAGCTATTGGCATTGTGAATGTCAATACCTTTTATTTATGTGTTTTAAAAACCAACACATAAATAAAAGGCATTGTCATTTACAATGCTAACAGCTCAAAGTATTGCAAATGCGAGACCTATTGCGTTGCAAATGCTTGTTGGAAGCAGTAACCAACCGATGTCTATTAAGGAGGACAGCAACCCCACAGCAGTCCACGAGGGGGCAGCAGAGCACGTGAATCTCTCCTCTGAGCCCCAGATCTGAGCAGCACAGAAGGCAGGACTTAGGAGCAGGGCGGGCCGAGAGAGTTCATGAAACTACCACCGGAGGGCAGCAGAGGGCAACAAACCTCTCAATGAATGTGTAAAACCTTCCATAAGTGGGAAGCATTTCTGTATGTATTTATTTTATGTTTGCAGTTTTCTGGACGCAGACTTGGCCTGGGGGCACTAGAGCGCTTCACAAGAGAACAAGATGTGTGTTCCGGACAACAAATAGAAGCAAAAGGAGTTGGCAGCTTATGTCCACATAGGAACAGTGCCAGAAAGAATTACTTTAGAAGACAGTCATAATGAAGGGGTCATCAAGCAGCAAAACGAAACAAGCCCGTGAGTGGTGCGTGCGTGGTCTGCTCATTTTCAAGCACTGCACTTGTGCTTGTGGCGCGCCCCTGCTCGCTCCCGCAAGGTGGATGCCGCCACAAGCACGAGTGTGTGCTTGAAAATGAGCAGAGCAACGGCTAAAGGCACTCCTATGCAGCGCATGAGCGCATGCGCGCTGCGTAGGCGAGACCTAAAAATTTAACTGCTGGACTGAGTGTAGAAATGCAAAGATAAAACAGTGAAAGGGTGCATCTAGAAGAACAGATACTCTTAAAAATAGCCAAGTCAGTCAGTTACTCAAGTGCTTCATAATCATTCAGACAGGATTGGTTTGTCAAAGTATGCGGTTCACTCAGGTCATGGCTGACTAATGAAACAAGCACAATATCCACCTGCTTTGCTTCCACCAGCATATCCTTCTCCACAGTCACATGATGGATCACAAACCTACCGCAGAAGCGAGGAAATCTGTGATTGGACTTCTGACGGACTAACATTTCACTATGTACAGCAACATGGCCTTACTTACAAAAGTCTCCCCCAACGGCTACACCACTCAAGTTTTTTTTTTTGTTTTTTTTAAACGAGGAGATAAGTGTTGTGTGAGAATATTGTAGATTTGCAAGCGCAGAAATCTTATTAAAAATTTCCACAAATGATTTCACTTTAAACTTACTAGAGAACATGGGAGTTCCGCACTTCTCTGGGTTGATGAGTCTTTGCCACCGTTTTAGACCAGAACTTTACACAACAAGGACAATAATAAATGCATTTGTCATTTAAATCAATAAAGAGATGTTTGGTGAAGTTTATTTTATCTTTTTAGAGATTAGTTGCTATTTTTGTTTTTTATTCAAATTAGTGGCAAATCGATAACAGAAATAAGAAATAAGTCTGGTTAGAACAACCATTCAGAATTAAAACAGCGTGTTCCATTCAGAGTATAGTCCCTATTCTAAACTAAGGACCTATTCTACCATAACAAGAACTCAAAGAGTTCCTTCTGGAAAAGAGCAAGTAGATTGGAGCAAAATCCGATAACTATGGAAAAGATCGAACTCCCCATAAAGGGTAGTTCTGAGACTCAGCCAAGTTCTCCGGACAATTGCAGTATCAACCATCTATGCAGGTGAGGAGGAGAGAATCATAGCTGTAGCTATGATCAGCATAAAACATGAAGTCTGTTCACAAAGCATAGGGAAAACTAAGAAATCACTGTAAGCAGTAGTTTATGGCAAATCAACCTAGCACAGCAAAGTGCTAAGGGGCATGGCAGGGTTGGAATGCATTGAATGCCTCGAGGTGATGGCCTCTCTTGCTAGTAACATGTACTATAGAGACAGCAGCTAACATGTTGCAAAAACGAATGAATGTGTCATCAGCATCCAGTGGTGAGAGATCTTTCGATGGTCCATTGTCTTCGTCCTCAATTACCATGGTAAATGTTCATGTCAGCATAAAGTCCGAGATGGCTACAACGTATTTCAAAAAGTTACATCTAGGAAGGTTCTCATGAGGACCTTTTGCAAACCTAAATCGGTTAGTGGTCTGCTGTCCCATCGTATAACAATGAGCTACTCTATGAAATAAAACATTTAAATTCTGGTATGTCCTGGTTAGATCACAACATGTAAGCATTTTCTTTTCACTATTACACTTGTTCATTATGTATATGTGGCAAAGTAAACAATCTAAATACAGTGAAGTCATATGGTACGAGTAAACATGGAAAAACATCTTTCAGGAAACAGCACATTTCACAAAAAGTCAAAACCCTAGAGTTAAGATTACGTTAAATCACTATTTTATGAAAAGTATGTATTTTCCTAAAGGGATAGAGTAGAATAAAAGCACAGTGTGGCCTAGTAAGTGGAGAACAATAGAAATGATAGCTTTCAGCAGAAAACAAACATTATACGTTTGCACGATAAATGAAGGCACATTTTCTAATGTTTAACTTATTTTGTGATGACATTTTTGTAAAAATATTCAGCTTCCTCAGAGTAAGTAGCATACTACAAATCCATGTTAGTTCAATCAAAAATGTTCTTGAGCATCACCGCATCAAACAGTGTTTTGGCTTTGCAGGGAGCATGTAAGGGAAATTATGCAGCTCAACAGCCCTTTGAAGAGACATGGACATTGTCTTTGTGTTAATGTCATGTGCCTCGAATCACTCAGAGGGTTTCTCCATACTGA
This sequence comes from Calotriton arnoldi, assembly GCA_963921515.1. NCBI lineage: Eukaryota > Metazoa > Chordata > Amphibia > Caudata > Salamandridae > Calotriton > Calotriton arnoldi. The sequence goes on along the minus strand of CAWUFW010001993.1, from coordinate 1,778,811 downwards.
GTAACACAGTAAGATGCTGGACACAACTCAACTGATGACAGGTCTTGTAATCCTTTTAGCCAGCATTACTGTACACATCACAAGCTGCTAGAGAAACAAAAAGATCCCGTACAATCCAATAAAGTCTTATTCCTCTGTACATTAAGATTATGAAACATGCTCCATGATGGCTGCTGTGACAAATATGTAGTAAAGAAAATTGCCTAAAATTGCTGTCGACTTGAAAAAGTAAATACTGCAAAACACACTTTTGCTCTCCCCTAGATTAGCATTTCACCACCCGATTGAAGGTAACCAAATAGTTATCTCCATGAAACTACTACGGGAAATCCCATACAACTGGCTTACATGGATATATTTAGGTACATTCTTACATAACTAGCTATTGGATAATCATTGGATTCTCAGTATTCTCGTCTTTCCAAACAAGGAAATCATTTGCCTCTGGATGAGAGGGCATATTACAATCTACCTAAAATCTTACAGACTTTCTACTGACTAAGACCCAAGAATATTCACAAAAAGATTTTAGCATCAAATTGGGGTGCTATCTACCGCTCCACAAGTTTGTACTTTGCTACAGCAAAATATAAAATCTTAACTAATGAAAATCTTCAGCTACTAGAGAAACACAAAACGGGTTTGCTAAGATAACTGCATTATTTTCGATAATTTGGCACAAATACTTGTCCAGAGTTCAGAAAGCAAGCATTAATAGGCAAACTATGTATAATAAGCAGCTAAGGTGGTCTCTTTGGTCTTGAAGTAAACCGCTCAGACTACGTCTCAGGGGAAAAACGACTGCTGGAGATGCAATAACCAGAGTGCTATTCTAGTGTGCTTTTTGGACTGTAGGAGACATACTTAATGGTGGCTAAAACAAAAAAAATATAAAAAGAACTGAACTGCCTCCTCCCATTTGAGAACAGAATCCTAGATTACTGACTTGTTATACCCAGCATATTCGGAACACAATGTGTGATTATTCGTAAACTATTCAACACATTTGGGGTAATTTTGTGGTTCTCAGACTTGCACATGCATTGCAAAGGGTTAATAGCCATTGCAGCTGTAAGAAAGTTCCCTCTTTTTGCATGGTTGCTCCCACTTTTTTTCCAAACTGCTGATGTACTTTGACTGAGTGTGCCCTGGGTTCCTGCCAAACAGGTGCCCAGGGCTTATGTTCTTTCCCTAAACTGCATTGAAAACAAAACCCAATTGGCACTCTTTGGCCACAGGTCAGTCCCTTGTAAATGGTACTACAGGTACCAAGGGCACTGTGGCCAGGGAAGGCCTCTAGAGGCTGCAGCACTTATTGTGCCACCCTTAGAGCCCATGTACCTTTACACAGACACTGCCTTTGCAGGCTGCGTGTTTTGGTGCAGAACAAAGTGAAGAGTCGACATGGCACGTCACTGTGTGCCATGCCCACAACCCACTGCCCTGGCATAGATCAGCCACTGTACCCCTGCAGTGTCTAAACCAATTCATAGACCTTGTAAGTGCAGTAACTCCATTAAGAGTATATGGTGCTGGGAGTTTGTCATTACGAACTCCACAGTACCATAATGGCTTTACTGAAAACTGGGAAGATTGGTATCAAACTTCTCAGCACATTAAACCCACACTGAATCCAGTGTGGGAATTAATGAAAAATGCACACAGAGGGTATCTTAGAGATGCCCCTTGAAAAACAACCTAACACTAGTGTCCAGGCGGAGTGGCTGCTCGCCGGCTGCCACCACCAGACATGTTTCTGGACCCCTAGGTCGAGAGCCTGCTGCTCTTTGGGGTCTGAAACAATGCACATCCTAGGACGAGGTGCCAAGCCTCCTCCCCCAGGATGGGCAGGATCCACGAAGGGGAAGCTTCGAAGGCTTGCCGCCTTTGTGAGCTTCCCCAGGCCTTTGCTGCTTCCAGCAACCGGTCGCCACCGGTTGTAACCCCCACTTTGGGCCAGGGAATCGGCAGGAAAACCAAGTGAGGAAGGGAGGTGTGCCCACCATTGCCAACCCCACCCCTCAGGTGGGGGAGGCGAGGTGAAACAACTCTCAGTACCCGCCATCTTGCAGATGGGGGGACCCAGCCAACCAGATTGAGGCATGTGCCCCCCTCCCACTGGAGGGTGGCATAATAGGGGTGTACCCACCCCAAGGAAGGGACCCATTGGTCCCAACCTTTACTTACCTGTAACGCCCCTAAATTTAGTATTTAGGGGCAACCCTGAACCTTTCCTCCTCAGACAAGAACCGAACAAAAAGAAGAGAAAAAGGACCGAAGACCCGTGCTGAAACTAAGAAGAGGACGCTCACTGACTTGGCCCAGCCCTACCGACCACTCCCCACCTCGAACCTGCTACAGCGAAATCCTGGTGTGTCCTGCAGCCAGCAACCTCAAGAACCCAAAGGACCTGCTCTGCCTTCCACAAGAAAGACGGTCTCCCGTGAGCACCGGATTTGTTCACCCACAGACTCTGGCTCAGGGCAAATCCGCGAATCTGCACCACTTTGCATCAGTCGCCTACGGCCCGAGTGGCCCAACACCATGAGGAGGTTTCCCTGGCAATCCTGACCGGACATCTGGTGATCTCTGACCTGCCTCGAATCTCCAAGAAAAGCCTTCAGCCTCTTTCTGGAGGATCCCCCCCCTCCCCACCCACCAACCGCGACCGGAGCCGGTAAGAAAACAGTGTCACAGACACTACTGGAGAAAAGCTGAATGTAGAAATGAGTAAAGGAACTGGATCAACAACCGCAAGAGGAAGACTGTCCAACACAGTAATGGTCATCACCATGCCTATTGAGAAAGCTAAAGCTTTTCCCTTGTGACAAAAAAATATTCCTGACTGGTGGAAGGGGAATCCTTCTCGTGGCCTCAATAGGACCCTAGACAAAACATTAGTAACCAGCTTGTGGAGACAAGTGATGAAGCCCTGCACAACACTTTAAACCCATCTCAAAACAGAACATAAATGTGTGTTTTGCACACGTCTAGAAAAATGACACAGAAACGGAGTAAAGTTTATGAGCCAGCACCGTAAAAGTGTGCTTGACTAGGCATAAACAGTAAGATGAATCAATTAGTGAAACCAATTACCTTATATTAATAGAGATGTTAGAAAATTTGATGATAACTTAGCATTGCTATTTGATTTTATTGCAGTGTCACCTAAAACTGGACTTTGGTGCAATTGCTAAATTAAACATAGTAGAGGTCTGAAATTTTCAGTACAAGTGCTTAACAGTATAAAAATCATTTTCGTTGAGAACGATTTTAATTTAATGACTTTGAGAATTAATTTACATTTTGCTACTTTCTGAAATAGTGGCAGTAGGCCATACTTGAAGGTCACTATTTTTGTGTAATCATTACTGATAACATTACAAAATGCTTATACATGGTGTGATTTATTTCATTATGCTTAAACTTAATTAGGAGTTTATTATACTAAAAATATGAAATGTTGAATTTAAACACATTGAGATGTCCTTCTCCTTAGGCTGCATTATTTCATAGCCTTGTGCAATGAACTTTGATACGTTTCTCAAATATTGCTTTATTTGTTCTTGGTTTAAGTGACATTAATTTTTACAACAAAGGTGTGTTTGTTCGTGTGTGTGTGTGTGTGTGTTCGTGTGTGTGTGTGTGTTCGTGTGTGTGTGTGTTCGTTCGTGTGTGTCTGTGTGTGTTCGTGTTTTCGTGTTCGTGTGTGTGTGTTCGTGTGTGTGTGTTCGTGTGTGTGTGTGTTCGTGTGTGTGTGTTTCGTGTGTGTGTGTTCGTGTGTGTGTTCGTGTGTGTGTTCGTGTGTGTGTTCGTGTGTGTGTTCGTGTGTGTGTGTTCGTGTGTGTGTGTTCGTGTGTGTGTGTTCGTGTGTGTGTTCGTGTGTGTGTTCGTGTGTGTGTTCGTGTGTGTGTTCGTGTGTGTGTTCGTGTGTGTGTTCGTGTGTGTGTTCGTGTGTGTGTTCGTGTGTGTGTTCGTGTGTGTTCGTGTGTGTTCGTGTGTGTTCGTGTGTGTTCGTGTGTGTGTTCGTGTGTGTGTTCGTGTGTGTGTTCGTGTGTGTGTTCGTGTGTGTGTTCGTGTGTGTGTTCGTGTGTGTGTTCGTGTGTGTGTTCGTGTGTGTGTTCGTGTGTGTGTTCGTGTGTGTGTTCGTGTGTGTTCGTGTGTGTGTCGTGTGTGTGTGTTCGTGTGTGTGTGTTTCGTGTGTGTGTTCGTGTGTGTGTTCGTGTGTGTTCGTGTGTGTGTTCGTGTGTGTGTTCGTGTGTGTGTTCGTGTGTGTGTTCGTGTGTGTGTTCGTGTGTGTGTTCGTGTGTGTGTTCGTGTGTGTGTTCGTGTGTGTGTCGTGTGTGTGTTCGTGTGTGTGTTCGTGTGTGTGTTCGTGTGTGTGTTCGTGTGTGTGTGTTCGTGTGTGTGTTCGTGTGTGTGTTCGTGTGTGTGTTCGTGTGTGTGTTCGTGTGTGTGTTCGTGTGTGTGTTCGTGTGTGTGTTCGTGTGTGTGTTCGTGTGTGTGTTCGTGTGTGTGTTCGTGTGTGTGTTCGTGTGTGTGTTCTGTGTGTGTGTTCGTGTGTGTGTTCGTGTGTGTGTTCGTGTGTGTGTTCGTGTGTGTGTTCGTGTGTGTGTTCGTGTGTGTGTTCGTGTGTGTGTTCGTGTGTGTGTGTGTTCGTGTGTGTGTTCGTGTGTGTGTGTTCGTGTGTGTGTGTTCGTGTGTGTGTGTTCGTGTGTGTTCGTGTGTGTTCGTGTGTGTTCGTGTGTGTTCGTGTGTGTTCGTGTGTGTTCGTGTGTGTTCGTGTGTGTTCGTGTGTTCGTGTGTGTTCGTGTGTTCGTGTGTGTGTGTGTTCGTTCGTGTGTGTGTGTTCGTGTGTGTGTTCGTGTGTGTGTTCGTGTGTGTGTTCGTGTGTGTGTGTGTTCGTGTGTGTGTGTGTTCGTGTGTGTGTTCGTGTGTGTGTTCGTGTGTGTGTGTGTTCGTGTGTGTGTTCGTGTGTGTGTTCGTGTGCGTGTTCGTGTGCGTGTGTGTGTTCGTGTGTGTGTTCGTGTGTGTGTGTGTCGTGTGTGTGTTCGTGTGTGTGTTCGTGTGTGTGTTCGTGTGTGTGTTCGTGTGTGTGTTCGTGTGTGTGTGTGTGTGTGTTCGTGTGTGTGTGTGTGTGTGTTCGTGTGTGTGTGTGTGTGTTCGTGTGTGTGTGTTGTGTGTGTGTGTGTGTGTGTGTGTTCGTGTGTGTGTGTGTGTGTGTTCGTGTGTGTGTGTGTTCGTGTGTGTGTTCGTGTGTGTGTGTTCGTGTGTGTGTGTTCGTGTGTGTGTTCGTGTGTGTGTGTGTGTTCGTGTGTGTGTTCGTGTGTGTGTTTGTGTTCGTGTGTGTGTTCGTGTGTGTTTGTGTTCGTGTGTGTGTTCGTGTGTGTGTTCGTGTGTGTGTTCGTGTGTGTGTTCGTGTGTGTGTTCGTGTGTGTGTTCGTGTGTGTGTTCGTGTGTGTGTTCGTGTGTGTGTTTGTGTTCGTGTGTGTTCGTGTGTGTTCGTGTGTTCGTGTGTGTGTGTGTGTGTGTTCGTGTGTGTGTGTGTTCGTGTGTGTGTTCGTGTGTGTGTTCGTGTGTGTGTTCGTTCGTGTGTGTGTTCGTGTGTGTGTTCGTGTGTGTGTGTGTGTCGTGTGTGTGTTCGTGTGTGTGTTCGTGTGTGTGTTCGTGTGTGTGTTCGTGTGTGTTCGTGTGTGTGTTCGTGTGTGTGTTTGTGTTCGTGTGTGTGTTTGTGTTCGTGTGTGTGTTTGTGTTCGTGTGTGTGTTCGTGTGTGTGTTCGTGTGTGTGTTTGTGTGTGTTTGTGTTTGTGTTCGTGTGTGTTCGTGTGTGTGTTCGTGTGTGTGTTTGTGTTTGTGTGTGTGTTCGTGTGTTCGTGTGTGTGTGTTCGTGTGTGTGTGTTCGTGTGTTCGTGTGTGTGTGTGTGTTCGTGTGTGTGTGTTCGTGTGTGTGTTCGTGTGTGTGTGTGTTCGTGTGTGTGTGTTCATGTGTGTTCGTGTGTGTGTGTTCGTGTGTGTGTGTTCGTGTGTGTGTTCGTGTGTGTGTGTGTTCGTGTGTGTGTGTTCGTGTGTGTGTTCGTGTGTGTGTTCGTGTGTGTGTGTGTTCGTGTGTGTGTGTGTGTTCGTGTGTGTGTGTGTGTGTGTTCGTGTGTGTGTGTGTGTTCGTGTGTGTGTGTGTTCGTGTGTGTGTTCGTGTGTGTGTGTTCGTGTGTGTGTGTGTGTGTTCGTGTGTGTGTGTGTTCGTGTGTGTGTGTGTGTTCGTGTGTGTGTGTTCGTGTGTGTGTGTGTGTTCGTGTGTGTGTGTGTTCGTGTGTGTAACATTTCCCCTATATCCATAGAAAGTAACAAGATGAACAAGCTCTTTGTCAGCTAATCTGTGAGAATGGAAGGACATTAGTTTCTCATGATGTGTGGAAAATCACGCCGGAGTAACAATTTGTAATTGGAAAGATGGAAGAACAATCACATGACTATCAGACCATTGTGGATCGACCACTGATGTCATGATGACAAATATGAATATAACTACATCGTACAGGAGGAGGAGTACACATTGCATTGCATTTTTGCAAAACCCTCATTGCCTTGCAGGAGAGCTTATGTCTAAGCTCAGACTGCCCCTAGTCATTTTTCCTTGCCTCCAACCTGCCTGCCAGACTCTTATGCCCCTTTGCTTATTGCCCTTGCTGATGAACTTGCCTGTCGGACGATTTGGAGCAGTTTGGTGAGAAACCAGATGAACTTTCCCGATTTATGCTCCATTCCCCCTTGCCCACTCCCATGGACTTTGCCCCAAGTGAACTTAAACTTGACCCCCTTGGCCACGCTCCGAGAACCTTTGAGAACCAACTTCTTGCTTTGTTGGTGATAGAAATGTTATTGTTGACCAAAACCCATCCTCTTATGGATACCTTTATTTAGGGATCGATTTCTTCAACTAGATGTGCGATTTTATATTCCGAACTGTTCGATTTAGGGCTGAACTTCTTAAAATGTTATTTATATGCCTTGATTTTGGATCTTTAATACAGTAACCAAATTCTCTAAAGTTGTCCGAGTCTTATTGTGTCTAATGTTTTTACAGAAACCGTGCTAACTTCTACATATATAATAGAGATAGTCATATTCTCAGATCATCAGGTTATTTTGCTCTTGTTCTGTGTAGCTACAGCAGAGCTTTTGGTTTGCATGATTCTTGTTAACTAAACTTCTTCAGGAAGTTCAGTCTAACATTTGCCATACTTTACTTCTATAGCATGGCTTTCAGACTAATTTACCTGAAATTGATTATCAATTTGTGAGTTGGCTACCAATTAATGGTCCTCATTGGGTAGCTGACAGTTGGACATCCTGTTTCCTCACCCCCTCACTACGACCAAGAAAGGCCCATCAAAGGACCATCGCCTCTGAGGTGAAGTATTGAACCAGAGTAAAGATCCTACCCTTATGGGCACAGTAGGAGTGTTATGCTTGTAGAGTATTAGGCTTCCACTAAAACAAAACTTGGTAGCAGAGTAGTGGTTTAGACTAGTGATGTGAAGGATTTAGGGTGACCAAAAATAGATTTCCATGTCTAGTCCAAAAACCCAAAAATCCCATGGCTCAGCAGAAGGACTGATGGAGTAAAAGACAGACTTCGATGGCTGGTAGCAGCAAACTGAGTGTAAATATTAATAGGGTTGTGCATTGCGATTGCCATTTTAAAACATGCAGTCTTAAGCCAAAGCAAAGTGTTGATTGAACGAAGTGACAATGTGGTTAAAGTCCATGTATGATTGTGGCCCTTTAATGCAAACAAGTTGAAGTGGTTAACGGGTACATTTGGGGCCCAAAATCCCAGGATGAGATATACCTACATGGGGGGGTCTTAGTGTAGAAGACTAAGTAAGCGGTCTGCTGTGTTGTGGTGTTTGTCGTGAGATATCGTCAACAGCATCTTATGGAAAGGGCCTTCCTTTTGAGTGTTGGTGGTAAACGATTGGTATAGTTGATCTCAGGTGCACAGGGAAGAGCTGTATCTGTTAAGGGTGAAATCCTGTAAAGATTTCACTTGAAGTGAATGAGAAAAATAGGTATAGAAAAAATAATTTTTTCATATTTTCTTTGAGTGAGCGACATTCTTTCTTTAGAGGAGCAGGCAGTTTTATGTTGAAACGCTTGCATATTGTCTTGTGTATTTCCTTAGAAAACGTGCCAGAAAAAATTGTAAAAGGAGGTTGAGCTGCTGCAAGGAGCGAGATTGGCGTCAGTGTGTCACACTGCGATTGGTCGGCTGGTGTAAAGTCTTGCTAGGATTGGTTGACAAAGTCAAAGTCGCGCTGTCATTGGTTGAGATTGCCAAACTGGAGAGTTGTGGGAGAATTTCATTTCCTGGTTTTGTGGAAAACCTTTGTGAAATACGAAATTGAATAAAATGAAATTTTTAAAGCTTTACAAAAATTAATACAAGGAGATGTGAACAAACCTCTTGGAACAGGAGAAGATACACCACCTGAGGGTACGCCAGGGTACACTGTATTGTTGGACAAAGGATTAAATCCATGTCTTTGGCTTAAACATTGGCATAAAATTACAAAGAATGACAACAGTTTAAGGTTTAGTTGTTATGGGACATTTAATTGGAGAATCATTGAGGAGGAAATTATACGAGATGAAACCACCTCCTAGAGCAGTTCAATTGAAACACTACACGGTAAAAGAAAACCCTAGATTGCTATGCAGAAGGTAGATGAGATGCACAGCAAAGAGTATGGAGAGCAGATATCGTTTAGGGAGCAAGAATGTATCCCTGGATACTGGCTGAAGGAGAAGTTGAGGGAAAACTAAAAGAGAAAAGGAAACACAGATAGAAAAGGGTGATGCTGAAGTGGAAGAAGATTCTGACATAGATAACAATCTGTTAAATGACTTATTGTTGAGACGCCCACCAGCGTACAATGAATCTCAGAGCGAGTACAATAGCTAAAAAATACAGCTGAGATTCCAAATGCCCCTGTTATGCCTGAAGTACCAAAATAAACTACACTGGTTTCTCCTGTAAGAGGGGGAACAGAAATTCCAGTTCCATTGAACCCATATGAATCGAATGCTCCAGATGCTGACTGTTCCTGTTACTATTGGACCTGTTGCACCTCTTTATAAACCTGGTTTACAGGTAAATACTGCACGCACTTTGACTGTACCTACAGGAATTAATACTGCACATGGTGTACAATTTCTGTAGATTGGCCGCATTCAGAACCAGAGAGGGATTCTAGGACAGGTGCCCCACCTCCTATGGTGTTACAGAAATACCAACAAGTGAGAACCAAGATTTCCCCTAAAGAAATCGATTGGCAAAAAATTGACATACCGACCCAAGAACTCAAAGAATCAGTTCATGCTTTTTACTAGAGATTGATACAGGTCACAAGGTAGACTTATTGGTGTTTCAGTGGATTCTAGAACGGGTGTGGATTTGTCAGCTTTGAAGAAAACCAATCCTTGTCATGTGTGCGGAAAGTTTGGACATTGGAAATGAGTGTAAATTTAATGTAAATATTTTGAAATCAGATGCAGGATGGAGGGAATGCACAGTTTCAGGGGAATGACATGTTCCAGACTCCGACAGTTCAAAATCCTAATACATCCCAATCAATGAAGATACCCCAAGCTCCAATGCCTCAACAGAATGTTCAGGTACAAAGGTTCAATACATAAAATCAACAGATGAATAAAAATTCATTTCAAAATGAGTCAACCGTATTGGATTCAGACAGACTACTTTGAACAGGACAGTCAGCCTGACGGTACCCGAGGGGGGAGGACGACTGCGTGCTTGGCACAGCCTTAGAGGTAGACCTGAATAGTCCATATGTGGACGGAGCAGTAAACGGAAATCATGTTTCATTCCTTGTTGACACTGGTGCAACCCGCTCTACTCTCTGTGAAAACAGCAGAGGTTCCTAACCTACTGCTCTTGGGAGAAAGTATCCAAGTTGTAGGAGTTAAAAGGTTGTCCACCCCAATTTCAGAACCAGATCCTGTTAAAGTAAGATCCTTTGAGGATCGACATCAATTTGTGGTGTGTGATTCAAGTCTAGTTAATGTACTTGGATGAGATTTGCTATGTAAATGAAATTGTTCCATTGATACCACTCCAAATGGTATTGAGTTTCATACTAATTATGATTATGTTTTTAAACTTTACCAACAGATCTGACATGGGATTGTATCCCCTTTTAACCAAAGAGGATTTACCCAATGATCTGAGAGACACTGTTGCCTAAAGTCTGGGACTTTACAGGTAAAGATATCGGACTAATCAACGGTGTTGAACCACTCCTAATCACAGTCAAACCGAATGCAGAATAATCAAAGATTCCCACAATACAATTTGACTCAAGATACTATTGCCAGAATTACTCCTGTGATCGACTCAATTACTGAGCAAGGGATCCTAAAGGTGATAATGGGCAGTCCATGTATGTCTCCCATTATGGGCTTGCAGAAGCTGAATGGCAAGTATCATATTGTGCAGGATTCACAGAAAATGAATTGCCATTGTTGTCCCTTGTTGTCCTGTGGTACCAAATCCAGCTGTTATCCTGTTTCAAATTCCATGTGAAGCTGAATGGTTTTCAGTAATTGATTTATGCCAAGCTTTCTTTCCCATTTCCTTGCATGAGGATAGTCAATACCACTTTGCTTTCTGTTTCGGCAATTATGTTTGGCATGGTCCCACAAGGGTATATTGAAAGCCCCTTAATTTTCAGTCAGACACTCAAGAAAAATCTTGAGTCTCTGGTGATGCCAAATCACTCCGTTCTAGTGCAGCACATTGACCACCTATTGGTGGGTCAAATACAAAGTAAGCTTGCAAGACATTGCCCTTTTGAATCATTTGGCCGAAAAGGGACAAAGTATCCCCGACTAGGATACAGTTTGGCCACACTGAAGTCCTGTACTTAGGACACCACATTGAAAAAAGAGCAAGGAAAGTCACAAGAGAATTGCAGCGATTCTAAATATGAATCCGGCCAACTACCCAAAATCAAGTCTGCATGTTCTTAGGAATGGTGAGCTATTATCGAAAATGGATTCCAAATTTCTCAGACAGCAAAACCTCTCCAGAGGTTGACAAAGATGTGTCAGATCCAGTACCCAGGGATGACAGGCTTCACAGAGTTGCAAGAATGCCTTTGTAGGGCACAGCTCTGGGAGTGCCTGATTACAAGTGCTTTATGTTACAAATACTCTGGGTGCAGAGAATATTACACTTAAAAGATGCACAATATTGAACCCATCCCCTCCGTTGCCACTGTCTGGACATGAAACTGGCACTAATGATGTTGAACAGGATTGCCTGGATGCGACTGAATTATGTACTAAGCCGCAGCCGCGGCCAGTGCAGATCAGAATGGTGGGGCCGGGTGGGGGGGGGAATCCGACAGATAAGGGAAAATTAAATAATTAATTTTCCCTCTTCATCATCCGTCGAAATCCCCCCCACCGCTCTTACCTGCTCAGGCCGCAGCTGCTAAGCCCAGACCTGATATAATGGATGAGCCATTGCCTGAATCTGATCATGTGTTTGTTGATGGTTCTTGCTTGCGAGACAATCTGGAAGCTGTATATGCGGTTTGTACTATTGCAGGTGTTGTGGAAGCATTATGGTTGCAAGGAGTGTATTCGCCTCAAGTATCAGAGCTGATAGCACTAACACGAGCTTGCAGCATTTCAGAACAATTTAGAGTTACAATCTTTACAGATAGTCAGTACGGCTTTGGAGTCGTGCATGAGATATTGCCTCTCGCGAAACTGAAACGAGCTTGCCTCAAAATAAAAAAATTTAAAAAACAAGTACAACTGCGCAGCCGGGAGGAGGGACAGTGACGTCTCTATGGAGAGAATGCGGCGTGAAGGCAGCGTGATTTGTAATACATGCCCAATCACAGAGCCGGACTGGCGCGTGCAGGCAGCGTGACTGAGAGCAGTCGTGAAGACTTTTCTTATCGGCTTGTTAAATAAACAAGCAGACAAGAAAAGTCTTCACGACAGCCGTGAATCAGGCGAGCCAGTCCGGCAAAAAGCCGAAGGGAGGCAACGAAAAACCCTCCTTTCCAATGGGAAGCCAGCGTTTACCATAAACGCTGACGCTACCCAATGGAAATGAGGGCGGGGCTCGAGTCCCCTTCTCGAAACTGACTTGTTTACTATAGCTCTCGCAGGCGAGGAGCGCACGTGCGCTCAAACGCCAGGCGAGACCTAAAAATATATACTTTGCAAGATATCTTTTAAAATTGCAGAAATATCTCAAAAACAGTTTTTCCAAGTCGGTAGCTCCGTCCGGGGCTGCCGCGATACTGAAAACAGAATCCAACTGTTCCATCTGACCGCGTCGGTCAGGGGTGTCGGCAGACTCGTAAATAGTACCTTTTGCGTTGCGGCAGACACGGTGTGAGCCGGTAGTGCCAACCGCCGTGGTTGCAATCTGAAGTGAAGAGGTGCAGCGTGCGGTGTCCTCAAGGCGCGGTGACGGTCGTCCAGCTGCATCAGTGAGACCGGTGCAACGATGTGGAGTGAGGTGGTGCTCATTGCGGTGCTGGCAGGTCACGGTGCAAGCGACAGAGCCGGTTAGCGGGAGCTGGTGTCGGTAGGCCCAGACTGCGGTGTGGGACGAGGCAGTGTGTCGTGAAACTTGCAAGCAGTGCCCCCAGCCACAATGCAGTCACGGGCGTCGATGTCAGCAGACGGCGTTGGTGAGACCAGGGCAGCGAAGTGAGGCGGTGCAGAGTGCGGCTCTGTGGCGGTCGTCGGTGAGACCAGGGCTGTGGCACGAGATGCGGCAGTGCCTTCAGGACACGGAGCCAGCAACGGAGTTGGTTGCTTTTCCCTTCTCTGTGGCAACTGAAACAACGGTTCCAGAAGCGGTACCCAGAGGTTGGTGAAGTCTTTGCAGTCCCTGAGACTTCAAAACAGGAGGCAAGCTCTACTTCAAGCCCTTGAAGATACTCAACACAAGTAAAGAAAGTTCAGTCCAGTCCTTTCACTGCCCAAAGTAGAAGCAGTAACTGCAGGCCAACCCAACAAAGCAATAACACAGCTAAGGGGCAGTACTCCTCCTGGCAGCTCTTCTTGGCAGGGTCCTTGATTCCAGGGAGTTCTAAAGTTCCAGGCCCCAATATTTATACTCAAAATTCCTTTGTTCTCTCAGGCAGAGAGTGTCTGTGCTTAGTCCAAACCAGTTTGGTCCTCTCTGTCCCAGCTTCCCAGCAGGAGGTGGAGACAGCATTACCTAAAGCAGACCAGGCCCATTCAGGTGCAAATAAATCTCCTCCCACTACTCTAAATGCAGCCTAGGTCTATTCAGTCCAGCCCGGACTCATCCACGAAAGGCAGCAAACACCTCAAACCCCCCCCCCGTGGCAGTCTGAAGAGAATGCACATCCCCAGCCCCTGTCACTCCAAAGCCAGACAGTAAATCCATAAACCCAGTAGAGGCACACAGGACGGCTAAGCAAGAAAATACTTACTTTCTAAAAGTGGTATTTTCAAACACAGACCATAAAAATCACCTTTACTAAAAGGTGCATTTTTACATTCTGAGTCCAGTCATACTAAACTCCATTTTCCCATCTTGTCCCAATGGGAAGTTATGTTATAAGATGCTATTAGTAAACTCCCATTCTATACTAAGGGACAGATAGCCTTTCCATAGTGAAAAAGAAATACACTGTAATTCACTACCAGGACATGTCCTACCTTTAACTTACACAGCACCCTGCCCACAGGGTTACCTTGGGCCTACCTTAGGGGTGACGTATGTGTAAGAAAAAGGGAAGATTAGGGCCTGGCAAGTGGGTGCACTTGCCAAGTCGAAATGGCAGTTACAAACTGCGTGCAGACTCTGCAGTGACAGGTCTGAGATACCTTCACAGGGCTACTTTTGTGGGTGGCACGATCAGTGCTGCAGGCCCAGTAGTAGCATTTGATTTACAGGCCCTGGCACTCAGTGCACAGTACTAGGGACTTGCTAGTAAATCAAATGTGCCAAGCATGGAAACACCAATCCATATTACAATTTACAACAGGAGCACTTGCACTTCAACACTGAACAGCAGTGAGAAAGTGTGCAGAGACACTAAACCAGCAAAAACAGTCAAAACCAGGAGGTCAGAAAACAAAAAGGCAGGGGAAACACGCCAAAAGATGCCAGGTCTAACGTGTTGTCAAAGTACAAGTGGGCGACAACGTTTTTACCCCTTTAGAGTATAATGGGATCATCTTCAGGAGAAGGCAAATAGTGCTTGAGAAAAGATGTCTGCTATGGTCTGAAAGAAGGGGAAAAAATGGGATAAAGAGAATAATGAGAAGATGTATTACCGGAATAAAGAATACAAGCTGTTTACAAGGATGATGACTCGTTTAATTGCCATGTGGAGTTTGCAATAATAAAAACCCGATTGTGCGTACGACATGCTGGTGTGTGAGGCGGTAGAGTGTCCCAACTGATGAATACTGAGTGGTTTAGGGCACGCAATACATTAAAAATAATCAGTGAGGATGCATGTGAGAATCCACGCAAAAACTGTGTGGGAAGTGGAGGCGTGGGAGTATGGAGCATTGAGA